>OZ005652.1:169404643-170114216 GCA_963930645.1 Salticus scenicus | reverse complement strand
AACACGTACACCACAGCACCATGAATTGACAACAGCAGAAGAACGACATTATTCACTTGGCACCGAAGATGGTTACGGTGTATCCAAAATATATATATGCTAAGTTTTTTAAAAAGGATTTTGTAAAAGGTAATTTATTTAATTGCCGAAACGTCAGTGGAGGCTCTACATTGAGACTCAAAACGGTTTTGGGCTGTGTCTGTCTGTCCGTCTGTCTGTCTGTCTGTCGCGCGATAGCGGCCGCAAAATTAGCGCTATTGACTTGAAATTTGGTACACATGTTCATGAGCCCCACGAAATTAGCTGTATAGTTTTTGGTATGTATTCCCTTTGTAGTTCGTATACAGGGACACCCAAAAGTTTTTCTTATCATTACGGCCTATGGGAGGAATTTGTACGTATCGCGATAGCGGCCGCAAAAATAGCGCTGTTGACTTGAAATTCGATACACATGCTCATGAGCCCCACGAAATTAGCTGTATAGTTTTTGGTATGTATTCTATTTGTAGTTCGTATACAGGGACACGCCAAAGTTTTTCTTATCATTACGGCTTATGGGAGGAATTTGTATGTATCGCGGTAGTGGCCGCAAAAATAGCGCTATTGACTTGAAATTTGGTACACATGTTCATGAGCTCCACGAAATCAGCTGTATAGTTTTTGGTATACATTCCATTTGTAGTTCGTATACAGGGACACGCCAAAGTTTTTCTTATCATTACGGCCTAAGGGAGGAATTTGTATGTATTGCGATAGCGGCCACAAAAATCACGCTATTGACTTGCAATTTGGTACACATATTCATGAGCCCAACGAAATTAGCTGTATAGTTTTAGGTGTGTATTCCATTTGTAGTTCGTGTACAGGGACATGCCAAAGTCATTCTATCATTACGGCCTATGGGAAGAATCTGTATGTACCGCGATAGCCACCGCAAAAATCAAGCTATTCACTTCCAATTTTTGCAGAAACGTCAGTGGAAGGCCTCTGTTGAGACTCAACAGGATTTTGTGTTCCGTCTGTCCGTCTGTCTGTCTGTCTGTCGTGTGATAGCGGCCGCAAATATCACGCTATTGACTTGAAATTTGGTACACATGTTCATGATCGCCACAAAATTAGCTGCATAGTTTTTGGTATGTATTCCATTTGTAGTTCGTATACAGGGACACGCCAAAGTTTTTCTTATCATTACTGCCTAAGGGAGGAATTTGTATGTATCGCGATAGCGGCCACAAAAATCACGCTATTGACTTGCAATTTGGTACACATATTCATGAGCCCAACGGGATAATTGTATAGTTTTAGGTGTATATTCCATTTGTAGTTCGTGTACATGGACACGCCAAAGTTTTTCTTATCATTACGGCTTCTGGGAGGAATTCGTATGTATCGCGATAGCGGCCACAAAAATCACGCTATTGACTTGCAATTTGGTACACATATTCATGAGCCCCACGGAATTAGCTGTATAGTTTTAGGTGTGTATTCCATTTGTAGTTCGTGTACAGGGACACGCCAAAATCATTCTATTATTACGGCCTATGGGAAGAATCTGTATGTACCGCGATAGCCACCGTAAAAATCAAGCTATTGACTTCGAATTTTTAACGAAACGTCAGTGGAGGGCCTCTGTTGAGACTCAAACGGATTTTGTGTTCCGTTTGTCCGTCTGTCTGTCTGTCTGTCGTGCGGTAGCGGCCGCAAATATCACGCTATTGACTTGAAATTTGGTACACATGTTCATGATCCCCACGAAATTAGCTGTATAGTTTTGGGTGTGCATTCCATTTGCAGTTCGTGTACAGGGACACGCCAAATTTTTTTTACCATTACGGCCTACGGGAAGAATTTGTATGTACCGCAATAGCGGCCGCAAAAATTCTCCGATTGATTTGCAAATTGACACATATATTCAGGCTCGGTATAGAAATAGCTATTTATTTTTTTAGGCCTATACTTTTTATGGATTGTATGGATTGTAGACAGGGACACGCCAAAATACTTCACATTACGGCGTATGAGGTGAATTGCGTTTAAACGCATTTTAACATCTTTACTTTGCAATCAAGAAAATTAAACTAGCGTACATGAGTAAGATGTTTAACTTATGTTGTTTGAAGAAAATATGTGCTCTTAAGCTTTCTAATTAATGTACAGGACCTTACAAAATTGTTCTGACAATGTCACGTAGTCATCCAAACGATGTTAAATTTGGAACAATTATTAATTTTAAACGCAAAGTAAGCTGAATAGTTTTTACAGGTGTATAGAATGTTTATGGTTGACACGCAAAAGAATTTCGTAGCATTAGAACCTATGGACAAACGTTTATTTAAGAGCGCACTTTAATGCGTTTATGCTGCATTGAACTTAATAAAATTATCATACATTATAAAGATGCTTAAAATTATGTTTACTCTTAAAAAAGGTTATGTATAGATTAAATAATTTATGGGACCACACAAAATAATTCCGAGTATGTACTGTAATCATCCGAATGATGTCAAATTAGTTTAAAAAATTATTGAGTTATAATTAATTAAGTTTATTCTTATTATTGGCGTTTATAATGACTGTGGCTACTTTTCCGGGATATATAAAATAATTTCGTACTATTACGGTCTATAGTCAATATTTCTTAAAAGTTTATTTTAACATGGTTACACCCCATCAAATATAATGAATTTATGTTAGAATTTTAAAAGCATGTTTTCTTGTTGATAATTGTGGGCATAGAATTGGAAATTAGTTTAAAGGTTACGCAAAATATTTCCGATATGCTATGTATTTTTTTTTTTTTTTTGTATGAAATTTGGTAGTTATGAAATTTGGTATTTATGAATTTCAGGGAAATAATACAAGACCGTCGTTCATTAAGAATACATATTGTTGCGTACTTGGGGGTCCGTAAGTTGTCCGAGAATGAAAGGCAAAACTTGCAAAAATTCAGTGATGTATTCACAGGAAGTTCCAGAAAAATACAGGTCTATAAACCAAGTATCAGCTTCAATTCAACCAGTAAACACAGCTTAAACAACAGCCGTTAACAGCAAAACAACGGTACAAACTATTTAGCAATAACACATAAAGAAAGTCTCATCTAAAGAGGCTCAAAGCAAAGCAAGAATTTCACGAAATTGACACAGATCTGAGACTGACTGCCTTGGCGAAAAAATGCTCCTTTTATACTTTTCTATCAAACACAGACTGTTCTGGAAAATTCTCGTATCTCATAATGAGATTAGAGCTTCCATATTTGGTATATCCCTAATAAGATTTTCTCGCAAAGGTCGCAAAAAAAAATCGCCAAGGAGGGAAACAGTCGCCAAATTTGGCGCCAAATCCATTTCTTCCCTTATTGGAGCTTTTTTAAATGTTTTAAAGGGAAAATTAGGCTATTTTAACGCTAAAACGACTAAAAATGCACAAAGTTAGCATTTTATTAACTTTACTAAACTTCTTTGAAAGAATTGATAGAAAAATAAATGCAATTATTTACAATTCCGTAACACTTTATAAGATATGGAAATAGAGACATAGCGGGGGGTTGAGGGGGGCGGCAGCCCCCCTCAGGAATGTATCTGATTATGGTAACAAGTCGATCGAATCTATATATACGATTATATAATAAGGAATAAATACAAATGACCTATTGAATAATGTCTGATGTAAATAGGACGTTGAGGCTCCTGATCTGCAGATCCACTAGTTAATATATTTGAAATTTGTTTTAATAATGCTAAATTGTTTAAATTGGGGGAGGGGACTGCTATATATTACATTGTTTTGTTAATGTATGATCCTTAAGGGGAATGATGTGCATATTACTTGTGGTTCTTTTATAGAGAAGCATGAAATAATTTATGCATATCACATCCTGTTGCAGTGGCGCCGACTATGTGGGGGCTCGAGAGCTCGAGCCCCCCCCAGAAATTTTTCTGTAGGGGCTCAGCCCCCCCAGAAATTTTGAATACTGATTCCCTATTAAACAAGAAATTCTTTCCTTTATTTCTCATTTAGTTTTTACCAAAATCATAGCTGTAAAGTAAGGTTGTTGCAATTGAAAATGGACATAAATCGACTAAGAAAAAAAAAAAATAAATAAGAAAAAACAAGAAAGGCTGAAAGTCTCTGTATGGGGCGCAGGGGGGGGGGGGGAGTTCAGAGAAAGATGATTCCCTTTGCTTTGCTATGGAAATCTCAATCACTTATGGTTTGTGCATGAGGAGCAAAAGTTTTCAGAAACATCGATGCAAAGTAATATACAGTCGGCTGCAAAATTATTCGAGCACTAGTAATAATCCTTGCCAAAAAAAAGTACACTTGATACAGCTTTGTTAAATAAATCCTTGTCGAGTCATGTTCTTAATCAGTCTAAGAACATGATTCGACAAGGATTTACTTAGCAAAACAGTCTTAAGTGTACTTTTTAAATATAGGAATTATTGGCTAGTGCTCGAATAATTTTGCAGCCGACTGTAACTATTTTCACAAAAGTTCCTGCCATATTGTTATTACATTTTATATTTGCATTTTATTTATTTGGTTGCTTCTTTTTTTCCTTGGCATTTTTAAATAAAAATGAACTTTTTTGGATGTAAGTCATGAATTTATAAACAATAAAAGGTATACAATATTGCCCCCCCCCCTTTTTTTTATGAAGCTTTTTATTTTAGGAAAATAAAACTTGATAATCTGGTGTGTCACTCACACGACTACCCTGAAATTTAATACTATAAATGCAGATTGGAGATTAAGGGGTAAGATAGCGAGGACTGTTATGCAAACCTATGTTAAAACAATTTAAATTAGGCTTCGGAACAGCTTTATTTGACAAGCAATTCTGTGTGAGGGGTTAAGGGGGGCTACCACCCCTCAACCCCCTGTTTCATTACTTTACCTACAATTTTGTAGAATTCAAATCTATTATTAAATTCAAAAGTTCATTTAAAATTATTCAGGTAACTTTCACACCAACATTTCTAAAAACATGATTTTTGAATTCAAGGGACCTCAAAACGTGTAAGTATAACAAAAACTCAGTTTAGAAAATTTGACCCAAAAACAATACTATATCTTATGGGTAAGAAAAGGGTAATAAATAGATTTAGTTCGAAAAATATGAACATAGTGATATTAACTTCATTTGTTCTATTGCCTTAAATAATTAAAGGGAAATTTTTGAAGTGTAAGGCTGATTTTGAAAACCAACTATGTGAAAAATACCAGAGTCGGATATCGAACCCGGGCTTTCCGCTTTACATGCGGATGCTCAAACCATTGAGCTACCCTGGCTGATTACCAACTAGGCATTTCTCACATAACATTCGTTGGCAAAGTCACCGAGTCTGTACACATAGCTATATCAAGTGACATTAATAGTCATGGCACAACTCCAATAGACCACTAAATTTTAATTTAATTTACAAATTTATTCATCAACCCTGAAAGTTAGTTCATTACAGAAAATTTTGGAGTGGAAGGTTGATTTTTTATACCAACAATGTGAAAAATACCAGAGCCGGTTATCGAACCCGGGCCTTCCGCTTTTAATTAAATATATTTAGAACTTTTTTTTTTTTTAACAGCTCTTAAAAAAATAAAATTAATGAAAAATTTTATACCCTATTGGAGTTGTGCCATGTTCAAATTTGTCACTTGACATAGCTGCTCTAATGCAGACTCGGTGACCTTGCCAACGTAAATTATGTGAGAAGTGCCGAACAGGTTATCAGCCAGGGTAGCTCAGTGGTTAGAGCATCCGCACGTTAAGCGGAATGGTCCAGGTTCGATTCCCGGCTCTGGTATTTTTCACATAGTTGGTAAAAAATCAGCCTTCTACTCCATTCTATTAAAATTTAATTAAAGATAGTTTATGAAATTTTAACATTTTAAGTAAAAATGAAAAGTAAGAACAAATATTGTTTTTAAAACTTAAAGAGAAGATATAGCATTATTTCGAGATTCTGCCTTTCCCCTCCAATTTTAACTTAACCATAATCACAATATTGGTTTCAAATGGAAGTGGCCGATGGCCGTATTATCCCAGTGACCTCCCTGCTACTCTATTCGATTCACATAATTTTATAAACTAAATGGCAAAGAATATGATGGCATTTTCAGGACCAGTTTTGGGGCCCTTTGCTACTCAGGGCCCCTGGCACGTGCCCCTGTGTTAATCAGGCCGTTGTTTGTGTGTGTATATGTTCTTTTCCTTGGGTAAGTATGTGTACATTATTATACCATATTTGATGACCTTGTATTAGAAATGTGATGCCCCCCCCCATCAAAAAATAATCCTGGCTACGGCCTTGGTTCGAGCCCCCCCAGAAATTTTTCAAAGTTGGCGCTGCTGTCCTGTTGGGACCCTAGCTAATTATATAAAGTTCAAGAAAGGAGAATAAAATTGATATATGATTTAGAGTTTTGCTACAGAATGATTGTTACTGAAAATTGCATGATTACACTTTATACTTTTTTACTGGGACACACAAAAGAAAATTATGTTTGATTTTGTAATTACTGAATTAGGAGAGGAATATTCAAACACATACTTTTCACTTTTAATTATTTATTTAGTTACTAATTCAGTTTTTATAAATGCCTCATAATCACACTGAATGTTCAAAAAATTGAGTTAAGTCACTGAAGATTTTTTTTTCTTTTTTATTTATTTTATAAATATGTTTCCAGTATCTCTTACTATTGTTCTTTTTTAAATAAAGTTAAATATTTATTTTTGAATAAAAATTTTTCTTTCTTTCTTTAAGAATCATTTGAATCAGCCTTACTTTCTGAACCTTGTCATCCACCACCACCTCCTAGACATAGAAACACAGAATCGCCTCCCAATCCACCTCCTCATGCGACTTGTGTATCTCCCTCATTATTTGCAAATTCTGTTAAGCACAAATGGCCAGCAGGTTTGGCAAATCACAGAGTTGTCTTGCTTCAGGAAGAGTGGTTTCATGGTCCAATTAGTAGAAAAGAAAGTGAAGCATTAGTTGTAAGAGATGGTGATTTCTTAGTACGGGAATCTCAAGGATCACCAGGCCAATATGTATTAACTGGAATGCAAGCAGGAATTCGAAAGCATTTATTGCTTGTGGATCCTGAAGGAGTAGTAAGTGTTTTCTTCACAAATATTGTACAATATGATATTACTATTATGTTTGTATTTTATTTAGTGCTTACATTTAATTACAGTTTGTTGATCAAAGGTTGGAAACAGTGTTAAAATACATCAGTAAAATTAGGGGGCAGTATTAACCAGTTGAAAAGTATTTCATCATAGAATTGATATCTATCAATGGGGCAGAAAATTTTACATCTCTATTAAAATTTCTGTGAATAAAACAAGCTTCTTGAAAATCTAATTATTCATTAGTGGCTTATAAATAATTTTAATTGATGAAAAATTAAATGTATAATCATCATCACACAGTTGACACATTGTTGATGTGTCATAACAGTTAAAAAAATGAGAAAAAAAAAAAAAAATCACAAAAGAGATACAACAAATAAATTTTTGTGGGCATTTTTGACTGCATGATTTTTTGCTTCTAAGACTTATAAAAATTTTCTTTTAAAAAATATTAAATTTTGGATTAATATAATGCGATTAACCTATTTTTCAAAAAGAATACTCTTTTTTTTTCATAAAATACCAACTTAAAAAAAAGTGTGTGTCTTGAGGGACTGGAATTCTGAAATTTTAGTGGTATCTCACTGTAACAAACATTTAGCTATGACCAACTTAATTGCTTTTCTATAAACTAGCATTCTAAATTTAAATGTACTAAAATATGATATACTTGACTAATATATGATAAACTATACTGACAATTGATAATATAAATATCCAAGGAATTCATGTGACAAGGAATAATTCAACTGAGAAAAAGTGATTTTATTTATAGGGTTGAAAATGACATTAAAGTTAAACATTAAGATTTAAGCAATATAGTGCTGATTGAAAGATATAACAATGCTAGTCTAAAAAAAAAAGGGGGGGGGGAAGAAACATTATTAACAGTACATATGATGAAGGCTTTTAATTTTCTAGGACCAGTATCATTCACCAAGATATGAAAAAATCCCTATCCCAATGACTATGTAAAGCTTTAAAAAATTGGTAATTCTTGGAAAATGGAGAAAAAAACTAAGAAGAAGAACAAGTATTAAAAGTATAGATAACAAAGTTGTAAGAAATTACTAATTTTTTAGCAAATGGATGGTAAAAATGGGTATAAAGGTGCTAAATAAATTGCAAAAAAATTATAATAAACAATAGTAATGAACTATGATATATTTGAACTCTTAAATTTTCAAATTATAAAAAAGTAATAAATAACTTTCAGCATATGAAATCTTATAAACTTTAATAAATTTTAAATCCAACGTTTCGGCTAAATTCCTTCATTAGCCTTCCTCAGGGAAAAATGATGTTAAAAACACATAAACATAGAAAATTTAAGTACATGATACCACAATTACAACTTCAAAACATTTAACAGATGATTACACAAATTGTAAAAATATACTATATACATTTTTAAAAATATGCTAAAACACTCAAAGGAACATGAAACATGATCACCACAAGACAAGGATAAAGAGCTACTAAAGCTTAAATTTTCTTCCTTCAAATTTGTGTTCACAGCTTTATAGAAATGGAAGAATTTTCAAAATAATAAAATTATTTAACATTCTTGGCTGTTCTGGGAATTTGTTCAAGTTAGTATATGCAAGTTCATAAATAAGAACTTCAGTTCCCCTAACTTTTGTGAATTAACAGCAAGAAATGAAAGTTCAAAACTAAAATACTCAAGTTTTAAAATAAGTTGTATTTGTTTAACACCCTGCCGGCCTTGCTCAAACTGGGTTTGGGCAGGCGAAAGATATCATCCTGATTCATCCTAAGTTGCTCGGGCAACGGGAAAAAATTTCAAAAACGAATATCTAGTGAATTCTACCATGCCAAAAGCCTTTAAAGGTAATTTTTATTTGTATTTAAATATGTTTTTTCATTTTTTGTTGTTACTTTTTATGAAATGTTATTTACAAATAGTTTTATTAGGTTTAAAAAATATACTATATCTATTAAAAAAAGCAGTAAAAAAATTGACATTTCTTTTAACTTCAAACTCTCAATAAATTGAATCAGCAAGGGGTTAAAAGAACTTTTGTTAGATTTGTTATTATTAGTAAATTGTTGTTTTCCCTTTGCTGTAAATTTATTGTAAATTCAGAATTTATATTGTTTTATTTTTATGCTAAAGAATTTATTATTTTTATCAAACAATGTTATTTTTCAAAATTTTCAGGTTCGGACAAAGGATCGAACTTTTGAAAGTGTAACCCATTTAGTGAGCTTTCATTGTGATAATGGCTTGCCAATTATATCAGCTGAAAGTACTTTAGTGCTGAGAAATCCTATTCCAAGGACTATGATGCCATCACATTAAAAGAATACTCACACAAATACACACAAAAGAAAGGAGCAATAGACATCATAAATATAGGGATCTGCTGAACACACAAAGCTAACTTCACTGTGTGTTTTAAAAAAAAATTATTTTCCTAATTTGACGTAAATGAGGCAAAATCAACTATTTAAAAATTTTGATAAATATCTGACCAAGAAATTGGCAATAACTTTTAAGATTTTCTAAAATCTCTACTACTACTTAAAAAAAAAAAAAAAAAAAAATAGCAAATAAAGATAAAAAATTTATTAGAAAATTATAATAAAATAACTTTGGTTTAGTTTGGTTAAAACTTTTGGTTGATTGAGGTTTAAATATATGACTTAAGTTAACTTTTAATAATATTTGTGCAATATATTAATCAGGTAGGAGACGAGGGGGGGGGGGGTGATATATGAGTAGAACGATTAGTTACAAAGTAACATTGATTTAAGTTTAGTTAATGTTATGAAACTAATAGCAACTAATTTTCTGTCAGTGAGTTAACCAAAACATTCTATGATTTTTTTAAATTTTTTATTTATGTGATTTTAAAGATTATGTGTTTATATTATTAAATTATTATTATTATTGTTTTGTAAAATGATACAATTTTTTAAATATTTTGTTTCCTTATGAAATATCAAACTGTGCAAACTGATAATAGTATATAAATATCACACATATTTCTTTTTTAACATTGCTTCTATCTTATTCCAACAGTGGCGCACCCACGGAGGGGGCTTAGGGGGCTGAAGCCCCCTCCAGAACTAGCTGACATGGTAAAAAACATGCATGAAAAAATATTATTCAAACACAGATATTGTAAGCAAAAATAAAGTTTATAAATTAAACCTCAAATTTTTAGGAATTTTTGAAATTCTTACATTCAAACACAAAAACAGTGAACTAGTTCTTTATTTTTTAGTTGAAAGATACCCTAGACATTGCATTGCAATTTTTAGGAATCGGCTTCTAAGGCCCTAAAGCATATACTGTTATTGTGAAATCGAGGGAGTACCGAAAAAGTCAGGCAGGAGAAGCAATCTGATGTGGAAGTAAGCAGGGATGTATTTGTCAGAAAAATGGGATACCAGGTTCATAAAATTTTATATTTTAATTCATGAGTATTTATAGCATCTTTGTGAAAGTTTACTTTGTCCTTGGGCAAAATTAACACATTAGCATTGGTAAATGAAAATTCTCGTTTGATATAAAATAAAAGATCAGCCCTGCTCTTAGTCGTTCCTCTGAAACAATATTTTAAATTTAAAATGAAATTTGCATATTCGTTAAGCCTTTCTTATGTCATTAGCACATATACATGCTAGTAAAATTTCACATCAATTGAAGATAAAATTTAATTGGTTTAATCTCAAATACGCAAAATTATTTCTCTAAAAATATAATGATTTAGAGGAATGCCAAAAGGCATAGTTTACTGTTCAAAATAGGAAAATATCCCGATAGCAATATGTTAAGATATTTTACGGATGCTTCTGAGGATGGGGTCACTTATTTATTTTTATCACGGTTAGTAGAACACACAGTAGGGTCCATGCACAGTTTTCATTTTTGCCTCTCATGTCACTAAGATCTAAGCTTCATTTTTGGCCAATGCAATTTTTTCCTGTTATAAAAATTCAAATTTCACAATATATATAAATATTATACTGGAATACAATATCCTGTAATGAGCTCAGAAAGGTAACGCTTGAAATATTTGCTAACTGAACAAATTAAAATTCTAAGTAATATATATTAGAATAGAATTAATGATTTAGGATATTAAGAGGTTCTGCTCCCTGCTTGCTGTGTTGACTAACACCCACGAAGACTACACGTCCGACTTATTTCTGTTAACCGAACCTAAAAGCATCGCCCCAATACTTCAGATGATTAAAGGAAAATAGCAATGTAAAAATTTAAACTGAAATTCTGTTATAATTCCTACATATTACAACTGTAGCTTTTATTTGGCTATAATTATTATAATTTCTTAATTATTTACGTGTTACTGCATATGCATGTAAAGCAGCGCAGAAGAGTATTAAATTTGATCAAATTTTATTTTAAATGGAAATATGGGGGAAGGTATTTCATTCGGATGAATTTTGTGTTCACTAGCTTGTCATATTGTACACGATATTTTTTTTTTTTATCATAGATGAACAGATAACTTTATGTTTACAAGCTCAATGTCAATTCCAACTGACCGAACTACTGTAACTTAGCTTGTTATATACCGATATAAATTTCTCGATTGCGCTATTCAACTTAAATTCAATTTCATTCATGCGTTTACTTATTTCAAAAGAAATATTTAAAGCAGATTCTTTACTAAATGTACATGTGCGTATATGCCCATACTCCTATTTACTGTACTACATGACCCGATTATTCTTCAGCCCCCTCCAGACAGAAATTCTGGGTGCGCCACTGTATTCCAAGATAAAATGTGATTTGAAATAGATGCTATTTTATTGTATAAGATTTACAATCATGGGGGTGGATTTTTTTTTTTAACTATAGTTTTAAAAATGATTTCCAGTTATTAATTAATAAATTGAAACTAGATGGTGTTTTGCAGATCCCTACAACATTACAAAGACAAAAGTGATAACCACGCCTTCAATGTTTTAATTGAAGTTAAGTTTACATCATAATATAAATTGGAATAATATTGCATTTCACTCATCTCTTTTTAATTCTTGGCACACCTTTATTACTTCAGAACTTGTTGGAAATGCCATACAAAAAGTTGCTAGGTTTTAAACCCTTTAATCTTGTTGTAAAATTTCTTTTGTTGTAGATTGCAATATTTATATATACTGGAAATTTTTAAAATTGTTGAATTTCAGTTATGAGATTGTGTTATTACTTTACATTCAAAAGTATTTGATCAAGAAATGGGTTTGCATCACCTTACATATCTTTGCCAATATATTACTGCCAAGTAGTTTTTATATTATAAAATTTTACCTTGTTGTTTTTTGTATGTTCTATTTATTTATTTTATATTTATAAATGTTTTGTGTTAATTGAGTTTTACAGCCTTTTTTTTTTTTTTTTTTTTTTTTTTTTTAAAGAATTGGGATTATTTTATGCTTTTTAATTTTTATTATTTGTGGTATGTGTGTAGTGTTAAAAAAAGAATCAAAATTTTCAGCCATGTGCAATTCTGTAATGCTGATGTTTATGTTTAGATTGTTGGTTGCATTATTATTATTTTTTTTTTATATTGTTTTTTATGTGTCATTTTATGTGTTAATTTTATCAGTTTTACTTAATTTTTATATAGGATGATTAGTTTATTAAGGTATCTGATTTTGGAAACTTCATTTATTTTTTACATATCTTGTTTTTTATGCAGCTTGTTGTTGTTATTGTTACTATTTACAGTATTATTCATGAGTCTGATTTTTACTGATATGTATCATGATATCATATTTATTTATATGTTAATTCCTGAGTTTGCCTAGAAATTTTTAAAAGTTTATATTCTGGAAATATGTGAATCTTTTAATTTTTTACAAAAAAGATTTATTTATTTATTTACTTATTATGACCAGAAATGATTTAGACTTTTTTTTTTTTTCAAATTAATACTCATTACTAATAATTACTAAATTAAGAATTTTTATTTTTATTTTAATATTAATTCAATAAATTTTGGACGGTTGTATCTGCAAAAACATAATGCATCTAAAATCAGTTTTTCGCCCTTCTTTCTCTCAAATTATGTTTACCTTTTTTTTTTTTTTTTTTTTTTTTTGGTTAAATTTTTATCTTTGAGTGTTAGTAAGTGTCCATGCTTTCAATAGCATATTTAATAGTGTTGATTTTTAATATGTTACACACAAAGAAGACTGGAAATTTAGAATTATGAGAAGCTTTAAAATTACTTAGAATGGAGAAATTTTTTTATCTAATGTTTTAGATAAATCACTGTTACCTATATATTTTAATTAATTGCAATAGCTTCTTCTTCTTTTTTTTTTTCCCCCTTTTTATGTTGTTTTTTCAAAATATGTATGACTAAACATTTGTTAGATTTTACTTTTATTTTCTCTCTTAGCATTATATATATAAATTAATTAGTTTTTATTCCCTTTACAGCTTAAATTTGAATCTAATTTCTATTTTGTATATTTGCAATTATGTATTCCTTTTAATTTTTTTCTTAGTTTGGTCTGTTTTGGTATTTTTATAGTTGTTTCTTATAATAAGTATAAATAAAATATTTAAATTTTTTTTCATGGTCAGAATAAATTTTAAAAAGTTTCAAATTGGGCAATTAAAATTAAATTTTCATAACAAAATGAATTATATAAACACGTTGCCGTTCTTTCTCAGTTAAAAAAAAAAAAAAAAAAGTTTTATATTAAATTTCTAAAATTGAATGCAAACACCACCTTTTGTCTGCTGTTGCATTTGTCAATCAGATTTTTGTATTTGCCAAAAACAGTATGTGTATCTTAATTCATTTTATTACTAATTCTTTTTCATGTAGTCAGTTTAGAAACATTTTTTATGTATTTTTTACCAGATGCAAACTTGTAGTTTATTTATGGGATAGATATTATAATGCATCTGACTTAGAAAATTTGACTTTTATATATTAATTCATGATTTTCTAATACATATGCATCTGTAAACTTGCATCATCTGTAAAATTGAAGCTACCAGTTAGATTGTTTATTTATTTGCCTACCTTTTGAAAACACACAAGAAATCTAATTGTTTAAATTATGCACAATTTTTTGGATGAAAGGAAGTTTGATAAATAAATACTTTTACAAAATATTAATATTTTTTGATGTTCTGTTTCGATTCTAATTTTCTCTTTAGTATTGTTCAAAGGTTTAAAATAGTGAGATTTTTATTGTGTTGTATTTTTATTTATATATTTTTTTTTTAACTGCCCTCTTGCTAATGTTGCATCTTAACTGTACGTTTTTACTTTATTTTTCTTCAGAAATTTAGTCAATCCAGGCAAAAATTGGATAAACTTAAAGATTCTTTTAAAAGACTTTCTTTAAAATTTATATTGCACACCATTTTTAATTGATAGTTTCTAAAATGCAAAACTGAAAACAAAACATTCCAATTTGCTAATAAATAAAAATCTTTGTATAAAAACATCATAAATTCCAAAAAATGTCCAACATTTATTTGGGTTTTAAATAATAGCATGACCCTTCATCAGTTGAACAAAATAGATGTGAGTGACCTTTCATGTCTGATGCTTGAAAATTGCTCTCATAGCTTTCTCTTGATCCTTCTTTTTATTTCTTGTAATTTTCCTTTTTCTATTAGTCACTTCTATTTATTTTTTCTTTTAGCATATTTTGTTATACCAGTATTTACTTTGAATTTTACTTTTACTTATAAAATCTTGTCACTTAACTTGATTCCTTCATGTTGCTGCGCTATTATTATTTTTATATATTTTTTTAAAAATAATTTTTATAATGCAATGCTACTGTTTTCTGTACACACGTCTACTTTGTTCACCTGACAACAAGTCATGCTATTATTTCTAAATGGAACAACTTTGTTTTTTGTGAACTTTTTCATTTATGGTGTTTTTATACAAAATTCTTTTATTTATTACTTTCCAATGCTAGTCATCCAGTGCATTTTTTGCTGCATTCCAATTTACTGTTTCTGTAATCCACTGGTTATCCAAGTGATGCTCTTATAAAACTGCATATTAGCAGACATAAATGGAAAAGTAATTTGTTTTAGATCTACTCATAACAAAGTGTAGCCCAATTCAAACATTAGTACTATTTTCAATATTTGTTCATTTATTCTGCGCTATAAATTATATAAAATATGAAAAATCTCTTCAGCTAGCAGTTTATCTTTATACATCTTGTTGCTGCAGTAGCCAAACCTTCACTAGACAAAATTTAGTTGTAATAGTAATTATTGCTGAGATTAACTAATGTTATTAAAATACAGTCAGACCACTATTTTACAAAATTGTTAAATTTAGAAGAAAAAAATATATAGAGAGAAAATTTATTAAAGATTTTTTTTTTTTTTTTTTTTTTTTTTTTTTATAATACTTTAAGCTGTTTAAAGACAGTTTTTAAATTAATGAATGCTAAATATCATGTAATAAAGTACTAAATCTATATAAATAAAGCAAAGAGTTTGTCGGCGGAACACATCCAGGCGGACCACTCCTATTTTTGATTGATCTAGTTTGAACTGCTTTGGTGATGAAAGTTGGCCATTTTGTTTTAGTAAAAACTGATGAGTTTTTTAAAAAGATACTGTGTAGATGTTATACTTTTTAAAAGAGCTTTAAAAACTGTTCATTTTTTGTTAGGACGCTATATACATCAAGTTATTAGATTTAAAGTTATTATGTTGCAGAGTTTCACAAAATGATAGCATTCGATTGCTTTTATCTTAAAATAAGAATCTAATATTAAACAAAAATCAGCCTAATATTTAAGAATAATGAATAACTTTTTAAAAATTATCAGTTTTGAAGTTCTAAGAGCTACAATTTTTAAATTACAGCATACTTATTTCCCACACACAATCCATTAAATTTGTAAACAATTGCTGATTCATTCTTGAGAATCATTCACATAAGACCACAGAGCATTGTTGCAAAATAAGTGCAAAATGGAAGAAATATTTAATTTAATTTAATTTGTAATATGTTATTTTCACTTTTTTACCTTAAAAGGAATTTTTAATTATGTTACAAAGGTCAAATTGTGATATAACATGGTTCGTACACTTTTAAAAATCCTTGAAAAGTGCTTGAAAAAAAAAAGTTTCATTTTCAAGTGCTTAAAAGTGCTTGAAAATTGCTGCAATATGTTAAAAAAATACTTTAATTTAATTTTTTTTTTTTTTTTCCAAAAAAAAAAAAAAAAAAAAAAACTATTCTACTGCAATTGATTTTTTTCCCCGCATTGTTCTGTTCAAAAGAAATATTACAGATAGAATTAGGAAACATTTGTTTAAGGCATCATTGAAGGTTTTGAAATGCACTATTTATATTCCTATTTATTTCATGGAAAAGCAGCAAACAGGTAGAAAAAGCTCTGCAGGGGTTAATAAAGGAAGGTGAGTCGAAGGTTGGTAAGTGAAGCGAGCAAGAGGCAGAGCCCCCTAGTTATGTTAAAAAATAAATAAAATAAACACATTTGATACTGAGTTTTTAAGTAGGTAATCCCCCCCCCTCCCCCCCAAAAATAGGTGTGTGTGGACACATCTAAAATCCTGGTTGAAAGTGCTTGAAAATTTCCTGGAAAGTGCTTGAAAAGTACATGAATTTTTTTTTTACTCCTAAGTGTATGGAACCATGTATAAAAAATAAATAGTGATTAAATACTTTTGAAAATTCATTTAAATTTAGTGATCAGCGAAGTGGGCGTAGCCTGCTAGTTATACATATATAAATACTATATTCATTTGTTACAATGCACTAATTCATTGCCTTTAAAAATCATTTTATTATTATTATTTAAAACTACAATGTAGATTATTTTATATTCTTTAAATTTATGATATTGCCATATTCTTAATAGCTGAGTCCTAATTATTGCAGTTGAAATCAGTGAAACCTGGATTGACTACTATTATTTCTCAACATTTGATTGTACACAGAACCCATTCTTTAAGATGAAGTTGTGTTTTATTTATAATTAATGATATTTTTCATATTTATATATGGTTGAATTCTTTTTCATTTTTCTTCCTTCCTTGGTTGTGTTATAATTCTTTTCTCAGAAAATTTTCTTGTCAACTTCTAAAGTGAATACTTTATTTATATACTTGCACAAGCTAGCAAAATAAATGTTTATATCAACCTTCACTGCCCATTACAATTGTTTGTGGAAACTTTCCATTTTTATGAATGTAATTTCATTTATTTATTTTAAAATATATGTATTAACCAAACATTTACTGTAACTTTTGTGCATAACTATAATTTGTAATTACTATAAAAATAATCTTTTGATATTATTTAAATCTTTTGATATTTTAATTTTTAAATGTTAAATTTATAAGTAATGTGTTAAACTTATTATTTATAAACTTTATTACTGTAAGACTGTAAGAAATAAAACTTCATAATAATTTGTCAAAATTATATGATTTTTTTTTTTTTTTTTTTTTTTTTTAAATATAAATTTAACAATCTCATTAAATTTTCATTGGTGGCAAGGCTGTGTCCAAGGAAAGGTTTAAGGATTTCAAACAACCCCCAAAAATTGAAAATTTTATGTTTGTTGAAATTTTTGAATTAAACTTCAGTTTTAACACTCAACATTATGTTCTAAAGTTTGAACCCCCTTTGAAAAAAAAATTTCTGGGTACAGCCTTGATTGGTGGATAAATATTTAGTTATTAAATTTCTTATTGTTAAGCACACAGATAAAACCCTTTTTTTTTTTTCTTTTTTTAATTTAAAAAAATTTATTTATAAAAGAAATATGTTATAAAAAAATATTCTATTCAGTTTATATGACTAATTCATGCTATTATGAGCTTATATATTGGATATGTGCGTATGTATATATAAGTGATTTTTTTTTTTTTTTTAAATCATGTCTTTTATTTCCTTTTCAAACTATACATTTTGCTGATAATTTACAATATTGCACTGAGTGTCTCTTTCAATTTTTCAACTCATTTAATAAAAGCTACAAAGTCAAGAGGAAAAAAAAAAAAAAAAACTCTTTGAACATGGGTTTGTTTATGAAATATTTTTATATTATTTATGCCATTTAGTTTTACAAGTGATTCTCAAACTTTAATTTATGTACAATTTTGTATAGATAAAGTACATTTATGTATGTGATAATAAAACAGCCGTTTTGAAGAAATTATAAATTTTATAAAATCATATTGTACTCATGTGGTTTGATTCTGTGTAATTAAAAAAAAAATAAATAAATAAATAAATAAATAAATATGCATTAAAGGAACAAATTATTATTGCATAAGGATGTTTCCTAAATTGTAGAAGAATATGATTGCTATTTCAAAAAGAAAAAAAAATTCTAAAATTTCAAAACATGTATTTATTTTTTTACTTGTTTGGATGCATGGGAAACTGCAACTATTGAGACTTGTATTTGTATTGCAAACCTCAATTTAGTATACATATATCAAAAAAATTGACTGTTATACACATTTATTAGGACGGAGGATAATTAGTTTCAATCTGAATATTTTGTAGACCAGTTTTATGTAACACCAAAATAAATTAGAAATATCAGTCCTATCGTTACAAATTCGGTACCAAATGAACAGTGTGAGTTTTCTGAATCCAGGGGTGCAAACTGTTTTTCGACCCAACAGTTAGATTTTTAAAAATTAACTAAAGTATAAAATTTAAGTGGCAACACTTAATTTTGATTAATTTCAGTCATTTTAAAAACAGGGTTCCCACAGGTCAGGGAAAACCTGGAATAGTCAGGCAATTTGAAATGAATGAAAAATGTCAGGGAAAATTGCAAATATTGCCCCAAAACCTGGAAAAATGATTATATAAACCTGGAAAATGCTTTTTGAGCATTCAATTTATGTCACGAGTCTCGTTACTATGTTGTTTTTTATGTCGCGAGCTATGTTATGTTTCATGCCGTGAACTACTTTTTATGTCGCAAATCAAATTTTGTGACTGGAATTTTCTAAAAATAGACCTAGAAAACCTGGAAAAGACAGGGGATTTTATTTTTGAAATTGAGAGGGAACCCTGTAAAAAGTACGTGGTTCATTACAAATTCGGTACCAAATAAAGGGGGTGATTTTTCTAAATCTAGGGGAGCAAACAGTTTTTCGACACAATTAGATTTTTTAATATTAACTAAAGTATGAAATTTAGGTGGCAACACTTCATTTTAGTTCATTTCAGTCATTTTAAATAGTTCGTTGCCCAGTTTTACAGTCAAAACATGAAATAAAAAATAAATTAAAATTAAAAAATAAAAATAAAAATTTTACAGATTGAGATTAATAGCCCTCCGTACTAAACTAAATTCTGTCTTTGACAGAATTTTTAATGGTTTTTTAATAAGTAGCTTCTATTAGGTTATATTAATTTTGAATTATTTGTTAATTAAACTGTAGTTAAGTTATTGATAAATCAAGTATTTAGTGTTAAACATAAAAGTTGATTATTTTTTAACATAATTTGAATTTTGAATGAAATAATTACTTATCTATTTATTTGTTTTTACTTTTGCTTATAGTTCTTGGTTAAAGCCCAAACATATAATGTTTGTGCATATTTTTCCTTTATATATTTTAAATATTATTAATTTTGATTTGATTAAAAATTTATAATGTGAAATAAATGTGGCAAATAAAACAAAAATTTAAAAGATATTATCTATATTTAAATAATAATAATAATGGAACTGAATAGAATAAAAAATCTATTAAAAGTATAAAATAATAATTTAAAAAAAAAAAAAGGAAAAATCCTATTATCTTTCTCTCTCTGTCTTCACATTATGACAAAAGTATCATAACACTTTTGAATATTATAATTAAAACTTAATAATAAAATAATGAGTTAAATTCTTTTAAAAATTGTTATTTATTTAATGTATGTCTGTGTAAACTCTCATGGAGTAATTTGTGCCAAATATTTATTGATTTTTTTAATTAAAAAAGTTGGTTAATTTTATATATATAGTTTGAGGATCACTATTATTTTTTATTTGAGTTCCATCGTTCTAACATATTAAATATACTTGTTCCAGAAATATATTGAGAGAAAATTTATGTAATGTTATATCACATTATTGAACATTATTAAATTGTTTTGCTTGTTTTAATTTTTTATGTTGTTTTTTCGTGGTTATACCTTTTTTTTTCTTTTTTTTTTATTAATAAATATATATGTAATATATAATAGTTATTTATTCTGTTTAAAATATTCCTAAGCATTATCAATGTTTGATATAACATTTCTTGTAAATAACATTAATGTCATTGTTTTTGTGGGATAATAAAATAATTTGGAAACTGTTCTGCATTATTCTTTTCTTCCATCTTATATATTAAAACCAGGGTGTGAAAAAATCATGATTTTTTTAAAAAAAATAAAAAAAATCGGATTTTTTTGATTAAAATCGGATTTTTTTGATTTAAATCAGATTTTTTTTTAAATTTTAATTATCTGACTAAAAATAAATGTTAAGAAATTAAGCATGAAAAATTTTTAAACTTAAATGTGAATAAATATAAGAAGCAACAAATATAAATAAACTAAATTAAAAAAAAGTATGAGATATTAAAAAATTAATAATAAAAGTAGATAAAAAAAATTGTAGTATTAGCCAACATAGATACATTGTACCCCCCTCCCCCCCCCCCAAAAAAAAAATAGTTTAAGTGAAAACATCTTAAAAGCATATAAGATCTATTATTATTATTTTATGTTATTATGATTGTTGTTATTAAAATGTGCATATAATATAATAAGCCATAATCTTGAATCTCACATTACGAAATTTTTTGAAGCGAAACTTTTTGGAGAATCAATTAAAGGAAATCCGATGTGTGTGTATATATATATATATACTAGCAGACCCGGCCACGCGTTGCTGTGACTAAGTTATACGTTGAATTATACGGCTGTAAACTATTTAGTACAGTTAAATTATTATTTACGAACAAAGACGAAAACGTTGTAGCCGATGTAAAAACCCACAGGGTTGAGATTTGAAACTTAGGTCAAAATTTGGAAGCGATTGATAAAAATTTTCGTAGTGTTGATATTAAGCACAAATTAATTTTATTGTAGGGTCCTATAAATTTTAATGGAGAAGTGATATATATTATTTCTAATGCTACTTTGGATAAAATTGCTAAAATGACTAATATATAAATTAAATTCTATTAAAATAAAAGTATAAAAGAAACAGACGATTTTAAAATCAATTTTTATGGAGGAGTGAAATATAATATATGCTATAATGGATAATTTTACTATTAAATGACCTCATCATTTTAAATATTTTAAAGAGGGCAACAGCTGTAGTTATAAAAGGGAAAACAATAAGGCTAAACCAGAAAAATAAGTAAATTTGATAAATATTTTAAAACTTTAAAATTGGAAATCTTATGAAATATTGGACATTTAAAGTAAATACATGTATCATTTTAAATACAAAAAGATTTTGGAAAAGTTTAGTGTATTTTAACGAAGTGATGAGAAGTTTTTGAGTATGTTAAAATTTTAATAGTAAATTCAAGTCAATAAAGATGGGAAACATTGAGGATTAAGATAAGAATAATTATAAGATTAAAAAAAAAAAAAAAAACTTTTTATATACCATGCTTTTAAATTTTAATATACTAATAATATACAAATTAAAAGGAAAATGATAAATATTCTATCATAGTTTGAAGTCAAATTTGTTTTCAAATGTCTAAATAAAATATCTGATGTAAGATACTAATATTTTGCAGCGGAATAGATTTCATTTCTGTCATCCTTGGCGAAAAAAAAAGAATATCGCCAAATTATCTGGCGAAAATATTTAATTCCTTTCAAAAATCATGGTTATTTTAACAACTTATATTAAAAGAGTAATGAATAATATGAAACAATATTTCGTACAATACATATTACATGTCATACATACGTACAATGAATAATACATATTACATTTCGTACAATGCATACATCTGGCATGTATATTTTCGTGTTACGCTTTTGATCGCCAAATAATAATAATAATAAAAAAAAAAGCCAAGGGCGACAGAGTTTAAAAATTTAAAATTAAAATTTTGTCAATTTGACAGCAAAATAATTCAATCTAACACCCGCGATAACTAATACATATCTATACCCAAATATAAGGATTAAAATCGGGAAATAAATTTCCTCGATTTTTAATAATTTCTTACAAAAAATCCAGTGGGCAATTAACATAGGAAATCTTTTTCTTGGCTGCACAGACGGTCAGTGAGTCACACTTCGCTTGCGTATAGAACTCATAGATATAGTATAGCATATATAGAATAGAGTGATCATTGGGGAGAAAAAAGTTATTCCTTTTCATTTGGGAAAAGACGACGTTTTTACCAAAATATGGCCGTCTTTCCCCGAGTGAATACACACGGGAATACATACTAATATTTTAGCAAATAAAATTTATGAATAATTTATTTGCTAAAGGGGAATGGAAGACTCCAGATACAGTTTCAAATTCATATTTCTTTCTTTCTTTTCTTTTTCTTTTTTTTTTTTTTTTTTTTTTCAATACCACTTAATGGCTGTTTCCAAAGCTTTTATTTTTTATCTTTTTTCGGCATCAAAAATCTTTCTACGATAACATGGGGATGAGAGATCTATATATATTACTATATCTATGATAGAACTACATTAGCACTTTAGACGTCAATTTTCGTGAGATGCATAATTTAACTTTTTATAATTTTTTAACGTTCACATTTGATTAAATGTATTTATTTTTATGTCGAAAGAAAATGAACTCGTATTTTTTTTTTTTTTTGGCAACAATTAAATTAATGGAACTCACAGATATTTTGGAGCAACTTTAATAAAGGTCTATAATTAACAAATAATTGCAATAAAACAATATTGTGACAATAAATTGAGATAAAAACTATCCTATCTCTCAAGTTGGATCAAACTGCACACAGTGTGCAAAATTTCATCAAAATCAGTTCCCTAGTTTAGGAGTTTACCCCGGACAAACATCGTGACACGTAATTTATATATATATACAGATTAAATTATAAAGTTTTGATCAATGAAGCACAAATAAGTAAAAAACAGGATTAATTTCACTGTATTATCTTCATTATAATATGAATTCAATTTACACTTCAGTCTAAGTAACACGTGGCCGGCTATGCTAACACCAAAAATTTAAAAAGTGGAAATAATTGAATTATACGAAATTTATTAATAGGTTAAAAAGTTGAAGATTCTTTGTGTAGATGGCAGCACCAAATATATTTCAGCTTTCATTTCAACCCAGTCGAAAGGTATCGACATCTGTTAGAATCATTTGGAGTTAACAGATAATTGTGACTGTCAAATAATAACAGACAAATAATTAGCAATAAATTAAAATTGCGACTATAATTTGAGATTTAAACTATCCTATCTCTCAAGTTGGATCGAACTGCACATGGTGTGCGAATTTTATTATAATCGGTTAAGTGGTTTAGGAGTCCATTGAGGACAAACATTGTGACACGAGATTTATATATATTAAGATATATATCACATTAGTTTGTGCAATTTATTATCAATAATTATAAGATTAAAAAAAAAAAAAAAAAAAAAAAAAAAAAACTTTTTATATACCATGTTTTTAAATTTTCTGTTGAATCTTATAAACTTGATAGTTGTATGTAGATTAATAAATTCTTATTTATTTATTAATTTATTTTATTTTTATTATTATCATATTATTTTTTTTTTTTTGATTAATTATTCCATCAACTTGAAAAAAAAAATGATCCAATGTATAATAAACAGAACAATTGTAAGAAATTTTCAAATATTTATTAATTGAATAGAAGTATTAAAGAATGCATTGTCATCGCGTTCTGAGTTATTCTAAAAGTTTAAAATGTCTAGCTAGTCGGGAAATTATAGCTATAGAACTATATTAGCACTTTATCAATGTGTATTAAATTTTTAAAGTGATAATGATGTCAATTCTTATGAGATGCATAATTTATTTTCTTTTTTACAATTTTTTATTATTCATGTTGTTTTGACGACAATTAAATTATAAATAAAACTTAAATGGCTAATTTTAAAGCTATTATGAGGTTATTATTTTCACATTTTATTAATTAATTAAATTAAAACACTTATTAATTGAATAAAGTATTAAAAATAATGCATTGTCATCGTGTACTGAGCTATTCTAAAAGTTTCAAATGTCTAACTATTCGGGAAGTTAGTTAAAAATTGATTGCAAAATTTGTACTGAACAAACAAACAAACAAGAAAGCGAGTTAATAAAAACATGGTAATAAAAGACATATTCAAGATTTTTTTCAAAAGGTTAAAGTTTAAAAAAATTAAGAAAACTGAAATAATTGAACAGGCCATTACCATTTCATTTCAAATTTTATAAAAACCTAATTAAAAAATGATAGGAAAAATTGCTTACGAATACATTGGTCAGTTCAAATATATAGGGATTACAATTAGTAATATCAAAGTTAAAAATGAAAAACAATACTTTATTTATTATTATCATTTTAACACTTAAGGCAGAAAACTTATGGCTTTGTATAAAAAAAAATTTGAATCCAAATAAGAATAGAAGATAGAGTTGGAAAATTAAAAGAATCATTTTTAAAATTAATAAACACTTTTTTTTTTTTTTTTTGGCATGGGGGGAGGGGGGCTATTTGATGTAAATAACAAGTAAGTTCAAGTTTTCTTATGTTCTGAGACATATAAAACTACATATTCCTCCAAAATTATAAAATTTTATTTTTGATTTAAATCAATGATTTTTTTAAAAAAATCAAGTGATTTTAATCACGATTTTAATCATGATTATAATCAAGCTGATTTAAATCGGCGTACCCTGATTAAAACACAAAGCTGTTTCTGTAACACCAAAATGGAAACATTTGAGCATGCACAAAAATCTTTGAGCCAATCTAAAATGATCATATTCTTCTTATTGGACTATGGACAATACGAACCTTCAACAAACCAATTACTCTAATGGCCATATCACACGGGAGCATATATACTCAAGACGTTCAGGTTCGCTCAGCGTTGTTCAAAGTTGGGGAAGCTGAACGAACGAGAAAACCGATCAGCTGTCCGTAGGGCTCCCCAGAACTGATAACGTGAGGTATTCCCTTCTCTAAGGATATTCCAGAAAAAAATCCTGTCCATCCCTCCTATTGGTCAATTTTAATGAGCACACTAAACATAGTCAACTTTTTCTAAAGCCCGTCGTAAAACGTTGATAATTTGAAAATGTGCTGTCCTTGAACAAGGTCAGGCTGAGTGTGTTGGGTATAACGTTTTGTTTAGTAAACAGTTGAGCGAAAATCTCTCGTGTGATACGGCCATTAAAGGAAACAAGTAAGAAAAGAGATTGAAGTTGAGTGATTTTAATGTTGCACTGGAGCTGTGGACAATTGGCAGTGGTCTGGAATTCACTTCTAGGGATTGAGAAAAAGAAGTGTAAGATTTATTATTATTATTTATTTACTTATTTATTTATATATGTATATATTTTTACCATTATTGCGTCTAAGGTACTTTTGATAATTGTGTCAGCATTTAAATAGTCTTTCATACATTCTAATGATTCCCTTATCTTTTCAATAAGTTATTTTTAAGTGGTCGAAAAATATAAGAACTTGATATTTCATTTCTCACCTTATTCTCTAGAAATTAAAAAAAAAAAAAAAAAAAAAAAACCTTTTTCTATAATTATCACATTGGGTGCATTTTTCATCCAAAAATTGTACAAAGTGCAAAAAAAGGCACTTCAAATGTTGAAGTGTGCTAATTTTCTTATGAATGCAAATTAAAGAATTGGTAAAATTTAGACATAAAATGTTAAGCATCTTATAACTTGGGAAAGAAGCAGTTAGGAAAGTAATGATTTAATAAGGCAAGTAGCCAATTTTGACTTAAGATAGACTTTCCAAAGTGGGAACACAATTTTTTTCTATGAATTATGCATTAAATATTCCAGATTTTTTTCCATTCCCCCTTCCCCTTGAAAAGAGAATTATAGATTTATACAAATATCTCTGAAAGCTTTAAAAAAATTACTGGGTTCATTTCGCTGTAATTGCTTTGAAAACTGCTGTGGAAGTCAACAGAGCCTAATTCCCTATTTAATGCTTTAGAAGAAAATGCCTGGTTAGATGGACATTTTCTAAATGGGTGAAACCAAGCTATTTATTTATTAGTTATAAATCCATTTTATTTAAAAAATAAAATTAGATTGTGAAAGTGTAATTTGTATCTCATAAATAAATCTTCAGTATGAATAATTACTTTTTGAACATTTATTATGTGAGAAAAGTGTTGTAATTATGAAAAAATCTGAATTTGAGATTTTAGTATATCTACATACTTTTGAATTCTCTCAAATTCGTTTTTTACTATTTTCATGGCGATATATATGTACGGGCAAACAAAACAGCATCTAAATGCTTTATTCAATTTGTAGAGATGATTTAGGTCGCCATTACACAGTGTGAATTTTCATGACTATAGGACTTATAATTCTTTTGCAAGAACACAAAAAGATTTTTTATTTATTTTTTGTGACCTATAGACTGAAATTATTTCAAATATGCTAGCATCTAAAATGCATTTAATTAAGATAAATTTGTCAAAGCAAGACATCTTGGTCCTGCAGTTTCTATCTTGTTTTGGTCTATAAACATTTTGGTCTTGCTAATTTTTTGCAACCATTGTAAGTATATATAAATTTTTTAATTTGATTGCATGTTTGCTAACATGTAAAAAATTAAGCATTCTTAGAATATCTTTAATTAATAAATATTTTATTAGTAAATATATGGGATTATGAGATTGTGATTGCTCCCTAGCCATAGAGATTCATTAGAAGAGAAGTCAGATAGAGAAGATCATAGATAGAGAAGTCATTATGGCCCCCACTAATTTTTTATAAACATTTAAGTTTATTTTAGTTTTTTAAATGTGATTGTGCTCTTTTTTCTTTCTTCTTAAATATCAATAAAGTTTAAAAAAAAAAAAAAAAAAAATCTGCATTCTTTAATGATCATATACCAGAAATTAACTAAAAACACTTGTTTTCACAGTCTTTCTCAAAAACTCTGTTCTTTAGAAATAAATGAAACTTTATTTGAAATTCTGCTGTATGAATTTGAATACCCGCAAATTTTATACATTTGCAAATTAAAATAGCTTTCATTTTATAATGGAATGCTGTGAGGTAAATGTTATTTCTGTCTTATTAATGCTATACAGCCATTTAAGTTAATTTCTATTTTTTTTTTTTTTTTTCTTTTTTATATGATTGTGTCGCACACTTAACTTTAAATATCTTCAAGATGCCAGTTTTTCTAATAACAGCATAAATTCAGAATTCGATTTAAAAAGTCTCCTTGTCAGAATGTTATCTATTTTCCATTGTTATTATATTATTCCAAAATAAAAATGGCTAAAGTAGTTACTATATCACTCACATCCTTTTCCTAAACTACAAAAACTATTTTTAATTATCCTGTCCTATTCCTTATATCATTTTACACACATACTTTTTATTTCCTAAATTCCATATTACGGAATTGCCAAGTTTCTTAATTTATTACAGAGTATTTTTAGCCCTGCCTTTTTTTTTTTTTTTTTTTTTCTTTCATACTATTATTTTATTTTAGAGTATTAAGTTGTAAGAGTATTTTATTTTTCTTATTTTATCATAGTGATATATTATGGATAAATATTCTACATATAAATTACGTGGTGTAAAATAAAGGCAGGGCTAAAAGAGTGCTCCGGAATAAATTAAGAAATTTGGCAACTCTGATATTTTTAATTAATAAACCATGATACAACTTTAATTTTTATTACATGATTTTTATGTTTTTAATCTTTATTTTATTTACATTTTATGATTGGCTAAGAATTTATCTCCTGGACATGACATATCCGATGACATGTTAACAAAGTAGCGTTTTGAAATTACTTTAATTATTTTCAAGTTGAGTTTGTAGGACACAAGAACTTATTTAACACTAAAATGTATTAAGCTGAGATAAAGCACAAATTAAGATCCTTAAGCATGATTTTTATGTTCTAAAAGTGAAAACTTGTCTGAATTAGGAAAACTACAGGACGAATTTTATCAGTTTTTTTTTTTTTTTTTTTTTTTTTTTTTTTTATAAGAACTTATACTTTATTTGCAGTAAAATTTAAAAAGGCTTAGATAAAATGCCTACACAAGGTCTTCCCTCATTAAAAGTATTTCATATTCAAATCAGTTCCCATCATATGTATATTCTCATAAATTTCTAGTACAGAACATATTATATTCATGCTAAGAGAAATGAATTTGACGAAATGCTTGACTCAATGACAGAACGAAATCTCCGCCTAATAGGCTACCCACCATTCAGTTCAATATATTTATCTTATTCTAATGTATTAATTTATTTTACTAGGGTCAATTTCGTAGTTTAGTTTTTATGCTACTATTATTTCATGCACAAGATAAATTGCTCGAAGTTAATGAACAATTTTTTTTTTCCCTCCCCTTCAAGGATGGTTGATTGGTTGACTTTCAATGGCACAAGATTCAGAATTTTTTTCATTAAAATGAGCCCATTTTGAGAAGCTGTTGAGGAGAGGAGTAGGAAGGAGGGCTTCGAAAATTCATCTGTGTCTTGGGTTTTGAAAAAGTATAGTTGGGCTCTGTTTTCAAGAGTCATCACTTCGGAAGGGTAGCAATATGCTATAATAATGGAAAATTTGTTAAGAAAATTGCTATAAAAAATAGGAAGAAAGTACAAGTAGAAATTAGAAAGAAACAGAGTAAGCAATTAAGGGGGTGGGAATGCAAGAGAAAAAACAAAGAACAAGAAATGAGAAATAGCCAAACAAGAAGTAAAGGCTTTAAAAAAGCGAAAAATAATAAAAATGAAAATGAAAGAAGGAGACCTCAAGAATGCATTAAAATTTCTGAAATACTTTTGTTTATTAAAAAGATATGTTTTTCCAAAAGAATTAAATGCCTTTTATTTTGTCCATTTCTGTCAAAATCCTAAGTGTCCACTACTAGGGTGCCTATATTACTAATCTCTTATCTAGGCACCTTATCCACTACTAGAGTTAAAAGGTGTCCACTATTGGGTTCTAACATGTCCACCACTAACTGATGCATTTTAAGCTCTCCAGAAATTTTTCTTTTGCAAATAAAAGTACTACAAATAGCAACTTTCATAGTACAGTCATGTAAAGGACAAGTTATTTGAGGCATGACTAGTTAATTTTTAATCTCTAAAATTAAGAATAGTGCACAAAAAAATTTGATGAAAAATGTACTGAAAGCCAGAGTTGCTACGGTACATGGAAAACTCAGGGAATTTGAAAAAAATATTAAAAAACAGGGAAAGCTCGGGGAATTTAAAAAATTATTGCAAAAACAGGGAATTTTGAAATTTTTTGAAAAACATTGGAAAATTTTTTTAACAATGAAATCTTTTATTATTATTATTATTATTATTATTTTTTTTTTTTTTAATACTTTGTTATAAAGAAGAAAAAATCAATTATGTTTTTTTCCCCAACTATATTAAATTAATAAAACTAATATACCTCAGATATGTTCAATTGACTTAATTCTAATGCCACATGATTATGTGTCATCTATTTTACTTTTTAAAAAGACAGTGAAAATTCAGGGAATTTTTTTTTCTTGATTTATGTAACAACAATCCTGTAAAACGTTCATCGCTGGTGCAGTTACCCTAGTTCTTGACTCTGACATGGGCACCAGTAGCAATTATGGACGAGAAAGAGCATGTTCCCCTTAGATTTTGCAGTTTGATCTCATTTCTTTTATATTTCATAGTTTTGGGCAATATATAATCATGTTATAGTTAATTACAAAAAAAAATTCATGAAAGTATGATCCTTCCTCTTTCCATCCTCTGAAACATCAAAATTGTTTAGAGGCCAATATAAAAAAGTTTTGCCCCCCACCTCTGCATTTTTTTTGTGCTGATGCTCATGATTTGTGCTATTCTTGTGTTGATAGAATTTTATAAAAATTTAGAATAATTGCATCACTGAAGGTTGAGTCCTACCCAACCCGAAGCCGACAAGTAAATTTTTAATCAACCCGAAATCCGACCCGATCCCGACAAAAAAATTTTAATCGACCTGAACCCACACTAAAGAATTTTGACAACCCGAACCCTATTTCTTTATACCCGAATCTGAATGAAAATTAATAATTCATCTAAAAATCATGGAAAACATTTTTAATTTATAAAATAAAGTAAATTTTAATTTTCACACTGCTGGTAAATCATTTTAAAAATATAATCACTAATGCTAAGTTATAACTAAGTTAAAAATAAAAAGTTCTGAAAAATGGATTAATACAGTCAAAACTCGGTAACGTGAATCTCAAGGGGGATATAACATTTGTTCATGCTATCAGTAACTAATCTTCATATAACTAAACGTATCTTCATTTTGATAGAGATTCTGGAAACATAACGTGTTAAACGTAACGTGTTAAAAGTAATTCACGTTAACGAGGTGCGACACAATAGTTTTTAACTATTTATGTGTGTTGTAAACTTCAAGTGTACAAAAATGGGTTTCAATCTTAGTGTTTTATAGTTTTATTGTTTAATGCTTATCACATACACAATCATATTAAAATAATATCTTACTGATGCTAACTAAACATCCACTAAGCTCATCTAAATCTACATTCCTAACTTCTTAAAAACATCTGCAAGAGAAAAAAGTGTTAATTATCAGTTTAAATTAACAATCTATTTCAAAAGGATGTGAGTAATGAAAATAGACGAATCATACATCTGGTTACAGTGGGAGAAGTAGCCTGTTTTCAACAGCTTATATTCTAAATAATAATTGCTTTATTTTTTCTATTTTTTTGTTCATTTCTTTAATTAGATATGATTGTTTTTATATTACTATGATAATATGGCTAAGCGTATATTCATTCATCATGGGTATATAGAGCAAAGAAATTTCTACTTTATTAAGATTAAATTTTTTTTTAAAGTGTTCTCAAGTCGATCCGATTCATTGAAAACTACTAAACCCGACCAGTAGTAAAAAAATCCAGTCAACCTAACCGGAGCCGGGTCGGGTCCCGACCCGATGCAGGACTCTAACTGAAGGGAAATCATGAAAAAATAAATAAATAAGGGTGTTTTAGCAATAATCTTTTCATGAGTTTAATTTTCTAAAATGAAGAATCCTATTTAATCATGTGTATTTAAACTTTGTTTTATAATTACAAAAGAGTTTTCGAGTGCGAGCCCGAGCCAGTGGCGGATTTAAGGGGGGGGGGAGGGGCCCAAAACACTGACATTCACAATTGAATATTGCAATTGTAAATTTTTAATTGGTCTAGAATAACATGTTGAAAAATCTTAGCCCTTTCCCCCCCCCCCCCCCATAAAAAAAAAAAAAAAAAAAAAAAAGTTCTGGATCTGCCACTGGCCTGAGCATGCAAATATTTTTTCAAACTTTTTCTTTAAACAATGGACGTTTACGATTTACTGATCATAGCGTTCCACCCCGCCAAGCTAAAACAAACATTAAAAGGAAACAAATGAAATGTACAAAGTAGGAAAGCAAATGGCGAAATGCTACTAGTGTATATTATGTCGACATAGCATCTAGGACTTTTCAACTACCTGTATCTCAGCTCCCTGGCCTTCAAGACCTATGATTTTTTGCACAGTCCTCAGGCATACCCTTTAGACAAAACATGAAATTTGCAAGTCGATCCGAATTAAGGGGCCTGAGTAATATAACTTTGAAAAACCTTAAATTTGCTGGTTACTTTCTTCTCCTTCTTTTCCTTGTTAAGTTCAACAAAGATAGAGCCCAGAGTTCTGAAGCTATTGAGCTTAGGGCCTGAATATCCAAAAGGCTCAGGAAGCACAAGCTTCCCCTCTAAAATTTAAGAGGGGGCCCCATAAGGATTAAAAACATGGTCTTGAATTTTTTGTTTCATATTTTCACACTGAGATTAAATTTTTTCTGAGAAAGGTTACCTAAAACAAGACGAAACACTCACTATTTCGGGAAAAATCTATTATTTAACCTCAAAAATCTGAATGTTCTTATTTAAAAAGTTGTATGATTTTAATGTTCTGTGTAGAAACCTACCACCCAGATGTATGAAAAAAAATAATAATAATAAACACACACTATTTTTTTGGTCTATAGCATTTTTATATTACAATATGTAACAGGAAAACAAGATTTTCTGAAATTAAAGGGGGCCCCGAAATGATGCTGAGCTTCCCCTAGCTTCAAAGCTTAATCGGGCCCTGATTGAGCTGAAAGTTTGTATGGACATTCTGACATGTACTAGTGCCTTTTGCAATCAAATAATTTTTTGGTTAATATACAGGGTAGTTATTTTGAATTTTGTAATATTTAACACAAAAATTTCGTGAAATCTTTGAGAGGTGGCGCTCATTTCCAATGAATTCCAATTTTGACATTTAATGAGACGTTATGGAAAAGGGGGAAAATAAATTAGACTATCAGACCTATCGTTACAAATTCGATACCAAATGAAAGGGGAGATTTTTCTGAATACAGAGGTGCAAACAGTTTTTCGACACGACAATTAAATTAAAAAAAAAAAAAAAAAAAAAAAAAAAAAATTAACGCTTGTAATTTAGGTGGCAACAACTTTTGTGTAATACATAAAATAAATTAGAAATATCAGTCCTATCGTTACAAATTCGGTACCAAATGAAAGGGACGATTTTTCTTAATCCAGGGGTACAAACAGTTTTTTGACACGACCATTAGATTTTTTTTTAAATTAACTAAAGTATGAAATTTAGGTGGAAACACTTCATTTTAATTCATTTCAGTCATTTTAAAAGTACGTGGCTCGTTACAAATTCAGTACCAAATGAAAGGGGCGATTTTTCTGAATCCAGAGGTGCAAACAGTTTTTCGACACAACAATTAGATTTTTTTAAATTAACTAAAGTATGAAATTTAGGTAGTAACACTTCATTTTAATCTTTTCATACCTTTTAGTGCGAATCAAGCTAATAGGAAAGTCTTTCTTTCTTTCTTTTTTAAATTTTATTTCTTTACTTTTTTTTTTAGAAAAATGAATGGAAATAAATTAATTAAAGACAATTTCTTCTTAAAATTAAAAAAAATATTTACAAGAAACATATTTATTAATAAGAAAAACATTTGATAAAAATTGGATTAAAATTCACAAAGTGATTTTTATGGCCAAATTTTGTAATAAGTAAATGCTTAAAGGATGCGCTAAATAGGCTTTTAACAAAAGTAATGTGAAGGATTAAATAAAAGAGCGATTCATTAACTTTAAAAAATTACGGATGATTGAAGAAAATGTACAATTAAATTCCGATCATATATAATGTAAGAGAAATACTGCTATCGCGAAATAATTCAAATTTGACATTTTAGTGTTTTTGTGAGTTTTGAGGTCTCCTGAATTCATTTTTTATTTTTGATAGTGGTGGAGGTATGCTTCTATATATATCTATTAGTTAATACGGTAACGTCCAAACGCTGCATTTGATTTAGCTCAAATTCGATAGGTATGCTACAGGAACAGGTGACACATAACTATATAGATTTTAATGATGTAGAACTTGGTATTTTTTCCTTTAGAAGGATACAAAATAGAATTCTTATACTTAACGATTTATGGCCTGAAATTATTTGAAGTTCGTTTAATAAGTTTCGGGGATCTTCTGAATTCAATTTGCTTTTTTTTTTTTTTTTTTTTTTTTTTTCCTTTTACGGTGATGCCTGCATTTATGTGTCTGTATGTATGTGAGTGAACGCGATCGCGTCTAAACACTAAATTCGATTGCGTTCGAATATGTTATATTTTATAGATCATCATCGCATGAAAAAACTTAATAAGTATAGGACTAATTTCTATATACATGGAAGCGAATAAGTACGATAGCGTCTAAACGCTGCATTCCATTGAATTCAAATTTAATATGTATATTTTAAGTAACTATAACATAAAATACATGAAGTTGAATGAATATACGATAAATGTGTATGTGTAATTGAGTGCGTGAAAGAAATAGCGTTTAAGTGCTGCGTTCATTGTCGTCAGGAAGCGATAAAATCGCCAAATTCGTCGCTAAACCCATTACGTGACCTGATGAAGCAGGTTTTTAAAGGAAAAGCGAGTTTCTCTAACGCGGGAACAAGCTAGAAATGCAGAAAATTGATATTTTATAATCTGACTAAACCTCTTAGAATGAAATTACACAAAAATAACTTGTATTATTTACAAAGTCGTAACAATATATTTACATCAATGCATAACACACGAATATTAAAGATCTATTACAAAAATGTACCCATTATGCATACAGGTTGATTCGAAATAAGTGTGACCAATTTCAAAGCGTCAGAAATTTTTATTGAATTAAGTTATTTACATGAAATTTTCAGTGTAGTTTCCTTTAGCATAGTACATTTTACGTAAATCTTTAGGCCAACCCAAATAGCTTTTTCGGCCATTTTTAGGGGCATTTTTCCAACTTCCTCTTCGATTGCTTTTTGAAGCTCTTGAAGTGTTCTTACTTTACGTCTACTTAATTGTTTTTTTTAAGTATCCCCATAAAAAATAATCGCAAAGAGCACAGTTAGGTAATAATGGTAGCCATTTCTCAGAAGGAAAAATATATATATATATATTTTTTATTTTTATTTTTTAGCCCTTTTATAGTTGATTTTGCAGTATGACTTGGTACAGAATCTTGGTAAAAAACAAAGTTTCCTTGGAGTTAAAGATGTTTACTTTCTTTGATCATGTGCTTCAAAACTTTATTCTGATAGCATTTAGCATCAATTTTAGCCTTTGGTTCTACAAAAAAATGGTTTTGCAGAATAACTTGTCCAATAATGGGAATGTCCTTGGGAGGACATTCCCATCCATACCATACAACCTGACGGCCAACTTGCCTTTTGCAAAACAGTTGCATCTTTGCGACGCTTTTCGGCTGAAATATATTGTATCTTCGTTTTGTCAGTTGTGGATGACAGATAAAACAGTGCTTCATCTGATGCTATCCATTTTTTGTATCTACCTTTGCGTAACATTAAATACAGAGGCCAAGAACATTTTTTTAGTTTTTTTACGGTCTTTGCAGACATTTGATGACAGACTGGTTTATTCACTTTTTTATAGTCAATTTTCTTTATCTGACGACAAATTGTCGATTGCGATACCCGTAGTTTCTTTGCTAAAGTTCTCTGAGGCAGTGAATTTTCTACAGCGATAAGTCTTTTCTGCTTCTTTTTTTCTTTTTCACCAAGCACTTGCTTCCTTCGACATTTTTTCCATGGAGCTTTTTATTACCAGCCAAATTTTATTTCTTTTCAAAGTTTAGATAGTAATTCATTAGAAAAATATCTTTTTTGATTTTTAAATGCTTTATTTATAACAGAGTTTGAGCAAACATCCTTCAAAAGATTTAAAATTTCGTTTCGGGTTTGAGGATCTAATTTCGAAGCCATAATTTACTCCCACTAATAAAAATAGCTAGACTGGTAATTTAAACGTCTCACTTTTAAAATAAAACCGGCGTTAAAGCGATTAAAGTTTACCATAAATAGTTACGTGCTATTAAAATTGGTCACACTAATTTTGAATCAACCTGTATGTATTATAATTTATAAAAGAACATACATAACCTGCAAAAAGAAGTGTTATCTCAAAAAACAATACTATTGTAAAAGTCACCCAGCCCAGCAAAAACTTACCTTTCTAGGCTGCCAAAAAAAGGATTGATCAAAATTCTCCTTCATTATTAATTGCCAGGAATTCAATGACTTGATTAAAGAAGATGTGCCAATAAATCTGCATGTATCTTTCTTATAAATCCTAATCACCTTCAACATTCTTTGCTGGCTGTGTTAGTTTGTTTGGCTGCATTGTCTCTATAAATAAAGAGAAGTGTGTGTGTATCTGTCTGCGCTTTGGTGCTCACACTACTGATTGCAGAGCTACAAAACTTGGCAGACGGGTACCTGGAACCCCGTAGGTGTGCACCTCATCGAGATTTTTTCGAATTTAAACTTTTTTAATTAATTTTTTTTTCAATTTTAAATATTGGCTTTTATGTTTAATTTTTCCTGAATTTATTCTTCTAGTAGCAGGCTTTGCCCGCTTCGCTGAGTACTATACTTAAATGAGTTGTCAAAATTCCATATTATTAATAACCTAAGTTAAAGTTTTCTCTGTATTCCGTAGAGTTTTTTTTCCGCTCGCAACGTGAGGATTCCGAGTCCACACTGCCTTCGGTAGCAACTTAACCGCTTCTTACTTCCCCTCCCCCAGCGGCTAAGTTAGAAGTATTGCGAAATCTCACCAAAGTACATAATGCGTACACCTAAACAACATCCACACACCAAAACTCATCATTCTAAGATAATGTAAAGCGAATTCAAACAGAATAACGTGTTTATTGCCCCCCCCCCCGACCCCAAGACCCCAAGGGGGTAAATGAGCGAATTTCGTAAAATTTTCTACAATAAGTGTCGGATACATATAAACAATTTGCGCACCAAATTTCGTGACCGCAGATTCCATGGATTTCCCAAGACAAATTTAGCATTAAAAGGGGGGGGGTCTTAATTTTGCAAATCCCCCCCCCTCCAAAAAAAAAAAAAAAAAAAAAACGAAAATGTGTTTTTGAAAATATTTTAAAGAAGACAATGACTATTTTCAATACCTTTGTAACATCTTTAGTAGAGCTCAACAAAATAATCCGGAAATTATGAAATTTCCCCCTCGAAAAACGATTTTTCCCCCTCTATCCTTTAAGAATCAAGAATTCTAAAATCGTACATAATGTTTTATTCATAGTCAAGTCTAGTCTCATCATGTGCAATTTCTTCACCGTGAAGCAATTTGGGGCAGAGTTATGCTTAGAAACGTTTTTTTGCTTCCTGTCCCCCTCGGGGGAAGGGGGTATTTCGATAAATCCCGTTTCTTTAGGTGCCGGATGCATATAAACAATCCAAGCACCAAACTTCGTGACCACAGCTCTCATAAATTTCCCAGGACAAATTTGGTGCTAAAAAGGGTGTCTCGAGTTTGCCCTTTGTAACACATACCCCCTCCTCCCCCCCCCCCCCAAAGAAAAAAAAATCGCAGATCACAAAAAATCAATGTGTTTTAGGAAATATTCTAAGAATCAACATCTTCGTTCCATTTTTGGTAGAGTTCTACTCAAATCAGGATTTTTCGAAATTTCCCGCCAAAAATCGATTTTCCCCCTTCCTTACCTTAAAAATCGAAAATTCCTAAATCGCAGATAATGTTTTATTTGTACTCATGTCTAGTCTCCGCATGTGGATTTCGGAAAAGTTAATAGATATAATTTTAAGTTGGGTGTTTCCTAAGACAATATTCCTGCCTACCGCCGTTGAATTCCGTCCAACCGTTCTCAAGTGATACCCGGGCAAACGTGTTTTTGTCTTTTGCTCCCCAGGGTGAAACGGGGGGAAATTTCTGAAAAGTTGATAGATATAATTTTAAGTTGGGTAAAGATCTAAGTTTCTGCCGAGTGCCGTTGAATTCAGCCCAGCCGTTCTCAAGTGATGCCCGGACAAAAATAGCGACATACAGACACGATGACACACACGCACAGGCAAAATTTTCTGAAGTCATTTTCGGCTTTCATGGTGTGTGAAACGTAAAGATATCACAAAATTTTTTGATTCTGACAAATTTACTGACAAAAGTCTGATTTTATTAATATAGACTAGCAGGCTAAGCCCGCTTCGCTGGTCACTATATTTAAATGAATTCTGAAAAGAATTGGATTAGTATTTATTTTTTTACATCACATTATTAAAAAAAAAAAAAAAAAAAATTACATTGAAATCGCTCTAAACCTCGCTTTGGGTACCCGCTGCCTACGGTAGCTATTTTTCTGCCCGCACTGCATCGGGTTCAGGTGTCCACTGTCTGCAGAAAGCTCTATCCTGGGCATTTCAGTATGGATATTTATTGACGACAGGTGGATCTGCTATTAATTACGAACTACGATTTTAAAGATGACTGTATCTCAGCATCTATTAAATATTTTAGTTTTTGAACCATGTATTTACACTATTTTACAATTTGATTCCGACCAATATATATAACGAAATAAAATAAAAAGTAGATTTTCTTTTAAAAGGAAGATTAAATACATGAAAAACAAATAAATTTTAATCAGTTTAATCCTATCTACTATATACTACCATTGTTTTGCGATAATTGCTATAAATAAATAAATAAATAATATATATACATATTAAAAGGATTAATTAAATATGAAAAATAAAAAGTTGTTATACTATCCGCGTTTGTAATGATCGATACATGGCGCTCTCTGAACTGCAGTTGTTAGTAAATAAATAGCCACGTGGATTAATACTTGTTCGTTCTCCGCCATTACATCATGGAAAATCGATTGCATAATATGATGATATGCAGTGGTGTGATAATTTCACCTTAGCCCACCAGAGGGCGAACATTTCATTACAATCGCGGATAAAAATTATACATAAACATAACTGTTATAAATACATTTTTTAATTTAATATTCTTAATTTTTTCTACTGCATTACCATTTTATTTTCAATAAATATAATAAGTTAAAAAAAAAAATACTTTTCTTTAAATGAATATATTAAATAAAAAATAAATAGCGTAATAGCCGTTGCTAAGATACGCAGACGATTACAGTAAAAGAATAGAGTTCTAACAACTACGTGACTTTCTTCTTAGCGACCGTACTTTGCTGAAGGACAATACTAATTTTTACATGCCTTTGGAAGCATAGTAGTCGAAATTTTTTATGCTTTTACAAATACATTTACAACACTGTGTAATTTGTAACACTATTCCGCAATGATAAAATGGGTCAGTGGGGTCAACTGTCCCTCAGCAAACATGCTCGTGACGTCATTTGTTAGAACTCTATAAAGCTATGAAAAATGAAACAAAGAAGCCAATATTTAAAACATAGATATAGTAATATATATAGATCTACCATCCCCATGTTATCGTGCAAATATTTTTGATGCCGAAAAAAAAAAGCTTTGGAATCAGCCATTAACCCTACAGTGCATACTGTAGCCAATTGGCTACAAACTCTTTTTACCTCTCTAACCTATTCAAATCATGTAGCATCTCGGCAACACTGTGTTTTCCAGCTTCAAAATACTCCAATTAGCGATTTTCGTTCATGAAACAGATCATAGATTACAGTACCAACCCGTTGGTTGAAATCAAAGTACAACTTTTGCAATCACATTTTTACTTTCCGAACACTATAGTGAGGAAAGTATTGTAATCATGTCAAAAATCCGAATTCGAGATTTTGATGTTTCTATACGTTTTGAGGTCCCCTGAGTCCGTTTTCACTATTTTTACGATGATGTATGTATGTGTGTGTGTATGTCTGTGGGTGAACACGCTAGCGTCTAAACGCTTCGTTCGATTAACCTGAAAGTTGGTACGCATATTGTAAGTCACCATAGTACGAACCCTATAGATTTTGGTGAATCTAGCACTTATAGTTTTTTTTACAGGGACACAAAGAAAAATTCTTTATCATTATGGCCTATGGGAGCAAAATCTTAAAAGTGCGATAGCATCTAAACGCCTTATTCAATTGAGCAAAAATTTTATACACATATTATAGATCACAAATACTCAATCTGTATAGATTTTGGAGAATCTAGCACTTATAGTTTTTTTACAGGGACACAAAGAAAAATTCTTTATCATTATGCCTATGAGGCCAAATTTTTAAAAATGTGATAGTGTCTAAACGCCTTATTAATCCGAGCAAAAAAATTGTACACATGTTATAGATCACAGTTGAACTAACTGTATAGATTTGGGTGAATCTAGCACTTACAGTTTTTTTACAGGGACACAAAGAAAAATTCTTTATCATTATGGCCTATGGGACTAAATTTTTAAAAGTACGATAGCATCTAAACGCCTTATTGAATTTAGCTGAAAATTTATATGAGTGTTATAAATCACTGTTGCACTAACTATAAGCATTTTGGTGAATCTAACATTTATAGGTTTTTACAGGGACACAACGAAAATTTCTTTGTCATTATGATCTATGGGCTCAAAGTTCAGTAGCGTTAAATAAAACAACGTGTAATAGATGGAGAAAAATACTCAAACACTCTATTATGGTTTTCTCTCTTTTGTTTGTTTAACAACTACTCTTTCTTTACTTTATCTACAAAACTGTTAATTACTCAATGTTCGAAAAGTCGAGTGGAGTCACTCCAGATTTTTATTCTAGCAAAGGCTGACTTCGATCTTCTAAAATATTATTAAACATGCAAAAATATATTTAAAAAAAAAAAAAAATATTTTGTTGAGGGGATGTTTTTTTATTAATTCTAACTTGTTTTAACAACAAAATTTATAATAATAGTTTTTTACGTTCGTTTTTACAAATGTTGCCATTTGGCAACACTATGAAGAAAGCTTGATTTTGCTTTTGATTATATTTCTCTTGGAAGTCGAAGAATGACTTTGAATACATTTGAAATTATTCGACAATTTTTGCATCTCAATGATAATACTTTGTGTTCTAGTAATGACAAACTGTACAAGTTGAGACCGATAACTGACGCCCTGAAAAAAAAAAGTTTTTATCTATTCCAATGGAAGAATCCCTGTGTGTGGATGAGCAGATATGTGCGACAAAGACCCGCCATCACACGAAACAATACCTTCCAAAAAAACCGCACAAATATGGATTTAAATTGTTTGTTTTAGCTGGTGTGTCTGGTTTCACATACGATTTCGACATTTATACGAGGGCAGAAAAAAATGCCATTAGTCTTCTGCTGAACGAACCAGATGACTTAGGAGTCACTGGTTCCGTGGTAGCTTAGCTAGACTCACCCGCCCGGTTCCTGAACACAAAAATCATAAAATATACTTTGGCACCCATTACACATCTGTGCCTTTATTGACATTCTTGAAGTCAAAAGGAATTCTATCGCTTGGTACTGTACAAAGAGATAGAGTACCATCTTGCAAAATGCCACCTGATAAGGAATTGAAAAAAGTAAACGTGGAAGTAATTTCAAGTATGTTACGGATGGGAATGGATGTGAAATATCAAATCTTGCGTGGCATGATAATAAAACTATTTTGATGATTTCAACATTTGCTGGGACAAATCCCGTGAAAGATGTCATACGCTATGATAGAAAAGAAAAATGTAGAAAAAGTGCTTCTTGTCCTCATGTAATCCATGTGTATAACAAACATATGGATGGAGTAGATCTTCATGATAGTTTACTTGGGAGATATAAAATTACCATGCGTTCTAGAAAATGGTACTTTAGACTATTTTGTCATCTTATCGATCTTGTTATAATAAACGTTTGGTTATTGTACAAGCGGGCACACCCTAATAGGCATTTGAAATTGATAGAGCTTCAGCTTGCAGAAACCTTGTGTTCTATTGGGGAGATGAAAACTTTAAAGCGAGGTCGACCATCAAATGAAGTTGAGACTGACTTAAAACGACTGAAGAAGCCTGACTGCAAGCAACCTCTCAAATAAGTTAAGTACGACAGAATCGATCACTGGCCCGAACATTTAGATTCCAAGCAATGTTGTAAATTTCTCAACTGTAAAGGTTTTACTAGAGTTAAATGTATGAAATACTTAGTTCCTCTATGTTTCAACCAAAATAATAACTGTTTTGTGTCATACCATACAAAACCATAATGTTTAATAATAAAAAATCTGATGTGGGCACCACATGACTTCCTTATACACTTTTAGAAATATACATAATGTTAAAAAACATTGTCACTGGACCCGAAACAGTTGGCTAAAAATATTTTAAAAAAATGCATGCATACGTAAAAAAAATAAAATAAATAAATAAATAAAATAAAATTGTGCCTTGAGGGGACTCCTGTCAAAGTTGTGCCTTGAGGGGGGGGGGACTCATGTCAAAGTTGTGCCTTGGGGGGACTCATGTCAAAGTTGTACCTTGGGGGGACTAATGCCAAAGTTGTACCTTGGGGGGGACTCATGTCAAAGTTGTGGTTTGGGGGACTCATGTCAAAGTTGTACCTTGGAGGGACTCATGTCAAAGTTGTGCCTTGGGGGGACTCATGTCAAAGTTGTGCCTGGGGGGGACTCATGTCAAAGTTGTGCCTTGGGGGGGACTCATGTCAAAGTTGTGCCTTTTGGGGACTCATGTCAAAGTTGTACCTTGGGGGGGGACTCGTGTCAAAACTGTGCCTTGGGGGACTAATGTCAAAGTTATGCCTGGGGGGACTCATATCAAAGTTGTGCCTTGGGGGGGGGACTCATGTCATAGTTGTGCCTTGGGGAAGTTTTAAATGTCTAGCTGGTCGGGAAGTTAGTTAAAAATCGATTGCAAGATTTGTACTGGTAACGCTGCCGAAGGCAGCAGGAACCCTACACAGTTGGCTAAAAGTATTAAAAAATGCATTTTCACCGTGTTCTGATCTAGTCTGAAAGTTTCACATGTCTAGCTAGTCGGGAAGTTAGTTAAATAATTTTTCTGTTGAATCGCATAAACGCTGCTGAAGGCAACAGGTATCGGAAACAGTTGGCTAAAAATATTTGAAAAATGCATTGTCAACGTGTTCTGAGCCTTTCTGAAAGTTTCAAATGTCTAGCTTGTCGGGAAGTCAGTTAAATTGCAAGATTTGTCTAAACCGTTTCTGAGTTATTACCGTTTTTTGATACATTATGGCCAAAACCTATGTATTTTTGTCATTATGAACCTAATTTTCCTAAATATCTCCAAAACCGAAAATCATAGAAAGTCCAAAAAGGGAGGTGCACAACTAGATGTTATAACAAACCTATGTACCAATTCGCAACTTTCTACGTCCAACCGTTTTTGAGTTATGCGACATACCCACACACACACAGACACACACACACACATACAGACGTCACGAAAAATCGTGTAAAAACCCTTATATCTCTAAAACGAGAGCTCGTGTTAAGACGACACTTGCAGGTGTGCAACTAGACATCATAACAGTCACACGTATAAATTGGCAACATCCAGCGATCATTCGTTTTCGAGCAATGTGAAATACAAAATCCATTTCGCAAATCGGGATTACTATACTTCCTTATACTTTGTATAAGGAAGTAAAAATAACTGGCAAGTACTAATTATCTCATACTTATTTATTTATGTGTAATTATTATTTCAATAAAAACATTGCAGATTAGCCTAATAATAATAATAAAAAAAAATCCTATGTATTGAAAAGTATATGCTTAATTCACAGTGTTGCCATATGGCAACAATTTAAAAAAATAAAATAAAATAAAAATGGCAATCACTGGAATTTTTTTAATATTTTTCCCTTATGTGACTAACACAGAAGCAAATATATTTTTCCTGAAAAAATAGAAAAAATCATGCATTGCAGGGTTAAGTAGTATTGAAAAAAAAAAAAGAAAAATGAATTTGAAACTGTATCTGGAGCTTTTCATTCACCTTTAGTAAATAAATTATTCATAAATTTTATTTGCTAAAATATTCGTGCGTATTCTCGTGTGTATTCACTCGGGGAAAGACGGCCATATTTTGGTAAAATCGCCGTCTTTTCCCAAGTGAAAAGGAATCACTTTTTTCTCCCAATCTATATAGTATTACTATATCTATGATTTAAAATCGAAAAAAACATTAACTTAAAAAATTCCTTCGACAAAATCTCGATGAGGGGAGCAACTACAGGGTCCCAGGTACCCCCGTCTGCCAAGTTTTGTAGCTCTGCGATCAGTAGTGTGAGCACCAGAGCGCATACAGTCACACACACGGCCACTTCTCTTTATTTATATAGATTGTAATCGTCTGCGTATCTTAGCAACGGCTATTACGAAATTTTTTTTTTTTTTAATACATTCATTTGAAGGCGAAATCTTTTTATTTTTTAATTTAATTCCTTTAAAAGAAAACATTTTCTCTTTCTCTCTCTCTTTTTTTTTTTTTTTTTAATAGTATTTATCGGGGAAAAAATGGTAGTAAATAGTAGAAACAATTAAACTGATTAAAATTTATTTGTTTTTATGCATTTAATTTCTTTTAAAAAAATATATACTTTTTATGTCATTATTATATTGCTCGGAATGATATGATAATATAGTAGAAATGGCGGGGGCTATAAAATACATGGTTCAAAAACTAAAATATTTAATAGATGTGGCCAGCGAAGTGGGCGTAGCTTGCTAGTAAAGCTATAATTTAAAGTATTTTTACGGCGGGGTGCATCCCCAATGTAGAAGTTTTAATTGATAAAAAATTAGTTAGCAAAATTTAACTTACGCTCCCCGCCGTAAAAAATACTTTAAATTATAGCTTTATAATGCAGCCAAAAAACTCACAGCTAGCAAGGAATGTTGAAAGCGATTAGGATTTATAAGAAAGATACACGCAGATTTATTTTCACATCTTCATTAATCAAGTCATTGAATTCCTGGCAATTGATAATGGAGGAGAATTTTTATATCAATCCTTTTTTTGGCTACCTAAGAAAGGTAAGAATTTTTCTGGGCGGGGCGACTTTTACAATAGTATTGTTTTTTATGAGATTATAGTATTTTGAGATTATACTCAACAATGTATCATTTTTAATACAACCAATTCAAATATTTCACAATATAACTGCTAAAAAAGGCCTTTATAAAGTATAAAAAACCTATAAATCATTCTCTTATGGAATTTTACATAATTAATTATCCAAAGCAATTTTACGCCCAGTTCAATAAATAAATAAAGGATTAATGATTTTTTAAAATGAAATTTGTATCCTTAAAAGATTAATGAAAGAGGTAAATAACTATTTTATTATAAAAACTCATAATTTTCAATAGCAAATATTACAAAACATTCGATTTTTTTTTCTTTCTTCAAGGGGGAAAATATGACATGTTTAAATCCCAAGAAAATATCCAGAAGGGAAACAAAGCGTACTAAATTTCTAGGAATACCAGGATATCTCACTTCAATGTCACTGTTACGAATTGACTTGTTTACTGACTTGTTTAGGTGCTATCATATAAAATTAACCTTTTGGTATACAATGACGAGTTGAGATTGTCATTTATTTCATGTGCCACTACAAAGAACTTTTTCTTTTCATTTTTAATGGGCGGGTCTACGGAAAAGATTTAACAGCGTAGTTATGTCAATTACACCGGCTTCCACTTGACAAGAGTAGATGTTTTATTTAAAAAAAAAAAAAACATTCGTAAAAAATAGTAAACATGTAGAATAAATAAATTTGTAACCCTTTATTAATATATAATATATATATATATATATTATTTACTAGAACAGTAACGCCCATACATACAGTTGAATCAAATTAAGTAGTATTTTTCAAGCGCATCAAATCCTGTGTTATTTGTATGTTAAGAGGTTAACAAAAGAACTCAAGAATTTGATTGTCAAAGTCAAAGAACTAAATACTCACAAAAAAATAAAAGTAAAGATAGAATAAGGTGTTGCAAAAGCCACACTCTTATAAGCAATATAATTAACAAGAAACTGAAACTTATTTTGAAGCGGACAAACCAGGTTCAGAAGTTTCTTAAACAGATGTTCAATTTGCTTCTATCTAAACATGATTTATTATACCGTCATTGATCCAATTTTATGAGGCAGAGTGTTGAATACTTGGATTATTAAACATTCAATTTTTTTTTTTTTTTTTCAAACGAATTTTATTAATGGTTATCTCTAATGATTCGTAAATACATTTTATGTATTAACTTCCTGTATACAGAACACCAGACAATCACACGAGGACAAAGTTATCAAAATTTCAGATAAGTTTCTTACAAAGCAAAAACGTTGTCGATGTTCTTGTAGTGAGTGATAAATGTATACACAGAGATATTTCAATAGACCTATTATCAAAAAAGTATATTTGTAAAAGTGCATAGCTTCGATACACAAGGAAGGAAGGAAGGTTTTAAACACCCATATGCCAACTTAGCACCTTTTGGCTACAGGACAATTTTAATCGAAACATTTATTTAATCAGCGAACTGTAACGGTTTTCACTGATCACGTAAAATAAAAAAAATTTCGGTAGCCAAAAGGTGCTAAGATAGAAACTATGTAAACGAAATTTTATAGATTTGTCGAAATTTTTTAAATTATACTTCACTAAACACAAAATATGTACTAAAATTTGAACCCCCTTTCGAAAAGGAAAGCGAAGGGCTACGGGCTTTAATACTCAACAACTTTACGGTTGTATCTTCCTCTATGGTGTCTAATAGATCAGTTACTCTCTTTTCAATAATTAGGGACAGCGCGTACGCAGTCCCTGCTACCAAAAATTATGCACCCCAAGCAACCGCGATTTGCGGATGTGGCGAACGTCAACCCCTCGGTGTGCAATGAGAGGTCTCTGCTCGGGGGAGCCTCCTTCATGATCAAGGCATACCCCAGTGCCAGGTAAGTATGCTAAACAGGGAGCGAGAGAAGTGTATCTTGAAAAGATGCCCTTTACAAGAAACGGTGGGAAATTCTTTTCGCAATTTAATCGTTATAAATGACAATTATTATAGAATAAATACTGCAAAGCCTTTAAATGTTTCTAAAGCTTAAAGAATGATATTGGCTATGACATAATTTTTATAGGTTACTTATTATCAAGGTTTCGATGAAATATTATGTTTATATTAGTAGAACATGCTACTGTATCAACATAAATTCGTGTTTTGAATGAGAGGACTTTTTTTTTTTTTTAAACCCACATAAATAAATAAAAAATATTTATAATTATAAAGGAAACGCTTAAGCAAGTATTTCTAAATGTAATAAAATATACGCAAATCAGTTAAATTTTTCATTCGGCATTAAAAAGAAACTTTCATAAGCTTAAGCTGTTGAATAAAACACTATATAAATATGAATGTATTGGACTTGGTATAAAGATATTTTACTTTATTTTCATTTTAAAAGGGTAGGGTTCCCAGCAGTCACTATTCTTAATACCACTTTTTTTTTTAATAGTAATTTTCATTAATCGTTTGTAGTACATATCTTTGAAAGAGTAAGTAATACAACGGTCGTATTATATATACAGGGTCATCAGTTTAAAAGAGTACCCGCGGGTTTTTCTTATAACCTTTAAATCGGACGGATGTGGCAACTATTCTAACATTGAAGTATGATTGTTTGCACCTTGTTTAAGTGTGGGAGAGAATTTCTAACACTGTTGGACTGTTACAACTTTATTTGTGAGGTAAAACAGAAATGGAGATGCACAATTTTTTTAATCCTGTAAAAATTGTATTTTTGAAAAACATAATTTAATTAATTTTTTTTTTTTTTACATTATCATTCCTCACAGAAAATGTTGAAAATGTTCGGCACCATTGCGAATGCAAACCTGAACACGTCGAATCTGGTTTTTGACACACTTCGCAGCATTGTTGATGTTATTGACGAGATTTCTTCAGTTATGATCTGTTTTAATTCATCGATGTTTGCAGGACTTCTCTGGAAAAGACTATAAAATGGTAATGTAAACAAGACCTTCCGGCTCATTCGGAAGGGTAGGTTGATTTCTTTTTCCTTATCAAGTAGCCGCCATTTTGTTTCAAAATGGCGGCTACAAATTATTAATGCACTTGGTAGAAATATTGATGTAGGCTATGCACATATGGAGTTTTAAGCAAATCGGTTCATAAATACATTTTTATGCGAATTTAAAATTTTCAAGTGGCCGGCGCGTGAAAACAAAATGGTGGATTAAGTTGACAAATATATGAAATGTATTTCTGAGATAAGTCTACTGTACACATATAGTTCGAATTAATTCAAAATCTCAAATGTCATCGTGTTGAAAAATTAAGTGGCTGCCACTTCGATCAAAATATCAGAGAAAGCTGCTCATCTAAGATATCGTTGCAAATTTGAAAATAATTTTTTTTGTACAAATTCTTTCAAAGAGGCTTAGTAAGCTGATAAAATGTTAGTTTCTTGCATTTCTAGTTTGTTTTAGCATTAAAATAGCATAATTTTTCCTTAAAAACGCATTAAAAAGATCCAGTAACGCAGGTAATGGATTTGGCGCCAAATTTGGCGACTTTCCCCCAATGGCGACTTTTGGCGAGAAAATACTTATTATCGATATGCCAAAGATGGACGCAACAACGTGATTGGTTCACGAGTTACGTGAATTTTCTAAATTTTTGTTGTTTGAATGATAAATCCATTTTTCAACTTTGGTTTGAATTGGTTAAGTATTTCTAAAGTTCCAGCAAACACATCCAAGATATTTGAAGCATAGGTTACTGCCCAACTGTGGTTTAAATCAGTGCCGTGTTTCAAAAGTTATTATTATGGCAAATTTTCAAGTGGCAGTCTAAGTGGCTGCGACTTGGAAAACAAAATGGCAAAACAACTTGCCCATCGAAATCATCCAGTATATTTGTACAATAAGTTCATTGTCCAGTTCTAGTTTAAATTAAATCAGTATTTCAAAAATTATCGTTATAAGAAATTTTCAGGTGGCACCTCTTGTAAAAAAAAGTGGAGTGAGATGCCTAGCGAACTTATCTGAGATATTTGAATGATAAATCCACTACCCAAATTTGAAGCGAATTGATTCTGTCTTACTAAAGTTACCATAATGAAAAATTTTCAAGTGGCCGCCACTTGGAAATAAAATTGCGGATGAAGTCACCAAGTGAACTTATCCTAGATATTTTAACCATAAGTTCACTTTCCAGCTTTTATTTGAATCAGTTTAGTATTTTAAAAGTTATCGTGATGGCATATTTTCAAGTGGCAGTGTGATTTCAAGTGGCTGGAACATAGACACAAGGTGTCGGGACAAGTTGCCCAGTGAAAACATTCAAGATAATTATATGATAATATCACTGTCAAAATTTGGTTCGATTTGGAATATTATTTCAGAAGTTATCGTGATTTTAAATTTTCAAGTGGGAGACTGATTTCAATTGGCCCCGCTTAACTTAAGATATTTGACACTTTATTAAAAATGGCGGATATAGTTTATTAATAAACTTCATTGAGATCCTTATGTGGTTTGTATTTACATCAAAATTCAAACAATTTCGGAATACGCTTTTTACAATTTAAATTTAAAATATTCAAGTGGTCTCCACTTGAAAACAAAATGGCGGAGCAACTTGGTTAACAAACTCATCTAAGATATTTATAAGATAGGTTAAGACACTGTTCAAATTTCGTTCCATTTGGAGTATTATTTCGGAAGTTATCATCGTTTTAAATTTTCAAGTGGTGGCCTCATTTCGAGTGGTCCCGCTTAACTTAAGATATCCGCCACTTTATTAAAAATGGCGGATAAAGTTCATTAATAAAGTTATTTGAGACACTTGTGTAATCTATATATACATCAAAATTAAAAAAAAAAAAAATCTGAATACGCTTTTCACAAATTGAATTTGAAATTTTCAAGTGGTCTCCACTTGAAAACAAAATGGCGGAGCAACTCGGTTAACAAATTCATCTAAGTTATTTATAAGATAAGTTAAGACACTGTTTAAATTTGGTTCGATTTGGAGTATTATTTCAGAAGTTATAGTGATTTTAAATTTTCAAGTGGTAGCGTGATTTCAAGTGGCCTCGCTTAACTTAAGATATCTACCACTTTATTAAAAATGACGGATAAATTTCATTGATAAACATCATTGAGACCCTTATGTGGTCTATATTTACACCAAACTTCAAGCAAATTCGGAATACGCTCTTTACAATTTGAATTTGAAATTTTCAAGTGGTCTCCACTTGAAAACAAAATGGCGGAGTAACTTGGTTAATAAACTCATCTAAGATATTTATAAGATAAATTAAGACGCTGTCTAAATTTGGTTCGATTTGGAGTATTACTTCGGAAGTTATAGTGATTTTAAATTTTCAAGTGGTAGCCTGATTTCAAGTGGTCCCGCTTAACTTAAGATATCTACCACTTTATTAAAAATGACGGATAAATTTCATTAATAAACATCATTGAGACCCTTATGTGGTCTATATATACACCAAATTCCAAACAAATTCGGAATACGCTTTTTACAATTTCAATTTGAAATTTTCAAGTGGTCTCCACTTGAAAACAAAATGGCGGAGCAACTTGGTTAATAAACTCACCTAAGATATTTATAAGATAAATTAAGAAACTGTCTAAATTTGGTTAGATTTGGAGTATTATTTTGGAAGTTATAGTGATTTTAAATTTTCAAGTGGTAGCCTGATTTCAAGTGGTCCCGCTTAACCTAAAATATCTGCCACTTTATTAAAAATGGCGGATCAACTTCATTAATAAACTTCATTGAGACCATTATGTGGCCTGTACTTACATCAAAATTCAAGCAAATCTTGCTTTAAATATGCTTTTTACAATGTCGGTTTGAAATTTTCAAGTGGCTGCCATTTGAAAACAAAAAGTCGCAGCAACTTGGTTAACGAACTCATCCAAGATATTTATAAGATTAGTTCACTGTCCAAATTTGGTTCGATTTCGAGTATTATTTCGGGAGTTATCGTGATGACAAAATTTTCATTATAGATAGATAAATAGATAGATAGATAGATAGATAGATAGATAAACGAAGTGATTGCAATAGGTCGATTTCTAAAGAAATCAACCTAAAATGATAATGTAAATGTAATGTAGGAATGATAATGTAAAAAAAAATTAATTAAATTTTGTTTTTCATAAATAAAATTATTACAGGATTAAAAAAATTGTGCGTCTCTGTTTCTGTTTTACCTCACAAATAAAGTTGTAACAGTCCAACAGTGTTGGAATTTGCGCCTCCCACACTTAAACAAGGTTCAAACAATTATAGTTCAGTGTTAGAATAATTGCCACATCCGTAATATTTAAGAGTAATAAGAAAAACCAGCGGGTACTTTTTTAAATTGATCACCCTGTATATACATATACCAGGGTTGGCAAGTTTTTGACGCATGACAGTTTTTGACGGTTTAAACCAGAGTTTAAACTGTCACGTCATAAACCCTGTGTCAAAAACCTTGTCAAACCCCTCCAATTTTACACTTTTTAGTATATTTTAACAATGAAGTAGTTATATTTCGAGAAATAAACAATGTAGTCTTTAAACAAGTGGTTCGTTTGTAGGATTCCAATGGTTAAAAATAATTTTTAGAAGAGCATTATTTGTTTCATACGAATGCCAATGATGTCTGTTTTGAGTACAAAACACGGATATTTATTGCTTTTACAAAATACAAAAATTCAAATATAGAAATTTGTGTGTTCTAAAGTGAACTACTTATTGCACTTTAAGTTCACAGTACATCTCTCTTTTGTGGTTGGTTTGGTTGTAGGATTTAAGGCCGATTGACTCCTGATGTGTCCTAGGCCTAGAGGGGGAATGCCCTCCGTGGGGGTCTTTCTAAGGGGTCCTAGCCCGTATTTACGCAAGTTTCGGAGGAAACCACGGAAAACTCCGAACGGCTAGGTCGATGAGCGCGACCTGGGATCGAACCCGGCACCTCCCATCTACCAGCTTTGAGCGCAGAACCGCTCGGCCGCTGGTGGGCCTCTCTCTTTTGTGAATTAATGTCTTAAAGGTATGAAAATTTGCATTTATATGCATTGAAATGTAATATTAAATACATCAAAATGCAATATTAAATAATACATTAAAATTTCTCAAACTATATTTAAATAAATAAAAATAAATAAATTTCCTTTGCTTTTTAAAAATGCTCGCGTCTAATTCATTTTTAATTTTATATCTTGATTTTACATTATTATAAGTTTAACTATATATTCTAAAATATCTGGATATTATTTTGTGGATTCTTTGCTATGATTTAATTATATATATATATATTATATCTGAATGCTAAAAATTTTCATTGAAATTTCAGCATTCAACATAATTTTAAAAATTAACCTGTCATTGTATTTACAAACTAAGTAATAACCTAATATGTTTAGTTTGTATTTTTAAATTATAATGTTTTAAAGTAAGGAGGGGAAAAAAATTAACAGAAAACATTTAGAATTTTTTTTTAAATGTAAAATTTTTATTTATTTATTTATTGTAAAATTTAGTTAGTTTTAAAGAATTTTTAATATGCTTAATTGTATTACTATAATTTACTATCTATATATGCAATTTTTTGTAACTCTAGGGCAATTTATAAAAAAGCAATAAGCAAAAAGGCAATTTATAAAAAAATACATTCACTCTCATCTTAAGCCTAACATAAACATTTCTTTCTTTTTCTGAATATTATATATATATATATATATAATCAATGTTAATTTATAAACTTAGTACCTTGCAACTTAAAAATATGTATAAAATTATTTTACATTACAATTTCCAATTGTCATATATGGTTTTTGACACCTGTCATGTCAAAAACCAGTTTTTGACGTCAAAAAACCAACCCTGACATATACATAAAGACATTCAAAATAGTGACTGCGTAGAACCCGGTAAAAGGATATACACATCTTTTTACACTATCACTTTATAGATGATCATTTCCCCCAATTTTTCGAATTGAGATAAGAGCATAAAGAAATAATAAAATTAATCTTTAATCACATCCCTCTCTAAACTCTAAAAATTTGTAAACAGTTAAATTATTTAAGTGAGCTGCTTAGCATACAGAAAAAGAATAAAAAGAAAATACATATGCAAAAGTATTTTTACACGTTCATGTTTCAATCCCTTGCTTTTATCTGTTCATATTAAATATCTGTATAAAGGGCAAAATACATAACTTCTATCTAATGAGCATCAGAGGCGGACTGGCCCATCCGGCTACCCGGCGATCACCGGGTGGGCCAATTGCCAAATTGTCTAGGCTGTGGGCCAAATGAACAGGGAAAAAATTTACTTTTTTGGTGCTAAATTTTAATTCTTGATAAATAATGACAAAGTACATGTGATGACAATGAACATTCATCTAAATTCTAAACAAATGATAGAATAGTACAAAAATTATACAGTACACAATTTGGCCACGAAAAATCTCAAAATAATGCTGAACTTTTTGCCCTTTTTTTTTTTTTTTTTTTTTTTGTTGTTGTTGTGTGTGTGTGTGTGTGTGTGTGTGTTTTAATAGAAGTTACACTTCCGAATTGCGGAAGCATGGATCACGAATTTTTACCTAGTTGAACATCGCAGTTTTCATGTCGAGTGCTTTGCATTTGAAATCTGTGAGCTCTCAATTTATTCCGACTAGTGATTTGCCATAAATACATGAAAATTTCTTCATTAAACCATACCAGGGTAGGAACACGGGCGCAGAATTCATACCGGAATCTGCATAAGAAATTTCTCTACCTATAATATCGTTGATTTAAGAAGTAGAAAATTTTCTTACATTGATAGTGGTATGAATTCTGTGCCCGTGTTCCATCCCTGCCATACTTATATCAGAACGGTTTATTCCGTCAATTCTTCAAAAACAATTTTTTTGCAAATCATTAAAAATAATCTTTACAACAATGGGACAAGAGTAGGGTATGGAACATATACTCTGAATGCTATGTGTGAAGGGCAGGCGCCAGGCTTATTCTAGTTAACAGCGAAACGTTTATTAATACCCTCTCTTTTTCTAATAGTTAGGGTTGGGTTGTCGTTGTGGGGATTAATGGCCAATTGTCCGACCTAGGGTCCCAGACCCGAGGGTGGATAAACTCGGGATCTTTCTAAGGGGTCCTAGCCCATATTTACGCAAGTTTCGGAGAAAACCACAGAAAAATCCGAACGCTAGGCCGATGAGCGCGACCTGGGTTTGAGCCCAACACATCACGTCTATTAGCTTTGAAACCTCGGCCGCTGGTGGGCCCCGTTTTCTTAATGGGCCATATCTTTAAATTTTAAAATATTCTAATATTTTGTCTTCTTCTTCCTTCCTTTTTCTTTTTTGATTTCTCTTATCCATGTATGGCAGAGAAAGTGTTATTTTTTGATCGAATTTTTGAAACGGTATTTTTTTTTTTTTAAATATTTGCATTTTTTGAAGTCTTCTGAATTCGAAAATCAAGTTTATAGTAGTTGTTCTTGTGGTGTCTGTGTATGTTATCAGCAAATTTGAAAAACAAAGCTAAAAGAAATTGTTCAGCATGTGTGAGCTGTGTTCTAGAGTTACTGCACGAACTTAACTCTTATGGGCCAATGTATATCCCATTATGTATGCAAGATATAAAATATAATGAATAAAAAAGAGGTAAGAAATAAATTTATATTTTCATATTTTAAATTATTGTTTTTACATTCTAAGGTATTCTTTTTCGATGGCAGAAACCAGGAGTATGATGACCCATTTTTTTTTCATTTCAGCAATGAGGGAAAACAGATAGGTGGGGGGGGGGGGAGTCGATCTCCTCGACAGGGAGGATTTGTGCTCCCCCGGTCCCCTAGCTGGCGTCACTCCTGTGGGCAACTACCTCAATTTTCCTTTTAGTAAGTTTCTTTTAAATTTCTTCTAAATTTTAGAATTTCTTACCTATTTTATTTTGCCAAACAACCAAACTCCCTTTATTCCATTTTTATCTTGGCAAACAATTCCTAGGGAGAATACAGAGAGTGTGGCACATGAATGCGCATTTTATCCTCGTCCAAAATTTATTGAATGATACTGATAAGGATCTGGCGTCACCAGGAAGCAAGATAAATTTATCTGTAGTTCAAACATCCAGTCAACTCTTGCCATTGTCCCAATTCCAGTTTTCTAATTTTCACCAAAATTCAGAAGAATCATATCTACACTAGACCTGTCTTAATTCCAATATTTCGTCGTTTTATCGTTATTAGTTTTGAAGATATGATAGTCATAGGATTTTCCACATACATACTGAACAAATGTAAAAACCATTTTTTTTTTTTTTTTTTTTTTTCACTCAGGCAGCATCACTGGCAACTTTTGTGCTCTTTGGCTATCGGAAGATTTAAACAGATATTTTTTATTTTTTCTGTAACAGGTGTAATTTTTCCTTGATTTAATAATAATAATAAAAAAAAATTCTATAAGTATTTTCCTATGGTCAGAAAGCGTAAAAATTGGTAACTATGGGGCAGGGATGAAAGGGTTCAGCGTCATCGACACTGCTATTTTTATTTAGAAAAATATAGTATACCTTAACATTAATATTTTTTGAATAAGTAGGATAGAGATTATTGTTAAAAAATACTGATGGACGAATTCCTTTAAAACACAGAAATAGAACACTTCCTTCCCTGGACTCGGAAGACACATGCACAGAGCCGCCAACATTTAAATTTATTCAGGAGCACTTTTAGCTCCGCCTTTATTTCATGCCACTTTTACTTTTATGAGTAATCTTGTCTTATATAATCCTTGTTATATATTGGAGTAAACTGTTCTATAAAGGGGTGCGAAATAAAGGCGGGCTAAAATTGCTCCGGAATAAATTTAAATGTTGGCAACTATGCAGGCAAATTAGGTGAAAACTCGGATATCGAAATTTTTGTCCGAATACAATACATTGATTACCTACGGTAGTCGAGTAATGGAAGCAAAAAAAGAGAAAGTTTTTTTATAAAATGACATTACAATATCTATATTTAATGAGGAGTTATTATCGCTGAAGCAATGACGAAAATGTAAAATCAAATATTCGCCAAAATATTAAATCGGCAAATACTGTTATAACTAAAGTAGGAAAAATTTACTATAAATGCGTCCATTCCAATATCCAATAGCTCAGATAAGCTTTCGAAGAACCATATCGGTTGTCCTGGCAGGAAGAAATTAATTGTTTATTTGGTCATCATTATTTTTTGAAATGTTTGTCAAAAAGTGAGGCTCCGCCTATCACGTTCTAACCCTACGTTTTAACCACCATGCATTAATTTTCAGCTTAGTGCTTTTATATATATATGAAGCATAATATTATGATATACGGGCGTAAGTTTCCTATGCATACTTACTTAAGTATCATTGACATAGTATACATCATTTTTCACTTTTTTGTTTCCATTGTTTATAAAATTAACATGTGTTATGCAGGCAATTTACGCACTAGGAAAGTCCCTCCAATTCTTCATTACAATAATATCTGTATAAACGTTCATTATTATTATTATTTTAATTAATATACAAATGAATGCATATCATAACACATAACATTATGATATAGATAAACATACAATCATTTTCTATGTAATGTAAATATAATTATGGTCAAGAATGAATTACAAACAAGAAATATAAAAGAAAATTTTTTAAAGTCAATTCCTACTCCTACTTACAAACACTATCGAAAAAGTTTTTTAAAAAAATAATTTTCAATCAGGAAATAAGAAGCGCGCGTGTAAAATGAAATAAAAAAAAATTATAAGATTTAAAAAATTTTATATACCATGTTTTAAATTTTCTGATGAATCATAGAGTCAGTCATCTTATCAATGTGCATAAAATTTTTAAAGTGATAATGATGTCAATTTTTGTGAGATGCATAATTTAACTTTTTATATTTTTTTTAATGTTCGCGTTTAATTAAATGTATTTATTTTTATGTCGAAAGAAAATGAACTCGTATTTTTTTTTTTTTTTTTTTTGGCAACAATTAAATTATAGCTAATATTTTAATGGCTATTTTAACGTTATTAGGATGTTATTATTTTCATATTTTAATTAATTATAAGAAAACTAATAAAAAATTCGAAAATCGGACTTCGAAGTATTATTGTGTTGTCACCGTGTTCTGAGCAATGAAAGTTTTAAATTTCTAGCTAGTCGGAAAAAAAGATAGAAGTTAAAAATCGATTGCAAGATTTGTACAGGATACATATTGGGAGAGTGTGAACTAATAGTAGGAATTGAAAAAGGAAGGCCGTGGGCGGGGCCTGATTTTTCGGCAGTTCTGAAATTCAGTTATGTATAGAGCTTTTTCAGATGACATCAAAGCCTCAAGTGTCGTCTGCTCAAATCGTAACTGTGGGGCACACAATAGTACGTGTAGATACTTTTCTTTTATCTCTATAAAAAACTTCTACCAAAAACTTCTTTCAATCAACAGCACTGGAATTGGTTGTACGCTTGTAAACCTTTAAATGCATTGAAATCACTACTAGTGTAAGCAGATGTCGTGTAGACAAAATATTTTCTAACAGATCACAAATTGACTAGAGGAAACAGTTGATCGCTGTTAACAGTTACTAATGAATATGGATCTACATTATCAATTAGTTTATTTTCTGAGTATATCTGTTTTTGTTTGATCATTAAGAGTTTCGATATATTTCGCCGTATTAAAAGAATAATGTTTGCATTTTGATAGCGTTACTAAGGCCTTTGCCAAGGGTTTGGTCACGTGACTGAAAATACTCTATAGCAAACAAACGGCTAAATTTGTTCTGAATAAGACAATCGTTGTAAGCCTATTCGGGAACTATCACTTTTCAGTAAATTTTACATAGCTAGGATGTTATTTACAGAACTGCTGATTAAATATTTTGGCGAATAATTTTCCATTATTTCAATGCTTGCAACGTAGTAACTCATAAAATTTAGATATTTGATGTAATTTAATAGGCTTTTTTCTGCTCTTTTTTAATATGTACCTTTTTTTTTTTTCTTTTTTTTTTATAACACGTTCAATAACTTCAGAAATGGGGGGATTTTATAAGATTTAGAGCTTTTCATTTTCCATTCTAACCGCTGTAACTTGAGAATGGTTAAGACAGGGTTGCTAGATAGGGCATGGTTGCTATATGTTGATTTATGCTCTACATGAATTCTTCTATTATTACCTTTCCCCCTTCTGAGTTTATTGCCACAATAAGGAAACACCCTGTATATTTTGTTTAGATACCATATGATAACTGCTGAGTCTAGTAACTACGTTAGTTTTGTTTAGCTATGATCTTATGCAAGCATTTGCGGATGAGTATCTGCTATAATAGTCGCTAAAGTATTTCTTTCATTCCATTCATAGGCGTTCTTTCAAAATAAATGCATTATACATAATTAAAAAAATTGGTGTGAAACAACCACACGACTTCCATTACCCACTACTGCACGTATTATATGCTTTTTTTTTTTTTTTTTTTTTTTTTTTTCTGAGATATTACATGCACTTTTTGGAATTTTCCAGTAAGAGAAACTTGATACACGTGTAAAGACATATAAAACAGAGTTTACATAGCAAGTTAAAGAATAAGAAAAAAAAAAAGTGATAGCGTTATTTTTTTAAACACCTATTTCCAAGATCTAAAACTGAAATACCTAATCAGGAGGGCCGTTAATTTTTCTGTAATAACCACGTAATACATGAGAAAGGGTATCTAAAATGGATTTGTGTCACAATTTTCAAGAAAATCGTTAGAGCCGTTTTTGAGATACCAACTTTTACCAAAACTTGGCATACTCAATTATTTACCGGAAAACAATAATTACATACATAAGGATATTTAAAAGGGAGTTAATATGGCGTATTTGAAATAAATCCGTACAACCGTTTTTAAAGGAAAGCACTTGCGAGATCTGAAATTGAGACATCTAACAGAGTAAACTATATAGCAACTTTGAAGAAAATCGTTTGCGCCGTTTTTGAGATACAGACTTACGGTTCTACTTCCGGTTTCCGATAATCCACTTCCGGTTTTTCAATTTTCGCCAAAATTTGGAAAATTCATCTGTACACTAGACCATTCTTAATTCTGAAGTTTCATAGTTTTATCTTTACTGGTTTCGGAGATATGATAGCCAGACGATTCCACACATACATGCACACACACACACACATACATACACACGCACTGACCAAATTGCCAAAAACTACTTTTTTGGACTCAGGAGACCTTAAAACGTGTAAATCGATATCGAATTTTTGGCCCAAATTCAATACTTCCATTTCCTACGGTAGTAGGCAGCAGGGTAATGGAAGTAAAAAGAGGGGAAGGGATGCCTTAAATACCATATCGGCGTAATATCCCAAAAGCCGCATCGATTTCTGAGAACGAAATTTAAATTGTTTAAAGGTGAATACTTAAAATTATTTTGTTAAATAGGGTGGTGTGTCAGTAATTGATCACTTAAACACAAAAATCTATAAAACAAGATTTAATGTGTGATTTTTTTTAATATGATTGGTAAAATACAAAACTAACATTTAATAAAACGTTCTGTTACAATTTCCAAGAGCAACTAATATTTTGATTTCCTGTTAACATGGAACAAATACAATAATATCCATAAAGCTGTAAGCCAACGTGGCTGTCAGTATTATTAGTTAAGTGGTATAAAATGTTTAATTTAATCTTCAATCACATAGCTCGAAATTGCCACCCTTTTTTCAAAAAAAAAAAAAAAAAAAAAAATCCGCTTTTTTTTTTTTTTTTTTTACTATTGCTATTTTCATAAACATTTTTTTACCATATTTTCGTAGTAATGTGTCGTGATTAAAAAAGATACAAGTTATTGTATAAAAATAGTAGTAGCATGGAAGCAAAGAAAGTGAAACTTTCTCTCCTCTGATCTTTGAAAGGGTCCTGAAAATAGGAAGGAGACATCGAGTTTTGTCAAATATCAAGCTCAATTTAATTCCAACAGTTTATTTATTGAGTTATGTAAGTCATTTAAATATAAATTAAAATATTATTATTAACAAACTAATTATTTTTATTTGAATTAAGCTGCGGTAAGCTATTAAGTATCTAAAATACTATTAGTGCTATTATTATTAAACTTAAACATTCTTTGCCAACCACTGTCTGTTTCTTTTCAAATTTCTATTTTAAAACAGGTTTCATAAAAGATTTTTATCTGCATTTCAATATTAATTTACTGTTACTTTAATACAGAAGAAAAAAAATGTAATAACTGTCCAATGTGTGTAATTTCTAAATATGTGAGACATCTTTTATTTTTACACTCATGTTTTTAGCAGCAGATTCCAGAGTCTGTGAAGATGTTCATAGCTACCAACTGTTCTAAATTTAAGATAACACTTTTTTTTTTTTTTTCTAATAGAGATATATATATATTTTTTTTTAATCATAGAAAGCTGCTACAATAACTTATACAATTTTTTGTAAAAAAATTACCAGTACACAAAATTCGGATCATTTTTGAATAAAACCAATCTATGGAGAAATTAGTTTGTTACAAGGATGGTGCGGATTAGCAAGTCGATTGGTGGTGACTAGATGTACAATTATTATATTTTATATATTTACACTGAAATATATGTTTTTAGTTAGCTTTTAATTTAAGCAATTTTGAAATTGTATAATTGAAATGGTCAATTGCTAACTCGACTATGGCAGGGCTTTTCATAGTCCCTTAATTGAATACATTTTCTCTCTTTTTTTTTTTTTTTTTTTTTCTTTTAATGTATTTTTTTAACAGCTGTCTTCACATTATTCAACTAAAGAAAAGCATTTCGAACAATAACTGCAATTTCCTTTAAAAAAAAAAAAAAAAAAGTATTTAATTAAGGGATTGCTGAAAGCCCTGCTATGGTCATTTGGTTGATCGTAGACGTAGGCATGGTTGTATGTAGGCTTAGATGGAATGCCATCCGTGGGGAAGAGGGGATTCTGGATCTTAGCCCATATTAATTCTAGTTTCGGAGAAAACCACAGAAAACAGCTAGGCTGATTAGCGCGAACTAGGATCAAACTTGGCTATTTCCGTCTACCCGCTTCGAAAGCAGGAACTCTCGGCTACTGGTGAGGCCAGCTGTCGGGATAATTCGAACAGAACTTTAGACAATCTTAAATTAATTCATCAAAATAAAAATTTGCACAGATAAATTATGAAGCAAAAAGTTAAACGGAAAAGATAGCTTATCATGTTCACACAAAAAAAAAAAAAAACATATTTGTATATTTTTTATATAAATTTCCCACATTCTATTTGGATTTTCTTTTTGCAAATTGCTATATTTCATACATTAACTACTGCACATATAAAAGTTAATATACTGCTACAATTTATCATATTTTACTTCAATTTAAAAGTCATTGATTGCATTGTGAGTATTTATTAACTTTTCCTAAAATAAAGCAAAATTGTTGATCATTCAATGAAAGAATGGTTTAATAAAGAATAATACCCAGCCATGGATTAACAGTACTGTTAATCGGTGCATGCAACCTAAGCGAGTACAAGTTAAGCGTAACGCGATGCTAAAAATGTTTGTCTGCAGCAGCACCAATTACCTACAGTGGTCGTGCGGCAAAAAAGATTTTAAAATGATGCTTGCCACCCGAAATGGCGGACACATACTTGCCATGCCAACATTTTGGAATTTTAAAGCAGATTCGTCACCGGTCACCACTATGCCTTACTATTTTTTTTTTTTTTTTTTTTTTCTACAATTTAATATACTGAAAATTATTGTAGAAAATTTCTGGTATGAAGTCTCATTCCGAAGCAATCTGGAGATTTGACAATTATGCGGACACATTCTTATGTAGAGGTTGCACGTATAAAGTTGCATTGCTCACTTTATGAATTCTTTACATAGAATATCTTTGAATCATGCAGATAGAGGGATAAAAGGAGGAACTTCATTTACTTGATTTCTTCTTCGAAAATGGATCTAATGTTGAAGTGGCCGTAGAGTGGCGCTTTGTAGTTGATGTACCCCTTTATCACTGTTTATAATGAAGGCGCATTATTATTTTTCTAATTATTATTTTATTTTATTATAACTCTGTCTATTTCTCGATGCTGTTTCGTATTTAAGAATGTTACTCGAGCTATATGGCAGGGCAGCCAATAAACAAAATAAAGACCTACGTATAAGAATTTCAGCATTGTTTTCTACTGCCAAAATGCACAGGTTTCATAATACAGGATGACTTACAGTTTCGATGCAGTATAAATCAAGAACAATGTAAGATATTATATGTTACTTGTAATAGAATTGTATGGGACTATTTTAAGTTTTGTTAGAGATAGTCACAGATGTTCTATGTGTGACTCCTGCTTAGTCACAAGACACACATCAAACGGTAATCCATTTCCACCCAAACGAGTTTTAAGGTATCTAAATCAAGTCCGTCTATAGTGGCTGTGATACGCTGTTTCAGCTCCACTAGATCAACAGGAAGGAGAGAGACGAATACCATGTTCTTTACGTACCCTTACAAAAAAGAAATCACAAGGATTTTGGTCAGGACTTCTGGGTGGTCATTGGGTAAGTGCCATGTTGTAGTCCGCGGCTCGTCCAATCCATCGGTGAGGGAAATGTTCATTGAGGTAATCTTCTACGTAGGCCGACCAGTGTGGTGGTGCAACATTCAATTGCAGAATGAAGTTTTCAATGTCGTCCTGCAACTGTGGCATCAACCAAAGTGTTAACATATTCAAAAAAGTGGCTCCCGTGACAGTTTGCTCGCGAAAAAGAAGGGGCCGTGGCCGTACACTTTCTTTCTGGACATTGCACAGAACACATTTACCTTAGGGGAATCTTGCGCGTGTCGCACTTTGAATTTGTAATTCTCTGTTCCTCAAAAGTGAACATTTTGTTTGGAAACCTTCCCACTGACGTGAAACGTTGCTTCATCGGTGAAAACTAAGCGATCACCAAAATCGTCATTTTCAAAACGAAGATGCATATCGTCACAAAATTCAAAGCGCTTATTTTGTTTGTCAAAGTCACTCAGATTTTGCAACATCTGCACTTTGTATGAAATCATTTTCAGTTTCTTTCTCAAAATTCTCCAGAAATGGGCTAAGAAATCTGCACTTCACGACTCACCCTCCGTGTAGATTTTCCCGGGCTTCGTTGAATAGCGGTGCAAACTCTATTGGCGATTTCTTCCGATACAGTCGATCGTCCAGGACTTTTACCTTTGCACGAACAGCCCGTAGTTTTAACCCTCGCTTTCCCAAGATGGGGTCATTTTGTAGTTGAAATTCAGTTAAGCCTGCCTCCTTCAAAAAGTGCGCTAATTCGCCAGAGATAGCAAACGTTACCAATGGAATGTTGCAACTTCTAAACGATACAAAAAAGCGCGGTGCTGGTGATTTTACCCAAACGTGCCAAGTTGCACCTGAAAGCAATTTTTCTGCAGTAATGCCTTGATCTTGGGAAAGCAAGGGATAAAATTTTCATGCCATTGATAGATAGATTTTCTAGTCGGAGCTTCTTTTCCGAATCGTGATCTAAAATGCCGTTGCACAACAGTTGAGGATTCCGTTTTGCTAAATTCAAGAACGCAAAAAGCCTTCTCCTCTGCAGACGCCGACCTTTCGCCTGATTAGCCACACGACACGCACGCTATTGCCTACGTCACTTCCATCAGGGGCGAGACACAAACTTTAAAGGTGCGTACAAACACTAGCGACCGAAGCAGAGCGGGAAAGTCATAAATTATCCATTGTCGGAAAGTGACCCATGAACTTTTGGACATGTTTACAATGAAAGACATTACTTTTTATTGCTCGTTTTGGAATTTTACAAAAGAGACCGAAGTCCCCCATGCCAATTATCGCAGTAGGAGGTTTGTCAGGGGAGAAAACGATTCTTCCAGGCTCCTGGTCTCTCAAATCCCATATCAAAGGGATTTGAATAGAAATCGCCCAAGCCCTACTGAAATCGCTAGTGTTTGTACGCACCTTAAGAGTACATCTACTTTACAGTTCACTGAGGTGGTGCGTGTCTTTAACTGCTACTGTTTTACAGCATCTGAAAAGTGTACACCTCGTTATGAATCACACTGCACATTGTTCGTTTAACATTTAAGTTATTTATATTTTAAATTGAATTATTATTGATAATTAGGAAGAAGAAATTTCAAAACAACTTCTTTTAGTTCTTTCTATAAAAGAAATTCATAAAAGTTTAATAATGTTATTAAGTAGAGTCTGTCAGAATAACAAAGCTTCATATTGTTTCTTTCGTAAAAACCTATAGAAAATTTATATCATATATGTATATATATAATAGACTGTATATAAAAAAATAAAATTTTACACTTAGCCAAATCTTATGAGGGCTCTTTACTTATCGTCACCGGAAGCCAAAGTCAATGTTATTCTATGGAGAATTTCGCCCCTTTATAACTCATGAACTAATATATATTTTTAAGTTCTGTTTTCACATTCAGAAAATTTCTAATTGTTAAACAGGTTATCGCTTTCTAAAAATTGATTATTTGAATTTTTAATATTTTCTTTTGAAGTTGTAAAATGTGAATTTTCACAATGCGAAATTTTGCATTTTTTAAACTTAAAAATGAAATATTAAAAATTAATAAAATTGATTTTTAGAAAGCGATAGAAAGTTTAACAGTTGAAAAATTTCTGAATGTGAAAACACAATTTAAAAATACGTATTAGTTAATGAATCATAAAGGGGCAAAATTCCCCATAGATTAACATTGGTTTCACCTTTCGGAGACGGTAAGTAGACAGTCCCCTTAAGACATAATATTTAAGAAAGTGACGCATTTTAAGTTAGTAATAAGCAACTTCAATGGGTTGTTAAGCTACTGTAAAGCTAGCTTTATAAGTCCTTGAACCTTAAATTCAATTAAATATTATTTTTCTATACATTCTGTGATTTTCAGTTGGAGAAACATTAATTTAAAAATTATAAAATATTAACGCAGAACTGGCGTTGAATTTAAGTAAATGTTATTATTATTTTTTAATTTTTCACCCGAATTTAGTCCACTTGTGGCCTAAAGGTTATGCTATCAAAACTCGAAGATGAGAGTGTCGGATTTAGTCCCAGATCCCGTTCGTTAAACTAGCCCTTCGTTGTTTACCATTGTTTTAAACGAAATTCGCATAAATAAGGGCTAGGTTTCTGAGAAAACTCACCCCCCCCCCTCCCCAGGTTTAGGTTTCTAATCGGCCATAACCATTACACCATTAACTTAATTTAGCGATTTTTACACTGAACTTGTAATCTGTATTTTTAATCAAGTTCAATTTTTTGTCAAAATTAGTTATAAATTCACGATTTACAATATGTCACAATTTATTTATATTTCTTCCTAGTGGAATCCCATGTTATAACTCGTCATCTTAGCCGTTCACGGTTTTCCGTGGTTTTTCTCCGACTCTCGCGTGAATACATGCTTAGATCTCCCTAGAAAGACAATCATGGAAATTATTCCAGCCAGACCTAGGATCCTTGCGTAGTCAGTAGGTTTAAACACCAATCGTTTTCATATTTTCAAAAAGCCAGACTCCTCCTATCATAATAAGAAAGCATTAGAAAAATGGCATTTTAACATAATAATTATAAAACTTTGAATAATTTATGGTGTTTATTCCTCCTATCATGTTTTAAAAATCCTCTTACCAACTCCCAGAATGATTTCGCTTTTGGGATTATATATATGTATAAAATTACAGTTTATTTATTGCATACACAGTTATTAATGTTTATCTTATTATTATATGCAATCATTTGCATTTTGATTTAAAAAAATAAAAAAAAATAAATAAAAAATAGTTAATACATATACCTGACAATATTTTAATTTATTCCGGAGTATTTTTAGCCCCGCCTTTACTTTGTACCACCAGGGATGGAACACGGGCGCAGAACTCATACCACTATGAATGTAAGAAAATTTTCTACTTCTTAAATCAACGATATTATAGGTAGAGAAATTTCTTAAACGGATTCCGGTATGAATTCTGCGCCCGTGTTCCATCCCTGTACCACTTATTTTTTAGAAGATTTTTTTTTTCTTATTTTATCATAGTTGTATATTGGAGAAAAAAATTCTATAAATAAAGTGGTTCGAAATAAAGGAGGGGCTAAAAGTACTCCAGAATAAATTAAAATATTGGCAGCTGTGTTTACAGTAATAGCGGAGCTAAAAATGCTCCGGAATAAATTAAAGTGTTGGCAATGATGTAAAGTAATGAAAGAAAAGAAAATAAGTGGGGGTAGACTTTCTTTTGCATACATACTTTAATCCTAAGCATGGAGTACATGTATGTTTGTTATTTTGTAATATATATTATAATTATTATAATTATTATTATTATTACCGAGCTTTGTAAAATAAATACGTTTTGTAATTGCGGTTGTCAGCATTTTGGTTAAACTCCTATATTTATTTACAATAATTTCAGAATTTACTTTTTTTTTTTTTTTAATCAAAATTCAATTGAAGGCATGATTTAATATTACGACACAGATAAGCATAACTTATTGTTTATGTAATAAATAAACAGTTAATTAATGCATTTAAGTATGATCAAAAGGGGAAACTGATAGAAGCTGTTAAGAGCGGACAATACCTAATCTCGCCGGCAGCTTTTGCCCATGTTATTCTATGGGAAAATTTGTTTACATAATTACTCATTACCTAATGAATATTTTTCAATTCTGTTTTCACATTTAGAAAATTATTAATACTTGTTTTCCAAAAATTGATTTTTTAAAATTTTAGTATTTTATTTTGCGATTAGAAAATGAGAAAAATGCATTTTGTGAAAAATCGCATTTTTGAACTCAAAATTAAAATGTAAAAATAAAAAAAAATGAATTTTTCAAAAATGAGTACTCATTTAACGGTTATGAATTTTCTGACTGCGAAAACAGAATTTAAAAATATTCATTAGGTAATGTGTAATTGTAGCAACAAATTTTCCCATAGAATAACATGGGCGAAGGCTGCCGGCGAGATTAGGTATTGTCCCCTCTTAAGGGGAGTTTCAAAACGTGTTGAGAGGAGTCTTGCTTTTTAAAAAGGTGAAAAAGAATTGCAAACTTCTAAATTTCTCTGGTACTAGTCAAACGACGTGGTTCATTCTAAGCTTATTCGAGAGCTGTGGAAATGGAATTCTTAGTACATTTTATTTATTGTAGCTAGAACGGTTTTTAAGAATTGCTGATTAAATTTTTGGCGAATATTTGTTTTGAATTTTATTTTCTGTTACAGGGCTTGTAACTCGTCATTAAATCTAGTTATTCTAGGATTCTAAATCAAATAATGTCATTTTATAGATTTTTTTTTTTTTTTTTTTTTTTTAGCATGTTTGGAAAATTCGAAGATGAGAGACATTTTTTTTAGCTTTTTCACAGTGTGATCAAAAGTATTTAAGGATGTTCAAAAGTGGAAATTGATGGGAATTGTTAATGGGAGTTTCAAAACGTGTTGGGAGGAGTTTTGCTCTTTAAAAACACGAAAAAGATGTCTATAGCAAACAAACTGGTAAATTTCTCGGATACTAGACAACCGACGTGGTTCATTCTAAGCTTATTCGAGAGCTATGGAAATAGGCCAAATTCTTAGTACATTTTATTTATTATAGCTAGAAAGGTTTTTGAGAATTGCTGATTAAATTTTTCGGCGAATATTTGTTTTCAATTTTATTTTCTATTCAGGGCTTGCAACTCGTCATTAAATCTAGTTATTCTAGCACAAATGATGTCATTTTGTAGATTTTTTTTTTTTTTTTTTTTTTTTTTAAATTCATTTTTATGTAGCATGTTTAGAAAATTGGAAAATGAGAGATATTGTTTTAGCTTTTTCACACCACTCTCCTCCCCCCATCTCCCCCCAAAAAAATCTGTTTAAAAATGGACAGGGTTGATATACATTTTTATGCTGCATATGAGCTCTTCTATTCCCTCCCCCCCCCCCCCCTCCGGTCACCCCTCAGATCCTCCGTGCAATAAGGAATCTCCCTGTATGTGTATATATAAAGTAAGGTTTGGCATCGATTTAAATATGTAAATTATCTGAAATAAAAAATATAAATTAAATATACAGAAAAATTCACACATTAATCAATATATAGTACTTATGGGTTTAGTACCAGGGTTGGCAAAAACCCGGGTTTTTCTAGAAAAACCCAACCCGCTTGGGTTTTTCTGGGTTTTTGCGGGTTTTTCTGGGCATTTGTGGGTTTTTCTGGGCTTTTGTGGGTTTTTGTTTGAATACATTTGCACTGCAATGTTAGATATATGTTATTTAGCATATTAGTTGTAATACACCTAATTATATTAAACTACTAATAAATAATTAATCTAATATTTATCTTAGAAATAAAAATTAGTTTGATTCTAATATTAAAATAGTGTTAATTAGTAAGATTAAGCTATATTTTATTTTAATGTATGCTTATTCAAAATAAGTATTCTTAATGACAATAACTGATAAAATAAAAGAATTTAAATTCTTAAGTATAATACGTATCATTTAAATTTTTAGTTCCCCATCATGTTATAGATGAACTTAGGTAATCATGAAATTTTTTTACCTCAGCTTTTTTACTTTTTTACACATTTTCACGTGTAAAGAATCCGAAAAATGACAAAATTTATATGGTGTGCGTTAGTTTGTTAGTCTGTGTACAGAATATCTCAAGAACAAATTGTCACAGAGAAGTCAGATCAGTTTTAAAATATTACTTTCGACACTGGCAAGAACCCTATTCATTTGCAACATTCGAATTAAAAAACTTCGTAAGTTATTAAAAATTTATGCTTTTCTTAACATGGGAGAATAGGGCAAAATTTTACTTAAACGTGCATTAAATGGAAAATTTTTACTGAAAAAATGTGACCAGTTTTAAAATATGAGTTTTGATGTCTCAATGAACATCAGTAACTAGAAACATGCTACTTTGAAAATTTTGCAAGTTATTGGAAATTTACGAATTTCTTAGCATAGCAGTACAGGGCAAAATTTCACATAAATGTCAATTTTGAGGGATATTTTTATCGTAAATATGTCAGACCACTTTTGAAATATTATTTAGGGTACTGGCATGACTATCATAGAGCATAAATTTTCCAATTTAAAAAATTCGTAAATTATTTGGAATTTACGATTTACTTAAAATGGCAGAATAGGGCAAAATTGAGCATAAATGTCCATTTTGAGGATCATAAATATATCAGACAACTTCAAAATAACATTTATGATACTTGTTTGAACATAATTGACTACAAATATTCTAATAGGAAAATTTCGCAAGTTACTCGTAATTTAAGATTTTATCAACATAGCAAAATGGGGCGATATCCCATATAAATATGCATTTTGAGGATTGTTGCATTGGAAATAGTAGCATGAAAACAAAACTACGAAATTGATCCTAATAAAATAAATTAATAGATTAGAATAAAATAAATATATCAAAGTGAATGGTGAATAGCCTGTTAGGTGGGGATTTCATTCTGTCACTGTGTCAAGTGTTTGGTTTTATTAGATTTATAGTTATGTTGCTATGTTACCAAAATTAAAATAAAATTATTATAAAGTTTTAAAACAAGACACTTTAATTAGTTAAATATTGATTCTGGACAACATTTATGTCTGCTGTTAAACAAAAATATTGTTCGGTTTTACAGAAAAGAAAAACTGAAGCAATTATAGAAGATAAACTTTCTTTTATTATATTTACAACTGTAGTTACTTTTTATGTTTAATACTACTTTCTAGAAAATAAAAATAAGAGTTTTTTCTTTAAAGGTAAGGTGTTTTCTATACTTTATAGATGGTATTTGTAAATTATAAATAATTTTTAACAAAAACCCAACTTATTTGCAAAAACCCAGTGGGTTTTTGGTGGTGGGCCCGCCCAGAAAAAGAAAAACATATATATTGAAAAAGTGATTTTAATTACATTTCATATTCTTTTAAAAAATACACAATATTTCCATAAACAGGTAACACTAAGCATTTCTGGAAAGACATATTTCTCATAGTAATAAAGAGTAATCTTTAAGGTTGTTTACAATTAATACAATTATATAACAGAGAAAAATTCTACACTCACACCATAATATATATTTTTTAAAACATATCAGAATATTACGATTGAAGTGCTTCTATGATGTTCTAGTCTAAAGTCCTATTACAAGACGAGGATGAACGCTGCAAAGCAGATCTCCTTGTATTATAAAATTCATGAAAGTGGGATGAATTTTAACATGCGTCAGGGTAAATACGACGTGTGTGTTGTCGAAAGTGCTTATAATGTAACAGGCATAGCACTATCAGAACTAGGAAAATTCAAGTTTTTCAAGGTATTTAGGGAAAAGTGCTTCATATTTTGGAATTTTTTGGAAATGCTAAGAGTTTTCCTAAATCGAGAAAAAGTGTATTTCCTTTGTACAGTCAGCAAAAAAATTAAAATAAAATAAATCACGATAATGCGATTATATATGCCGCCGAGACAAATATACTAGTTTTTTCAAGAATAGTACCCAACGAGTCGTTACAGAATATCTCATTGGCAAATGCACAGCTTAGAGTACAATGAAAATTATTCGAGTATACACGGCCCAGTTTTGTTCTCTTTGGCAAAAATTAGTCTCAGAAAACGATAAATTTTACTAAAATAATTAACTCAGTTAAAATTGAGAAAGGGTACTGGCTGACCTAAAACAAGATTTGTTGCAAAATTTATGGCTAATCACGACATGCGGCAAATTAGTAGCGAGCATAGATTTTTGGTTTTTGCATCGAATTTGGCAACTTGGCGAACGAATTTTGCGAATATTTGTAGTTTAGGGTTGCCAAAATTTGGAAGCTCTAACTTCAATAATAAGAGAGATCTGGAATATTCTGGAAAAATTCATTACGGACTCTATCTACGGGCTGAATATGCCTTAAATAAAATGCATTCGTTGATCAGAACCTGCTTGTCTTTTCAAATTAATTTCTACACGCAAAAATGTCTTTAACTTTCATAACAATATCATTACTAGCTCTATCATTAGCTTCTTTTCAAATCTCTGTTATGGTAGGTCATATTTAATGGCCAAAACCTGTATTCTTGGTCATTATGAATATATTTTTTCTAAATATCTTCAAAATGGAAAATCATATCAAGTCCAAAAAGAAAGGTGCACAACAAGATGTTATAAGGAACCTATATACCAATTTGCAACGTTCTACGTCCAACCGTTATAGACTTACATGAAATACATTACAGGCTCTATCTACAGGATGAATACTAATTTATTAAAATGCATTCATTTACAAGAACCTGCTTATGTCTTAAGGCATAATTTTATACACACAAAAATGTCTTCAGTTTTAATAACATTATCATTACAGGCTCTATCATTAGCTGTTTTTTGAAATCTCTATGATGGTAGATCATATATAATGGCAAAAAACTTTGTATTTTTCATCATTATGAGCCTAATTTTCCTAAATATTTCCAAAAAGGAAAATCATATAAAGTTCAAAAAGAGATATGCACAACTACATGTTATAACACACCTATATACCAATTTCAATGTTCTACGTCCAACCGTTTTTCAGTTAGGCGAGATACATTAAAGGCTCTATCTGCGGGATAAATAGTTACAAGATAAAAAGAACTATTTATATACCATATTTTTAAATTTTTTGTTGAATCATATAAACGCGACCGCAGGCAGTGAGGACCCGAAATAATTGTTTGGAAGTCTTTAAAAATAAAAATGCATTTTCACCGTGTTATGAGCTATTCTGAAAGTTTCAAATGTCTAGCTAGTCGGGAAGTTACATGATTGTTGAATCATATAAACGCTACCGAAGGCAGCGGGAACCTGGAGCAATTGACTTATAGTATTAAAAAAATTCATTGTTATCGTGTTATGAGCTTTTCTAAAATTTTCAAATTTCTAGATAGTTGGGAAGTTATATGATTGTTAAATCATATAAATGCTACCGAAGGCAGCGGGAACCTGGAACAATTGGCTAAAAGTATTAAAATAATTGCTTGTTATCGTGTTTTGAACTTTTATAAAAGTTTTAAATGGTTAGCTAGTCGGGAAGTTAGTTAAATAAATTTTCTGTTGAATCATATAAAAGCTGCCGAAAGCAACAGGGGCCCGAGAATGTTGGCTAAAAATATTTTAAAAATGCATTATCACCGTGTTCTGAGCTTTTCTGAGAGTTCCAAATGTGTAGCTAGTCGGGAAGTTAGTTAAAAATCGATGGCAGGATTTGTACTAGTAACGCTGACGAAAGCAACAGAGACCCGAAACAGTTCGCTAAAAATATTACAAAACAGCATTTTCACCGAGTTCTGAACTATTCTAAATGTTTCAAATATCTAGCTAGTCGGGAAGTTAGTTAAATAAATTTTCTGTTGAATTTTATAAACGCTGCTAAAGGCAGCAGGGATTCAAAACAGTTGGCAAAAATATTTTTAAAAATGCATTGTCAACGTGTTCTGAGCTTTCCTGAAAGTTTCAGATGTCGAGCTAATCGGGAATTTAGTTAAACATCGATTGCAAGATTTGTCAAAACAGTTTTTGAGTTATTACCGTTTTTTATGCATTATGGCCAAAACCTGTGTATTTTTAATCATTATGAACCTAATTTTCCTAAATATCTCAGAAACGGAAAAACCTATAAAGTCCAAAAATGGAGGTGCACAACTAGATGTTATAACAAACCTATGTACCAATTTCCAACGTTCTACGTCCAACGATTTTTGAGTTATGCGAGATACATGCACACACACATACAAACGTCACGAAAAATCGTTTAAAGTCGCTGATATCTCTAAAACGAGAGCTCGTGTTGAGACGAAACTTGCAGGCGTACAAATAGACATCATGACAGACACACGTATAAATTTGCAACATTCTGCGATCATTAATTTTCGAGCAATTGGAAATAAAAAATCTATTTCGCAAATGGGGATTACTATACTTCCTTATACTTTGTATAAAAAAGAAAAGAAAAAAAAAAAAAAAAACTGCAATATTCGTTTAAAAAATTTAAGTGGCAATTCCTCGAAAACCGCTCCAGCTACAACAAGTAAAATTTGTAAAAATTGGCCAATTCCAATACATTTCGATTAATAAACTTACAGAGAACGATATCGGTTGTCTAGGGTAGGAGAAATTTAGGTGTTTGTTCGTTAAACTACTAAAAACATCTACCTAATTTAGCGATTTTTAGACTGAACTCATAATCGCTATTTTTAACCCAAATTTTAATTTTTATCAAAATTGGATAAAAATTCACGGTTTACGATATGGCACATTTTTTTTTTCTCTCTCTTGCGTCTTGAGAGACTTCCAGAAATGGTACGGTGAATTGAAACAGCTAACTGAACTGAAGATCAAGAGAAGAATAGGTTATGGAAATAAAGAAGATTGGTCTCTACTTTTTTTCTGCGACGCAAGTCAAAGTGCCTATGCAACAGTAATTTTTCTACGCTGCGAAGAAGGAAAAAGAGTTTCAATTCAATTTATAGGAGCAAAATCACGGTTGGTTCCAAAAAAGACTCTAAAAATCCCTCGTCTTGAACTTCTTGCCAGTGTGTTGGGATCCAGACTAGCAAAGTATGTCATACAAACTTTGGACATCCCTACAATGCCAACTTACTTCTGGACTGATTCTTCAACAGTTTTGGCCTGGATTAAAAGAAATGACCAATGGGGTACCTTTGTAGGCAACAGAATCAGAAAAATCTGCCAACTCACAAGCCCTCACCAGTGGTACCTAGTTCCCTGAAGTCAAAATCCGGCAGACCTGTTCTCCCGTGGTTGTAGTCCTAAATACCTTGTCGAATCAGGATGGTGGGAGGAACCTAAATGGCTAGAAGATGAGAAGAGTAATTGGCCCCAACCGAAAATTGTCCCTGATGAAGACTTAGTTACGTCGGAAAGAAAAAAACTGCAGTATCATTATTTTCTAGTCCAAATGTAGAACCATTTATGAATTATGAAAGAATTTTGTAAACTTGCAAATATTATTTGTTGGATAAGAAAATTTGCAACAAAATGTAGAAATATTAGTCATGTCTTCCTAGCTGAACTTTCGGTAGAAGAAAAAGAAGAGGCAGAAAAATTTCTCTGGTTGCGCATACAGTTAGAAAGTTTTGGGTAATGTCCAAGAAACAACAAAAGGACTTGTTGTTATGAAGGATTAAGACAACATTCTACGAATCAAAACAAAGATCGAGAAGACACTTTTTCTTTCAAGTATCCTATGTTATTGCCATCAAAATACCGTGTTGTAAGGTGTCTAATTAGAGACTGTCACTTAAAGAATTGCCATGCTAGACTTCAGACGAGCACTTCTCCATATATACGAGCACTTCTCCAGATTCAGAATTCTTTTTGCACTGAAGACGGTACGCTTTAGGCTACCGAAACAGCTGTATGCACCGCAATAATTTTTCTTTGGCGTTTCTGACGTAGTAGTTTATTCCTGTTTTAATATTCCAACGCCAAGTCTCCTGCTATTATTATTCAGACAGTTGGTTCAATCTTACGAGAAAATTTTTGGATTATTTTTGAAAAGCGCAACATCTGAAGCGAACTGGTAAAATGCACAAGGTGTAAAATTTTTTCTTCTAAGCCATTTATTATTCCACCCATCCATTTACCCTTTAACAGAGTCAGAGACTCAAAAGTTTTTGAAGTTGTTGGATATGTGGTCCTCTTTTTCTAAAAAAGGAAACCAAAGTACGGATAGTTATTTTTACCTGTGCAATATATAGAGCCATACACTTGGAATTGGTGATAAATCTATCAACAGAAGGATTTATCCAAGCACTAAGAATATTTATAGCCCGAAGAGGAAGAATTTCCACAATCTACAGCGATAATGGGACTAACTTTCGTGGCTCCAACAATCTCTTTAAAGCTCTTGACTGGAATCAAATTCAAAAGACGGATGACATAGCTCCAATTAAATGGAAGATCATTCCTCCAACCGCTGTTTGGTGGGGCGGACGGTGGGAGCATCTCATTAAAAGTGTAAAAAACCTCCTACTAAGAACTCTCGGAAAATCATCTCTCAATTTTGAAGATCTATCTACTATATTGTGCGAAGTTGAAGCTATAATGAATAGTCGACCTTAAACGTACCTATCAGAAGAACCAGACATGTTCATATCTTTGACACCTTCATTTTTTAATCAAGATATTCAAGAAATTGATGTACCAGATCAGATCTAGATACCATTGATGCCAAAAAACTGAGAGCACGTTACAAACATTGTCAAAATGTTCGAAAGCTGCTACAAAATCGATTTTTAAAAGAATATCTAGCACAGTTAGTTTAGCGAAATAAAGAGAGATGTGAACCTGTTAAACAAGGCGATATTGTGCTAATAGAACTCAATAGTGCGAAAAGACTACAGTGGATGATAGGAAAAATAGTGAAAATTTTCCCCAGCCGAGATGACGGTGCCAGTGTCGTCGACGTGAAAACAAATTCCGGGACGTTGATTAGACCACTCCAAAAACTCTATTCCTTAGAGATATCGGAACTGAGGATTCAGTAATCCAAACTGTGAAAGTGACAAAAAACTAAAAGTGGTCAAATAACTGAAAAACTTTTCTCTAGAGACACTTTGCTGTTGAGAAATCAACACTGAACTTTAATATTTTTTATTTTTATGTTTCTTTATTTTCATTAGTTTGTAGCTTTGTAACCTTAATTTGTTACACAGTTTGCAATCTATGATTTTAATTTTTCTTAGTTTGTAGTTTTCTTAGTTTGAATTTTCTTAATTCATTAATTATTTAAGCTCTCACCTAAAAAATTAAAGGTGGGAGGATGTTAGGTATCAGTTGTAGTAATATTTTGCCTCACTAGAGGGCGTCATAGGTCCCGTTGGACTAGAAATCCTTTAGTAAACCAGAGATAAGACAAGAGCTTAGTGCGCTTGCGCAGTGGACGGAAAAATATGGCGGGCTGATCAAATTTCGTCCAAACTATGGCAACCTGGATTCCTAACCTGGCGCATAAGCGCAGTATGGGCTATTTATTTGTATGTTTCATAAGTGGTTTTGTTTGAAGGTGTTCTAGTGCAGTGGTCGCCAAGTCTATGTTGGCGCTGCAGCCTTCTCTCAGACTAAAGTAGCTTTGGACGAATCAGGATTCATTGCCAGCATTGTCGTATCTCTAGTTTACTGAAGGATTTCTACGTTGGACTGAATAGGAAAAAAATTCCTTTTCCTCCCCGGACTTGCAGTTTAGTTTTCTAGTTAGTTTTTAGTGATGAGAGCTACAGAGAATGTTATAGAAGCGTGCTCTCTGGCCTCTAAAAGCCTAATTTAGTGTTGATGGAGCCACAGTTGGGAATACAAAATAGAAAAGTGGCTCATTGATTTTTATTTGGATTATATGACCCCATCATCTTGGAGTGCATTAGAAATAGAATTATTATAAAGTGGGATGAAAATATATCCATTGTGTATAACCACTGTAAAAACCATCATCAATTTTCTTGGATTATTTTAATTAATAAACTTTTATTTTCAAGATGAAAAAGCTGAAATTGAGTGAATATGAGTGAATTCTTCATTTTTTTCTTGACGAAGCTGTTTGCATGTAGGAATATTTTGTTTTATATTTTTCTGAAGTTTATTGCCTGCAATGAACGATCTATTAAGAATATTCTTAATTAATTAAAAGTTTATTATTTACAGTTTATTAGTTAAATAGTTCATCATAATTAATGAAGTTAAAAGAAGATAAAATTATCATGATATAAAAGTTATTGAATTCGTTAAATAGTAAAACGAACCTGCAGTCCTACTCATCTGAAAAACACCGAGGTGTGATTAAAACCGATCAGTAGATCGGTTGCCATATTACACCTACACTTAAATGACATAAAAGTGGAAATGTAGCATTCCCGTTCTCGGGAAAATTTGAACTATAGTAGCGCAGCCTATTGGTAGATATACATCCAAACTGAATCGGCATAATGTCTCATAATGTCTTTTTCACATATCAAGTGTTATTAGATTATATGCATTAGAACCTGAGATATAGCCTTACCTTAAATTATGGAAATCGTTGCATAGCAGCAGCAGCGCCACTTGCTGAGCAATTAGTACCAAAAGTTGATTCGCACTAATTTATGTCAAGGTGCATCCACATATAAATTTTTATGCAATTTTACGCAGTAGTTCCTGAGATATAGCCCTCCCTCAAGCTATGGAAATCCTGTCAAACGATTGGCACTAATTTATATCATATTGCATCAATATATGAATTTATATGCATTTTTGTGCGGTAGTTCCTGAGATATTGCCTTCCCTTAAATTGTGGAAATCACTGCATGCATAGCAGTGCCAGCTGTTGAACAGTTGACATCAAAAATTGATAGCCGTTAATTTAGGTCAACGTACATACTACTACAACGTACATCAACTACATATAAAATTATATGCAATTCTGTACAGTAGTTCCTCAGATAGTCACAACAAAATTTTTGTCACACACAGAAACAGACAGACATTTTCTAAAAATGGTCAAATCGTGTTCTGGATCTCTCAAAACGTGTAAATCCATTTAAAACCGGAAGGTCCGGAAGTCGAAATTTTTACGAATCCAATACTTTCTTCTATTGAATATAGAAGAAAGTAATAATAAATTTCTATTGAATATAGAAGAAAGTAATAATAAATTTTATGCTCATCTCTAAGTTTTCTTAATTTAATAAATAATCAAATATATATATTTTTTTAAATATGAAAAACTCAGGAATTCTTTGAATTTCATGCGCATGTATGAGCAGTATGAATCCTGTTAAACCTCTCTTAATTATTTCAAGTAATGTGCTCAAAGAAAATCTAAAAATTTAGGTGTATTTCAATATTTATCCTAATAAAGAATAAATATTTTTTGTCCCTTACAATTTTTAAATCATATTAAGTTTGTGAGTCATTTGTAAGATTTATAAACAAATATTTTAAAAACTATAAAATTATAGCTTCATGCTACCATTGTTTATATTTCCTGTTCATTTATAAGGTGGGGGAGTACTTTTAAATATATACTGCTAAAATACTTCAAAAGAATTTAGCAAGAGAACGTTTTTTAATACAACAATAGACGGCATGATTCTCAGTTGATATTGAGTGAAAAATGTACGTAGTCGTAGTGACTACGTGAAATATTCCATTACTATCCTCGAATGAAAGTTTAAAAAACAAAAAAAAAAAAAAAGAAGAAGACAGAGAGAGTCAGTGTAGTTTTGAAAGACTAACCACCTCCATGCGAAATAACACTTCCCTATTATTCGTTATTTACCGGGAGCAGCGCGAACGCAGTCCCGACTACCAAAAATTATGCGCCCCAACCAACCGCTTTTTGCGGAAGTGGCAGCCGTCAGCAGCCCGTTGTGCAATGGACAACCTCCGACCGAGAGAGCCCCCTTGTTGATCAAGGCATCTCAGGCGCCAAGTAAGTATGCATTTATATCAGCAAGCGAAAATGATTCTACTTAAGCTCTAAATAAATATTGGTGTGAAATAAGTTTTCTTGATCCAAGTACTTTATGTAGTATTTTAAAAGGCACCTATAATGTTGAATGCTAGCTATTTAGATGTGAAACAAGCTTAAGATTGTAACTTTATATTAGAGAGAGTTTTAGTGATTTATTTCATAAAACAAAACAGTATATATTGCATGGTACATAAAAAAAAAGAAAGTTTCAAATTAGAATTCTCCTGCTTGTTGTTATTATTTACAATTTCAATCATCCAAAACATACACTTTATTTCCAAAATTTATTTTCTTAATCGAAAATTCTTCAATAAACAAACAACAACAACAACAACAAAAAAAAGACTTAAACTAAGAGTTTTAGTCTGAATATCAAATGATATACAATTCATAAACATTTGTACTAAATATTAAATTACATCTATCTAACCAGGAAACCATCCCATACTGTAATCATGAAAAAAATCCAAACAAGCATTAATCGAAAGAGCATATATAAATATGTTTTTTGACGCATAAAACAACAGCCCTCGTCAGTTCATTTTCGAGTTATAAATTCTGAAAGTTAGCCAATAACCGGGGCAACCACGCCTGAATCGATAATACCACGCCTTACTGAAATAATGAATGAAATCCAAAACAAGCAGAAATCGAATATTCAGTTGCCTATTTCAGCTTTAAGAAAAATCAATCGAGATATAATGTCTAAAAATTCGCTCTAAATAGAATTTAAAAATTGATAAAAGTCGTACTCACATAATAGCAATTAAATAGACAAATTATTATAAAAATAAATAAATAATCATTTACCTTCACTTTAATGTCACCCACACTTGCTTCGTATAGAGCCCCTTAAATAAAATACTATCGAAAAGAAGGTTTGCTTCCGTAGCTATAATGTAAAAACGTCTGATGACGTGACTTTATAGAATAACCATACGCAACTTTACAGGAAAACGGCGCAGTCGAATGGCGTACGGTCGCGGTGTTTTCTTTTCGCTATCTTGCTTGCATTGAACAAAAGACTTATACTATCCGATAAGTTCTTTGCATTACTTTCCCAATGATTATAGCTCTTAGCTTTATTTATTGTACACTAGCAGGCTACGCCCGCTTCGCTGGTCACTATATTTAAATGAATTTTTGAAAGAATTGAATTAACATTTATTTTTTTACACCACATTCTTGAAAAAACCAAAAAAAAAAAAAAAAAAATGAAATTGCTCCAAACCTCGCTTAGGGTACCCGCTGTCTACGGCAGCTCTTTTCCCGCCCGCACTGCATCAGGTCTAGTTTTCCCGTGACTGCAGAAAGATCTTTTCCGGGCACTTCAATCTGGATATTTATCGACGGCAGGGGGGATCTGCTACAATTTAAGAACTACGATTTTAAAGATGACTGTATCTCAGCATCTATTAAATATTTTAGTTTTGAACCATGTATTTTATAGCCCATGCTATTTACACTATATTACAATTTGATTCCGACCAATGAAATAAAATAAAACAAAACAAAAAGTTGATTAAAAAATAAATATAACATATAAAGAAATAAATTTTAATCCTTTTTACTACGTATATACTACTATTTTTCCCGATAAATACTGAAAATTAAAAAAATTAAGAAATAAAAGTTTTTTCTTTTAAAAGAATTAATTAAAAATTGAAAAATAAGAAGTTGTTCTACTATAAAAAATTAAATATAACTGTTATAAATTTTTTCTGCTGCATTACGATTAATAAATATAACAAATTAAAAAAAAAAAAAAAAAGAAAAGAAAAAAAATTCGCCTTCAAATGAATCTATTAAATAAAAATAAGTTGCGTAATAGCCGTTGCTAAGATACGCAGACGATTGAAGCAAAATAATAAATCTATGAAAAATGAAGCATTAAAGCCAATATTTAAAATCGAAAAAACTTTAATTTAAAAAATTCAAATTCGAAAAAATCTCGATGAGGTGCACACCTGCAGGGTCCCAGGTACCTATATGCCAAATTTGGAAGCTCTGCGATCAGTAGTGTGAGCACCAGAGCGCAGATACACACACAGACACACACACAGACACTTCTCTTTATTTATATAGATTAAAAAGCTTTCATTTTCTTCTTTTCTTCTGTCTTTTTTTTTTTTTTTTTGCTATATATATATTTTTTTTTTACATATTATGTTTGTATTTCTATTTAAAAATATTTTAAATAGGTAGAATATTTAGAAAATGTATTATAAGAATATATAGGAAATATATTGTTACGAAATTGTAAATAATTGTGTTTATTTTCGTATAAATTCTTTCAAAGAGGCTTAGTAAGTTGATAAAGTGCTAATTTTGTGCATTTCTAGTCGTTTTAGCATTGAAATAGCCTTATTTTCCCTTAAAAACGCATTAAAAAGCCCCAGTAATGCACGTAATGGATTTGGCGCCAAATTTGGCGACTTTTTCCCACCTTGGCGATTTTTTTGGCGACCTTGGCGAGAAAATCCTTATATGGGATATACCAAATATGGAAGCTGTAAGTTGATTGGTTGACCACTTTCTAGAGCTTTCTCGAAAAATCTGGGCTCCATGGAACAGCATATAAGGAGCGCTTCCTCGCCAAGGCAGTTAGTTCAGTTCAGATCTCCGCCAGCTTCGCTAGTGCTTGCATTGCTCTTGAGCCTCTTTGAGAGAGACTTGCTTCAAGTGTTATTGGTATACAGTTTGTACTGTGGATTTGCTATTGACAGCTGTTGTTTAAGCTGTGTTTACTGTTTGAATTGAAGCTGATACTTGGTTTATAGACCTGCATTTTTCTGGAATTTTCTGTGAATAAATTACTGAATTTTTGTACGTTTGGCCTTTCATTCTCAGACAACTCACGAACCCCCAAGTACGCAACATTTTTGGTGTCAGAAGCGGGATTTTGTCTGTGAATGGTTATAACTAGAGCTATGGAGGAACAGATGAAGAAACTTCTAGAAAGCTTAGCTACCCAGATGAATGAAATGAAGGAAGGACAAAGAGAATTGAAAGAAAGTCTGAGTCAAGAGATGAATGAAATGAAAGCCGGACAGAAGGAATTGAAAGACGGTTTGACTGAAGAAATGAAGGAAATGAAAGCAGTTCAGGAAAAGATGGAAGCCAGTTTGACCGAAGAAATTAAATCTAATCAAGATGAGATGAAGAGAGAGCTTTCAACGGCGAAAGAATCAATAGAGGGTAAATTAACGATGATGGAAAATAGAATGGATGGAATAGAAGTGAAAGTTATAAAGATAGAAGAAAATTTTGAAGAGAAAGTTTTGAAAATAGAAGAAAGTTTTGAAGATAAAGCCTATATTACAACTGAAGGAGACGACCAGCAACAGACCTACCTGGCAAGATATTTCCAGATTTAGTCCCATTACGAAAAGTTATTGGGCACTTTGGGACTCTCTTCATATCAGAAACGGCGTATTATACAGAAAGTGGGAATCTGATGATGGGAAAAGCTTCAGATGGCAGATTTTATTACCAAGATCGAAAATTCCAGCTGTTTTAGAACAACTGCATAGTAGCTCTACCGGAGGCCATTTTGGGATAATGAAGACTCTGCAGAAAGTTCGGGAACGCTTCTACTGGTGCAAGGCAAAGGAGGATGTGGAGAAATGGTGTATATCCTGTGATGCTTGTGCGGCACGTAAAGGCCCGCAGAAACGAAGTCGAGGAAGACTGCAACAGTATAACGTGGGAGCACCATTTGAACGGATTGCAATCGACATCTTGGGTCCTTTGCCACGGACCTCCAGTGGAAATAAATACATTCTCGTCGTGATGGACTATTTCACCAAGTGGCCTGAGGCATATCCCATTCCCAATCAAGAGGCGTGCACAGTCGCAGAAGTCCTAGTGCAGCAATGGGTATCAAGGTACGGCACGCCCCTGCAACTTCATACCGACCAAGGTAGGAACTTTACCTCTGATGTTTTCAAAGGACTGTGTGAACTACTCGGCATAGACAAAACCCGGACAACACCCTTACATCCCGAGTCGGACGGCATGGTCGAGAGGTTCAATCGTACCATTCTGAATAACCTCTCCCTTCTGGTATCAAGGAACCAGCAAGATTGGGACTTGAAGTTGCCATTGTTCCTGCTGGCTTATCGAAGTGCTGTCCACGAAACCACCGGCTATACTCCAGCCCAGATGCTGTTTGGACGGGAACTTCGTCTCCCTTGTGATCTCCTGTTTGGTTGTCCACCCGATGCGCCTTCATCGCCCGAGGAGTACATCCAAGATCTCCAGGCACGATTTGAGGACGTTCACAACTTTGCTCGGGAGCGAATTCACATTGCATCGGAGAAAATGAAGACAAGGTACGATCTAAAGGCTACACAACATGAGTTCCAGGAAGGAGAGAAGGTCTGGTTGTGGAATCCTGTTCGTCGAAAAGGACTCTCTCCCAAGTTACAGTGCAACTGGGACGGACCATACACAGTCTTAAAAAGGCTGAATGATGTAGTGGTGCGGATCACTAAAACACCATCGTCAAAACCGAAGGTGGTGCACTATAATAGGCTAGCCAAGTACCACAAGTAACGGTAAAATTAAAATTTTAAATGTAAATACTGGTAAAATTTGCGCATGCGCACTGTAAATATTTGTACATATTTGTGAATTTTGTAAATATTTCCCACTTAATTTATATTTCTATGTTATCTTTATGTGCAACTTAGTTTTTGTGTTTTATATTGTGTAAATTTGTTTAGTTTCGCCTCTTGACCAAGGGTTGCACTGCCCGGGACGTGCAGTCCTTGGGAGGGGGGCAGTGTTACGAAATTGTAAATAATTGTGTTTATTTTCGTATAAATTCTTTCAAAGAGGCTTAGTAAGTTGATAAAGTGCTAATTTTGTGCATTTCTAGTCGTTTTAGCATTGAAATAGCCTTATTTTCCCTTAAAAACGCATTAAAAAGCCCCAGTAATGCACGTAATGGATTTGGCGCCAAATTTGGCGACTTTTTCCCACCTTGGCGATTTTTTTGGCGACCTTGGCGAGAAAATCCTTATATGGGATATACCAAATATGGAAGCTGTAAGTTGATTGGTTGACCACTTTCTAGAGCTTTCTCGAAAAATCTGGGCTCCATGGAACAGCATATAAGGAGCGCTTCCTCGCCAAGGCAGTTAGTTCAGTTCAGATCTCCGCCAGCTTCGCTAGTGCTTGCATTGCTCTTGAGCCTCTTTGAGAGAGACTTGCTTCAAGTGTTATTGGTATACAGTTTGTACTGTGGATTTGCTATTGACAGCTGTTGTTTAAGCTGTGTTTACTGTTTGAATTGAAGCTGATACTTGGTTTATAGACCTGCATTTTTCTGGAATTTTCTGTGAATAAATTACTGAATTTTTGTACGTTTGGCCTTTCATTCTCAGACAACTCACGAACCCCCAAGTACGCAACAATATTATAAATCAATTTGTTTCGGACATTTACATATATATAGATTAATATGTACTGATAAAATTATTCTTATTTCATATTTGTGAGATTTTTTTTTAATAAAAAAAATATATGTGAATTACAGATATTGAAAAAAATGTTTCAGGTGAATGAATAGCATTTTTACAATTACTATTTGATAACATTTAGTAAAACAATTATTATTTTTATTATAAATTATTATTTAAAAAAAAAAAAAAAAAACTGCTTCAATCCGCGTTTGTAATGATCGATAGATGGCGCTCTCTGAACACTGCAGTTGTTAGTAAACATTATAGCCACGTGTGTTCCATTAGTGTTCTTTTTGTTATTCTACTTAATATTCCGCCATTACATCATGGAAAATTGATTGCTTTTGGAAAAAAATATTTCAGTTTATTCAAAGTTCGATCGGAAGTAGATTTTAACTGAAGCTGAACAAATATTAGTTTCAAATCATCTGATTAATTCTTTACTTCCATTAGCCGAAGCAACTGAAATTTTAAATTTGTCATTTGGAAATAAATGGAAGCTCAATTCTGGATTTCTTGATCCTTTGGAGTTAGATTGTAGCACACAACAGTATGTGTTATCTTTTTTACCGTATTTATTCATTTTTATTCTATAAATATATGTGAAACTAAATATCGTGAAGCAATGGCGGCTGTATGGAATTCGAATTAAACCATGTTTATTGTAATTTCACCTTAGCCCACCAGAGGGCGAGCATTTCATTACAATCGCGGATATTTAAATGTATATTTTAATTTTTTTTTACACTTACAATTAATTACAAATATTTTTTAAGTTTCCGGGAATAAAATATATAATACATAAATCAACAGTTGCTGCTCTATATTCTACGCAACGGAAAAAATACTGATCTTAAAAAAAATAATTAAAGTATTAACTATGATTAATAATGGTTAAAAATGATTAATGATAAATACGTATTAGGATGAACAGTTGATGATGAAATGTAATTAATGATTAAAGCGTAAAAAAACTCAAAATCCTGCACGATCGCTGAAAATTACAGAATCTGTCAAGGCGACCTGTGATTGTGATCACATGACACTGTAAAGCATGCGCATACACACGAATCTGATTCTGAAATTCTTTGCATCCTCGCTAGCTCAGCCTGTAAGTTAACTTCTTGTACAGGCATACTATAAACTCTGCCAGGGAGCATTAGTTATGCTTCAGCTGCAGCTGGCCTTCTTATCGTAGATATATAGGCCGACGCATCCCCTCCATTTTTTTTTTTTTTTGCCTCAGCTCAACAAAAACAATAAGCAACAATAATATTCCTAACAGCACATTTTTTTTCACATTACATTATCACATGTATTGAAAATAAGATGTGTTAATCCGCGATTGTAATGAAATGCTCGCCCTCTGGTAGGCTAAGGTGAAATTACAATAAACATGCTTTAATTCGTCTTCCATCCAGCCGCCATTGCTGCCGATGTTTAGTTTCACATATATTTATTGAATAAAAATGAATAAATCCGGTAAAAAAGATAACACATACTGTTGTGTGCTCCAGTGTAACTCCAAAGGACCAAGAAATCCAGAATTAAGCTTCCATTTATTTCCAAATGACAAATTTAAAATTTCAGTTGCTTCGGCTAATGGAAGTAAAGAATTAATCAGATGATTTGAAACTAATATTTGTTCAACTTCAGTTAAAAATCTACTTCCGATCGAACTTTGAATAAACTGAAATATTTTTTTTTTCCAAAAGCAATCAATTTTCCATGATGTAATGGCGGAGAAATTATAGTACGAATATTAAGTAGAATAACAAAAAGAACAATAATAGATACACGTGGCTATAATATTTACTAACAACAAAAACTGAAAAAGCGCCATCTATCGATCATTACAAACGCGGATAGGGCTGTTTCTGTTTCTTATACAAAATGTCGCCAAAACTCAAATACACAGTAATAAAAGGTCTTCTTAAATCGATTTATCAATATTAATATAAATAATATGATTAAAATGACAGATTTTTCTGTATTTTTATATTAACACATGTCAGAAATACAAAGGAAAATATAAGCTAATATTGTTTTATTCTTCTCAAATTATCTTATGGAAATCTGAACATTGAACATTTTATGTTTTTTTCTTGAGTGATTATAGCAGTTTATCGTTAAAAAAATCTCATATCGTACTTTATTTAGCTAAAACTATGAAATATAATAAAAGGAATACCTAAAGTTACATAAGACGATAAAAGTAATGACTGCTGCTTATTTATCAATGAAACGTTCTGGGTACATGTGGCAATCCTAAGGCAACAAAATGTCTGATGCGCCAAAGTTGACTTAAAATGAATTGCTAAAGTTCTTTTTATTATCTCACGACATCTGGATGTGCGTATATAGATTTAAATCCAACATGTCCCGATAACTTTGGGTGTAGGCAAAGTTTTATTGTTGCATTTTGTCTAATTACCATGGAAGCAAGAGTACATTGATCATATAGATTTTTAATTAGATTTTCTGGAGAACTGTTAAACCGATTTCAATAAAACATGCTTCTATGTATTTCCAACAATTTTAGAGTGAGCATAAATAAAAGGGGGTAGGGACAGAGGATGAGGTACTTTATCTTCTTCGAGGTTGGAAGTTTTAAAAGATATTCTAAAATAAAGCTGAAAAAATTGCTGCTATTTAAAGCCAAGTTTATTTTATTTATTTATAACTATGCTATTTATTTATTTATTTTCTGCTTCATTCGCGATAATTTGTTTCAACTTTTAATCTATGATTCTCAAAATATTTCAAGGATTTTAGTCCATGTAAAAAATAAAGTTGAAATTTGGCTTGAAATACTATTTATTTATTTCATTTTCTAATAACTATAAATTATTTATTAGGACTGAGGGCCTATTAGTCTCAATCTGGGATTTTTGCGTTGTCGTTTTCGATAGTTGGATATTTGTCGAAATCTAAAATTTGTCGAAAATATAATTGAATAATTTGAAAGCGATGTTATAATTCGCAAGAAAAAAAAAAAAAAAACTAATAGTCCTCCATCCTAAACTAAATTCTGCTTTTGCCAGAATTTCATCAAAATCTTTTATTATTATTATTATTATTATTATTGAAAGAAAAAGAAAAGAAAATTAATAATAATCAGCATCGTTACACGCGATATCGATTTTTTTTTTTTTTTTAATAATTTTGAATTAGGAAATAAGAAGTGCGCGAGCAATATGAAATAAAAATAAGTAAAAAAATAATTTAATGGTTTAATTTTTATATAAAACAAGATCGCGTGCTATCTTAAAAAGTTGATGTAAAATTTAAAGTTTAATTTTTTTGGCAACAATTATAAATTAACATAAATAATTTAATGAAAGTTTAAAAGTTAGAATTTCTAATTTTATTATTATTATTATTCGGGAGTTCGGGAACAAGATAATTGTTACATGTAATTGTAAAAACTTTTACACATTAAAAAAGCGATTGTTAACTATTGAATTGACAAGTATTTAATCAAGAGTAAACAAATTAAGTCAAAGAAAAATCTCTTTTTTCTCAAGGGAAAACATTTCAAACAGTTAAAAATTAAATTTAAAAAATAAATAAAGAAAATAAACAATAAAGTGTGCGTCATGAATATTACTTCTGACATCATTTTCATTAACTGCAGATTTTTAGTGCTAGAGGCCTATTTCAGTCGGTACAGTTGTCGAATTTTTATAATACACTCTTAATTACTGCTAGAGGCGTATTTCAGTCGATTTATTGAATGGGGATTTATTGAATGAAGTCCCCCCAAGGCCCAACTTTGACATGAGTCCCCCCCAGGGCCAACATTGACATGAGTCCCCCCCAAGGTACCCCTATTTCAGTCGGTACAGCGTTGTCGAATTTTTATACGTCACTCTTAATAGTGCTAAGGGCCTATTTCAGTCAGTTTATTGAATGGGGATTTATTGAATGAAGTCCCCCCAAGGCACAACTTTGACATGAGTCCCCCCCCAGGCCCAACTTTGACATGAGTCCCCCCAAGGTACAACTTTGACATGAGTCCCCCCAAGGCCCAACTTTGACATGAGTCCCCCCCCAAGGCACACCTTTGACATGAGTCCCCCCCAAGGTACAACTTTGACATGAGTCCCCCCAAGGTATAACTTTGACATGAGTCCCCCCAAGGCCCAACTTTGACATGAGTCCCCCCCCAAGGCACACCTCCCCCTCATTGGGAAAAAGAGAAAAAACGTTATTTTGCGGCTATAAGACAGTTTGGACTTCCAACGTTATTTGTTACAATATCTGCAGCTGAAACACATTGGTTTTATTTAATGAAAACTTTATCATGGAATTTAGATCGTCACGAATTAACTAAAGAAGAATTTTTCGATATTAACAAGTTTAGCAGTAGGCCTCTGGCACTAAATTAAAATCTCTCAATGTCAGATTTTCATGTTTTAAATAATGAAATAATGTCGTGTCTGTACATATATATTATATATATATTTTAGTGCTAGAGGCCTATTTCAGTCGGTACAGTTGTCAAATTTTTATAATACACTCTTAATTAGTGCTAAGGGCCTATTTCAGTCGGTTTATTGAATGGGGATTTATTGAATGAAGTCCCCCCAAGGCACAACTTTGACATGAGTCCCCCCCCAGGCCCAACTTTGACATGAGTACCCCAAAAGGTACCCCTATTTCAGTCGGTACAGCGTTGTCGAATTTTTATACGTCACTCTTAATTAGTGCTAAGGGCCTATTTCAGTCGGTTTATTGAATGGGGATTTATTGAATGAAGTCCCCCCAAGGCACAACTTTGACATGAGTCTCCCCCCAGGCCCAACTTTGACATGAGTCCCCCCCCCAAGGTACCCCTATTTCAGTCGGTACAGCGTTGTCGAATTTTTATAATACATTCTTAATTAGTGCTAAGGGCCTATTTCAGTCGGTTTATTGAATGGGGATTTATTGAATGAAGTCCCCCAAGGCCCAACTTTGACATGAGTCCCCCCCAGGCCCAACTTTGACATGAGTCCCCCCCAAGGTTCCCCTATTTCTGTCGGTACAGCGTTGTCGAATTTTTATAATACACTCTTAATAGTGCTAAGGGCCTATTTCAGTCGGTTTATTAAATGGAGATTTATTGAATGAAGTCCCCCCAAGGCACAACTTTGACATGAGTCCCCCCCAAGGCCCAACTTTGACGTGAGTCCCCCCCAAGGTACCCCTATTTCAGTCGGTACACCGTTGTCGAATTTTTATAATACACTCTTAATTAGTGCTAAGGGCCTATTTCAGTCGGTTTATTGAATGGGGATTTATTGAATGAAGTCCCCCAAGGCACAACTTTGACATGAGTCCCCCCCCCCAAGGTACCCCTATTTCAGTCGGTACAGCGTTGTCGAATTTTTATAATACACTCTTAATAGTGCTAAGGGCCTAGTTCAGTCGGTTTATTGAATGGGGATTTATTGAATGAAGTCCCCCCCCAAGGCCCAACTTTGACATGAGTCCCCCCCAAGGCCCAACTTTGACATGAGTCCCCCCCAAGGCCCAACTTTGACATAAGTCCCCCCAGGCCCAACTTTGACATGAATCCCCCCCAAGGTACAAATTTTACATGAGTCCCCCTCTCCAAGGCACACCTCCCCCCTCATTGGGAAAAAGAGAAAAAACGTTGTTTTGCGGCTATAAGACAGTTTGGACTTCCAACGTTATTTGTTACAATATCTGCAGCTGAAACACATTGGTTTGATTTAATGAAAACTTTATCATGGAATTTAGATCGTCACGAATTAACTAAAGAAGAATTTGTCGATATTTCAAGTTTAGCAGTAGGCCTCTGGCACTAAATTAAAATCTGTCAATGTCAGATTTTCATGTTTTAAATAATGAAATAATGTCGTGTCTGTATAATTTTTTTTTTTTTTTTTTTTTTTTTTTGCGTAAGCATTTGAATTATAAATACAGAAATTCAAAATTTTCCTGTAAACAATATTCTCAGCAATTAAATCTACACTTTAAATAATAATAATAATAATAATAAAATCATTATTAATTTTTTTTTTTTTTTTTTTTTAATGTCTGAATTTGCGTACTGATTGTTTAATAAAGTACCTTTTTTCTTAATTTTTGAAGGCGAGAAAGATTTGATCTAAGCGTTTCTTTAGTTTGTTTTGAAACGGAATTATTTTTTATTGTTATCTTCAATCACAGCATTAAACATTCGTCTTATAAATAATATTCAAGTTTAGTAATAAATCAGATTAAAAGCTTCTGCTTTCGGCTTTTAAAATAATATTTTGCATCTATCTGTTTGCAGTTAATCGAAAATTGCTTCAAATGTAAGAGTAAATTGTCTTCTACAATTAGAAGAGGAGGCCAGAGCAAAAATTCATATTACAGAAATTCTTGAGAAAAAAAACTTTTACAGCGTGACCCAGTTCGATAAGGTGCTAACACTATTTAATTCACTTTTAGGAAAAAATATTCGATAACAGAAGATATTCCTGTTCTATTTTTTTTTCCGTCATCATAAACTAACGCATTCCAAGACTTCAGCCATCCCTATTTTGTAAACAGAAGCTAGTTTTATCACCTATGCAATGCACACATGATTATAGAGATCTCATATCCTAATATTTGATTATAATATTTTCCAATGGCAGATAACTGCCTTCGTGTGAGATTATTGGGGCGTGGCAATTGCTCCTTCTTGCTCTGGTAAGTTACGTAATCTATGTCAGAGTCAATAAAGGTTATTAAATAATATATATTTAAAAACCCTTTTAAATAATCTACAATACAGCTTTGATTGAAAACTCGAGAATCATGAAAGAAATTTTAAGGGAAATATTGTTTACATTCTCGCTTTTTTTTTTCTTCTTTTTTTGCTACACTAATTTCGTAAGAACAATTTCAATTTTTGAGGTTTTTGTCAAATATGTCAAAAATTCTTCCTAATTATCTTGGAAGTTCAGGAGTGAAAAGAACATGTTATACCTCATATATTTCAGCGGAAGTCATGCCCTGAAAGAAAATAAAAAGAAAAACCAGTAAAAAAAAAGGGGGTGGGGAATAACCTTTGTATGAGGTTAGCACATAGCTTCGTGGAAATGTCTCTACAAGTATGAGTCAATCAACTATCAGTCGATATTTAGTTCACAGGGTTTTCACTTGGTTAGTTGAAATAGTCATAGACATAGACATTTATTTGTTGGGTAGCTCGGTAGCTGTGGTGCTTCATCACAAAAACGTTATGAGTTCAATAGTAGTAATTGATGTTTTTATTTGCAATCCAGAATCTTCAGAAGAAAATTAATGATTTGGAGTTGTTACTAAGCGCCATTCCAATAAGTAGTATGACTCCTTGGCCCAGTGTGAACATTTTAAATTTTAACATTCGATGGACATACCCAGTGGTGGCTCGTGAGATTTTTTTAATAGGGGGGGGGGGGGCTGCATTGCTACATGTCTATTTGAGAAAAAAAAAAAAAAAAAAACAAGAGTGATTTTCCGAATAAGCTACTTGAATGGGGCTTTCGGTTTTTATATGCCCAGATGGAGTAAGAAGCTAAGTGGTACAGGGTACAGTACAGATTTGAAGTTTTATATTATTAGACTTCATTACAAAAACTATTTTCTGAAAATTTTATTTTCTTAACTTTATTTATTAATGATATCCAATTTTCTATTTCAAAACTGCATATTTTTATCTTCTGTAAGTAAGAAGGTAGTACAAAGTATTACATAAGGTAAATAATGCAAATATAGCCAATGCATATAATATAGCCAACCCTCAATAATGTTATTAATTTAAATGAAATCCGAAAGATGACGATTGAATCTAGTCGTTCGAAGTCAGAAGAACATAGTTTAGTACTGCGGTGCCCGCAAAACCTTGATCACGTGCGTGGGTGACAGTCATTGTTGATTTTGTTGTTAGGTATATTGTTGTTGGGCATATTGTTGTTGGTCATATTACCTCCATGTGTCAAAATTTAATCACAAAGACGGTGCTTTATGACCTTTTATGGAGTCAGGTTCCATCTTGATTACTTAATTCTGGATGAGGCTGAAAAAAGAAAATGACATTATTTTACCTTGTTTACCTTCTAATACAACCCATGAGCTGCAGCATGTTTTGGGCCATTTGAGAAACTTTAAGATCAAGAAGTTCTTTTGTTTTTGAAACAAAAAACTAACCACGAAAACATTAAAAAAGCTCGATTTGGAAGAATATTTTCTCCGGTTTGGGACAAAGCTATGACATTGACATTTTCAACGTTAAAGATGGATTCAAAGGGACAGGTATTTATTGTGTTAATTCTATCCTGTCTATATAATTCTTGAAGAAGATTTTGCTCCAAGTGCTGTGTTTAAAAACCCACCCCCAACAAAGAATAGTGCCAAAAGTTTAAAACAAATTTCTTCCCCAGATATATCTTCTGAAAAACAGGTTTGTCGTACTCCTTGTCCCTCAAGCACTGCTATCATAAAACCTGCAATGAACTATCATGCTCTAATTTTGAAAAAAGGTCTCATTCCCAGAGCTTCTCAAAGTAATACTGAATGTTCTCAAAAGTCTGCGAATAATAGCGGAAAAAATCCTCGAGCAAAGAAAAGTGACAAAGAAAGTTGGTTTAGCGGTATTTACAAGGAAAAAGTTGTGGATATATTATGTGTTGTGTGTCATAATTATGTGCACGACACAAAAAACAATATCTCAACAGAGGCCCAACAATCTTCTCCAACAATAACGCTTAGAAACAGTTGGGACTACATTAGAAAATGGTTGGTAGGTCAACCTAACTTTTCCCGACGAAATTAGTTTCAATTGGTCCAACAGCACTCTGAAGCTGTTGAGCCTACATTGGATTATTGTTGGTATGCCAACTGCCAACCCAACCATTTCCCAACGGTTCCATATTTTGTCAACGTTCGCCCCCAACGATTTGTGCTACTTTGGAGGTCATTAGTTTTCATGCCTGGTGCAAATATGTCCAGGGCATCTATAAAGAAGGCTTTAGTGTATCAAATGGAAATAAAGGGAAATTTTTAGTAATACAGCAGAAGGGATGTGAGATTTTAAAAGAATTTTCAGTTTGTCTTTCTACAAATGCACAGCATATACATATTTATTAAATAAGTTTTCAGCAGCGGGTGCGCATTTCTCCCTTCGTGCATACAATACCTACTACATAGAACTTAGAAGTTTGTTTGTCTATCCTTGTCTGCTGTGCATTTCAAAATATATGAATGGGCAGATAAGCCTGTAAATTCCTTTTGCATTTATTTTATATTTTTAAATTAGTTAATTAAATATTATTATTTATTTTTGCTATTCTTTTATTTACTAGATTCAATAATCGAAATATATTTTTTGAGTTTTTTTTTTAGTTTATTTGGTTTTGCCGCCGTAGGTAGTTGCCTACTTTGTCTACCACTTACAGCCGGCCTGATAGTAGTCTTCTATAGTAAGTCCTTAAGGACTTATGTCTAGGTGAAATACCCTCCATAGGGTTATTTCTAAAGGATTCTTTCTTTTCTAAGTGATCTGTATTTACGTGTTTCAGAGAAAAACTTAGAAAAATCCGAACAATTAGGCTAATGAGCGCAATCTGGGATCAAAGCCACCACCTCCCGTTAATCAGCTTGGACAACAGAACCAAAAGCCTAAAATAATGTATTCAAATATACTCTAGGACAAAAAAAAAAAAAAAAAGAACCAAGAGGGAGTAATGCAAATTGTACACAAATTGACATGCATAGATTTCGATGGAAAATGCAAATTTTTAAAGTTTGGCGGCCAATGAATGGACATGTGACAGCGCATTTTAACTGCACAACTGGCCGGATATTAAAGAGGAGACATTTTGATTCCAAGTAATAAATTCTTTGAGAATTTTATTCCGTCTACTGAGATAGACAGTAACTATGCCTGGCATACAGGTGCACAAACAATATGCACAGATGTCAGCATTTGAGAGGAGAGTAGTTGGGCTCAAAGAAGCCGGTTCGTCTAATCTGCGAATTCTTTGACATTTGGATAGGAGCGATGCCGCTAGTAGTTGATGTTGGCAGGAATGGGTGAACCATGGCCGAACATAGTGTTAAGAAGGAAGCGGTCGGCCTAGAGATAGGACAGAATGTAATAACCGATCAGTTGTCAAATTGGTACTCAAAGCCAGTGTTGCCACATGTAGGATATCTTCCTACAGTAGGGATTTTCAGCTCTGCTTTTGGCGTAGGTTTTTTTTTTTTTTTTTTTTTTAATTCTGTTTTGTAGGGATTTTTCTATTATCTAATGAAAATTTTAAAATTCTTTTTAAAAACGCAAAAAGTTTTAAATTTACCTGTTAAAAAGTTGTTTACAATACCTTGTTTCTGATACATTATTTTATTACAGATTGATGCAAAGTGAAACATCTCATAACTCAGAGTTGCCAACATTCTAATTTATTCCACATTCCAGTGTATTATTAGTACCACCCTGTTTTCGTTCTTCTACTACTTTTTTATAAGAGTAGTTTTCTTCCTATTCAATCTTAGTTAAATATTGGGGGAAATTACTCAAGAAAATAAGTAAGAGAGAAAAAAGAGCATTACTATGATTGCTCCGGCATAAATTATAAAAGTTGGAAAATTTGCATATTTTTAATATGTCCTCCCTTTTATAATTATTACTATTATTATTCCGAAATTGTAAATTTATTATATAATTTTAATAAAAAATATAACATTTATTGAATATTTTGATATAATTAACATCAAAGTTTTAAAATAAATTGGACAATAAATCATGTACATGTTAAAATTAAATTTCCCTGAAATGCCAATTGTTTTCATCAGTAATTATCAGGTTATTTGTATACACCCACTCCTCAAATAAAATATATTGTGCAGTACAAAATCTTAATCACAAATATATTACACTGATCTAAAAGTGTATTTTATTTTGTTTTACGTCAGAATGCGTTGTCTTTCGCTTTTCTTTCTGTAAATTAACCTTTTTATTTCTCTTCGATGTGATAACACCACCTATTTCGTGTAACCACACCCCCTAAGTAGTCGGAGTAAGGTATCTATCAAGCCGATATTTGCTGGTTTCACATTGATTGATTACTAAATTAAATTTATTATGTTAACTTGATGTGAAAACATGTCAAAAGAGATTAGTTGTTTGATTTAATAATTTAATAGAATACAGAGCTAACAGTATTAAATTTAAACAAATTATAGAAACAAAGTCCATTTTATTTACTGTGTTTTCACGAATATACATTTGTATACATATATTAGGTACTTGTTTTTATTTGTCCGTTTGTTTCAACAATCAACTTATGTGTATCTATCAACTTTATGTGTATCTATAATAATAAAAGAAGATGTCTGTCTGTCTATGCTTCTGTACGTTCAGCCCCTACTGAACGTAGAAGTACACAATTTGACATACGGGTGCTCCGAAGCCTTACCGAGGGGCTCCTGAAAACATAATTTAAAAATTTTAATTAGTTCCGGAGATATTAATTAAAATTTAGACCTATGTCTAATCAAAAAGCGATCTCAATGACTGAGAATTCACCGCGATTGCATAAAAATAGATATTTTAATGGAGTTAAAAGCAGAAAAAGTGAAAAATAAATTAGAAATATTAGTCCGATCTTTACGAATTTGGTACCAAATGAAAGGGGAATTTTTTCCGAATCTAAGAGTGCAAGCGGCTTATCGATACAACAATTAGATTTTTTAAAATTAACTAAAGTATGAAATTTAGTTGGCAACAGGCAGAGGATTGTCTGCGATGAAAAAGGAAATGGCTGTAATCAATTAAGATATCACGTGTTTTATACTGGGGGGGGGGGAGAATTGCAATTCAATTTTCAAACTTTTTCAAATTTTCATTTACATTACATTTAAAAGAATATTCGGCTTAGACAGCATATTATAAAGCTACTGTTCAATTTTCATGAAAACATGTGAATAAACAAAATTACAAATATGTGAATAAACAGAATTACGTATTTATTGGGAAAAGGTTACGCTTTCTTTTATATTTTGCAGTATTTTAAATTGAGATATGCCGTTGAAATTTCGTAGTATTTGGTTTTAATGCCCAATAATTCGATTGTGAATATTTTTGAAAGAGTACAATTATTAGGGAGGGCTTGAGGGAAGGGGGAAAGGGGCAAAAAAAAAGAGTTACAGCGTTTGAAATTGGTTGGTATATTTAGATTTTAAAGCAAGGTAAATCGATTGCGGATATTTTCGAGTGTAAAGTTATTATAAGCAACGGAAAGGGGGAGGGGGGAGCGAGGGGCAAAGCTGTAGAAAAGGAACGGGAGTTTCGGAGAAAGCAACGGAATACCCAGAACACCATTATTCTTTAATATTTTGCAGAGTTTCGAATTCCAATTTCTGCTGACATATCGTGTATTTTTAACGTATATAGCCCGAAATTATGCAAGTTTCGGAGAAAACCATGGATAAGTCGGACACAAATCTTTTTATAAAAATGCCTATATTAGCTTTGTATCTCAGCTTCTAATTAACATAACTTCATAAGTAATATACCATTTAAAAAGTTATTTGAATTAGAATTGATGAGTATATCTCGCAAATCTCTGTCGCCAGAGGGCGCTTTGATATATTTTAATAATTCAATATCTAGAATTCTATTTATGCTTAAATTACTTATAACACATCATTTGAAATATTACGGACATTTAAACTGATATAAGCCGTTAAATTCCGTACGGGAGTTTCAGAGAAAACCACAAAAAAAAAAAAAAAAAAAAAGTCCAGAACACCTTTATTACAATATCTCCAATTCTAATTATGATGCAGGTTTTCGAATTCCGATACTCCGTTCACATTTCGTATTAAGGATTTTTAACACGCAAGTTTCAAAGAAAAACCACGAAAAAATCAGACACAAATTTTGTTATAACAATGCTTATATTACCTTTGCATCTCAGATTCTAATTCACATAAATTCGTAGGTAAAATATCATTTTAAAAGTCTTTTAAACTGAAATTGAGGAGTACATATTACAAAACTCTGTCGTCAGAGGGCGCTTTGACATTTTAATAATTCAATATCTCCAATTCCTGTTGTAAGTTCTAAAATGGGGATAAGGCGCCGCAGGCGCCACCGAGATGGACTTTGCTAAAGTCAGAATTTTGAAAGATCGTAACACGGTGAGCGAACAGACTGTTTCAGATATTGAAACTGGAAGAGAGCGCTGCAGGCGCTACCGAGCGGGAATTTACTGCGATTAAATTTTTCAATAAAGCTATTTTCACTATTTGTCAATAAGCTGTTGTAAGACCTGCAACGGGAAAAGTGCGCCACCGAGCGGGAGTTTCGTAAAGTCGGACTTTTCAAGGATTGCGAACCAGCTGGTCGCCGAAAGTGGCTAGTCTATAATAATAAAAGGAAAGGTTTGTCTGTCTGTCTGTCTGTTCTTCTATACGTTCAGCCCCTATTGAATGCAGAAGTACAAGAATTGACATACGGATGCTCTGGAGCCTCTCCGAGGTCCTCTTGAAAACAGAATTTAAAAATTTTAATTACTTGTGGAGATATTAATTAAAATGTCAACTCATGTCTAATTAAAAAGCGATCTTAGTGACTGAGAATTACCGCGATTGCATAAAAATAGATATTTTAATGGAGTTAAAAGCAGAAAAAGTGGGAAATAAATTAGAAATATTAGCCCGATCATTACGAATTGAGTACCAAATGAAAGGAGCGATTTTTCTGAATCTAAAAGTGCAAGCGGCTTATCGGTACAACAATTACGTTTTTTAAAATTAACTAAAGTATGAATTTTTTGTGCCAACATCATTTCAAATGCCGGACTACTGTTTGAGAGGAAAAAGGAAATGATTGTAACCGATTAAGATGTCACGTGTTTTATAGTGGGGGAGAGGGGATTGCATTTTTCAAATTTTTATTCACGTTAAATTTTAATTAATATTCGGCCTAGACAGCATATTATAAAGCTACTGTTCAATTTTCTTGAAAATATGTAAATAAACAAAAAAATTACATTTTATTGGGAATTATATTTATCACGTCACGACTCATGTGATCAAAACACAATGTAAGATTAAGTTTTGTTTTATAGTTTGGAGTATTTTAAATTGAGATATGCTGTTGAAATTTCATATTTGGTTTTAACGTCCGATAATTCAGTTGTGAATATTTTTGAAAGTGTAGAATTATTAGGAAGGGCTTCACGGGGTGGGGGCGAAGGGGCAAAAAATAAATAAATAAATAAATAAATAAAGCGTTTGAAATTAGTATTATTAGGTTTTAAGGCAAGATAAATCGATTGCAGATATTTTCAAGTGTAAAATTATTAGAAGGGACGGAAAGGGGGGGAGGGGGCAAAAATGTATAAAAGGAATGGTTGTTTCGGAGAAAACGATGGAAAATCCAGAACGCTTTTATTCTTTTATATTGTGCAGAGTTTCGAATTCTGATACTCCGTTCACATTTCATACTATGGATTTTTAACAGTCTTTAGCCCGGCATTACGCAAGTTTCGGAGAAAACCACGAAAAAGTCAGACATAAATTGATTTTTCATTTTTGTATCTCAGCTTCTAATTCGCATAGTTTCAAAAGTAATATGTCATTTTAAAACTTATTTGAATTGAATTTCAAGAGAAGACGCCACAAATCTCTGTCGCCTTAAATTAATTGATTACCGTAGGTAATGGAATTTGAGATTTCACGTGATTTACATGTTTTAAGGTGTCCTGATTAGATTTTCTTTTGTATCTCAGCTACAAATTGAAATAATTTAATAAGTATTACATCATTTGAAAGCTTTGTTAATTTAGAATTGAACAGTAGATTACAGAAATTACTACCGCCAGATGGCGCTGTAATATTTAAAAATTTCAATATTTCAAATTCTAAATAAGATTAAATAATTTTTAATACATCGTTCGAAAGATATTTTAAAGTATTTTTATATTATTGAATAACCTCGCTCATCGCAATTATTTTCTTTTTACCTGATTTATATGTTTTAAGGGGTCCTGAAGGGGGGCAAAAAATTAGAAATTGAGTTAGACCTTCAAAATTGGTATATATAGGTTTTGGATGCCTACAAATCGAATGAGGATATTTTCGAAAGTGTAAAATTAAGGAGGGGCAGGAAGGGTGGTGAAGGAATACGCGCGCGCAGCGGGCGTACATATGAGCATATATATGAGCATACGCTGCCGAAGCAGAGGGGACCCGGTGTGAGTTTTTACTCGATCAGAAATGATTTTTTTTTTAAATTATTATTATTCCTTTTCTTAAGAACAAAAGTTTATGAGTAATAACATGGAATTTTGAGAAATCATAAGGGTGGTGAAGGAATACGCGCACGCAGCGCTCATATATATGCATATCGCGCACGGGTCTACGCTGCCGAAGGCAGTGGGGTCCCGGTGCGACATTTTTCTCCTATCAGATTTTTTTTTCCACATGATAAAAATTAATGCAATTTTGAGAATTCATTAATTATAGTGATTCATTTAAAAAAAGTGACCAGCGAAGCGGATGTTGCCTGCTAGTCTATAATAATAAAGGAAGATGTCTGTCTGTCTCTCTATCTGTGCATCTATACGTTCAGCCTCTACTGTACGCAGAAGTACAAAATTTGATATGAGGGTGCTCAGAAGCCTTCCCGAGGAAATAGTGCAAAAATAATTTAAAAATTTTAATTAGATCCGGAGATACTAATTAAAACGTCAACATATGTCTAATCAAAAAACGAGCGGATCCTATTTTCTGCCCTCCAAGTAGAATTTAGCGCGTTCCTCAAAAGAACAAACACTGAGAGAAAAATTTGCGTTTTTTTGTAAAGCCATTCCAGCGTAGCGGTTGCAGATATTAAAAATACACCTGTACCACGAGAAAGAGCATTTATCACTGATTCTTACGGTACAATTTTTTTTTTTTTTGAAAAATACGGATTTTTATATTTTTAAAAAAAGTTTTAAAAAGGGTAAAAAATTTCTCTTTCTCTCTATCGTCTTTTTGATTCGCCCTGTACGACAGAGTAACTGTTCCATTTCTTAACAACCGCCATATTTTGAAAGCTCACTTAATACTCTTTCGAAGCATATAAATATTTTAGCAAAATACAGATTAGCGATCCATAGTTTTAGATTTTACGAAACATCGATTTTTTCACAAAACATTTTATAACTCAAAATCTTTTAGAGATAAATCATTTATTATTATTTTTATTTATTTATTTTTGTATATGGACCTCGGTTAGACAATTTACTTCTCAAAAGATTGAAAGATTTTTTTCAAAAACTGAATGAGTTATAATTTTTTTAATTTTAGGAATAAAATCATTGAATTTTCCATTCTTGGTGCATTCGACTTCATGTGGTGGGTCACCATGCCAACTCCCATTCACATAGAAAACAATATAATACATCATTTGAAAGCTTTGTTGATTTGGAATTGAACAGTAGATTACAGAAATTTCTAACGCCAGATGGCGCTGTGATATTTTAAAATCTCAATATTTCAAAATCTAATTATGATTATATTATTTTTAATGCATCATTCGAAAGATATTTTAAAGTACATTTAAATTATCAAAAGTGGAATTCGAGATTTCTTCTGATTTACACATTTTGAGGTTTCTTGAATATGTTTTCTTTTGTATCTCAGCTACTAATTAAAATAATTTCATAAGTAATACATCATTTGAAAGCTTTGTTGATTTTGAATTGAATAGTAGATTGAAGAAATTTCTACCGCCAGATGGCGATGTAATATTTTAAAATTTGAATATTTTAAATTCTAATGAGCGAGGAAGGTGTTGTATGTTCTAAAGCGGGGATAAAGCGCCGCATGCGTCACCGAGCGGGACTTTGCTAAAGTCAGAAATTTTAAAGATCATAACATGGTGAGCGAACAAGCTGTTTCAGATATTGAAACTGGAAGAGGGTACCGCAGGCGATACCGAGCAGTAATTTACTGCGATTAATTTTTTCAATAAAGCTGTTTTCACTATATATCAATAAGCCGTTGTAAGACCTGAAACGGGAAAAAGGCGACGTAAGTGCCACCGAGCGGGAGTTTCATAAAGTCGGATTTTTCAAGGATGGCGAACCAGCTGGTCGACGAAGGTGGTTAGTATATTAATAAGAATGGATCATTTTCTATTGTTTTAATGCTAGAAAATATTAAAATAATAATAATATGATTTTGTATAATTTCTATTAATAGTTTTAAAGCGTAGGGTATTTTATAGGGTAAAAATATTTTAACGTAGAGAATGTAGGGATTTTTTCTCCATTTAGTAGGGACATTTTAAATTTTCATCTGGCAACAATGCTCAAAGCCCAAAATTCGTCGTTATTATCGATCCTACGTGCAACCGGTACTTCAGTGACTTAAAATACCATTAATAGGCGGCTCAGAGAAATGGGGTTGAGCTCACGGAGCTCCTCGTGCTGACTGCTATTAAACTTTGTACACTGACAAGCCTGTTTGCAGTGATATCAGGCACGTTCGACCTGGAATGTTACTGAATGGAGTAGAATTGGCTTCAGTGATGAGTTCCACTCCAATTTGATGGTTTGGGGTGCCATTTCATTTCATAGCACGACCCCTTTGGTTACCATCTGCAGCATCTTTAAACACGATACTTCTTTAAACATCTTTAAACACTTTACGTCGACGAAATTCTATGTCCCGTTTTGTTGTCCTTCATATCACAAAATTTTGAGCATATATTTCAACATGATAATGCCCGCCCACGTACGAAGATAGTTTCTACTGCTTGTTTTCTTCCTTGTCCAACCTTATTTTGGCCAGCAAAGTCGCCAGATATCTCTACCACTGAGGACGTTTGAAACATCATGAAAAGGGTCTTTACAACCAGCTCGGAATTTTGCCAATCTAACACACCAACTGCACAGAATTTGGCATGATATCTCGCAGGAGGGCATCTGCCAACTCTATCAATTAATGCCAAGCCGATTAACTGCTTACATAAGGGCCAGAAGACAGAAGAGGGCCAACGCGTTATTGACTTGTTCACTTTGTGAGGTTCTTTCTCTTGATTAAATCCTCCTAAATTTCTGACACTGTAATCATTTGTTTTTCTTCACATGTACATCACATCTACCAATTTTCGTCCCATTCGGACAACTCCTTGGTGGGTCTTTTTTTTTTTTTTTTTTTTTTTTTTGTCTTAGAGTATATATTTTAACATTTGCATAAACTGAAAATTTTGTGAAACACATACAGGTAATCGTCAAATGCCCTTGTTTATTTACAATCTTTAATTTATTTTATTTGTAGTTTGTAAAGATTCCTTTAAGAGATTAATATCCATAATACATTCAAAAATGTACTTAGAATTTATGTGGATATGTAAACAATCATTAAAGCTCATCATGGCTTATTCTATGGGAAATATACTTTTGTACATCTCAATAATGTAAGTATATAGATTTCGTTTCGTTTTGTATGTATAATTGTCAATGTGAGTGCATCGAGTACCTGCATATGGTCACGACCAATGTTTACTTCCATCGAAAATACAAAAAAATAATCTGGTGTGTCACTCACACGACTTTCTCTTACCCTGAAATTTAATACTATAAATACAGGTTGGAGATTAAGAGGTAAGATAACGAGTACTGTTATGTAAACCTATGTTAAACAATTCATATTAGGCTTCTGAAGAGTTTTATATGATAATTAGTTCTGTGTGAGGGGGGCTACCGCCCCCCTCAACCCCCCGTTTCACTAATGCACCTACATTTATATAGAATTTAATTCGGTTATTAAAAAATATTTCTCTTTTTAAAAAATAATGTATTAAAATTATTATTTAAAAAAATTATCTTTTATGATAAGGCAGACGATTTCCATATTAGAGAAGTAGTTTAACACCAAATATCCAAAAAAAGTCCATTTTATTCTCAATAAAAAAAAAAAAAAAAAAAAAAAAAAAAAGTACATTTTTTTTTTTTTTTTTCGTTAAAAGTAAAAAAAATCGATAACTTTGTTTTAAATTATCGCAGATCGATGGTTCAACCATTTGTTTTAAAGGTATTTTTGAGCTCTTTTGAAAGATACCCATCATGGAAATTTACTTCCCTCGAGGGGGGACTTCCCCCCCAGGGGGGGAGGCGAGGCTCCTACATACACAAAAAAATTTTCCCAGTTAACTGTCTCTATTATAAAAAATATATATTTGTTTCATTTGGTTTAGTGCAGTCTATAGACGTTAAACTCTATTTTCCTGCAATTTCCCCCATAGACGTAATGTATTAGAATTCTCTTGATTGTCCCTGTACACGAACCATTTGCTTGATCTTAACGAAAAGCTTACTGTAGCATCCCTATATGATACACATTTAGAATACCAAGTTTGAACTTTCTGCCATAATTTGTTTTTGAGATATGCTGATAACAGACAGACACACACACAGACCATTTGCTAAAAACATGATTTTCGTATTCAGGGGACCTCAAAACGTGTAAATATAACAAAATCTCGCGTTTGAAAATTTGAGCCGAAACAATACTTTCTCTACCTTATGGGTAAGAGAAAGTAAAAAGAATAATTTTTCAGAAAAAAAAAAAAAAAAAAAGCCAAAATGGTTTTTAATTTGGATTTTTGTCTCTGAAAAATTCCTTATGTGAGCAGATTGCCCATCTGCGCAGCACAAGTGCGACGTAAAACTCAACCAACCAACCAACCTTATGTGAGCAGAGATTTTTCAGAGTAAAGCACCAGAAGTAAAAAAAAAAAAACCTTGAGAAATCCTAAGTGCAACAGAGGATCTGTTGTGTGCGTTGTCGAAACGAGTCTGGACGGTGAAAAGGAATTAAAAATTGAGCAAGGGCATCCTAAGAAATACCGGAAACTGCTCAGAGTTCTGCAATTAGAAAAAAAAGGGCCCATATATTTTAATAAAAAAAAGAAAAGTAAAAATCCTAAAGGAAATGGAAATTGAATTCTGAACCTTGCCCGGATGCCCAGATATCACCCGGAAGCTAAAGTTGTATGTATAATGATGTTAAAATGTTCTTAAAAGTTACCTCTTTAGACTGTGATGTATTCAAATTCTTTTGTAAGTTCCCATATATAAATCAGTTTAATAAAATTATTAATAGGAAACATGCTATAGTGAGCCTGAATAATATGTATCATTTTCAAGGCATTCTAAAAATATTTACAGAAAAAATCAAATTCATAAATACTTTTAAATTTTACTGGAAAGTGCTATTAATAAAAAATACATACATGAGTCCTTTTGTATCAATAAATTTAGGTAAACAAATACCACCATAGTTTAACATAGGTTACAGTTACAATAGAATAAACAAAGTTTGCTATAAAACTGAACGATAGTTCCAAAAAAGCGTTCAAGCTAATTCATTAGTCACATCACTTCAATTTATAATGGGTATTTGTGCACTTGTTCAACCTCAATTCATTATGGTGATTAATCACTGGCAGATGGTTAATATGAAACTATGAAAGTACCCATACATGTTTAACACGTTGAGTGCCATGTCAGCCATCGATGGCTGACACTGAACTTTCCGTTTAGGCCGCGTCAGCCACCAGTGGCCGTCAGTGTAAAATATGATATAAAACTAAAAAAATTATATTGTTTTAAGTAATTACTGAAAATTTACTTAATTTTTATTTATTACCGGATTACATCATTAAGGCATTTTAATGGATTTTATTGAAACATGGTACACATAACGTGCTTCTAAGTAGTGCATGTGGCCCTTCCTTAAGAATTTGCGTGGTGTTTAACATGTTAAAGACAAACTGAAAGGCATTATACATAACAAATACACAAATTTCAAAGATGCCATTATTACTTTCTTCTATATTCAATAGAAGAAAGTATTGGATTCGTAAAAATTTTAGACCTCGGGTTTTTGATGGATTTACACGTTTTAAGAGCTGTAGAACACGATTTGACCATTTTTAGAAAATGTCTGTCTGTCCGTCAGTCTGTCTGCGTGTGTGTGACAAAATTTTGTGGCAACTGTATCTCAGGAACTACTGCACAGAATTTTATACAAGTTGGTATGTAGTTGCACCTTGACATAAATTAGTGCCTATCAACTTTTGGTAAAAACTGTCTCACAGGTTGCGTTGCCATCCCGCTTTTTCTAAATTTTTAACATGGTGATATAGGACAAAATTTTGCATAAATGTGCATAGAGGGAATTATTTTTTAGTAATCATTATGAACATTACAAGAATTATTTATAATAGAGATAGTCAACTGGGAAAATTTTTTTGTATGTGTAGGAGCCTCGCCCCCCCCCCTGGGGGGGGGGAGTCTCCCCTCGAGGGGAAAAAAAAATCGTAATTTTTTTTTTTTCGAAATTTAACCAAATTTGGTATTTAATTGGCCCCTGACATAAACTAGGGCTGATTAGATTTTGGGATCAATCGCTCAACATGTGGCGCTGTGATCGTATTGTTACGAAATTGTAAATAATTGTGTTTATTTTTGTATAAATTCTTTCAAAGAGGCTCAGTAAGTTGATAAAGTGCTAATTTTGTGTATTTCTAGTCGTTTTAGCGTTGAAATAGCCTTATTTTCCCTTAAAAACGCATTAAAAAAGCCCCAGTAATGCAGGTAATAGATTTGGCGCCAAATTTGGCGACTTTTGCCCACCTTGGCGATTTTTTTGGCGACCTTGGCGAGAAAATCCTTATATGGGATATACCAAATATGGAAGCTGTAAGTTGATTGGTTGACCACTTTCTAGAGTTTTCTCGAAAAATCTGGGTTCCATGGAACAGCATATAAGGAGCGCTTCCTCGCCAAGGCAGTCAGTTCAGTTCAGTCTTCAGCCAGCTTCGCTAGTGCTTGCATTGCTCTTGAGCCTCTTTGAGAGAGACTTGCTGCAAGTGTTATTGCTATACAGTTTGTACTGTGGATTCGCTATTGACAGCTGTTGTTTAAGCTGTGTTTACTGTTTGAATTGAAGCTGATACTTGGTTTATAGACCTGTATTTTTCTGGAACTTTCTGTGAATAAATTACTGAATTTTTGTACGTTTGGCCTTTCATTCTCAGACAACTCACGAACCCCCAAGTACGCAACATTTCTGGTGTCAGAAGTGGGATTTGTCTGTGAATGGTTATAACTAGAGCTATGGAGGAACAGATGAAGAAACTTCTAGAAAGCTTAGCTACGCAGATGAATGAAATGAAAGAAGGGCAAAGAGAAATGAAGGAAGGACAAAGAGAGATGAAAGAAAGTATGGAAGCAACGCAAAGAGAGATGAAAGAAAGTATGGAAGCATCGCAAAGAGAGATGAAAGATAGCCTGAGTCAAGAGATGAAAGAAATGAAAGCAGCTCAGGAAAAGATGGAAGCCAGTTTGACCGAAGAAATTAAATCTAATCAAGACGAGATGAAGAGAGAGCTTTCAACGGCAAAAGAATCGATACAGGGTAAATTAACAGTGATGGAAAATAGAATGGATGGAATAGAAGAGAAAGTTCTAAAGATAGAAGAGAGTTTTGAAGAGAAAGCTATGAAGATACAGGAAAATGTAATGAAAGTAGAAAAGAATTTTGAAGAGAGATTTATGAAGATAGAAGAGAATTTTGAGGAGAAATTTAAAGAAAACTTTGATCAAGAGTTGAAAGGAAGGATTTCAGAGATAGAAAGCAAGTTTAAGAGAATGGAGGAAGATCTTGAGAGAAAAATGAAAGAAGAGTAGAGCGGAGAAGTAATAGGGAATGAACTGCAGACCAGATTCGGAATCTCGAAGAAAAGTTAGAATCCATGCCTCAGGAAACTGAAAAGAAAGAGAGAAGAATCCAGAATCAGGAATTTATTAAGCTATCCACCTACGACGGCAGTTCCTCCTGGCATGTATACAAGACGCAGTTTTCCATCGTAGCTGAAGCTAACGGCTGGGACTCTGTTGCAAAGACGGCTCATCTGGTAGGGTCGTTGCGGGGCGACGCCGCAGATATTCTGGAGACCCTTTCGAAGGAACAGCGATATGACTTCGAAGCTGTAACCAGAGCACTAGAGCTACGTTTTGGAGCGAAATGGTCTAAAGAATATAGTCGACTCCAGCTAAGGTCCCGTCGTCAGAGACCAGGGGAAAGCTTACAAGAACTGGCATCAAACATCCAGAGGCTTTCACATTTGGCTTTCTCAGACTGTCATCCTGAAACACGCAATGATCTGGCTCTAGAATATTTCATTGATGCTGTCGGAGATCCAGATATTCAAAAAGCCCTCAGACTCTCCGACGTGAAGGATGTGGAGTCAGCCTTGGTGTATGCCCTAAAGCTCGAGACAGCCCAAGAAGCCTCCTGTAAACATCGCCAGAGCAGCACAGCATACAAAGTGAACGGCTCTCAAGATGATCTTAAAGAAATTCAGGAAATGGTTGCAGAAATTAATAGAAGACTACGCATTCTTGAGAGTAAGAAAGAAGGGAAGACTCCAACAACTAAATGCCGGGGCTGTGGAAAAGACGGGCATATCAAACAAAGCTGCCCAGTAAGAACACCTAGAGACGTAACCGTGAATGTCTCTGAAGTATGCCACCCAGGAGGAGCGCTTCGGGAAAATCCAGGTGCCTTCTTGCGTGAGCCTCCATATGAAGATCATAAATATAGCTGTAAAGCCGATGATAGACCCCAAAGAATACAGCCAGTTGCTCGCCAAGTCACTGTCTCAACACCATCAGAACAAGATCCCGATCCACGGAGTGACGAAGAACTTAGGCAAGCCCAGTTGGAAGATCCTGACATAAATCCAATATTACAGCTGAAGGAGACGACCAGCAACAGACCTACCTGGCAGGACATTTCCAGATTTAGTCCCATTACGAAAAGTTATTGGGCACTTTGGGACTCTCTTCATATCAGAAACGACGTATTATACAGAAAGTGGGAATCTGATGATGGGAAAAGCTTCAGATGGCAGATTTTATTACCAAGATAAAAAATTCCAGCTGTTTTAGAACAACTGCATAGTAGCTCTACCGGAGGCCATTTTGGGGTAATGAAGACTCTGCAGAAAGTTCGGGAACGCTTCTACTGGTGCAAGGCAAAGGAGGATGTGGAGAAATGGTGTAAATCCTGTGATGCTTGTGCGGCACGTAAAGGCCCGCAGAAACGAAGTCGAGGAAGACTGCAACGGTATACCGTGGGAGCGCCATTTGAACGGATTGCAATCGACATCTTGGGTCCTTTGCCACGGACCTCCAGTGGAAATAAATACATCCTCGTCGTGATGGACTATTTCACCAAGTGGCCTGAGGCATATCCCATTCCCAATCAAGAGGCATGCACAGTTGCAGAAGTCCTAGTGCAGCAATGGGTGTCAAGGTACGGCACGCCCCTACAACTTCATACCGACCAAGGTAGGAACTTTACCTCTGATGTTTTCAAAGGACTGTGTCAACTACTCGGCATAGACAAAACCCGGACAACACCCTTACATCCCCAGTCGGACGGCATGGTCGAGAGGTTCAATCGTACCATCCTGAATAACCCCTCTCTTCTAGTATCAAGGAACCAGCAAGATTGGGACTTGAAGTTGCCATTGTTCCTGCTGGCTTATCGAAGTGCTGTCCATGAAACCACCGGCTATACTCCAGCCCAGATGCTGTTTGGACGTGAACTTCGTCTCCCTTGTGATCTCCTGTTTGGTTGTCCACCCGATGCGCCTTCATCACCCGAGGAGTACATCCAAGATCTCCAGGCACGATTTGAGGACGTACACAACTTTGTTCGGGAGCGGATTAACATGGCAACGGAGAAAATGAAGACAAGGTACGATCTAAAGGCTACGCAACATGAGTTCCAGGAAGGAGAGAAGGTCTGGTTGTGGAATCCTGTTCGACGCAAAGGACTCTCTCCCAAGTTACAGTGCAACTGGGACGGACCATACACAGTCTTAAAAAGGCTGAATGATGTAGTAGTGCGGATCACTAAAACACCTTCATCAAAACCGAAGGTGGTGCACTATAACCGGCTAGCCAAGTACCACAATTAACGGTAACATTAAAATTTAAAATGTGAATACTGGTAAAATTTGCGCATGCGCACTGTAAATATTTGTATATAAATATTTGAACATATTTGTGAATTTTGTAAATATTTCTCACTTGATTTGTATTTCTATTTTATCGTTATATGCAACTTAGTTTTTGTGTTTTAGATTGTGTAAATTTGTTTAGTTTCGCCTCTTGACCAAGGGTTGCACTGCCCGAGACGTGCAGTCCTTGGGAGGGGGGCAGTGTTACGAAATTGTAAATAATTGTGTTTATTTTTGTATAAATTCTTTCAAAGAGGCTCAGTAAGTTGATAAAGTGCTAATTTTGTGTATTTCTAGTCGTTTTAGCGTTGAAATAGCCTTATTTTCCCTTAAAAACGCATTAAAAAAGCCCCAGTAATGCAGGTAATAGATTTGGCGCCAAATTTGGCGACTTTTGCCCACCTTGGCGATTTTTTTGGCGACCTTGGCGAGAAAATCCTTATATGGGATATACCAAATATGGAAGCTGTAAGTTGATTGGTTGACCACTTTCTAGAGTTTTCTCGAAAAATCTGGGTTCCATGGAACAGCATAGAAGGAGCGCTTCCTCGCCAAGGCAGTCAGTTCAGTTCAGTCTTCAGCCAGCTTCGCTAGTGCTTGCATTGCTCTTGAGCCTCTTTGAGAGAGACTTGCTTCAAGTGTTATTGTTATACAGTTTGTACTGTGGATTTGCTATTGACAGCTGTTGTTTAAGCTGTGTTTACTGTTTGAATTGAAGCTGATACTTGGTTTATAGACCTGTATTTTTCTGGAACTTTCTGTGAATAAATTACTGAATTTTTGTACGTTTGGCCTTTCATTCTCAGACAACTCACGAACCCCCAAGTACACAACAGTATTTTTTCTAAATTTTTAACATGGCAGTGTAGGACAAAATTTCGTATAAATGTACATAATGAGAGTTATTCTTAACCTGTGATTGTAATATTAATATGAATTATTGATAACAGTAGTAGTTAATTAGTAAAAAAAAATTGTGCATGCGGGGGCATCGCTTTACACCCCTGGGGGGGGGGGGAAGTACCCCCCGGGAGGAAGGTAAATTTTCAAGATGGGTATCTTTCAAAAGGTCTCGTCAATACCTTTAAAACGAATGGTTGAACTATAAACATGTGATAATTTAAAACAAAGTTATCGATTTTTTTTTTTTTTTTTACTTTTAACGAAAAAAAAAAACTTGGAAAAAAAAAAAAAAATATTTTTTAAATATTGTTATTGAGTGAATTAGTATAGGAAAATATAGAAGAAAGTCTTGTGGTGGCCACAACATACTAGTTTTTATATTCCTATCCTGATATTCCCACTCAGTTAGAATGCAAGGAGTGATAACTATCCCTACTGAATAACATAGAAAGACAGTGGTTTTTGTGGATCAGATTAGTTTCGAATCAAGCAGGGCAATAAGCTGCACATTAACCTATTCTTGAAGAATGCACAACTTATTGCCTTGCTTACTTCTAAACTTTGAAGGAGGTGACAGACCGTTCAGTATATCCGCCCCTCATTTTTTTTTTTACTTACTACTTTACTTTTTTTTTTACTTTTAGACACTAACATGTCTTTCTCTCTATTCATAAAAAAAATTATTAAATTCATAAAAAATTCCAAACTTTTGTTTTTGGCAGGTTTTACGCTGCACTAGTGCCAACTGATGATAGTCTGGGACACACTTGCTAAGGGTGGTCCTGAGACATACCATCACCGTTTTGTTCCCTCATGTAGGGGGTGGCTGCCTTTTTTCGGTTATCCCAAGACCTATTTTTGAGGGAATACATATTATGAGATGTTCTAAATACAATTTGATCATTTTTAGAAAATGTCTGTCTTTATGAATGTGTGAAAATTTCGTAGCAACTAGATCAAGAACTAATACACAGAATTCCATGAAACTTTATTATTTACTTGCATCTTAACATTAGTTGGAGTCTATAAACTCTGGGTGCATATCAGGAGATAAGTGGCATTGCTATGAAGATTTTTTTTTTAATGGATAGGCTATATATGAGCTTCTATAGTGTATAAATGCACTAAACTTAATATCTAAAATGACTTATGTAAATTTATAGAGACTCAATTTGGTTGCATATCAGCTGATAGGTGGCACTGCTATGCTGGAATATTCCCCATTTATAGAAAGATTATATCTCACCTTCTGTATTATATAAGTGTACCACACTTTTCATATGAGAGTGAGATGGCTATTATAAAAAATTATGCCGACTCAATTTGGGTGCATATCAGCTGAAAGAACACATTGGCATATTGCAAGTTTCCCCTTTTATAAGAAGACTGTATTCCAGCTTCTACTATGTATAAGTGCATTAAATGTCATATATGAGATGACTTATGAAAAACTTAAGCCAAATTAATTTGAAAACCTGCTGATAAGTGGTGGCGTATGCAGCCTTATTCAGGTTTTATTTATTTTTCTGACCAATTAATATAGAAGAATAGTGTAAAATAATCTGGTGTGGCACTAACATGTTTTTCTTTTACTTTACATTTCAATAATACAAAGACAGATCACAGATTAAAGGGTAAAATAACAAGTACTATATATAAGTCTATGTTAAAAATAATTCAAACTAGGTTTAGGAACAGTTTTATTTCACAAATAATTCTGTGTGAGGGGAGGACTACCACACTCCTCAACCCCTCCATTTGATTAAAGTACCTATATTTATATAGAATTCAAAGCTGTTATTAAATTTAAAATTTTATTCCAAATCATTCAGACAATATTTACCCACATCACTCTTTCAAACTTATCAATCTTGATCAAACTTTTGAAGTAGCAACCTGATATGAACTTCAAAATACATTTGAATTGCCTGAAATCATTTGTTTTTAAGTTATGCTAATACTAGACATACACAAAGATCAAACTTTAAAAACTTGACTTAAAGTTTCAGGGAACTTGAAAAAGCTTATTAATATCAAAAGCAATCGCTGAAAATTTAAGTTAAAAAGAAAAAAAAAAAACAATTTATTGTATGGGTATTAGAAATTAATTTTCATTCCTGAGTAGTTTTCCTGGATATGATAAAACACAGTAAAGCATTTTCACCAATTACATTTAATAGAAAAGAATGTTTTTGCCTTTTTGCTTAATTGATATACATACCACATTGTGTACTTAATTATGCTTCTATATTTTTAACACATAGCACAACCTGAAATGTACTTCCAACAATTTCCAAGTGTAGATACACTAGTTCTTTTGGATAGCTCTGTAAACGAATGGTGAATAATTTTAATATATTCTACACAAAACTTGCTTTTATGCATATAAAAAATATATGTTCATTGCATTTTGTTTAGTGCAGCCTATAGATGTTAAACTATACCTACCAAAAAATTCGTCCATACATGTAATGTATTTGAATTTTATTAAATGTCTTGGTATGTGAACCATTTGCTTGCTCTCAATGAAAAGTTTAGTGTAGCATCCTTATATAGTACAGATTTAGAATTTTATGTTTGGACTTTCTGCTACTATTTATTCTTAAACTATGCTGATAACAGGCACACACACACAGACCAACTGCTAAAAACCTAATTTTCGGATTCACGGGACATCAAAACAAGTAAATGTAACAAAAACTAAATTTAAAAAATTTGACCCAAAAACATTACACACACCACTATATATATAGGTAAGGAAAGTCGTTTTGTTATGATCATAACATACACTTAAAAAAAGGATGCGATTAAAACTACAAAATGTGTTTTGTTGTTATAAACCAAATTTTATTAGAAGTATTGCATGGTCCATTTGCTGACTATACGAGTGGTGGCACCTTTATTCAACTGGGACGTCATTTGGGCTAATGTTTGGGTTTGCTGCCTATATACAATATGATTGAGACATCTCATATCATGCTTGTTCAAGACTAATTGTCCTTTGTGGTTTGCTCAATTGGTATTTTCCCCACTATCCATGTAGTCTCGGTATACTCCTGACATTGTTGATCTTGCAAAGTCTAGCTCTCTGATGACTTCAGAAACTGAGGCCCTTGCATCAAGCGCCTACTATTTTACTATGATAAAAGGTATCTATCTAAATTTGATGTTTTACATATACTGGTAATTGAAACAACTGACCGACAACAACCACAGTTCAAGCTGTATATGCAGTGTAGAGTTACACAATTTGCATAACCATGTCTATCCCTAATTTAGTATAAATATATATAACTAAGTTTATCAGTGAATCTGTCCAGATTCTTAGTTCACTATTTACAACATTTTAAGCTATTGTCTTAAAAAACAGGTATAATTATTAAACAGGAAAAAATTTAGCTAATGCCGTATTTTTTTAGTTCGATTACATAATTGGCTCAAAAGATACCAATAAAAACCTCATATTAGATTTAAAACTATTTTTAAAAATATTAAGCTGATGCAAAACATAAAATAATTGTTTACACATTCTTCTTTTTTTAAATTTCATAAAATGAAATATATTTTATTTACACCTAAATAATAAAATTGATATAAAAAGAAATTGACATCATTATAGCTATAAAATTATTAGACATACTGATAAAGTTTTATTCAGTTTTATATTTTATTATTCATGTGTAAAAAATTTATTTATTTATTCGACAATAAAGTAAAATTTTATTGTTTTTATTTATAGTGTATGTGTAGTTTATGACACTCATAAGTTCAAACATTCACTTCAAATAATTATAATTTGGATTTTATCCAGATTGTTTATTTAGTGAATTATTTTATTCCATCATTTTTATTCCATAGGATTTTTACTTTTCAATTTCAATGTTTAAATAGTTTTGATTCTTAAATTTATCAGTCATATAAGTATTCAATACTACTTTTAGTATTTACATGTAAATAAAAACTGTGATACCTCCAAAAAAGGGCCCTTTTTAAGGAAATACTTTTGCTGCAAAAAGCTGCAATACAAGGAAGATTATAAAGAGAATAACCACAAGAATCTCTTTAACAGCCGTAGATTTGATTAATTAAAAAATATATTCGGAATAACGAAAAACAAGATTCCTTGTTAATTCACAGAAGAAAGCTGACAAAAGCCTAGAAAAAATTAGTAAACAATGATTAGATAGTTATCTTGCAGATGCTCACAGGACAGTTGTTAGAACAGAAGAAACTTAAGAACAGGGATAAGCAAGGCATCAGAAACATGCTGAAAGGAAAGCTAATAGAAAACATGAAGAAACTGACATACTGCAATAAGTCAAATATATTGCAGATGCTACAGACAGAGACTATAAAATAAGATGAATCTGGATAGATATAAGCCAGTTATCAGGAACAGGTTGAAAGAAAGCTGTTCAAAGACTAGAATAAACTTATGAATAGCGACAAACCATGTTTCATGCAGATGCTCAACAGGCAGTGGCTAGAAGACCAAAAGTAACTAAAGATCAGGCATAAGCCAGGCATCGGGAAAATACTGATGTGAAGCTGATCAAAGACAAGAAGAAATTGAACAACAAGAAACCAAGCTACATGCAGATGCTCAATAGACAATGATTGGAAGACATGAAGAAACTGAAGAGCAACCTAATATTCAAATTCAAGCTCAGGCCAGGAGGATGTCCCAGGTAGCACATAACGTTGTTTTAGCGTTGCAAATAAGTCTGAACAGTGAAAAATTGGTTACGTTATTTTATGTCCGTTGAAAAATAGTTTTTATTTCGCAATATTCTCATTGAACAATTTCGAATATTTATTCAATAAAAAAGAAAACCTATAACAAACGTTGTTTTATGGTTGTACTTTTTCTGTTATTTTTTCGACGTTTTAAAATAGGTGTTTTATTAGTTTTTGTTTTCCTTTTTGATTCTAATAAAAAATATGTTTTTTCAATGAATTAATAGGTACTTTTTATAAGTCATTATTTCCGTCAAATGACGTTGAATCTCTTCAACTTGATATCGATACACGATTGTGAATTGGCGGGATGTGCGTGTTATAATTTTCTTTAGAGTTTTAGAAGAAGGTGTGCTGCGAAAGATCTTGTAACATGATAAAGCTTTGAGCAAATTATATTAACAAGTACAGTAGATGTTCTTCGGCTTTCGGAAACCGTAACTAACGAAGTATATTGTAACGAAGTACATCGCCAAATATATTGTAGCAAACCTTAAAAGCGTCTTACGATACGACGCGTGCCATTTTGAAAGTGAATGTGATGTGAATGAAGATGAAGTTATCGCTTTCCTGTTAAAATGGTACGAAAGTTTTCTGTAAAACAATCATTAATTAAACGCAACTTAAAACTTTTTCATCGAAAGTGTAGTGAAAGGTAAATGACATTTTACGTAATTTCCAAAAAACTTGCTAGCTGGTAATTTCCTTAAAAGCTCAAAGTTATAATATTGTTTGGTTTTGGGTTTGTTTATCAGCTAGCATAATATTAAAAATAAATGAGTTCTTGTCTAATTATGGATGCTGTATATTTATTTAAACAAGATTTTTCAAGGAATGAAGTGAGTGTTTCTTTTTCCCTTCTTTAAAAGAATGTTCCAAAACTTTTTTAACATATGAATTTTTTCTTTTTTAAATTATTAGCAATATTTTAGAAACGAAAATTCAATGGATATATAGAGCTAGCAATTTTTCTTGGATTTCAACGTTTATAAGACATAAGAAAAACCGTTGAAAACTGATATAAAAAGCACGACAGTATTGCAATTCTGAACAACCATTTTACAACTGTTTTTTTTAAGTTATAAAAAAAACGACAGTATTGCGATTTCGTACAACCCTTTTACAACGGTTCTTTTTACGTTGTAAAATGTACTAAAACAACCGTTGAAAGATGAGGAAATCAACGAGACATATTTTCAGATTATTAACGTTACAGAAAAACGATCATTCAACGGAATGCATTGCCGTTTGTTCAACGTTGAAAATACCATACTGTGCTACCTGGGGTGTTGTTCCAATGAAATTGTCTCAAATTTTTGAACCACTAGAACCTTTGAATAACTCTTTTTAAATTCTGTAAACATTACCTTTACTCAGGCAACATCGGGTAGACCTGTTACTATATATAAATAATTAAGCATTTCAAATATATAAGTACAGGAAATGAATTGATAGAAATTATGCACATAAAAATCTGGAAAATTATAATACAGTGTGTCCTAAAATTTCCAGTACTGACGCTGATGTATTTTTTATTTACAAAACAACAAACCTTAGAATGATTATTTTTATACTAATGATAAAAGGCACATTTAAAATAATGGAAGAAAAAATACAGAACTTGCATTTATAATAGATGTTCAAAATGTCCACCCTTTTCTAGGAGGCAAAGCTGAACTTGTTTGCACATGTGTTTAGAAACACATTTTAACATGTTGGGAGTGACTTCTTGTAGAGAAACCTGTACACTCCTGCACAGAACCTGTATTACAAAATTGTCGAACGAGCTGATATACCATATTTTTACTCGGTATTGCATCATCTGGTTATTTATATTGACAAACATCTTTCCAACTTTCTTATGATTTACATTCAAAATAAGCTTCAAACAGCTTAATTCTCTGAATGTGCGATAAACTCATTTCACTATGAAGAACAAAATAACATAAAACTATTCTCACACAACTTGAGTGAGAAAAAAAGAAAATGATAAAAATTAAAGAATTGATGCAATAATAAGCAGACGATAAAATTTAATATTTAAAAAAAAATCATGGACACAACTTGGAGTACTGGAACTTTTAGGACACACTGTAGAAAATTAATGCAATATTTATGGACTGTAAATATAATAACTAAGAACAAAGCACAAACTATTAATTATAGTTTTTACAAGAGCAGGGTACCAAGATAAAATCATCAATAAACTAATTAGTAATAAAATTAAAAATCTTTATAAAATTCACAGTTTTCAAAACCCCCCCTTAAAGTTTACTTCATCCATCCTATATGATTGCGGAGTTTCCAATAGAATTAAAAATATAGCAAGTAAATACGGCATTTACATCCCCATCAAACTCAATAAAAATATTTTTCAGCTGATTAGAAGTGACAAAGACCCCATTTCACCCCCAGAAACCATAGGATTTATAAAATTCTTTTTACTAGCCAAAACAATCAACCAGGATCTTATATTGGGGTTACCAAGAGAAAAATCAAAACAAGAATTAATGAACACATAAATGGTATAAAAACGGGAAAATTCAACACAGCCTTAGCCAAAAAGTTTAGTAAACATAATATTAAAATCGATTTTGACAAAACTACTAAAATAGCTAACTATGAAGATTATCACTACGCAATGCTCCGCGAATCCATTGAAATCACGACCAATAGGGAGGCTTGCAACGACAGCAGCACAGTAGCGCCAGATCGTGTACGGCGCCATCTTATGGTGACAGAAGATACAGCTCTTCAGTCAAGCTCAAGTCCCACACAGAGGATGTCATCTGAGGAGAGCCGGGTACCCAGCACAAAAATTTAATGACAACAACACGAAGTCAGTAAAAGGTTTTTTGTATTTGTTTTAATTAATATTTATGGACATAGGTTTTTCTTCTTTTTTAGCTTACAGTCATTGAAACAAATGAAATAATGGAAATAAGAAAAAGGCCATTTTCAAATCGTAGAATTATGTTTATTCAACATTACAAAAGAAGAAAACAAAATTCAAATATTGTTACAAAATTATAACAAAAAACAAAATGGTTAATTTTTACCAAATCAATAATTAATACTTTTTTTGTTATTAATTTTAAACATATGGAAACTCAACTAAAAAAGTAGGAATATAATACAAGTGCAGTAACAGCATTTGCTTCAGACTAGACTGTACATCACATATATATAAAAATAAGTAGGCAATAAAAACTATTTAAAAAAAAAAAAAAAAAAAAAAAAAATGCAGACAATGGCTAAAAATATATTGTAAACATGGAATGCATAAATAAAAGCAAAGATGGGGAAAAAAAAAGATTCTTATTAAAATTAAATGAAACTATATGGTTTAGGACTTTTTCTTTCTTTTCTTTTTTAAAATTAAGAATAAAAAGAAAACTAATCACCACCCATTCACCCTTTCTTAATAACAAATTAGATAATTACTTTTATCCACATACATTTTTAAACCAATCAAGCCTGCAATACAACAAAAACTGCATTTGGAAATCCTTCTATAAGGTGATATGTTAAACAAACAAATATTTTTTGATACTTTACTAAACAATTACCCAGGCTAAAAATTTGTATGGCTTTTTATTTATTTATTTATTTTTTTTTTTTTTGACATAATAAAAATTCCTGAAGCTTACTTTACTCATAAACTAAAAATTTTAAAGCAACTAAAATTAGTATTCATATTATTAAATAACAGACATGCCAACATTTTAGTTATTCCGGAGCATTGTTAGTAGGCACTTTTTTCCCCCATTAACTTTATCAATAGTGAAATTTTCTCTACATGTAATTATGATCAAGTATAAGAAAAATACTCTTAAAGAAAAGTGGTGTGGGGAAAAAAAAAAAAAAGCAAGTACTAACAATGCTCCAGAATAAATCGTAGTATACCTGCAATAATTAAATTATTATTCATAAAATTTTTAATTCTGCTCTTTTCTTTTTATCTTTCATTAAATTCAGAAACTGATAAACTTTATAAAATGTTATCAATTGAGTAATGATAGACAGTAGATTATCAAATATAAATAATCACCTCTCATTTCATTGAGAACAAAACATTTACATTTTTTTTTTCTGGCTCTAACATAAAACATGTATATTAAACATTATCTAAGTTTTATTTATTTATTTTATACTGATAGCAGATTGATATATAATAAACTCATATATATATATATATATATATATATATATATATATATATATATATATATATATATATATATTAATTTATTAAGTAACAACACACAATTAAAACTATACTGACAAATTTTCATGACAAATAGATACAGGAAGAACAAACTATGGCACAAATTAATAATACAAATTGAAAAGAGCAAATATTACAGGTTAAATAACAAAAATATAGAAAATTATTTTATTATTTTAGAATCTCAGCCTTAATCACTCCCAAGCAAAACCGAAGTACAATGTAAACTTACAATAACAAGATAAACTTGACAAGGATATAATTTAAATATACTTTAATATTCTAAAACAATATTTTTCAGGGAAGCCAAATATTTGAAATGTTTGTATGGCATAAATTATTAAAACAATAATAATAAACTGGGAAGACTTTAAAAGCAGTGTCAGTTGAAGTGCACTTATAAGAAATTCTAAAGAAGTAATAAATAATTTACAACACCAGTTTTGTTAATAAAAATCTTATTTAAAATATGATAATGCAAAAATAAGTATAAAAAATAAATCAAAGAAAACTAAATTACTATGTTTAATATATTTATAGAATAGTATATATTTTTATTGAACAAAATTAACAAAATGAACAATATACTGTTTCAGATAAAAAATAATTTAAACAACTTGCATTTTTAATAGCTATATACACATATTTTATGAATTTAAAGTTATACAGATCAAATAAACAAAATCTTATTTTATGATTATTAGTAACATGAAGTACATATTTATTAAGACATTAAAATATGCATGTATTATGTATACAAAAGCATGGTTTTACTTACTCCAATTTTTAAATAGATAAAAAGTTAACTTGCCACTTGCTGTTTTTTTTTTTTTTAAATCTTATGTCCAATTTTTTAAAAAATAAAATTAAAGTATAAAACAAAGTTTTATTTATTTATTTAATAAAATACTAAACACTATATTTTTCAATTTATTTTTAGGTATTTATTCAAAATATTTTTTCTTCTAGTGATATAAAATGAAACAATTAAAATAAAAAGGATATGCATTTATTAAATAAACATTGTATTAAAAAATATATATACAAAGCATTTTTTTTTTTTAATAGTAAACAACTTAGAACAATATTTTCATTAGGAAAAAAAAAAAAAAAAAAAAAAAGAAAGAAAAAAAATCTTTGGAACTCCTTAGATAAATGAAAAACGAAATAATTAGAATAAGTAATCCAAAGAGTACATTTAAAATTAACAATACTCTTAATAATCTAGAAATTACTAAAAAATAATTATTTTTTCCCTTCCCCAAAATTAAGACAGCATTTTAAAGTCACTATTTGTTGCTTTATAAATAGAACCAAAACATACACACAATAATAATACAATAAACAAACAACAACAACAAAAAAAAAAAAAAGTGCCAAAAATTTATGATAAATAAAACAAGTTAATCTTCATAATAACTTTCAATTTAATATCATTAAAATTTTATTTTCATTAAAAATAACTCAATTCCATTCTATTTTCAAATAATTCAATATTCAATTCAATTTTCCTTCATAATTAATTTTCAGCAGACCACTTGATATATATATATTTTTTTCCCCATGAAAGAAAATGATGCAACTAAAACAGGGTGACTAACAACTGAACTTTTTGATTTTGCCCAAATCTCTCTGGTAATTTCCTTACATTTTCTTCCATTATGACACATGACATTTTATAAATCAACATTTTTCAGTTTGGAATTTGTTAGGCTCAGTAGAAATTTCATTATATGTGTATCAGGGGTTGATTTAAATTTCAATTTTTCGGACCCATTTTTGTAAAAGACAAAATATTTTTGCAAGATTTTTATCTATTTAAAAATAATAATAAATTATGTAAAACCTTCTATTTTATTAGTTATTCTGTATAACATTTAAACAAGTTAATGGAGCGTTGTTGAATCAAATATGGACACATAAAAATAAATAAATAAAATAATAATAATTAAAATATATATACTGAAATAAAAGGAAAAATTTTACAAAAGAACAAAATTTGTGAAGGGGCAGCAAATAGGCCTCAATTTTTGCCTGATCAGCCCTATCTATATTAAACACTTTTAAAATTTCAAACCATTAATTATAAACTTTACATGTTTCTTTTCTTTTCTAAATATTTTTTATGCATCCTTTTAAGAAACTTTAGCACAGTTTACATAATTCAACATTATAGTTTTAAAGAAAAATAGTTTGCATTCATTGACAAAAATAATAAATATAATTACATTTAAAGTTAAACTTTTCAAGAATTTAAAAATTTTAATCACATATTAAATATGCATTAAAAAAATATATATTCTAAAAGCAAGATTTAATGATATAACTCCAATTTACAAAGGAAAATTAAAATACAATGAGCACTTTTTCCACTTTCGCTACTTTTCTTGGCACACAATTTTAAAAGTTATTGTAAAGAATATTTATGCTGAGCATCAAACAAAGTAGCATCTTCTTCTTCATCATCATCTTTATCCAAGGGTTCCATTTCCATATCAGAAGCAGTAGATGTAATTATGCCATATTTTCGACTTTTGCTTTTCCTTTGACGGAGGCTAAAAAAAAAAAAAAAAAAAAAAAAAGTAAGACAATTTTCAGGAACTAAAAATAGTTGAAAACTATTACTGAATAAATGTATATATTTATTATACTAGCATTACACATTTTATATATACATTCTGACAGCAGATTTAATTTAGAATGCGCCCTAAGCCTTATTTGATATGGCACTCTTCCTCTACCCATATTTTAAAATATTGTATATACATATACAATCAGGCCCAATATAATAAATATTCAGATATATTAAACAGATGAAAAATACTTTGATTTCGTTTCTTCCCTTATAGTCCAGGTCTCCAAAGAACATCTTCAGGACATCTCAGGGACGTCTTGTGCTCTATAGAGCATTCCCAAGATATCGTGAAGAGAAAATGTGCTATATGAGCTTTATTTTATTTATTTTCTATTTGGTAAGACTAAAATGTACAAGGTGCCCCCTTAAAGAAACTAGACAAATTAAAAAACCAAGTGATAACATAAAAAAGTGAAAGAATAAATATATGCTTAGAATCAGTGACATCTAAACTTTTTTAAAGCCAGTTTAAACTGGTTATTTAATTGTCTGCAAATCAAAATGTCATAGCCATTTTCATTTACTGAAAAGGCACTGTATACACACACACACACACACAAAAAAAAAGCTTCGAAATGAAACAACCTTGTAACTTTAAATTTTGTTATAAATTAGATAAATCTGTTACCAAAACTTTAGAGATCATTCAAACAGTATATAGTGATGCATCATTATCAAGAACACAAGTTTCCAAGTGGTTCAAGTGCTTTAAATGTGTGAGAGAAAATGAACCAAGGATAGGGCACCATTCATCTTCAAAGAATGAGGAAAATGTGGAGAAATGTTATGCATATTTTGAGAACAATAAGTTTCAAAGCCTGTAAACAGTGTTTCAATAACTTGAAGACACATTGGGAAAATATAGATTCCTCTGGTGATTATTTTGATGGAGATAAATTTATTTGAAAGATATTTTTCTTATTTATAAAAAAAAATAGTCTGGTTACTTTATGGGCACACCTTGTATTATACAGGGTGTCCAAGAATTATCTTTACAACTTTGAAATTTAATAACTTTTGAAATAAAAAAGATATTCACATTCTGTGTTCCGCAGTTATTAGTGCAACTTATAAAGTTTTTTTTCTGTTTTGGTTAGCCAGTTGTAACTGAGCATGTGGACCCCACAGCCACAGGAGAAAGCACAATGTGTGGCATGGTTCATTGAGAGCAAATCGGACACACAAGTTCAACGCAATTGCAGGACCAAATTTGGCAAGGTGCCACGATCCAGACCCACCATCTGTGCATGGCACACCAGCTTCATGACCACAGGCTCAGTGTTACATAAGAAAGGAGTGAGCACAAGTGATGAAACTGTTGAGAAAGGTTCGCGAAGCATTCCAGCGAAGCCCAAAAATATCAGTTCGTTCAGCTGCTACACAATTAGAAATACCCAGACAAAGCCTGATTATGATCTGTTGGAGCCCAAGGCCCAGGACGATTTTGATGCCCCCTTTCCGAACAAAATAAAGTTTTTTTTTGTTTTGTTTTTTTAATCTAATTTGTGCACTAAGTTTGAATGCTGGCAACAAAGTTAAGGCATCACTTTTATAAGAAATTAGTTTTCACTTCTTTTGCAAAGAGATCTCAAATAATTATTTATTTTATTTTATTTTTATATTTTTATTTATTTATTGGTGGTGGGGGGGGGGGGTTGAGGGGATATCTTTCTTCTATGACTGTTGGAATTCACATTCATAGAAATGTAATTTTTTTTTTACGGTTTTCTTTTTTAATCCTATCTCATTCATACCATAGAAAGTTAGCGGGTATGTAAAATATTTTCCATTAGGATCTACAAAGTTCTTTAATTTATATAGAACTGTAAGTCTGTCAGTGAAACTTTCTCTGGATTTTTTGGTCAGCTGTAAAAACTTATATCATTCAATCGATCTCCACAAAAACTGGTACATTTCATAATCTAGCTAATTTTTTAATTTAATTGGATAACACTGCTCGGCATGAAAATTGCCTCTGACACCATTTCAGCACATTCTTATGTAAAATGACCTCCTGAATCCGAATAGAATGCCCATTTTGCCCTATCACCCACCGTTTTTTAGGAACGCCCCCCCCCCCCCCCCCCCATTTTTATCATTTTTTGGTGATTTTATGGCTATAAATTTGATTTTTAGGATGGGGCAGGATTATTTTAAACGTTAAATATCTTCTGAGGGGCTACAGAGTTCGGAAATTCTAAAACATGGACATTTGCGACAAGGGAAAAATTTTGGGTTGGGGGAGGGGGGATTTGCCACTGAAATTATGCATTACATATCTTATATATTTTTTAATATGTCATTAATGTTATTTTTTAAACTTTATATATTATATTTATTTTGTTTTATGTGTTAAATTAATTATTTTTCATTCTTCAAATAAAATTCATGGTCATAAAATTATTGAACAGGGAAAGAAATTGGGAGTCGTGCCCTTAGCGGAATGGGTGAAAGGGAAGAAGGAGAAATAGAAGAAGCTGTGCCCTTAGCGGAAATAAGAAGGTGTGGATGTGGAAGATAGAAATATGTTATTCAAATGCACAAAAGAATGCTTTCTATAGAATGTAGTATGATTAGCAATAGGATTACAGAGTCACGCAAAAATATTCAGTTACACTGAGGGTTATTATTGGAAATTTTCTGAATTGCATTTTCTTTTAAGCATTTATTCGACCAATTTTTAAAATGTGAATATGATTTGAATTAGTGTATTTGTCTATTCTACTGTCCGTTTGTCCACCTCCAGCACCCATAAATATTTTAAGAGTTTTTTTTATATTTACTCTCTTCTATATTCAATAGAAGAAAGTATTGGATTCGTAAAAATTTTAGACTTCCGGTTTTCGACGAATTTACACGTTTGAGAGGTCTAGAACACGATTTGACTATTTTTAGAAAATGTCTGTCTGTCTGTGTGTGTGTGACAAAAATTTTGTGGCAACTGTATCTCTGGGACTACTGCTCAAAATTGCATATAAATTTACATGTAGATGCACCTTGAGCTAAATTAGCGCTATGAACTTTTGATGCCAACGTCTCAACAGGTGACACTGCAGTACAGCGATTTCTTCAATTTAGTGAAAGTTATATATCAGGTTCTATTGCGTATAATCAATCAAAGCTTGGTATGAGAGAAGGCCACCATGAGACATTATGCTGATTCAATTTGAATGCTTATGGACCAACAAGTGGTGCTGCTATACAGCAATTTCTACAATTTAAGGGAAAGCTATATGTGATGTTGAAAAACATCACATATCCCTTTTTAAAATAAAATAATAATAATAATATAAATTACATTTTATTTATTTATTTATAATACAAGCAAACATTATATTTCTTATCCTAAAAGAATTTAATACAATTTTGTTTATTTCGCTTATGCTATTTTATTTTTATTTCTATTTCATTAATCTGTAATTTCATATAATTTATTGTTCTTTTTCCTGCTCTAAATCTCATCAAGTAATAATTAAATAAAATATCAAAGAAAGAGAAACCCATTCATTTTATGCTTTAAAACCGCAGACGATTTTTTTTATTGTAGCTTCCTGTCTCCAATCAAACGTTTATAGATTCCGTTGAATCATCATAGCTGAAAATAATTTCTAATATTTTTTTTTATCAATTGATTTTGCACTTTTAGCCAAATTCTGGACACCTGACAAAATTTAATCACATCATATGACGTAATTTAATTTTTAGCCAATCTTTTAACTATTATTTAGGTTTACCAGATATAAATTTAAAATGTGTTCAGCCAACTTGATTTTTGATGCCAATGAGATTTGGCGAAATAAATTAATTAGCTTGCTGTCTGTCTTTCTGTAAAGATGTTATTTTTTTTTATCTTTGAGTCAAAAATGTCGAAATGCTTTCTGTTTAGAAAAGTATATAAAAATGGCTTCCATTCTCCATTCGATGTCTCTCTGATTAATAAACTGAAATTCTTCATCATGAATGTTTGCGAATCTATTCATTCGTTTGTGTTCAAAAATGCATTATATATATCTTATAAGAGTAATAAAGAAATGTAATTTTTCTAAATGGAAAATGACTTCATGCTACATTTTACGGAGCTGAGTGAACCTGGTTCGCGGTTTGCTGTACGTCATGGCCGCTTCATATTTTAGATATCTCCATCCCAGCTCTTCATTAAATATATGTGGTGCCAGACTCAGGCCGGATAATATATCCGGATATCCAAAATTTTTTGTTCATCTTTACTAAAGGCTAGTATGCTGCGGGATGTCATCTGTGATTTTTTTTAAAAAAAGAGATTACTTGGTGTCTACGGTACCGATTCTTATCGCCGATATTGTGTGATGCCATGCCGGTGGACTTTCTACGGTTTCACTGTAACATCCTCTCTACAGTCTGCAATGTTCGCAATTTGTGACCGTCTTATGCACTTACCGTTCGGTATTAAATGATCGTTGATTCATCGGTGCAAGGAGAATTGCCAAATATGGGTCGTCTTTCTAGAAGCTGTGCAGTTAAATTACTTTGTTCATTTTTTTTTTTTTTTTTTTTTTCGCGCACTCGTACAGGAGAAGAGCCTTACAGTTTTAAATAAAAGAATAAATAAAATATCGTAAATAAATAAATTAAATATAGCTATATATATTTTTGTTTTAGCTATAAAAGAAGATTCGGAAAAGGGGTAAGTTTCCTTTGGAATCATTTTATTGTGCCAATAAAAAGAAACATTTCTCACATATTTTTCTTAAATATTGACAATAAGAACTTTTCGTACATTTTTCTTAAATATTGACATTTATTTAAACTTTATATATAAATTTTTACTTATAGGTAAAATCTTTTATTCTTCATATGAGTATTATATTCTACTTTAACTTTTCATTTCAATTTTTAAGAACAGTTAAAAAGTTATATAAATGATCAAAATTTGCTTATATTATTTTTGAAATATCTAGTTTTTGGATATTCAAGTAAAGATTTATTTCATTTGTGAAATTAAATACCAGATCATAGTGATATTTTTTTTCTTTTCATCATACTGCATAAATTTTTTTTAATTTTTTCATATTTTGATTTTTGTGTTTACAATTTAATATATCTTGACAATTATTTTAATTTGCATATATATCCATTTTTAGTATTATTCATTATATATTTTTAAATATATCTATAATATATATATACAACAAGACGTATATAAGCCAATTTCATGGTTGCAAGCTATAATGTTATACAGGAAAATATTACAAATAATTTCTACATATTTTTATTAATCTTGAAACTTTATCATCCAACTTTTGTAGGCTTAATTAAAAAAGAAAGTGTTTAACAATTTTATTCATTTTTAAGTGTCTTGGTAATTTTATTTATTATATGATATTCAATTGAATTCTTATGCATATTATTTTTTATTTAACTTAGTTAACACTTTTATTTTGGAAAGAAATGACACAGAATCGAAACGCGTTTTGCTCCGTTCCTAATTTCGATGGAGACGCGAGATTTGTCAAATTTTTCTTTGATCAATTAAGATCCTTTGCCATGTTAAATAAACTAACAAATGACGCGACGTTACATGTAATGAAAGAAAAACTTCGTGATGCCGCGTTGGCATACTTTATTGAAAATGAAACTTTATACAAGTCGACAGATCTTAAATTTATCGAGGAAAATTTCTGTAAGTTTTTCAAGGAATCGTCATATAACACTGGAATATCAGAATTTCATAATTTAAAAATTTTGCCGGGAGAGTCTATTAAAAATTTCGCCCATCGTGTAAATGTTGCTGTACCTAAGGCTTTCCCTGACCTTAAAGACAAACAATCCCTTGATAACATTAAACTTCCGAAATTTTTAGAGTGTGTACCCCCAAATATTAAAATTAAGTTAATGGAGGAAAACATAAGAGACTATAATAAGGCAGTTGAACGTGCTCAAACATTATCCGAAATATATGATTCATTCAACAGCACTACTAATACTAAGACTGTTCTTTCTTGTGATAATAAAAATGACTCTGTAATATTAAACACATTGAAAGATTTATCTGAGAAAATTAATAGCATTTCACTTACAAACAACAATCCACCCTCCCATAATGAATCTTTGCACGTAGTTCAGTCAAGCAGACCCAAATTTGATCAAAGAAATTATAGAAATAATTATAAAACTAGACAGACCAATTTTCGTTCTTCCCCTAGAAGAAACTTTTCTAGAAATAATTTGATTTGTCAACTTTGTTCCAAACATGGTCACGTTGCTTTAAATTGTTATAAATGGAGAAATAGAGATAATTTAACTTATAAAACACGTAATTATGAAAACCGTAATTTAAACTAGAAAAGAGGTATGGAGATGCTGATGCTGCCATATCTCGAAAACTAAGGGTCTCATCAGCGAATGAACATAAAGTCACAAATGTGTCATCTTCAAATTCTCTTCCAAAAGTTTCACATACTAGACTTGTAAATTCAGTTGGATCTCAAACTGTTGCTAATGTTACTGTAGCAGATAATAAAGCTCCCCAAACATTTCAAAACTTTAGTCATATTTCTAATACAGGGTATATTCCAAGTCATAACAGTTCGAGTTGCGCAAATAATATTGAGGATCATATTTTATTTAATGTAAACAAAAATTCTCATACACTTCCTATAATAAAAGCTAAATTAGCCAATAATGATATAAAGTTTCTTATTGATACCAGAAGTAGTTGTTCACTTTTAGCCCAATCAACATTTGATAATTTAAAAGCAAATTTAAAATATAAAAGACTAGGTTCGTCTATTACTCTTAAAACGGTCAATTCTTATGTTGAATTTTCTTCATGTATTCGTGCGGCTTTCAAAATTGAAAAAAAGTTTTTCCAACACAATTTCTATATTATTGACATACCACATAGTTCTAATTTTCATGGAATACTTGGCATGGATTTCATTAAAGAAAATCATGTCACTATTGACTTTTCGAAAAATTCCATGAGAATTGGAAAATTAGACTTTACTTGTTCCTTATTTGATTCGGAAAATGAAAAATTAGATGTATATAATGTTAACTCTGACGATAATAATATGAATGTTTACCTTCTAAAGAAAGTTATAATACAAACTGGTGAAAATATCTACATTACTGCAAAAACAAATAATAAGTTAAAAGAAAAAAATTACATATTTTGTACTGACATTAAGGATCCTGATATAGAAATTTTAGATTCTATTGTATCACCGAATTACAAAAATGAAATTAATTCTGAAAATAATAATTCTCTTTTTACGTTACTTATCTCAAATAAGGGTAAAAATTCAATTCATTTCAATAAAGATATGCATATTGGTAAATTATTTTTAATTGATGAAATTAAAGAACCACATTTAGATAAAATTGAAGACTCTTGCTCTAGTAATAATAATATACAAAATATTGAGGACCATATACACTTAATTCAAGCTTCAGAGGATATATTACTAAAACGTAAAAATGATTTATCAAGTAAAGATTTTTGTTTGAATCATTTAACCCTTGATCAACGTAACACACTTGAAAATTTATTTTTAAGCAAATTTGCTGCTTTTTCCAAATCTCTCAGTACTCTAGGACATACTGATAAAATAATTCCTAATCTTAAGTTAATTAATGATTTCCCTATTAAAACACTTCCATTTCCGATTCCACAAGCTTTACAAAAAGAAGCCCAAGAACAGATCAATGAATTAGTAAACGCCGGCATAATTGAGCGTAATTGCTCCGAGTGGGCTTGTCCCATATTGCTAGTAAAGAAAAAATCTGATGGTTCAAAGAAACAACGTTACAGACTTGCTTTAGACCTTAGAATGGTCAATACAGTCATACAAGGTTCCTCATATCCACTTCCTAAGATTCAAAATATTATTTCAAATCTTTCGTCATTCAAATACTTTACTTCGTTAGGTTTCATGCAAGCGTACCACCAAATTGACCTTCCTAAAAAATATCAAGATATGTTAACATTTACATCTATTTTTGGCAGTTATCGATACAAACGTGTTTGTTTTGGTTTAAAGAACGCCAGTTCTATATTTCAGTCTCTAATGGACACAATACTCGACGAGATAAACATTAATGGCATATATGCTTATCAAGATGATCTGATTATTGGATCAAATTCATTTGAAGAGACTTGTGAAAAAGTAAATAAAGTGTTAGAAATTCTTATCAAATATAATTTAACATTATCCCCATCCAAGTGTGAATTCCATAAATCAGCAGTTAATTATTTAGGTTTCCATATTGAAAACCATACTATTTCACCCATCACCGCTAACATCGTAAAGATCAATTCTTTTCCACCACCAACGACAAAACGACAATTAAAAAAAATTCTTGGACTTGCTAATTTTTACAAATGGATTTTACCATCTTTCTCAGAACTTGCGCAACCCCTTGTGGAACTCACAAAACCCAAAACAACATTCAAATGGACAGAAAAACATCAGAGTATTTTTCAAAAAATTCAAAAATTATTCTTTCTTCCCCCAATGGTTCGACTTCCAGATTGGGAGAAAACATTCTATGTCAACACGGATGCATCAAAAACAGCCATTTCAGGAGCACTTATGCAAAAATTTAATGGTAAATTACTTCCTATAGCATACTTTTCCAAATCTTTAAAACCTTCTGAAAAGAAATATCCTGCGTTAAAATTGGAACTTATGGCAATTCATAAAACTGTCACCGCCTTCAAATACTATTTATATAATCGTGAGTTCGTAATTTTGTCAGATAGTGCTCCCCTTGAAAAATATAAGAAAACTACCAATCCCGCTGACATTACCACCCGCTGGTTAATGGACTTATCTGAATATACATACGTTTTCAAACACATTCCTGGAAATTTGAACATCTTAGCGGATTATTTATCACGTTGCAATTTTGAAAATAATCAAGAGGATCTCAAAGATAATCCAAACTTAATTCATGACATACAACCACTACCAATAGTTGATGTTGATGAAAATGAAAACAGACTCGAAATTAACAGTAGTGATAAAGTTAATAATGAAAATCAAAACAAATACTCAGAATATGTTAATTATATGATTTCAGGAAATTCGAACTCTAAAGACCCCTTGCTAGAAATTTCAGACCAAACATTTGTGTCCGAACAAATTAAGGATTCTGAATTAAAAACAATTTACGAAGAAATCTTAAAAAACGGAAAGTCAGAAAAATTTCCCAGTTACTTTATAAATCCTGATTCTAAAGTATTAATGCTCAAGAAAGAGAACATTCATAACAATTCATTCAGTTATTTAATTATTGTTCCAAATTCTTTAAAAGCGAAAGCATTGTCCATCGCGCATTTATCTCACTTTGGTTTGGCTAAAACCTATGAATTTCTTTCTAGAAGATACTTTTGGAAGGGCATTTACACTGATACCCTTAATTTCGTCTCTTCATGCATTAAATGCTTACAAGCGAAACATCACAAGACACCTCCTGCTCCATTACAGAAAACATATACACCCACTCATCCAAATCATACAATCTCCACAGACTTGGTGGGTCCTTTTAGTAATGGTCAATACGTCTTGACAATAATTGATCATTTCAGTAGACACTTAGAACTTTACCCGTTATCTAATATTACTTCTCCAAAAATAGTTCAATGTTTGTTTTCATACATTACAACCTTTGGTCGCCCTGCATGTATTCTATCAGATTTAGGTCGACAATATACATCTCAAGTTTACAATACATTTAATGACACTCTAGGCATAAAAATAATACATTCGTCTGCTTTTCATCCTCAATCGAACTCTATTAGCGAACGTGTAAACACATCAATTAAATATTCAATTAATATATTATTAGAAGAAGGTCATTCATTTCAAAATGCACTATATATACACAAATCTCTCTACAATGGATCTACGCATTCTTCCACTCAATTCTCGCCCAATCTTCTACATTTTGGTAGAGAACTGGCACTAATTTTTGACACTTATAATTCAAATTATAATTACACTTACCTGGACTCTAATGTAAACATTTATAAATTAATGCAAGACCTTCAGGAAATTTATAAAAAAGCGTACAATAACATTCAAGATTCCCAATCAAAAAGAAATAGATATTTTCAAAGAAAAGCTAAACTAAGAAGCATCTGCACAAAAGATATTGTGTATCTGAAGTCTATGGATAAATTTAAATCTAAATATATAGGTCCTTTCATTGTCACAGTTAAACATTCCCCAGTTTCATTTTCAATTAAACGGTTACATGCTAGTGATGATAAGGCATTTCGTGTGCATATAGATAGAATTTTGTTGGCACCTCCACGTAATAATCACTTATTTGACATTTATAATAATTCTAATTTTAATAAGAATATTATTATTTCCAATGATACACATCAATATAATTTACGAAACAGAAAGTAATTTTTCATCATTTTTTTTTCCTTAGGTTAAAAGTTACGCAGTATAAATTTTTAAATATTTATAATGATTAAAGATAAATTAAATAAATTTGATGTATACTTTCATCGCAACAGACCTGATCAACCTGTTGTGATTTTTATTTGTTGTGAAATTTCGCAGCTTGGATAATCAATGGCTGGTCCAGGAAATTATATTCTAAGCTGCATTGTCTCACAACAGCAGTGTATATCACTTTTATCACTATCTCTTTAACTTACGTGTAATTTATAATTGAATTTTAACAATAGTTAACATACTAGAATAATATTGTTTATTTTTTTTTTTTAAGTGCTAATGGAATTTAAAAAAAAAAAAAAAAAAAATGTTTACGTAGACTTTTGCTGCAGGTAATATTTTTATCATACATACATGCATGTCTCATATATTGCAATTCCAATTACCTATTTAAAAAAAAAATGAATATATAAAAACATATGTTATTATTACTTTCTTTCAACATGTATTATTTATTTAAACCTTTTATTGAATATAAAAGGCTCACTATATATTTGATAACATATAAATATACTTGGTTTTTATTTTGTGAAACTTTCATATTAAAATTGCTTATACATTTGAACTATGTATTTATTACAACAAATCCTTATCCTACATGTACTGAAATGGACTCGTTAAAGTTTCTCGCCATGCATGGTAACATAAAAATTTACTTTCAGCATCTTACCACGAACTGATAAAATATATGATGACTGAATTATTATGATTTTAAATCAAAGGACTAGAGCTCATTTTGTTTATGGATATATATTCTAACGACTTGTGTACACAGACGTATGGCCATACCACATTATATCTCATCACCATATAATATCCTTATTTTCTGTATTTGTATTTGTATTTTAATATTGTATAAGAATATTATTTTTTTAAGTATGCATACTGAGTTTTCTATTGATAATATGACAATGTACGTATTTTATTTGTATTGGAAGCCATTCGTTTTTGTTTTTGTTTTGTAATCAATCTATTTTACAAGATTGGAAATAATTTGATTTAATTTTAATTTTTGCTGAGCTGTCATATAGACGATGTAATGGCTGAACCCATTTTTTTTTCGGTCGACGGGGAGAAATATGTGATGTTGAAAAACATCACATATCCCTTTTTAAAATAAAATAATAATAATAATATAAATTACATTTTATTTATTTATTTATAATACAAGCAAACATTATATTTCTTATCCTAAAAGAATTTAATACAATTTTGTTTATTTCGCTTATGCTATTTTATTTTTATTTCTATTTCATTAATCTGTAATTTCATATAATTTATTGTTCTTTTTCCTGCTCTAAATCTCATCAAGTAATAATTAAATAAAATATCAAAGAAAGAGAAACCCATTCATTTTATGCTTTAAAACCGCAGACGATTTTTTTTATTGTAGCTTCCTGTCTCCAATCAAACGTTTATAGATTCCGTTGAATCATCATAGCTGAAAATAATTTCTAATATTTTTTTTTATCAATTGATTTTGCACTTTTAGCCAAATTCTGGACACCTGACAAAATTTAATCACATCATATGACGTAATTTAATTTTTAGCCAATCTTTTAACTATTATTTAGGTTTACCAGATATAAATTTAAAATGTGTTCAGCCAACTTGATTTTTGATGCCAATGAGATTTGGCGAAATAAATTAATTAGCTTGCTGTCTGTCTTTCTGTAAAGATGTTATTTTTTTTTATCTTTGAGTCAAAAATGTCGAAATGGTTTCTGTTTAGAAAAGTATATAAAAATGGCTTCCATTCTCCATTCGATGTCTCTCTGATTAATAAACTGAAATTCTTCATCATGAATGTTTGCGAATCTATTCATTCGTTTGTGTTCAAAAATGCATTATATATATCTTATAAGAGTAATAAAGAAATGTAATTTTTCTAAATGGAAAATGACTTCATGCTACATTTTACGGAGCTGAGTGAACCTGGTTCGCGGTTCGCTGTACGTCATGGCCGCTTCATATTTTAGATATCTCCATCCCAGCTCTTCATTAAACTATATCTCAGGAATTACTGCACAGAGTTCCATATAAATTTATATGTTGATGCACCTTAACCTAAATGAGTATCTGTCAACTTTTGGTGTCAACCACTCCAGAGGTGGCGCTGCTATACAGTGGTTTCTGCAATTGAAGGGGAGGCTATATCTCAGGCTCTATTGTGTATAACCAAACAAAACATGATGTATGTGAAGACCATTGTGAGATATTATGCTGCTTCAATTTGGGTGCTTATCGGCCAATAGGTGGCGTTGCCATACTGCAAATTTCCTCGACAATGTGAAAGCTATATCTCAACTTCTATAGCACACAACTTTACGAAACTTGATATATGACATAACTATTATAAAAATGCATTTTTTAAGATGTCATTTATAGACAATAAAACAACTGTCTTTCTTTGGATATTTAGTGTTAGTTTTCTCTAAGATAAAAAATTTTTATTTGCACTTAGGGAATTTGTGTAGAAAAATATGGAAGAAAGTCTTGTGGTGGCCACAACTTACTAATTTTTACTTTTATTTTATTTATTTATTTTTTAATAATATGTGCTATTCAAATTCATTATTGAATATTCCCTACTTAAAATGGCTCTAAAGCAACCTATGCCACTGGTTTGTGTACATGAATATCCAAAAAATACCAATGCATTGCGCTTTATGGGAGACATTTTTGTAAATCACATTTAAATAATTTCATCAAAAAATCATAAAGAAATTCCCATTTATTGTTATTATGCTAAGAAAATGTTTTCTATAAACTATAATATGCTTAACCTCCAGATTTACAGAGCTACCCAAAAATGTTACAATACATTAAGGGGTGCAAATAGGAAATTAAGAGCAACATTTCTGTTTGTGTTAAGCATTTTTAACACTTTCCAACAATGTTTCAGAGTGATTATGAATTTAGTTAGTCTATATGTCTGTCTTTCTGTCTGTCCATTGTGTGATAATATAGACAGAGAGCATAGAATGTTATACGATACAATGAGTAAGTACAGTTGGAAAATGCTGATAATCAATGTGTGTCTCCTGATTTTTCGTTTTTGTTTTAAAAGGTCTAATGCTTAATTACATTTTCAAAAACATAATAAAATCATAAAAGGGCAGTAATGTACGTTTTCGTATGGATTCGTACTGTGATTCATTAAACTTTATATGGTTACAGATCAGCATTCCCTCAAATAACGGATATTCTACAGTACGCATACCTGTTTTTGTGACAGGTTACTTCTGAAGCAAAATACAGCCAGTGCTAAATGCGGATTGAAGAGTTCTTTTATTTATTTATTAATTTATTTTGAAATTTATTATAGATTTCCGCTAAAGGCACGTATGCTAAAAGCACACCACCGAGGGGGATAACATTTCTGCTAAGGGCACGGCCCCAGAAATTGAGGGAGGGGGTGATGTATCTAGAAAATGGTGGGTGACTGGGCAAAATGGGAGTCATATTCGGATTCAAGAGGTCATTTTACATAAGAATCAGCAAGAATGATATCAGATCTCGAATTTTTTTTTTTTTTTTTTTTTTTTTTGCAGAGCAGTGTAATTGGTCAAAAGATATTAAAAAAATCCCTATTTTCAACTAAAAATTATTATCGTTAGCTAACTTTCAGTTAATTTTTTTAAGGAAATCATTGCCAAAAATAGCACTTTAAATTAAAAGATTATTTTAGTGCCCCTAGATAGAGGTGCCCTAGGCCAAGGCCTAGTCGGCCTGTGCGATAATCAGGCCCTGTACCCAGATCAACAGCCCACAAGGTGCAAAAAAAAACTTTATGAGTTACAGTAATAACTGCAGAACACAGAATGTGAATATCCTTTTTATTTCAAAAGTTATTAAATTTCAAAGTTGTAAAGATAATTCTTGGACACCCTGTACATGCAGAATGTTTTATCAAGATTTGGGGGGGGGGGGGGGGGGTAAATATATCACGAGAGTTAAAAATATAAAAATGAGAGGATAAAATAAAACTTTGACAATATCTAACATCCTCTCACCTTTTGATTATGGCTGGGATTGCGGTGCCTCGCTCAACACTATCTTACACATAAACTCTGTCTTAAAATGTAAACAAAATGCAAGTCGTATTGCAGTGTCTCCACTATCTTACGACGACTTCAGAGATATCTTAAGTCAAATCGTAACTGGATGTGCGTGCAATCCCATCGTAGGTCGCTTGGCGTTTCCAATTGGCTAACTTGTTTCTCCCGCCAGGGACTTACGCTTGAGGCACCACAATACCAAGTTAAGATCGTTCTTAAACACGCCCATTCTACGAAAGTTTGTAATATTTAAGATCAGACTTAAGAACAAGGCACCGCAATCCCAGCCTTAATCTTATAATCAAAACTCTACATTTTCATATATCTTGAACATTTCATAAACTTCATAAAATCAATCTGTCTGGCATTTAAATTAGTCTTCCAGATCTAGTCTTTTTAATTTTTGTGCAAGATTTATCCTCCAAAGGCTGTTCAATTTGTGTTTCCTTCACAGCTGGATGAGGAAACGTATTTTCAGCACCGTCACTAGATGATACTTCTAGAGGATAAATTCTTTGTATTGGTCGAAGTATCGCTGAATGAGATGTTTGTAACTTTACGAGGTGCACTTTTCCATCTTTGCCATGAACAAGCTCTATGGTGCGTCCCAATGGCCAGTGCATCCTTTTTTTTATTGTCTGCTCCCACCAATATAATGTATCCTACAGAAACTGTCTGTTGGCTTCTTCTCACATTCGGTCGCTGAATAAGCAAACCCAAATACTCTCAGGGTTATTAATTTGTCCACTTTTTTGTCAAAAGTCTGGGACACTGGATAAAACTGGAAAAAACCACGTGAAACTGGACAAAATAAAATCCATTCAACTGTACATGTTCGCTGCATAAAATTATTCTGTTAAAGCAATAAATTGTCTACTTTTAACTTTGAATTAACAATTTTAGCAATAGAAATATTTTATTAGAAACTAGTAATTTGATTAATGAAAAGTGTAATTTTATTTTAATCATAAATGATCAAAAAAAAAAAAAATAAATAAAATAAAAAAAATAAAGAAAGAAAAAAAAAAAAAAAACAAAGAAAATGATAATTATACATATTAGTTATGTATAGTTTGCAAATGTAACAAAGTAAATCTGTTGTGGACTATTATAACATTATCATATTGGATATTAGGAAAAAAAAAAAAAAAAAAAAAAAAGCTATTTAATGCTATATCTAAATTTTTAAAAACAAAAGAAATAGACAGGCCGTAGCCAGAAAAAGATTTCATAGATAATATTGACAGTTAAAAATAAAGAATAACTTAACCCCCAACACTGAACACTCCTACCCACTCTAAAGAGACTATTTTCAATATTCAAGTTTTTCTCAATCAACATGATTGATTAATACATATATGATTATTTTATAATCTTAAAAATAATTCAAATTGTTTCTTTGTCATTTTGTACTTAACATGGAAATATCTTATTTAATATTTCTATACTAGATTAAAAAGAAAAAAAAAAAAAAAAAAAATTCTCATAAATATAGATTTAATGTTTTTATCAATTTATGTCAGCAAGTCCTTTCAAAGCAAAGCTTTCGATTGTGTATAACATTTTATTTGCAATGCCAACATGTCATTTTCTTATCCAAGAATTTAAAAAATCAAATTTACATGTAATCATTTGATAATTTTATATTCTTATTTTAATTTTGTAAAAAAAAAAAAAAATATATATATATATATATATATATATATATATATATATATCTATTAATTGGTAATAGAAATTCTAGATAAAAAAAATACAAAATTAAAATTTTACTTCCAAATAAAAAAGTTATTTATTTTTTACAAAAGTAATGTCTATAACAATATAAATGTGCGCATATACATACACAGGGCGCAAAATTTCCGCTCGCCATTGGCGAGTGAAATTTTTGCTGTGGCAAGTAAAAATTTGGTCTATAGTTATACATAGAATTCTTACAGTATATGGTGACAGAAATCATTCTTTATATAGATTTAAATATGGCAAAATCTTGCCATCTTGTAACCTCATATTTAATCCCAGGGCCCTACTTAGACTACCTGGAGCCCCGGGGCAAGCCTATTCTGGGGGGCCCCCTTGCAGTGGCATAAGAGCTCTTTAGGTTGCAGAATTTCTGCATACACCTGTAGGGGGCCCCCTTCCAGAAGGGGGGCCCAGGGCATTTGCCCCGTATGCCCTGCCGATAGTCAGGGCCTGTTTAATCCCAGTCTGGGAAAGGAAAAATGCTTAGTGCATGCATAAAAGTTTTAATCTCTTCGGCAGTTTCGTTTCTCCCATTATGATTTCTCTAACATTTCTGATGTAAAAAGTTAAATAAATAAATCGGTAAATAAGGAAGCTTAATCTTTCATAATAAAAAGATTTTCACAGGATATTGTTTAAACAAAGAGTTTTTTTTTTTTTTTTTAATTTCTTCTTCTTTTTTTCTTTAATGACTCTTTGCATCAGGGTTGGGTTTTTGATGTCAAAAAGTGGTTTTTGACATGACAAAGGTTTAAACATGGTTTAAACTGTCAAAAACCTGTCATAAACCTCTACCGTCAAAAACCTGTATTGTAAAAATTCAACATCTATAAATGAGCTAGAATCTGGTTAGAAATAGGATTTAGTACTATTTGCCACATACAAGTGAATATCTAAAAATTATTCTGTTTATAAATTAACAAATCTGAAAACAATTTGTAGATAATTTATAAAAATTTAGGTAAATATACTGGTTTATAACCTAAGAAATATATACAAAGTATGCATAGATATATTTTGTACGTTTATGCTTATTTATATTTCTAAAATTCCAAAGTTACTTATGAATTTTCACATAAGCCATAAAAACACAGGAACACTTTTTTTTTTTTTTTCCTTTAAGTAAAACATAATATATGTATGCAGTAAATTAACATGAATTTGAAAATAATTATATTTATAATCTACATTTATTATACTTATCATTTATTAATAAATATTTATCTGTTTATCATCATTATTGATTGTATAAATATTTGTACCTGTTTATAGCTTCGACTATTGGTGTTTGGGGAGTAAGGCTAATTGCCTACTTTAGTGTCTTAGGCAGGCCTAAGGGGTAAAGCCCTCCGTGTGGGTCTGTCTACAGGGTCCTAGTCCGTATTTATACAAGTTTTGGAGAAAACTATGAAAAACTCTAAATGGCTAAGCCAACAAGCACGCCCTGGGATCGAACCCGACACCTCACGTCTACCCGCTTTTAGCATAGTACCACTTGGCCGCTAGTGGGCCCTACAGCTTAGACTAATAATTTAAAAAAAAAATCTGTATGGGTAAACATTAAATTTATTGTAATTTATACATGTCCAGAAAGCCTTCATATTTCTCGTGTCTCACGGTAATTAAAATAATTTCAGACACAATTCCAGCTTGTTAGCATTCAGAATTATTGCTTTTTCTTAAAAACTTGCAATATCAGCAGTCATTAAAAAAAAAAAAGTTATACTTTTCAATATAATATTTAAATACAAAATATTAGGCTATGCATTTTTATTTTACAGGTTAAAATACATAATACTAAAAGCACAATACTAAAAAAAATGAACTATAAAATGTTGTATTGCAAATAAAATGATTTGTCAATCAAAATGATCTATCAATGATATATAAATCATAAATTTTTAGAAGCCTAAAGTTTTGTTTTTATATTAATCAAAATGTTATAATAATGTTTCTCCAAAAACATTAATATGTTTACCTTTTAAATCATACTTATAAATAATATCTTATTGAAAACAACTATATTTTTAAAGTATCACATAACTAAGTTACTAAGTTTAACATGTGCTATATATATATTAAGCATAGTTATAAATAAATTTCGTAATAATATATAAAAGTATCACAGCATATTTTGAATGAACATAGACATAATTCATAATAAAATTTTTAAAGCCTAAAGTTTGTTTTTTATATTAATCAAAATATTGTAACAATGTGTTTTTCAAAGAACATCAATCTATTTACTCTTCAAAAAAATCTTTATGAACTATATTTTATTAAGCTAAGTTTTTATATGACAATTGAATTATAAATATAGGTTTTTAACATGACGGTTTTAACCATGGTAAAAACTGTCATGTGTCAAAAACCTGCCAACCCTGAATATTTAAATATAACTACTTCCCTTTTTATTGGAAAACTGCTGTTATTGCTTCTATTCTAAAACCAGCCAAACCCCCTGACAGGGCTTCAAGCTACTGACCAATTTCCCTTCTTAGTGTCTTAAGTAAATTATTCAAAGTCTTTATTGCTTAAGAAATTGACTGACTCTCATATTGCAGAAAATATTATGATCCCGGAACAACTTGAATTCTGCAATGGCCTTTCTGCTCCACACAAGGTCTACAGATTAGTTAAGCACATTACCACCAGCAAAATTATGAAGCAATACATTGCAGCAGTTTTTCTTCACATCGAAATGGCGTTTGACAAAGTTTGGACTTCTGGCATCATTTTAAAACTTATTAATTATAACTTCCCCCCTTCCTTTATTAAATTAATTCATAATTACCTACTTCATAGAAACTTCCACATGAAGGTGAAAGATACTCTTTCACGGAACTTCTTTGCCCATTTCGGCATTTCTAAAAGCTCCAAAATAAGCCCTAAATTTCTCAACCTGTACATGAATGAAATACCCCCACTACCCAAATACCTCTTTGGCTACTTTTGCAGATACCTATATTTTTGCTTCAAGCATTAACAAACAGGCGTTTTGCTATTTCCCGACACCTTAAAATTATTGTTAAATGGTTTTATAAATGGAGAATAACACATTTTTAAAATTAAAAAGGATTGATTTCAAATTATTATATTTAAATTTACCTTATTTAAAATCCTTTATAAAAAGTTGAGCTTATATATTTCGGCTCCCAAACGGAGCCATCTTTGGAGCTCGAATGACAACTAAAGCTGGGCAGTGCGTTTACTTTCCTCTTCTTCTTTTTCTTACTTCGCTTCTTTGGTTGAATCAAGTGCTGCCATTCTGGTGGAATTATATTGTGTTTGATGTCATTAACAGAATCGTTAGACGTTAAGATCTCAAGGGATGCTCTTTTTAGGGCATAATGATGTGAATTATAAGGGGATACATTTTTAATAATTAATGGAATTAGTGTTAATGGGTTTAATATTGTTAGTCCTTGAAAATGCAGTAGAGTGTTTATTATGTTTGAGGTCGGCGAGCAGGCATAGATAATATACTCGAACGTCATTCGCGGAAAAATTTTCAGCATTCATAAGAGAAAAAAAAGAGCGTGAAATTTTTACACGAATTAATTTCTTCCGCTTTCAAAAAAGTCGCAGATATCGTTCGTAAAAAAAAAAAAAAAAGAAGAAGAAAGAAACACCCCATTAACGATCGATAAAGCCTCCACATTCCCAATCTTTCTACATCTACAACATAAATGTCAATATTAATATTTTAACCTCACATTATGACGTTCTAGAATCTATAAAGAAATAAAATTGTTAGATATTTCTTTCTCATAGAATTATATTTTGCCCTTTCCCCCTTTTCTTATCTATAACTAACCTTAATTATATATTTGTTGTTTTAGGACTTTTAACTTTTATTTTTCACATGCTTTTATTTTTTTGTGTGTGTGTGTGTTCGCAGAAAGTTTTTCATTTTTTCTAAGTCTGTCGGCGAGGTGTTCAGAGATCCCATCAAAAAAGAAATATGAATCATGGGAGTTACTATAAACAAACTCAGGGCGTCCCCATGGGATCTCCTATTTTGGGGATCATCGCTGAATAAAAAATGAGGATTTTTGAAAACACTGCCAATAATATTATTAACAATTGTAAACTCTGGGTTTGTTACATAGATGATATTTTTACTGTTACCTCCCAAAATATTAAACCTGAAAACCTCCTTGTTGACCTTAATAAAATTGACCCTCTCATTAAATTCACGTATGAGACAGAAACGAACAATAGTTTAAATTTTCTCGACGTTAATATTATCAAAAATAAAGATCACTCCATTAACACTACTGTTTTCCGGAAACCCACTAGCAATAACGAAATTATAAACAATAAATGTCGCACCCCCATCCCATATAAATATGCCGCCTTACGCTCATATGTTAACCGTGCTATTCTCATTTGTTCCAATAAAACTTATCTGAATACTGAATTAAAATTTATAAAAAGTATTGCTAAAAAAGCTAACTATAACCCTGCTATTGTGGATAAATTCTATAAAAAATGTATAAAATCACTTAATCATATTCCAAACGCTCAAAAAATAAAACAATCGTTCACTTCCGCGATCTCCTATTGTAAAGGTGCCTCCGTTAAAATTAAAAATGAAGCCAAAAAACATAACATTAATATTCCGATTAAACCAAATAAAAATATTTACCAACGCATTCAAAACAAAAAAGGTCCAATTCACTTTAAACACACCACAGGAATTTATAAAATTAATTTTCAGTATCAAGATAAAAACAATGCCAGCTACATTGGGATGACCAAACGTAAAATTAAAGACAGTATCTCTGAACACCTCGCCGACCTCAAACATAATAAACATTCTACTGCATTTTCAAGGACTAACAATATTAAACCCATTTTAACACTAATTCCATTAATTATTAAAAAATAGCCTCTTATAATTCACATCATTATGCCTTAAAAACAGAAGCCCTTACGATCTTAGCATCTAACAATTCCGTTAACGACATTGAACGCAGTATAATTCCACCAGAATGGCAGCACCTGATTCAACCAAAGAAGCGAAGGAAGAAAAAGAAGAGGAGAAAAGTAAACACACTGCCCAGCTTTAGTTGTCATTCGAGCTCCGAAGATGGCCCCGTTTGGGAGCCGAAATATATAAGCTCAACTTTTTATAAAGGATTCTAAATAAATTTAAATATAATAATTTGGAGAATAACATTTAATACCACCAAAAAACTGAAGCTATTCTTTTTTATCATAGAGGAAATGCAATGTTACCTGTTATTAGAGATAAATATCAAATTACCCTCAGTGCTACTCTCCTACCATGGTCTAATCACTGTAAATACCTTGGCATTATTCTTGGACAAGGCCTTACTTTTCAACAACATATTATCACTATTAAAATATTCCAGGCTGCTATATGTAAATTTATGCCCCTTTTAGCTTGGAATAGTAAATTAAACTTTAAAAATAAATTGCTCTTGTACACTTCCTACTTAAGGTCTTATGCTTGTATGGCGTGGTCATATGCTGCCAAATCGCACAGGGCTCAAAATTCAACTATTCGGAAAATACTTAATATGCCTTGGTACGTTAGAAATTTTCATATTTATAATGAAATAGAAACTCTTGAACTTAACAATTTCATTCAATATTTAAATATTCAATTCCATCTGGCACTTGAAAACTTAGACAACTCTGCTTTGTTTAAACACTCTCACATCATATGACCACAACAATCCTTTCAACAGACGCAGACCCAAAGCGGGCCTCAGTCTTAACTCCCACCTTTAACCTTTTATGTGTTTTATATTTATGCCTTTTTTTCTTTACTATTGCCATCTGGCTCTGACTTCTCTTCGGAGGTTATATCCTGTCCTTGTCTATGTGATGTTTCATGTTAGTCTGTTTTATTGTCCTTGTGTTAAAAAAAAAAAAAAATATTTTCAAAATACTAAAAAAGAATTGCTCTTTTCAGGGATGAGAGTGGGAAATGGACAAAAAGTCTGAAAATATGTACAATACTCACAGATAATTTAATTTTTTCAATAAAAGAAGAAACAGAGACAATAAATCATACTTTGCATAAGCAAATATGAGAATAAATTAAAATTAATTGCTCAAGAACATGTTAAAACAAAGAATATTAAACAAAAATAAGAATGTTTTGAAAGAAAAAATTCTGAAAATTACTTTTAAAAAATTAAGAAAAGTCTGAAATTCCTACTTAAGTCTGAAGAATCTCATCTCTGTCTTTTAAAAATCCAAAAATATTCTTACTATCCCTAAACTTTCTCCTAGTTTTGTAATGCTGTTCTTAACCTCTCTACTCATTTTTACAATTTGTGTTTCCTTCATCCATAAGCTCTAAAATCTGTTTTAGTACAATGTTTTTTGTTTCTTTTATGCCCCCCCCCCTTCCATTGCAGTGAAATTGATACTCGGGATTCACACTCTGTTAGCTTCCATTCCTAGGTATCGGAGGATGCGTGACTGTCACAGGTGCCTCTTACCCAAATCATCTGAAGAATCCAAGGACAAAAAAAATATAGCAAATATTAAAAAATTTAGGAAATTTTTGCCTCTTTTACTACACACACACAAAAAAAGGAAAGATTATTTACGCTTTTTATTTTGCCAGGATTATAACTTGTTTCAACTCTTTTTTTTTTTTTTTTTTTTTTTTTTGAGATTTTGGTTTCAACACTAAAAAAAGTTCAAAAGAAAAAATGCGCTTCCTACTATTTTTAACAAAACGTAAATTTTAATTAAAAATATGCAAGTAAACAGTTAAAATAAGTTTAACATTATGTAGTTATTAAATGAAGATAGCTTGTAAAAAAATAAATAAATATTCTATCTATAAGATAGTTAGAATTTAAAAAAGGGAAGATGCGTCTAATACTTACCGTACGGCTTTCACTACAAAGAAGATAAGTACTATAGACATAAAGCCCAAAGCAACAATTCCTGTCCTCTTGAATGCATTTTCATCGATATTCATCCACGTTGGGAGATTTGCAGTAGAGTTAAAGTGTTCTTCAATAATTGGAATTTTATTTTGAACAGTAACATTAGTTAATCCCGGTGACACAACTTTATTTTCAAACAAATCAACATTACGGCTTTTATTTGCAGTCTCTATAACTTGTTTTTTATCTTCTTTTTTAAATTGTTCAATTTTTATTTCATTTGAAAGTGATTCGTTCATATGTAGCGATAAGACATCCGAAGAATTAACTACCGTATGGCAAAGTATGCATAAGTATAGAGTAAAAATGAAGTAAAGCACTGAATAATTTATAATCATATAATTCAACATTTGTCTAACGCAATAATTAAAACACATAAGAAAGGTTAAAAACCTCTAATAATACGAAAAAATATCATATAATGTTTGCGATTGTTTACATTACGAAAGTATTAAAGCAACGTAAATAAAATCTCTTCACTTCATCGGAAGCGTGTGGAAGGTGGGAACGAAAAACAATTAATAAAAATCAGTAATGATTAATCCCTCAAATTTAAAGTCTTAATTATTAATAATTTACTATTATCAATTATTAAGTTTTAATTATTAATAAATAGTATTTATTTTAAAATGCAGGGAAAACAAGTCTCTTATATGCATGGAGGAAATTAAATAATTTTATATGAATTCAAAATTATTATTCATTGTTGTCAATAAATTTATTTATTTATTTATTGGAATTGTATTATTTGTATGACTTTTTATTTGCCGATAAAAGAAAAATATAATTGATAATAATCGATTATCGGAATCTAGACTTATGTTAATCATTTACCCTCTGAACCAATCAATGCATAGCGATCCAACTTTGAAAAATATTTTTTATGCTACGTACATTCTTGATTCTTGCTCTATGCTTGTAATAATTTGCATGATTTATAATTAATGTGAGAAATTAAATTGCAATTAAGAATTATATCTAGTCATTCTTTTGAGAATTATGGTTCGTGTGAATTTGTATTTATGTTATATATTCATTTTTGTTTTGTATCATTAAAAGGTTATTAATAGCTTCATCTCCATGTTTATTTTTAGGAAGCTCTTAAGAACCGAACTAATGTAAATTTAGGAGGTAAAATCAATGTTTTGGAGCCTCAAAAAAGAGTCATTAGAAAGCCCTTGCGTAGCGTGGAAAACAAAGCTAGAAATGTTTCTCTAAAGGTAAGCGATAATTAACGGTATCCTTTCAAAGGACAAATGTTTATACTTTCTATATATACATACTCCGTATACTGAACTAGTGCGCTATTCCAGTAGCAGAATTTTCTGCATCTATCGGTGGCATAATAAAATTTAACTGCAATCCCAAAAACGTCTGCCCAAATCTGATGTTACAAGTAATGTATATTGGGAAATTCATAAAATATGATTTGTTGAATTTACAAAGAAAATAAATGTGAGTGTATACAATATGTACTGTAATGAAGAGTCATAATAAAAAGCTTACATTTTGTAATTTTAAGCCTTGTAAGTTTTGGAGATGGGAAATTAATATGCAGCGCTATAAACAATCTGCAGTGACCGCTGCCGTACTAAGTAGTTTCTGGTTTGTCTGCTGCTGAGTGTACTATCGTCAATATTCCTCTTGATTTCATTCCCTCTCCCTTTTTGTAAGCTTAATTCATTTCATACCCCCCCCTCCCCTATCTTTGGGTTTGGAAGGGGGGTAACTTCTGACAGAATATCTTTTTCTTTCTCCTTAGTGTTTTGGCATAAATAAAGAGTAAATATTGCCCTCCCTTTCCCTCTCCCCTCTCAAAGATTTTTCTGAAATTTCAATTGCGCAGTTGTGTGCCCTTATTTTTCCTTGCTGTTTAACCAAAAAAAAAAAAAAGTCTGGTAGAAGAAAACAAAATATTAATCCTCAAACTGTTTATTTTGGAATGATTTTGTAAATGCTTTTTTGTGTTCCCAGTTTTTAACATATTCTAAAATATACACTTCAGAGGTAAAAATTTAAGAAAATTAAGTCGCTGCTTTACGGAACTGATAAATTAAGAATTTGTTGGTTTGTTTACATTTATATAACAATAAAAGGGTTTTTAAGTGAAAGTTTTCTCTATCCTTACGGTAGAGAAAGTATTGTTTTAGGGTCTAATTTTCGAAAGAGAGTTTTTGTTATATTTACATGTTCTGTTCTGAGGTCCCCTGAATATGAAAATCATCTTTTTAGCGAGTGGTCTGTCTGTGTTATCAGCCTATCTCAAGAACAAATAGTAGCAGAAATTCTAAACTCGATACTCTAAATGTGTATCATATAGGGATGCTACACTAAGCTTTTCGTTGAAAAGAAGCAGATAGTTAGTGTACAGGGACACTCAAAAGTATTCAAATACATTGTCTATGGGGGAAATTGAAGGTAAATAGTTTAACATCTATAGATAGACTGCACTAAACAAAATGAAACGAATATATATTTTTTGTAATATAGTCAACTGAGAAAAAAATTTTGTATATGTAGGAGCCTAGCCCCCCCCCCTCATGTAGTGTAAATTTTCCTGATGGGTATCTTTCAGGAGCTCACCAATACCTTTTTAAAATGAATGGTTGAACCATCGATCTGCAATAATTTAAAAGAAATTTTATCAATTTTTTTTTTTTTTATATCTAATTTTGAGAATAAATTACTTTTTTAAATTTTGAGTGTTATACTACTTCCCTAATATGGAAATCATCTGCATTTTCATGAAAGATTAATTTTTTAAAATTTTAATAAATTATTTTTACAGAGTGAATTTGCATAGGAAAATATAGAAGTCATGTTTTGGCCACAACACACTAGTTATTTGTTGTTAGTGGATGTGCTTTACTAATAATACTTTACCATTTTCGGGAATTGAAATAAGTTTCTCAGAGATATAGTAAATAATGCATGTTTAAAGCTAAATATTTATAGCTTGTCTTTATACATTTATACGTTTTTGAGGCTTCCTGATTACCATAGTCAAGTCTTTTAACGTTTGAAATTTGTCTGTCTCTTAGAGTAACTTGAAAACGAATAATTTTAAGAGATCCAAATGTTGTATTTTGAAGTTAATATAAGTTTGTTGCTGGAAAAGTTTGAAGATTGATAAGTTTCAATGAATATTGCGTGTGAAAATTGTCTGTATAATTTTAAGTAGACTTTTAATTTTAATAACAGAATTAAATTCTATATAAATATAGCTGCAATAATGAAACAATGGGGTTAAGGGGGGGTGGCAGCCCCTCACACAGAACTAATTATCATATAAAACTCTTCCAAAGCTAAATTTGAATTGTTTAACATAGGTTTATATAACAGTACTCATTATCTTACCTCTCCAACCTGTATTTATAGTATTAAATTTCAGGGTAAGAGAAAGTCGTGAGAGTGACACACCAGATTATTTAATTGTAATAAATGGGTATGTGTTGAATTGTACAATTAAATAAGTACTATGTATCAATATAACTTAGAAATTTTATTCATCAAGCCTGAAAGTTCATTTCAGAAAATTTTGGAGTGGAAGGCTAATTTTTTTTATACTAAGTAAAAAAAAAAATACCAGAGCCGGGAATAGAGCCCGAGCCTTCCGCTTTACATGCGGATGCCCAAACCATCGAGCTACCCTGGCTGATTGCCAGCTAGACATTTCTTGCATAACATTTGTTGGCAAAGTCAGAGTCTGCAAACACAGCTGTATAAAGTGATATTTTTCACATAGTTGGTATTTAAAAAAAAAAAAAAAAAAAATCTGCCTTTCACTCCAAAATTTTCTGAAATGAACTATGTATCAATTTACTTTCCTTAATTTGCCATCCATTTTATGACTTTAATTTCTTATTATACTAATTTATAGTAATTTATAAAGTAATTTAATTATAAGCATACACTTATTACATAAACATTTGGGGTTTTATTTAACATAAACTCTGCTTAAGAAGTCACTCCACTTAGTCATTTTTAACTGCTCCCGTGAGCGACATGCTAACAAGGTTTCACTGTATTTACTTGTTAATTTAAAAAAAAGTTTTCAGATTTTTGATTTATTTTTACAGCTAATGTTAAACAATTTAAATTTTTTTTTTTTTTTTTTTTTTTTGTCGTAGGGTAAGTGAACCAGTGATTGACACTTTTAGAGCAATTTCTGATGTTTTTAATGTTCTAGTCATCAGAAAATATTTTTAGAAATCTTAAGTTAGTACATATGGTACAGGGGTCGATCCAGGCAAAATTTAGGTCCCTTTTGTGGCCCCTTCACAAAATTCCACTTAGTAAAAAGGGACCCTTCACAAAATTCAAATTCATGAAAAGGGACCCTTCACAAAATTCAAATTTATAAAATGAGTCCCTTCACAAGATTTTGTTTTATAAAAATGATCCTTTTATTAAATGTTTTCATATTTTCAGTATTATTTTTAATTTATGCCTTAATTTGGCTCAACGAAACTCTATTAACTTGATATTAAACATTACATAAAGTGATTGTAAAAACTGAAGATTTTACACAATATTTTACTTTTTCACAAAAAAGGGACCCAAAAATTAAAACCTGGATTGACCCCTGTGGTATGAAAGACATTCAGAACCACATATATGTTAAAGTTAAAATATAAACATTTTGATAATTTTTTTTTAATGAATTTTTATTTGACATCCTTCAATGTTCCAGTAATTGATACTACCAGTTTTTCATTTTATCAGTAATTGGCCCCCTATGTTCCAGTGTTTGACTCTGCTAGTTATTCATTTTACCAGTTATTAGCACTCCAGTGTTTGACATAAAATGTTAACATTCTAATATGTATAATATGATTTTATTTTTCTTATTTATTTCGGGATAGATGTCAGTTACTGGATCATGCCAATCACTGGAGCACCCACAGTACACTATAATTAGCTTAAAAAAAAAAAAAAAAAAAGTCAGAAAAATTTTTTAAGGCCCATGAATTTTTCTGTCAAGTCAAGAGACACCCTTATACATTAAGAAATATAAAATTTCTATTAATATTTCCAGTGCCAAAAAGTGCTAAAGTTGACAACTAATTTAAGTGAGTAATTATGTATTTTGTATTTCAGTTTTCCCTCAAGAATCACAAATGCAAGCCAAACTAAAATTTCTCCCCATCCTCCCCCTTTCCATCCTTTTTAATTGTCTAGGGTTTTTCTGTGTGTGTTTATTAATAAATTTTCAAATATCACTTTTCCAAAGTTTAAACACATGTAAAGTTAATACTTTACATACTTTCAGGCTCCAGGAATTAAAGGTTCCAGTAAAATCACAAAAACAATTGATAAAGAAAATGTTACTCAAGTTTTTAAAGGGCCCAAAGAGAAAAAAGCTGCTGCTCTAGAGGTAAAGGAAAAAAAGGTAGTGTCTTCTGTTCCTGAAGTGAAAAAAGAAGTTCAGGTAATGTTTAAAATTGTCTTGATACTTGTAAAATGATCTAGTTTTTTTTTCCCTGTCCCCCATAAATTAAGTACTTGAGTAGCTGCAATTTTGAAAATACCTCGAAGAATTTTAAAGCGTTTCTGGGTGAGATTTGAAATTCCTATCAGCCACCGATAGGATTCCTAGTCAGTAATCTTTACATCTTACCCTGCTGTCCCCCCCCCCTTCCCCGGGGGGGTACAAAAGTCGCACCTTTTTAAGCATAACTTGGCTCCAAACTACTTCACAGTGAAGAAATTGCAGATGGGGAGACTACACTTGAGTACAGAAATGCCATTCTCTGCAATTTTAGATTTTTAAGGTGGGGAGATGAGAAAAAACATTTCTCAGAGGCAAATTTTGCAAAATATGGATTTTCGAGTAGAATTCCACTAGAGTAATAGCACAAAGATATAAAAAACCACAAAGTGTCGTCTTGAGGCTATTTCCAGGGGTGAAACTTTTCAGGGGCTACCCCTGAATTCAGGGTTTTTGAAAATTTTGCTGTCTTTGAATTTTATGTTAAATTACTTTGTTTTTACAGAAATTTCTCATTTTGAATGTTTAATTTGCCTTATGTATTACAAAGTCTATAAATGTTGGTAGCCAAGCCATATGATATATCATTAATAAATGTCTCCTATCTGCAAGTAAGGAACAGTTTTCAGGGTTTTTGCAAGCTAGGTAGTTTCACCCCTTTATTTCCAAAAGCTTATTTTTGTTTTTTTCAATTTGGGGAGGGGAGTAATGAGGGGGCAAATTCAAGCCCTTTTTTAGTGCTAAATTCATCCGGGGGAAATCTACAGGAGCTGAGGTAAAAAATTTGTCTCTTATTTACGTGTATGCAACGTCCATTGCAATAGGATTTTGCGAAATTCCCCCTCCAGGAGGGGGGGGGTAAACCATGTTTCCAAGCATAATTTTGCTTCAAATTATCTCGGTAAGATTTGTTTTCATGTATGGGTTGATTATGCATTCCCAACACACTATAAAGGGATTTTACAAAATTTCCCCCTGCCCCCCTTTTAAGGATGGGGAGGTAGAGCAAAAACACGCTTTTAATAGTAACTGTGCTCAAAGTTATCTCAAGATAATGATTTTTTGATATATTGATTGGTTATGTGTACTAGACAAAGGCTACAAAGGGATTTTGTGGAGAAGCAAAAAACATGTTTCCATGTGTAACTTTGCTCCGAACTATTTTAAAAAGGTGATTTTTTTTGTTTGGGCTGGTTATGCATTTCCAACATGTGCTATAAAGGGATTTTGCAAAATTTCCCCTTTTCTTACTTTAAGGAAGGGGGGCAAAAACATGTTTTTAAGAGTAACACTGCTTTTAATCTCAGAAAAAAAGATTTTTTGATACGTTGATTAATTATGCATACTAAACTCATACACGTACTGCAAAGGGAATTTTTGAAATTCAGTCCTACATCCTCTTGGGGGGGGGGGGGGATGGCAAAAAGCATGTTTCCATGTGCAACTGTTCTATATTATCTTAGGATAGCAATTTTTGATGTGTGGGCTGCTTTTATATATATATAATATAAATGCCTAATAATAAAAAAAGAAATTTTTAGTTTTTAATGCTATTGTAAGTTTTATAGCTTGAATGCTTTAGAGTGGGTTCTTAGTGCAATTAGAAATTATAATAAGGAAACAAAGGTACATATAAATTGTTCAGTTAAAATTACTGGAAGCTTTAATATAGCTTTATGACATCCAGTACATATTTATGCAAATTAGGACTGTCCCAAAATGTTTTCATTTATTATAAATGAAAACATATGCATTTTTTTTTTTTTTTATTACAAATCAAACTTTTCTTATAATAAACATGGCCAGCTTTCTTGAATGGGTTATACCAATATACAGAAAAATGTTTTGATGTGCTAGGTTTACTCATCTTTACACAAAGTTTTAATGATAAAAATATTAAAATCATACAAATTTAAAGTCGGGTTGTAAGAAAAAATTTCTTGCATAATAAAGGTAAAAACTAAATAGAATTAACAAATTTTTTTCTTGGGGCTCCTCATTGTTTAAAATAAATATGCCAAAAATGTTTGAATTTAAAAAATTAAAATGCCCATTTTACTTCTACTTAAGAGTATAGCAGTGTTCCCATGGGTCAGAGAGAACGTCGGAATTTGAAATTAGTGTAAAAGTCGGGGAAAATCGCAAATATTGTCTAAAAATGTGGAAAAATGATACAAACCTGGAAAAATGCCTTTTGAGCATTCAATTTATGTTGCAAGTCACATGACTATGTTGTCTTTTATGTTGCAAGCTGTGTTATGTTTTACGTTGTGAGCTTATCTTTTTATACTGCAAACCAAATTTCATGACTGGAATTGTCTAAAAATAGACCTGGAAAAGTCTGGATTTTTTTTTTTTATTGAGTTGAAACCCTGGTATGAACCCCAAATCACAACTAACTTTTTCTACATTGAGATCTCAGAAGTGACAAATCAAAAATTAAACTACAGTGGAGATGGAAATGAGTCTCATGCCAGCAACAACATACATAAAATAATCTAAAGACAATTTTGAACCAGAACATCTGTAATTAGCAAATGAATTTATTATTTACTTACTATGACTTATGCTGTCATTAATTTGTAAGTGTAGTAATTTATTATCTGAATGGCTCCTAATATAAATTTATAACCTTATATTCTAAATATTTTGTAATGTCTTTAAAAAAACTGCGTAAGTTTTAAAATAATCATTAATGATTCTAATCTTAAAAATTTTGAAACTTGTAGAATTGCACACACATTTAAAAAAGAAATTAAAATCAGGTTTTTAATGATCTTAGAAGTTTTCGTGAAGAAAACTTTTTTTTTTTTTAATACCATTTTACTAGTCATAAATATGAACTTTCAAAATGTCTTTTATCAAGTAAGCATATTATATTGTACAGTTGAACCTCAAAAATCAGGGCATCCAGAAATCTTTAAAATCTAGACTATTTTTTAATTTTAAAATAAGACATAGACCTGTATCTTGTATCACATTTTGTGTGCAATGCACTTTAAAATTCATTTAATTGAACACAGAATACATATATTTGCTCATAATCGGAGACATTTTTTATACTGCTTGATTGTTAATTAGATTTTTTTTTTTTTTTTTTTTTTACAAAAACAGGTAGGTTATAAAACAAAATTTAAAAGAAAGAAATTAGAGGGAAACAGTTTTAAATTACTGGAATGTTAAAAAAAAAATTGTTTCCTTAGTTTGTTAGTAGTTATTTGGCAGGCATTATCAGTTGTTTATTGTATTTTAGTGTAATATATCTGTTTGAATTTTAACAAGTGTTTTATTATATTTATATTTTAATTAACCAATTTCATTTGTTTATTTTCATTAACATAAAATTGCAATTTGTATGATATAATATCACAAAAAATTAGTTTTCAATAAATCTCTAAAATCTGGAATCGCCGTGGTCCTGCCAATTCCGGATTTTTGAGATTCAGCTGTAATTATAATCAATACAAAAAACCCTTAACGGGTTAAAAGTTTGTGACGCAGCACTGTACTTTATGGCTATAAGAATTAGAAATACGGGTCTTAAAAATAATGATATCAAATTTTCAGTGACGCTTTGATATTAATTAAATTATACATAGATTTTCTTATTTGAATTTGCTTTTTCCTTTTATTTATATTTACAGTGTAAACGTTATTTTCAAGATAAAATAATATATAGCATTTACTCATTGATACCTTTCCATTCACATCTCTTATACTATGAAAGCATGTGTTTTAAAAGAAATTATATGAAATTCCAGTAACGCAGTGGTGTTACATTAAATGATTTGTTTTTAAATTTCACTGCAATTATTTTGTTTTGCATATTAAAGTATATGTGCACATTGAAATATTGCTTTTAATTTTCAAATACGCTGTCAAATATATCACTTTCATTAAGCTTATATTATGTACTGAAATATATTTATTTCAATGAATTATTCTATCTTTTGCGTCACGCCATCAAAACTGAAAAAATGTTCACAATTTTTTTCTTTGCAGCACAATATCTATTTGCATGCATTTTCGATTTATTTGGATGAAATGACACAAAGTAAACATTTCCATATATTTTACTTACAGTTTTGGATGGCGTGACGCAAAAGATAGAATAATTCATTGAAATAAATATATTTCAGTACATAATATAAGCTTAATGAAAGTGATATATTTGACAGCGTATTTGAAAATTAAAAGCAATATTTCAATGTGCACATATACTTTAATATGCAAAACAAAATAATTGCAGTGAAATTTAAAAACAAATCATTTAATGTAACACCACTGCGTTACTGGAATTTCATATAATTTCTTTTAAAACACATGCTTTCATAGTATGAGAGATGTGAATGGAAAGGTATCAATGAGTAAATGCTATATATTTTATCTTGAAAATAACGTTTACACTGTAAATATAAATAAAAGGAAAAAGCAAATTCAAATAAGAAAATCTATGTATAATTTAATTAATATCAAAGCGTCACTGAAAATTTGATATCATTATTTTTAAGACCCGTATTTCTAATTCTTATAGCCATAAAGTACAGTGCTGCGTCACAAACTTTTAACCCGTTAAGGGTTTTTTGTATTGATATCATTACTTTTTAGGGGTTAATGATCAAAACGTAAAATTAAAGGAGCATGGTAATGAGTTATAACACTGTATAAAAAATGTTGTTTTAGAGGTCATACTCGAACAAAATAACAAACTAAATGAAATTTCAAAATTTTATAAAAAGTGATTAAAAAAATAAAAAAAAACTTTAAGAAAGAATATTTTTTGAGGGATGGAAACATGCAACATTACAAAGGCATAATATAGTACATTTTAAAAATGACAAATTTCTACAAATAAAAAAATAAAGATTTTTTATTTTATTCAATATTCAATTTCTTATATAGCTCATTGGTTCAACTATTTCTTAGATAGTTCAACCGAAAATTCAAAATAAATGTTTAATAAAATACGAAAGTTTTTGTAATAAAGTGTTACGAATAAGTTTCTAAAGAATTTTCACCACATAGATTTTAGTTAGATAAAAATTTAACAAAAATTTTTAAATGTTCAATCGAGTGAACAAAAGATAAATATTTTGTTATTTTTAAATTGTAGATGCATAAAGTAAAACTGTTTAAGGATATGACAGTAATTTTCCAAAATACCTAGCACCATTGGGGTTAGGTTCAGATCCTCCCTTGGAAACTCTGATAATTCTAAAAAAGATGCTTAATCAATTTGAGAGAGATTTTGTTTGGTTTAAAATTAATTCAGCTGGGAAAAATAGGAGGGGGGTTACCAGTTAGATCATTTAGAAATTTTAATAGGGAAATCGCTTTTTAGAAAAATGTTTCTAAAAAACATGCATTAAAATGTTATGCATCTAGTTTTATTCTATCTGATTAAACATACTGTACATAGTCCCCACTTTCTTCCTAGTATTTCGGAATCGCTTTAGAATTCCTAAAAATTTTCTGAAACGTAGTGTAGGGATTTTGGACTTTGCCTCATTTTCAAAAATTGGTTTATGGGGCTATAAAGTGTATATGAGAGATCTAACTTTAAAATTTTAAATGATAAGGATTTTTTAGCACTTTGAGAAATCTTCTAAATATAATCACCTAAAATATTTCCAGTGATATTTTTTTAAGGTTGTTTGTTTGTAGGTTTTAAGGCCAATTGACTGCGCTAGGGTCCTAGGCCTATAAGTACATTGCCCCCGTGAGTTCTTTCTAAGGGTTGTAGCCCGTATTTATGCAAGTTTCGGAGAAAAAACACTGAATGAACGGCTAGGTTGAAGAGAGCGGGATGGGATCGAATCCGGCATTTCCCATCAACCAGCTTTTCAGCGCAGAACCGCTCGTGGGGCATTTTTTAAAGAAGCTTATATATATATACATTCTAAAAGTCCTATTTCTCTTTCCAGATCTATAGGAAACGCCTTGAAAGTTTTGAAAACGTAAAAAGCGTGCATATTAAATATGAGTCTAAGTAGAACTTTAAATGAGCTTCTAATCCCCCTCCTATTCGAAATTTTAATGTTTGCCTCCTAAGGTTTCTTCTATCTCAATTCAGCTTAAATTTCTTTTTTTCTTTTCCTTTCTTTTCTCTTTCTTTTTTTTTTTTTTAAATAAACCAAACGAGATCAAACGACGTGATCCTGAAATAGGAACATAATGGAGACTATTTTCAGTATATTTAATAATAATTAAAAGAAAAAAAAAAGAGGCAATCAAAATATATTAAAAAAATTTTTGTTTGTAGAAGACATTTCCGACAAACTACAAAAAGAACTTCATTTGTTTAAAATTTCAAAGATGTGCCTTTCGCTCCCCTGTTTTTACAGTTCGAATTTCCAAACAAAACAAAGATCCTTCAAACTGATTAAGGCCCCCCCGCCTCCTTTTTTTTTTTTTTTTTTTTTTTTTTACAGTTTTTAATTTTCCAAGGTGTTCTCGAGACACGGGGGACGACTTTAAAAGAAAATTTTTCTTTGTTATTTTCCTAACAAATAGTTATAGAGAAAAACATTTTATGTTAAAATGTTGTTTTGAAAAGGTCTTTCCATCAAACTAACAGAGATTCCCCCTCCCTCCACCCAAATTCCACATTTATAAAATTAAAATTTGCCCATCACTGAGTCCTTATGCCCCCCTCCCTTCCCCTACTATACACATTTGTTTTATTCTTAACTAAACAAAATTCCGTAAAAATTCTCGTAGACGTGTTTTACAGTTTTTAGAAATTCCGAAAATTACTAGATAAAAACAAATTGAATAATTCGTATTCGGCACTGTTTGGCGAGATTTTGTATGAACTTTGGAAACACACTTTTCTAAAATCGATGAAATTAAATTAATATAAAAATTCTACAGAACAACTTGATTAGTTTTTTATTTAATACAAAATGATTTTAAATCAGTTTAATTTAAAGTTGTTTTCGTAAAGAATTTGCCTTTACGATTTTTATAAAATAATGCAAACTCAAGTTACTATAACAATGTTTGTGTTAACAGTAATTATTAAGCTACGGGAAAAATCATTTAATTTAGTATAAGTATTAATCGTTATTATTGTTGGTTTGTCCACGACTTTTAAGTTTTTAAACTGATTAATAGATTAGTTTTACAAAATAAAAACAGTTACATATTATAATTTTACTTAATTTTTTATGTTTAATTAAAAGCTTAAAATTGCCTCACTTTACCTCGTAACACTTTTAAGATTTTATGGATATTGTATAGGAAAGCTATATTAAAAAATAAACAAGTACTTACGCAAATTTCAGAATAATATTTTGTACTAAATAATGAATAACAGAGGTTTTTAAAAAATATGTAATAGTAAAAAAAAAAAAAAAAAAATTCCTTTGTAATGGAAATAAACATCCTTAAATCCTATTTGAACCTCTGTCATTTAATCATTTGAATGATATCATTCACAAAAAAAAAAAAAAAAAAAAATTCCTCGAAATTTTATGCTATATTTTTTAGAATAGTGTGTACAATATTTACAATGTTATTATTAATTTCTAATTTAAAAGTTGCAGATTCATGGTAACTTCAATTTTATTTTATATCACTATTATATCTAAGAAATAAGTATATACGAGTTAAGGAGGATATTTTTATTTATTTATTATTATTATTATTATTATTATTATTATTATTTTTTTTTTTGGAGTAGTTTTTATTGTTATATTCATGCCACCTCCCTCCTGTTAAATTTAAGAAAGAAAGAAAGAAACGCGAATAATTTTTTAGGTATAGATTTGATTTAAAAGAGAAAAATAAATAATAATAGAAAAATCTTTAAAAAGTGAAATTTTTATACTGGTAAAAGTAGTATAGTTTGTTATGAATTTAATAATAATAAAAAAAAAAAATCTTAATCTATTCAAAATTTTATTATAGCTTAACATTTTGTAATTTATGTATATATACTAGAAACTTAATGAGCAAATTAATTATTTTCAAATTCTGTTTTAAGAATTTTTTCAATCCATAGTTTAAGTGATTTATCACCTAATTTTGAAAAAATTACAAATATTTACGTATGATTATCATATTATTTGTCATTTTTATGAAAATAAAGAAAAAAATTTTTGTTGTTGCAATCACTTTTTAAAATAAAACCAATTTTGAAAGTTAACAACGTATCAGCATGAAAACAATGTAAATACAATGAATATTTTTGATAAACAAATGTCATATAAAATACAAGTACCTAAATAAATAACTCATTTAATATATATATTAAAAAAAGAAAAGTATTTTTTTTATATTTTTGTGTTTATTTTTGACGCCAATTCGCGATAGATGGCGCCAAAACGATTATTTGATATTGAGTATTTCAGAATATTCTTCGGACTGTATTCGTCCGCGAAACTGCCGCATCACGGTATTTTCGGAGTAAAAAATAGTTCGATTTTTAAACTGAGTTATAAAAAAAACAAGAGTTTTCCTAGGGAAAAGGGAGACGTCAGGCACATCAGATAAAAGCGATTAATATCATATATAAATTAAACTAAATTCGCTCGAGCCATATTCGAGAAAAAATTCTTACACATTAGGCCGCCCATTTATAGCTTAAATGAGCCAATTCATATCTCCAAATATATTGCACGCAGAAATTTAGCGATTTCAGGGTAGGATCAGACAGAAGGTGAAAGACTATTTTTAAAATATCAGAACATAACCTCCCATATTTCCTGAGATATTAAGTGTCGGCTTTCAGCGGTTACTTTGATCTTAAAATTCCTGTATATATAAGTGTCGCAGTTTCGTTCGTTTTTCCGTTTCCGCTGAGTGTCGCGGCGTTCGTTTGTTTTTGCGCTTGCGTCACTTGAGACTCTGCCGAGTCTCTTGATACAATTTAACATGTAGAGTAACTAAGTTTTTTGTAATAACTTCTGATCCCATAGAGATCCCACTCTAAATGTTTCAGGTTATATAGCTTTTAGTACAACCAAAAACATATTTATTTTTCAATAAAAAAAAAAAAAAAAAAAAAAATCTTCAAAATTTTTAAAATTAAAAATTTTTTTTTAAAATTTTCACCTACCATAATGATGTTGCATATCAAATTAAACCTTGGAAAATACTCTTTAAAATGAGGGCTCATAAACCTCTCTATCCTTTATAAAAATTGAGAAATTTGAGATTGAAAATGCTTACAAAAGCTATAAAATACTAATTTTCAAAAATTAAAAAAAATTAAAGGGGAAAAAAAATCGATAAATTTCTAAACATATTTTCATTTATATCATTAAGGAGAATGATTCCTGCAAGTTTCATAGAAATCTGAGGTGGTCAGGTTGAAAATCGAAATATTTTGGTTGATTTGGCATGGATGGAATGATCAGTGTCTAAAAGAATATTTGCTTGTAGCGAGTAAATGAAGCATTTCTCCAGCCTTGGGTGGACTAAGGGGTGTCTATTGGTCATGGAAAAAAGTCATGAATTTAAAAATTATGAAAGTTGCAAAAAAATCATCAATTTTTGCAAAAGGTCAAATTTTTCATAACTTGAACATTCTTTGATCTAAGAGAAAACTGACTATAAAGTATTCGCCTGCCTCCCCTAACATGAAAATATTTGGTGAAAAAGAACTCTGTAATGATTGAAAATTGTATTTCCTTTGTTCATATACAATGCCTATGAAAGGCAGGTCCTTTTATCCCATGATGTCACATGGGGGAAGATCAGCCTCCCTACCTTTAGGTTGATTTCTTTAGAAATCGACCTGTTGCAATCACTTTATATAGATAATGAAAATTTTGTCATCACGATAACTCCCGAAATGATACTCGAGATCGAACCAAATTTGGACAGTGAACTAATCTTATAAATATCTTGGATGAGTTCGTTAACCAAGTTGTTCAGACTTTTTGTTTTCAAGTGGCAGCCACTTGAAAATTTCAAACCGACATTGTAAAAAGCATATTTAAAGAAAGATTTGCTTGAATTTTGATGTAAATACAGGCCACATAAGAGTCTCAATGAATTTTATCCACCATTTTTAATAAAGTGGCAGATATTTTAAGTTAAGCGGGACCACTTGAAAATTTAAAATCACTATAACTTCCGAAATAATACTCCAAATCGAACCAAATTTGGACAGTGTCTTAACTTATCTTATAAATATCTTAGATGAGTTTTTTAACAAAGTTGCTCCACCATTTTGTTTTCAAGTGGAGACCACTTGAAAATTTCAAATTCAAATTGTAAAAAGCGTATTCAAATTTTTTTTTTTTTTTTTTTTTTTTTTTTTTAAATTTTGATGTATACATAGATTACACAAGTGTCTCAAATAACTTTATTAATGAACTTTATCCGCCATTTTTAATAAACTGGCAATATCTTAAGTTAAGCGGGACCACTTGAAATCGGGCCACCACTTGAATATTTAAAACCATGATAACTTCCAAAATAATACTCCAAATGGAACCAAATTTGTACAGTGTCTTAACTTATCTTATAAATATCTTAGATGAGTTTGTTAACCAAGTTTCACTGCCATTTTGTTTTCAAGTGGAGACCACTTGAAAATTTTAAATTGTAAAAAGCGTATTCCGAAATTGTTTGAATTGTGATGTAAATACATACCACATACGGATCTCAATGAAGTTTATTAATAAACTATATCTGCCATTTTTAATAAAGTTGCAGATATCTTAAGTTAAGCGGGGCCACTTGAAATCAGGCTCCCACTTGAAAATTTAAAATCACGATACGATAACTTCTGAAATAATGCTCCAAATCAAACCAAATTTGGACAGTGATATTATCATATAATTATCTTGAATGTTTTCGCTGGGCAACTTGTCCAGACATCTTGTTTGTAAGTTCCAGCCACTTGAAATCACACTGCCACTTCAAAATATGCCACACGATAACTTTTAAAATACTAAACTTATTCAAATAAGTTGGATAGTGAACTTATGGTTCAAATATCTAGGATAAGTTCACTTGGTGACTTGATCCACAATTTTATTTCCAAGTGGCGGCCACTTGGAAATTTGTCATTATGGTAACTTTAGTAACACAGAATCAATTCGCATCAAATTTGGGTAGTGGATTTATCATTAAAATATCTCTCTTAAGTTCGCTGGGCATCTCGCTCCACTTTTTTTTACAAGTGGTGCCACCTGAAAATTTGTTATGACTATAATTATTGAAATACTGATTTAATTTAAACTAGAACTAGACAATGAACTTATATAGAAATATACTGGATGATTTCGATGGGCAAGTTGTTTTGTCATTTTGTATTCAAGTTGCAGCCACTTAGACTGCCACTTGAAAATTTGCCATAATAACTTTTGAAACACGGCATTGATTTAAACCACAGCTAGACAGTGAACCTATGCTTCAAATATCTTGGATGTGTTTGCTGGGCAACTTATTCCACTGTATTGTGTCCAAGTGGCGGCCACTTGAAAATTTGTTATCACGGTAACTTTAGAAATACTTAATCAATTCAAATCAAAGTTGAAAATTGGATTTATTATTCAAACAACAAAAATCTAGAAAATTCACGTAACTTGTGAACCAATCACGTTATTGCATACATCTTTGGTATATCGATAATAAGTATTTTCTCGCCAAAAAAGTCGCCATAGTGGAAAAGTTGCCAAATTTGGCGTCAAATCTATTACCTGCGTTACTGGATCTTTTTAATGTGTTTTTTAGAAAAAATTAGGCTATTTTAATGCTAAAACAAACTAGAAATGCTGAAAACTAACATTTTTATCAACTTACTAAGCCTCTTTGAAAGAATTTCTACAAAAAAAAAAATATTTCCAAATTTGCAACGATATCTTAGATGAGCAACTTTCTCTGCCATTTTGTTCGAAGTGGCAGTCACTTAATTTTTCAACACGGTGACTTTTGATATTTTGAAATAATTTGAACTATATGTGTACAGTAGACTTATCTCACAAATACAGAGGCTGTTCGCACATGTTTTGGACGATTTTGATGGAGTGTACTGAAACAAATTCACTCATATTTAGTGTTTTATCTGTTCAGTTTGATAGCCCTTGTTCTTAACTATCATTCTACATCGTAATTTCTATGATAATGCTTTTTATAATATCGGAAGAGGTATATTTTTCTACTCCTTGAACGGCTTTCCAAAGTCTACAAAGCATTGTAGGTCGGTGTTTGGATAATGCTGATTTTAAGTCTAAAAACACAAAAATCCAACAGTGATACATCAGGAGATTTAACAGGAATATCAGTGAAGGGTATGGTTTTAATTCACGTTTTTTGTTCCATTTTTTTTTTTTTCTAGAAAAGCAATTGCGGATTGTGATGTGTGGCTGCTTGTTTTGTCTTGATACAGTTCAATGGATTGATAGCATTGTGGATAAAGATCTGGATTTTCATTTTTTAAAATTGGAATTAAAATATGTTCTTGATAGTATTTAGAGCTGATTTTGCCATTTTTGTCACCTTTTTTGCTTTTATATTGCGCTTGTATGAAAAACCAGTGACAATCATAAGTCCTTTAGAAAAACTTTCTTTTTGTTATTTGAACAATGTAGCAAAAATTTTTTTCTCCACTTTGAGGTAATAAATTGATCTTTTTTTATTGCAACCACTTAAATAGACCCAAGATTCATCTATTGCTGCGACATTTTTCCATTTTTCTCCTGATAAATGCTTTCATAAAGTTTTCACTAAAAACTCTCTTTGGAAAAAGCAGAAACGTATCCTTCCCTCCACTGCCTTTTAAAAGTGCATTTTTGCATCTAAACAAAAATTCTAAATATCAAAAGCATACTTGCCAACTTTTCCAGTTTTCCCGGAAGACTTCCGGTTTTTTAGCATATCTTCCGGACAGATGATGAAATCTTCAGTTTTTAAAAAAGTCACGGATATCGTTCGTTTTTAAAAAGAAACCCCAAATGTTCTATGAAAACTAAATTTCCAATCTTTTTCCATCCATAACATGAATGTCAATATTCATTTCAAACTTGCTTTATGAGATTCTAGAACATGTAAAGAAATACAATTGTTAAATATTTCTTGCTGATGTAATTATTGCCCCCCCCCCCTTTTATATCCAACTAGTGATCAGCAATCAAATGTTATGCAGAATTCTTTTGTTTCCTAATCTTTATCTATCTGCAACATACATGATAAATATGAATTTTAAACTTCTTTCATTAGATTCTAGAAATAGAGTTGAAAGAGTTTAATATTTCTTACTCTGTAATTATTTTTGTATTCCCCCCCCCCCCCTCTCTCCTTCCCCCGGATTGTGATCAATGATCAATTGTAGAAACAATAAAGCAATGGAAGTGTTCAATATTTCTGATGTATGTAATTATTTTTAGACCTTTATTGCTGAATTTAATGAATCTGTTTATTTTTCCTCAATTAAATTAAATATTTGTTTGTCATATTTATACGAAATGTGTAAACATGGGGGAAAAAAATGAATAATTTTTTCAGGTAGAAAAAATTTTTCCAAATCAATTTAAGAAAATTAATACTCAGTTTGTTTTATGCACGTCTGAAACTGATAATTAGCTACTATACTACCACTCTTTTTTATATGTATGATTAATGTACGTACACAAAAATCGTATTCTATATTTGTTTAAAAATTTGTTTTTCTGTTAGCATGGAATTTTATTAAGGTTTTATGTGGATATAAAAGTTATTGCAGTTATATTATTGTTGTTTTTATGTTAAGGAAAAAATTCTGAAATTGTTTAATGTAGTTAAAAATTATACATATAGATGTTGGCAATTTTTTGAAAGTGACATTATCAATATTTAACTAATCAACCAACCAACAATGTTAGCGAAAAATTTTCAGCTGATTTCCAATTTTAAAAACCACATGTATGTTTTTTTTTTTTTTTTTTTTTTTTTTTTTGGGGGGGGGGGGGGGGGGTTGGACAAGGTTCATACTCATTAGGGAAAACTTGGAATACTGAGGGAAGTAGGATTTTTGTATGTTGAAGAGGTATAACTTCATTTAAAACTTTTATATAAGAGTATTTAGTATAATAATCAATCTATAGTAAAACATTTTTATAGATTGTTTCAAAATATTAACCCGATCTAGCTATCGTGGGTCGTTGGAGACCCAAGCCATTTTTCTTTTGTCTCAAACCTTAGAATCCATACGTAGAAGAAATACCTATCAATCGTGTCCATGGATTTTTTCCGTAAAAATACCATTTTTTAATTTTATTATGCAATCTGAATTTTTCAAATATTTCAATTTGTTTAAAAGTTATGAATGGAAGACCCATGATAAACTGACAAGGTGTCGAAAAAAGCGATAACCTGATCGGGTTAAAATTGTAAAACTGTAAATTGTTTAATACCTCAAAGAAAGGAAAAAAAAAAAAAATTTTTTTTTTTTTATGAAATCTTCTGGTTTTTCAACAAAAATCTTCCCTCTTTTTATTAAAATTGGTTGGCAAGTATGCAGAAGATAAATATAACTGTTGTAAAAATAAAATTCTCCATGCAAACTATTTTTTTCTCACTGCGAAATAAAATAGTCTAAAAAATGTGCGAACAGCCTCTGTACATTTCATGTTTGTCAACTTAATCCATAATTTTCTTTCCCGGCTGCTTGATAAGGAAAAAGAAATCAACCTACCCTTCCGAATAAGCCGGAAGGACTTGTTTCTGTTTTCATTAACATTCATTCAGGTGTGTCCTTTTGTGTCGGTTATTATTTTTTCTTCTTTCAAAATTTGATTTTGTGGTGTGTATATATATAATATAAATTATGTGTGAGAACGAAGTGACACAATTTGTTTGTTAAAGTGCTGGTGGTAAAGAAATGTAATCTATCTAAAAAAAAAAAAAGAGTAGAATGTCATTTTACTCTTTTTTTAGACAAAAATATCTGGAGGTTTCACTTTGATTTGTTTTTCGCCAATTGTTTAGCATACAAAAGAGAAGTTCATTAATATTTACCTTTTTTATTACTTATGCTAATAATATGAAAATACTAGAATTTTTTTAATTTTGAATAGCACTTTAGAACTAAAATAAAAAAATTTTCAATCTTCTAAAAGTTAAATTTATCTAAAAAAAATATGTAAACATTAATTTTTAGTCAGAAGAAATGTTATTTTTAAACTTCTTTTTAGCTATTTTCATTTATTAAAAATTTTTTTTGGGGGGAAGGGGGGGGGGAACTCTTGAAAATGAAAACCAATTCAAACTGTTTATCGGGGTTTTATTTGAAAAGCGCTACACCCCTCCCCCCTTTATTTTTGGCCAATCCTGCTTATTGTTTTTCTTTATGTTTGTCTATTTTATGTAAACTTAAAATAGTATCACTACTGCGATTTTATGATCAAATGGATTATACCTCCTAAAGTATTTTAAAAATTGATTTGATGTGGGTTAAATTAAATTATTGAAAATCTGAAGAAATGATAAGAATTATACCTCCTTAAAGTTTGTTAAAAATTAATTTGAGGTGGGGCGACTGGGAATTAAAACAACAAAATTTGCAATTATGGAATCGCAGATTTCATGATTATATCAGAATTACTACTTGAGCTTCAAAGTATCGGTGCCATTTATCAAATGAATTTTTGAGGAGCTGATGAAAGTTCGGCAGGGCATTATTTTATATATATTTTGGTTTGTTGTCAAAATGCTTTATAATTCTGTTTGAGGCATTCTAAATTCTAATAGCAACTGTAGTTATCTTATATTATATATACCCTTAAATTCCTTGTATTGCCTTTCAGCAACATATCCAATTTTGTCTTCTAAAATACTATTAAAATATTAGTGAAGCTCTAATGCCTAATGTTACCAATAAATCATATACTGGTAGTATTAATTTTCAGCATGTAGGCGGCACTAGAGCTGTGTAAGAATAATTAGATTTATTTTTTGTTAAATTGTTACTGCAGGTGCTAATTTTGTTCTTTGAGTCTGACTATAATGGAAATGAGGAAAATATCATTAAACATATATGAAATAATTAGGATTTTATGCTTTAGGTCCTTGAAAACATAACCCCCCAGCTCTTGCAAGTACTTCCAGAAATTGGAGCATCTTATTCTTCAAAGCAACTTCCAGAAAATGTTGAAGACATAGATAAAGAAGATTCAGGAAATCCACAGCTTGTCAGTGTCTATGTGAAGGATATTTATATGTATTTAAGAGAACTAGAGGTAATTTAATTGCGACTAAATTTTATTAATAATTGGTAGTTTTATTCCAACATTAATTCTTTTTAGGCGTCCTTGAGATTCTTTAATATAACAAAATTAAATGTTAAGATCAGGGTTCCAACTAAAGCGCAAGATTGCTAGAATCTTGCATGTGGTTTTTTTCCCCCCTCCTCCTTCACTAAAATTTTTAACATTGAAATTCACACACTTTTCTGGGGCCAATTTATTAAAAATTTTGGCCTGAAAATGTCATTCATAAAGTCTTGAAATGGAAAAATCTTTCACTTTCCACAAAAATCAGCAAATTTTAAATAGAGCCTTTCCAAAAGTTATATATATAAATTAATTTTTTGTTTCAAAATCTTTGATAAGAAAATTACATATTTTGGTTGTCAGCTGTAAAAGTACATTGTTTTTACGATGAAACACCAGAAAAACCAGAATTAAGTAAATGTATTTAAAAAATAATAATAAATTGCTATAAAATAGTTAACACTATTTCAGAGATTTGACAGTGAGAAAAAAAACCTATTTAAGCAATTAAATGCAATTGAGCTCAAGTTATACCAATGAACTGTAAAATTAGACAACATTAACAATTAATGTTAATCCAGAATTTTAAGTATTTCTGTTCTCACATTCTTTTAGAAATCTCATTTTGTTTCTGAGTAAAGGTGAGAAATTTTCACCCAGGTTTTTTTACTTTTGAAAAACCCTGGTTAAGATAATGTTAATACATTGTTTTCTTATATGAGGTAACGACACCGTGCTCGTGCCTTATTTTTAAAATGTTTTTTGTGTGGTATTCATGCATCAATATTATACTTCAGTCTATTTTATGCACTAATTCTTCCGATTGTTGTTAGACACTTTCAATTTTTCAATACATAAAGCCAATTAAAAATAATAAAATAAAAATGCACCGATGCTCGTCACTTGAAAAATGAGTTTCACCAGTAGTCGTCAGGTGTTTGCACCAGTGGTTGTCATGTAAACAAAACGTAACAGTTTGCTGAATAATTCAATTTTAATTGTGCTTTTACAAAATTTAATGAAACAAAACATGTTTTGCACATACAGAACCTAAATCCATTCTTAGATTTTAAAACACAAAACATTAAATGTTAAAATTGAAACTATTGAGCAAGATTTTGCGAATAAAACAAGTAAATTCATATGTAAAATAATTTGAACATTGCTTATTTAAAAAAAAAAAGTCCCCTAAATTTAATTTGTTCTTAAAAATACCTTTATTTAAAGCAGGGGGTAAGTAGCAAGGGAGGGGCCAATAAACACGTTTCCAAGCGTAAGCTTGCTCAAAAGTATCGCAGTAAGATTTTTTCTTTTAACATATGGGTTGGTTATGCATACCTAACGCACGCTATAAATAAAGGGATTTTGCGAGATTTCGCTTATTCTCCTCCATTAAGTGTGGGGTGGATGCAAAAGCATGTTTAAAGAGTAATTTTGCTCCAGATTATGTCAAGAAAACTATTTTTTTGATGCGTCGATTAGCTATGCGTACCCAACGCACACTATAAAGGGATTTTGTGCAATTCTTTCCTACCAAATCTTGGGGAAGGGGAGCAAAAACATTTTCTTGCATAACTTTGCTTTAAATTATTTTACAAAGGTGATTTTTCATGCAAGTTGTTCCTGTGTATCGCAACACCTAGTTTTACAAAAATATCTAGTCTTCCACCCCCCCTTTTTATGTGCGGGGCAAAAAATACGTTTTCAAGCTAAACTCTGCTCCAAATTATTTCAGGAAGGGGATTGTTTTATGTTTCGGTAGGTTATGGGTATCCAACACGTATTATAAGGCGATTTTGCAAAATTACCTCCCTTTCCGCAGGCGGGCTAACCAAAAACAGGTTTCAACCTTAACTCTACTCCAAATTACCTCAGAAAGGCGATTTTTGATATGTGTGTTGGCTAAGTGTACACAATATGCACTTTGATGGAATTTTGCAAAACTTTTTAAATTTACTCATGGTTAAGGGGGGGGGGGAGATAAAAAGTGGTTAAGTCGATGCAGAAGGCAGGTGATGCCAATCATCATAATGCAGGCCGGAAAGCTATTGCAGAAAGCGGTGGGAACTTTAACTGCGGTTTCGACTGATTTCAGAGATTTTTTTTTTTTTTTTTTTTTTTTTATATGTAATTTTTTATATTTTTATATGTAGTGATCAGCAAAGACGGCAAAGCCTGCTAGTTTTATTTATAATTATGTATTATTATACACATCAAGCCAATGTCATCAAATACTATGGATCTGCATCTTATAATTTTATTAAGTAATTTAAGTAACAGTCAATCAGGGTAATTTTGATCAAAATTTTGACTATTTTCCATTTTCCTAAATGCATACTCAAAATACTCTCATAATTATTTACATAAAATAAAAAAAATTTAACTTAATTATAACCCCAGTGGCAGAAACACAGCGACATAGTCGTGGACACAGAAAAATGGCTTGCAGACAGCCTTTGTCTGCACTAATAATAATAAAAAAAAAAAGTTGCCTGCAACTTTTGGACAGTCTTTGTCAGCAGTCATAACAAAAATTGTCTGCAATTGACGGACATTTTTTGCCCACATCAATGTGCTATCGATGTTTCCAAAGTGCATTACCCAAAGGTCACACACCTGCTCCAAAAGTGCTAATTTCATTTAAAACTTCTCCTCCACTTCAAAATTCACTTGTAAACATTTCTGTATCAAAACTAAAACAATACTTTTATTTATATCCCTGATTACACCCAAATTTTGCAGACAGATTATGAAGTTTTAAAAGCCTGTCGCAGACAGCTACAAAACTTTGCCACTGGGATTATAACTTAATCTTATTATACTTAGCAAATATTTCTGGCTTAAACACGGATGTTTTTGTTTCGGTTTTACACTGCCATTATGGGTGATTCTTGAACCACCATATATAATAAAAAAAAAAAAATATTTTTTTTATGTAAAATGAGATCTATAAGAAAGTTTAAACGTTTTAAAAATGGCTTATACATATTCCGAAATTTTTTAAAATGCTGTTCCCATTATCTTATTTTTTAGTTTTTCAACTAATACACTAAATAGGCTAGACAGGCAAAGAATAATCCTTTTGAATTTCCAAAGAACAATCTAGTGCTACTGAGTATATTACCTCTTTTACCCCCGCACCCCTCCACACGCACACACACACACAGAAGAAAAGCCCTACTTAGTTTTTTTTAATTCAAAGAATCATTTATATTTCGTGTGTTTACCTTACATAAGTAATATAATATATAAATAGAAAGCTTACTTAAGAAATATTTTTGTTTAATATTTTCTACATAAATTCTTAGTCACCTATATCTAACATAACAAATATCCTTAATAAAATTTTGAACCGACTAACAGTTATGCTGATTGTGAAATTAAGGCTTTGTATTTTATCACTTACGAAATATATATGAATTAATTAATCACAATCTATAAAAGTCTTATAAAAATAAAAAATGCATAATAAAGGGCTTAAATGATATTTACAGTTTGTAACTAATTAATATGAAGCAACTTTAAAACATCACTTAAATACATCTTCGCAAAAGCATGACATTATAAAAAATTTTAAATACTTTAGACAGATGTATAGAGTAATTATTTCTATTGTTCTAAAACATATAGCAGAAAACTAAAAAAGGCTATAACTAAATATGTTTATGTAACATTTACTTAATTTTTACAGCAAAATACAATGGAAAATTATAGATGGTTTAAAGCCAGTTTTAGTGAATTAAAGGGGGCTAACTCGATATGAATAAAATTTAAGAGCCTATTACTTATCCCAGGGCATTTAGTGTGGTTCATAAAGTCCCTTATTTTTGACAAAATGGTCCTTCAGTCTTTTTTCTCCCCCATCAATAATTAGATTTTTTAGATATGCCAAAAAAAAAAAAAGTTATTCAGACATGGTAAAATTTTATAGGTACATAACTTACAATAGAATATTGAAATGATTAACTTTTGGCAGCAAGTGATCTGATATGTAACCACAGAACTAGAGTAGAGTCATGCATCAAATATCCTGATTTTACCCCGACCCCAGGTTCGGGTTGACTAAATTTTTTTCATTTGCTGTTCGGGTTGGGCTGACTGGAATTTTTTTTTTTTTTTACTGCGGTTCTGGTCTAGTTTAGTTACCAACAAATTGGGTCAACTTAAGAAATTTTATCTTGTAGAGCATACAAATTTCTGCTTTATTATACCCATGAATAAATGCTTACCCAAATTATCTATCATAGTAAAATAAACATCCATATCAGACTGAAGACATCCCCCCCCCCCCCCCAATACTAAACATAGCTTTAAATGTAAAATCTGAAAATTTTCATTATGAAAAGCAATAAAAGTGAGCCCGTCTTAGAAATTGTTGGAGGAACTTGAGCTCTTAATGTATTCAACAAACTCAAGAGTATGAATACTTTTGACACTGTCTGTATAGTTTTAAGTTATTTTGATTTTGGGTATTATACTCGGCTTACACATGGTAGATTATAAATATGTACATTACTGATATTTATTTGTTAAATAAATAGGTCCCTTAAGTCCTCTTTATATATACACACTAGTCTAAGTCCTTTATGTTTTGAGGTGTGCTAAATGCTCTGTTATCTAAAGCTGGAAATTAGCAGTCGCCACTCGCCACATGGCGACTAGATTTTTAAAAGTGGCGACTAAAGAAATTGCCTTTGGTCGCCACTGCAGTGGCCACTTCTCTTCTACCCATTCTTTATAAAATATACCCCATTCCACGGCAAACTTGGATCGTGCGGCGGCTTTTTCGCAGTAAACGCGCCGCGCAAAGAATTCAGGCTGTTCTAAAATCTAACGTCGCCACTTGCAAACATATTTCGGAAGTAAATTTTAATAGTAAACACTTAAAATTCTTCTACCCATACCCATTCTTTATAGAATTTTCTTTCCAATGCAAACTTGGATCGCGCGGCGGCGTTTTCGCAGTAAACGCGCCGTGCGCCTCGAATTCAGGCTTTCTCAAATCTAACATCGCCACTTACAAACATTTTCGGAAGTCAATTTTAACAGTAAACACTGGAAATTGGCAGGTAGTCTTACTCATATACTAAAAAAACGTATGGCTTTTTTCCATTTTTCTATAAAAGTATTAGAATTTGATTTTTAAAAAATGTCAAAATGAGAGTTTCGGCCAACTTTCGGGAGACAGAGACGAAAAGGAAGCTCGTGAGATAATCAATCGGCTGAAACTCCGATTGTATTACGTTCGCAGAAAAATTAAAAACGTCATTCGACGCATTTTCTTTGTTATTTTATACCACTTTCTTTTAAAACTTGGCATTTCTATCCATTCCCAACGGCCGTATCGCATTCAGTCATATGCGCGGTTTCTCGAAATTTCAATCTTTAAAACAAGCTTTATATAGTAATATAAATTTTGGATTTATTGCTTTAATATAAAGAGGTTTAAAGAAAATCCTGAATCACAAAGCAACCGTAGTGGTAGTAAACGTGGAGCTACAGATAATTCTGTAAAAATAACATCTTTTTTCGGAAAAAGGTAAGTGCGTTTTCTGTTAGTATTAAAAAAAAAAAAAAAAAAAAAAAAAAAATTATGTATATTTTTAGTTCTTAATCAGAAGAATGCATAATTTATTGAATATTTTATTTATTTACTACATATTATTTAATATTTGTTATTGCATATGAACTATTTTACTTTCTTCTATATGTAATATAGAGAAAGTATTGGATTCGCGAAAATTTTCGACCTCTGTTTTTTGACGGATCTACACGTTTTGGGGTTTCCTGAACACTAATTGATAGTTTTTAAAAAATGTCTGTACAGCCACACTCTCTAAATTCAGTTAGAGAGGGGGATTATAATTGCAAATTATTAAAAATTCATTATTATTAAAGAAAAATTAATTTATTATTCATTTGTAACATGGAAAAAAAAAAAAAAGGAAAAAGAAACTTGCAAAATAAAAAAGTATTATTAAAAAAATATTTTTTATTTACATATACTAATATATTTTCATGAATCAAAGATTTTTTTTTTTTTGAAAAAGTAGAAAATCGACACCATTCAGAATAGTGAAGGGGCAATATAATCAGAAATTTTCTGTTATAAAATAATATAACCAAAAGAGCATTTTAAACATATGAATTTTGTATTGAATAGTATTTTCTTACATTCATAGTATAAATTATGTAAATCTATTCCTATTTCATTTATTAAAATTTATCAGAAATGTATTATTGTGGATGAGTTTCAAAAAGTTGACTACCTTAATTATTTTCTTAATGAATTGTCGAGACTGAACATTGAAAAAATTAAAGAAAAGAAAATTTTATTTTACTTTTATCAGCGAGTGGCCAGTGGCCACTAACTTTTTAAAAGTGGCCACTAAAAAAATGAAGGCTAGTGGCCAGTGGCCACCAACCAAATTTCTTAATTTCCACCTTTACTGTTATCCTTACTGACAACTGTAAGCTGTGTTATTCTCTGAAGAAACTTATTATAAAATGGCTAAATACTTAATGCAATTCTTAAAATTTTAGCATGTAGAAAACTAATGTTCTTGTGATAGCAGGAGACTTGGCGTTGGAATATTAAAACAGGAATAAGCTACTACGTCAGAAACGCCAAAGTAAAATTATTGAGGTGCAACTTCAAAGAAATAGAGTTCATGAATGGATTTAGGTCTGGAAATTATTTTAGCTGAATTAAATTTAAAATTATGATTTTCCTCCCAGCAATGTTTAGAAATAGCCAATTTATTGGTTTCTTGTTTGCGGACGTAATTCATATGTTCTTTTAGACTAAATTTAAGACTGCGTTTAGTTTGGCCAATATATGATAAACCACACTGACAGGAAATACTATAAATGTCCCAAGAATTATGCATATCAATAGGATCTTTTAACTGAGAAAAGGTGAGTTTATTGGAAGGCGAAAATATTATTTTAAAATCATATTGTTTGAGAATTTTAGCTATGGTTTGACTGGTTTTAGAAAAATAGGGTAAAACAATACTGATATTAGATGTGACTGATTTAGTAGACGAAATACGAGGGAGTTGTAATTTTTGGATAGCTTTGTCTATAATGGAAGGGTCGTAACCTCTGTCAATTGCGATGGCTTTCAGGTATTTAATTTCAGATTTCAGTAAAATAGGATTTGAACAAATATTAAGGGCACGATTTACAAATGTGTAGAAAGCAGCCATTTTTTGGTTATGTGGGTGACATGAACGCGCATGGGGAGGAAGGGAGACTGCAAAATTTTTACGATAGACAGTGGTTGAAAATCCACTTACAATTGCACCTCAATAATTTTTCTTTGGCGTTTCTGACGTAGTAGCTTATTCCTGTTTTAATGTTCTTGTGATTTATTCTTAAAAAATGTTTTTCTTTTCTTCCCAAAACTTTTTATAAAATTTCATCCAATAGCTGTAATTTTTTTTCATCTTAAATTTCACAATATTAAATGTATTTTTTAAAAAAAATTTTTGAATTTTTTTTATATTTCTTTAACAATTGTAATCCCCCCCCCCCCTTTCTAATTTGTAAACCTAATTTTTAAATAAAAAAAGGGTAATGAGTCGTTCTATAAAAGCTTCTCCATAGAATAACATTAATTACATAAATTTGTTTTCCAGGAAAAGCAATAGATCAATGCGGGAAGCATCTTGCGTAGAGAGTGAACGTTAAATCTTTTTTGTAAATTGCTTTAGAGCTAAATTACATGCGTGTTAAATGTACATTCATTAAATAAAAATGTACATGTGTGTTAAAAAAAGTTTTTAAATTATAATATTAAGTATATTAAATATTCTTTTATTCCTTCTATTTTTAACTTCCCCCTCTCACTTTAACATTATTATAGACTACAATATATGCTAAACATAATTTAGTATTACTATGTGGATTCATTAATAAGTTGAATGCTAAAATTGTAATGAAGATAAACATAAAACAGTAGACACCCTAGAAAACTTTTTTTTTACTAACACTGTGTTTTGACTGTTGGCAAGGATGTGTACTGTATGCTCTAAAAAATGATTTTTAAATTCGGATATTTGCATTTGTTTGTAATGGTTACTTGAATATTTGCTTGAACATGAACTGTTAATTTGAACTTTCCTTTAGGTGAAGTATCCTATTAGAAGGCAGCACTTACAATTACAGCCAGAAATCACAGGAAAGATGAGAGCAGTTTTAATTGACTGGCTTTGTCAAGTTCATCTTAGATTTCACCTACTTCAAGAAACCCTGTACATGACTGTATCTATTTTTGATCGATATCTTCAAGTAATATATTTTTACTTTTTAAATTTTACATTTTAAGAAAAGTTTCTTTTTATACCCAGGGCCAGACCTGATGATAAAGTTGCAAAATGTGGGGGGTGAAGGTCTGCATTTACATAAATTTATATAATTGCTATTATATAATTTATGTAAATCAGGGCCGGCTCTAGGCGGTAGGCAAGGTAGGCAACTGCCTACGGCGGCAAAATTTAGGGGCGGCAAAATCAGTTGAACTACAAAAAATAAATAAATAAAATACTTCGATTATTGAATGTAGAAAATAAATAAATAGAAAAATAAATAAGTAAAAATATAAGTGAATAATCATAACAAGAATTTACAGGCTTCTCTTGCCCATTCCTATAATTTGAAATGCAGACAAGAATAGACAAACTTGTAAGTTCTGTACAGTATGTATTGTATGCGCAGCCGCGACGCGAAGGGAGGAATGCACACTCGCCGCTGATTTTACGAAGCTCTTTTTTCCTTCTAATTAAATAAAGTCAAGAGTTTGCCAATTGTAGGGACTTTCAGCAGTGTTCTTTAGCATGTAGGAATTATTTGGAGGTACCCTTTCTCAACAGCACATTATCAGTATATCCTAAGTATGAAAGAACGTCCTAGGACATCCTCAGCCATATTGACATTTTGAGTTGTCCGTAAGAACACGTCAAAATTTGAGTTTGAATTCGCAACAGTGATGTCAGATTTAAAACAATGCTTTATTTATGCAATAACATCCATCAGATTCATTGGATGGGGGGGGGGGGAGGATAAATTTTTGATGAAGGTATGTTTCATTGGCCAATCTGCATTTCAGTGCAAATTAAATGAACATTTTTAAGGTTTTCTTCCTGTTGAAAGATCTAGTGGTAAGGAACTGCCTAAAGTTTTATTAAAAGAGTTGGAAAAAAAAGGGTTAAAATTAGGAAATATGAGAGGTCAAGGTTATATAAATTGCTCAAATATGAGAGGTGACAAATTCGGTTTACAATTTTAAATTCCAGAGCATTTCACGCACATTGCAGCAGCCATTTATTAAACTTAGTAGTTAATGAATTACTGCGAAGTTGGAAAAAATGTGTAGATTTCCTATTATCTTTATTTCTTTAATTAGAAAATATTCATGATACTTTATTAAGCAATTAAAAAAATGTAGAGATAGATAATATGATTCAAAATGAGGCAGTTGTTTATTGATTACAGTCGGCAGCAAAATTATTGAAGCACTAGAAATAATTCCTACTTAAAAGATTGGGCACCTTATACTGTTTTGTTAAGTAAATATTTGTCGAGTCATGAGTCATGATCTTAGTCTTATACTGTTTACAAAAAAGTAAGTTGATGATAAAAAGAAGCGACCAAACTAAAAAAAAATATATATATATATACATGAAAAATGTGGATGTGTGCTTCAGTAATTTTTCTGCTGACTGTACAATAAAACAATTAAAGTTTTTTATGTTTGATCGTCATTTGACACAGAATTTTTAATTATATTAATCCGATTAAGTAAGCTATGTGAAACAAAAGTTTTTGATTTATACCAAAGCCATTAATTTATTAAATAGCTCATTGTTGTTATTATTATTATTATTATTATTATTATTATTAAGAATTATGATTAGTTGAATCCTTTGAAAACTTTATCTTAGAAGCTGAAAAATTAGCTAATGTAAAAGACGTAGAAAAAACTTTGAATTGACTTACACCACGCCATCATGTTCAATCTTAAAAATGAAATTTTTCTTATGAAAGTGTAGACGAATCTATAGAAAATTCAAAAGAGAAATATAAAATAGATTTTTTTTTCTTCTCAGCAATCAGGCGATCGGTGCACTGAAGCTGAGATTAAATTTATTGAATAATCATAATCATTCTTTTGAATTTTTATGAAATGTCCACAAACTTAAAGATACGTGCAAAAAGGAATTACTGAGACTGACACACTGTGAAGATCTGGGAAACGACTTAACAGATTGCGATTCCTCTGTTAAGTCGTTTAAATCTCAACATTTTAAAATTGGCTGGTAAAATATATTTTCTTCACTTTTGAAAAAAAAAGAATGTCCAGTTTTGACGTCTTTAAATTCATTACCTTCCTTAACATTGGGCCGAATTTAAACAATGCTCTAAAAATTTTGTTAACTTTGCCCATAACTTTTGCTAACGGAGAAAGATCTTTTTCTTAACTAATAATCTGGTGTGTCACTCACACAACTTTCTCTTGCCCTGAAATTTAATACCATAAATACAGGTTGGAGATTAAGAGGTAAGACAACGAGTAGTGTTATCTAAACTTATGTTAAAGCAATTCAAATTTGGCTTCGGAAAGGTTTTATGTGACAATTAGTTCTATGTGAGGGGGGCTACCGCCCCCTTCAACCCCCCGTTTCATTACTGCACCTACATTTATATAAAATTGAAATCTGTTATTAAAATTAAAAGTTCGCCTAAAATTATACTGATAATTTTCACGCGTAACATTCCTTGATACTTTCCCAGCAACAAACTTATATTAACTTGAAAATACAACTTTTGGATCTCCTGAAATTATTCGTTTGTAAGTTACTCTAAAAGACACAGTCAAAAATCAAACGTTAAAAAACTTTTCTTCTGCAATCAGCAAGCCTTAAAACGTGTAAATATACAAAAAACAAGAGATTAATATTTAGCTTAAAAACATATATTATTTATCATGTCTGTGAGGAATTCATTTCAATTTCTGAGCAGCTTTGGTGGAAATGGTAAAATAAAACAGTAAAGAACTGCCACTAACAATAAAAAAGAATGTTATCGCATTATATTTGCAGCCCTGTATATCATTTGAAGATTATGTACAGACCACATGGTGCACCTAAATATAATCCTATAGTAGTGATACACGGCACAACCTGAAATGCAGTTCCATCAATTTTCAGCTATTGTCGCACTATAATCAAGTTCTTTTGTGTAGCCCTGTAAATAAACAGCGAAGGATTTCCTTACAATATTCTACATGAGACATGTTTTTATGCATATAAAAATATATATATTCATTTCATTTTGGTTTAGTGCAGTCTATAAATGTTAAACTCTAGTCCCCAGCAATTTCCCCCATAGACGTTAATGTATTTGAATTCTCTTGGGTGTCCCTGTACACGAACTATATGCGTCATCTGAACCCCCATACCATACACATTTAGAATACCAAGTTTGGACTTTCTGCTACAATTTGTTCTTGAGATATGCTGATAACAGGCAGACAGACACACACACAGACATACACACAGGCCAACCGCTAAAACATGATTTTCGGATTCAGGGGGCCTTAAAATGTGAAAATATTACAAAAACTCACATTCAAAAATTTGACCCTAAAACAATACTTTCTCTACCTTGCGGGTAAGAGAAAGTAAAAATGATAAAAAAATATTTTAAAACCATATCTAATCAAAATCGTCACAATGGGTTAACAATGTTGGACATTGAATATGAATTAAGTAACAAATTAGATAAGAAGTTATTCAAGATTTGCAAAAAAAAAAAAAAGGTTCGAAAGAGATTATTTTATTCAGGTTTAAATTTTGTATACTATACTAGCATTCTTTATTCTTCGCTGATTAGAAAATATTGTCTGTACTGTAATAGTATTACTTCCAAAGATTTTGTGTTTTTAACTTATGAAAGAAAAAAAAATAGAAAGAAAGAAAAAAGAAATAGTAGTAAATATTATATGAGCATTATTTACCTAACTCAATTCTATTAGACCATTTATGTGATTTTTTTTTTTTTTTTTTTTTTTTATATATATACATGTTTTTTTTTTTTTTTTTTTTTTTGGAAGTTTTTAAAGCTTGGGGTAGGGGGGCGGCACTTTTGAGGTTTGCCTACGGCGGCAAAAACGTTAGAGCCGGCCCTGTGTAAATGCAATTTACATAAATTAGTGATTTATTTATATTTTGCAATAAATCACCAAAATATTTTAATGTTTGAAGATTAACTGAAAAATACAATTTATTTTTCAATCTAAATTTATTAAATATGAAAATGTAAAATCTCAATCTGTTACAAAATAAGGTAGTTGATAAATTTCCTAAGACAGGGTTCCCACGGGTCAGGGAATTTGAAATTACTGAAAAAAGTCGGGGAAATATCGCAGAAAATTGTAAATATTTCTCAAAAACCTGGAAAAATGACACAAACCTGGAATGGAAAATGCTTTTTAAGCATTAAATTTACATTGCAAGTCACATTACTATATTGTCTTTTATGTTGTCAACTATGTTCTCTTTTATACTGTGAGCTATTTTTTGTCATGAACCAAATTTTGTGACTGGAATTTTCTAAAAATAGACCTGGAAAAATTGGGGAATTTTTTATTTTTGAAATTGAGTGGGAACCCTGCTAAGAGTTTTATAAACAGTTATTTTGATAATTAGATTGCTACTAGTAATATTCTACTAATGTTAATTTAAGACAATAATTATTGTAATGTTTATAATATTCGTTAACACTTTTCTTTTTCCTTCTTAGAGAAATATTTATGGGCACTAAAAGGGATATTTATATAATATAAATAATGAATTATTAAACATAATAAAAGCCAAGCAACAGGTGTGTGTGTATATATATACATATATATATAATAAAGATGATCTATTAAGCATAGTAGAAGCCAAGCAACAGATACAAGATCACTGAAACACCAATGACCAATAAGATAAGAAAAAAAAAAAAAAAAATCAGTGGATGAAATACATTAATGTAAAGAAACCAGATCTATTAACAGTCTGCAAAACAAACGAATCAATAAAGTAAAACAACAAATCTTAACTTAAAACCATAAACTTATCAAAATTATTGAAAAAACAACCCAAGAAACACAAGATAGGAAGAAGGAGGCAGGCGGCAAGACTTGTGACTTGCCTGTGGGGTTACACTAGTTTTACGCTGGCAACACTCCCCCAGCCTGCTACAACCAGAACAGGAACCATATGAATTTAAAAATGCAAAATTTCAAAGCATATGAACAACAATGAAACTACGAAGCCACAATGAAATTCACCGATTGATCACATTGTGTTTAACAGTATAATTAGAACATTAAATATAGTTGACAACTCAAAAAGGAAAAATCTGAAATTTTATTGGAAAATGAAAGTTTGCATAGTAATACAAAGCAAATGCAACAAGCCTACTTTTTTTTTTTTTTTTTTTTTTTGTTAAATTTAATTTCACAAACCCACCCAACCATCCAGCCATATATATATAAATAAAGATGATCTATTAAGCATAGTAGATGCCAAGCAACAGATAGAAGATCACTGAAACACCAATGACCAATAAGATTAAAAAAAAAAAAAAAAAAAAAAAAATCAGTGGATGAAATACACTAATGTAAAGAAACCAGATCTATTAACAGCCTGCAAAACAAACGAATCAATAAAGTAAAACAACAAATCTTAACTTAAAACCATAAACTTATCAAGATTAATGAAAAAACAACCTAAGAAACACAAGGTAGGAAGGAGGAGGCAGGCGGCAAGACTTGTGACTTGCCTGTGGGGTTACACTAGTTTTATGCCGGCAACACTCCCCCAGCCTGCCACAACCAGAACAGGAACCATATGGATTTAAAAATGTGTGTGTGTGTGTATATATATATACACTAGCAGGCTACGCCCGCTTCGCCGGTCACTATTTTTAAATGAATCGTTATAATTAATGAATTTTTTATCATGTGAAAAAAAAACTCTGATTGGGAAAAATGTCGCACCGGGTCCCCACTACCTTCGGCAGCGTAGACGCGTTGCGCACGTGCGAATGCATATATATGAGCGCCCTAATAATTTTACAAATTCGAATATATCCGCAATCGATTTGTAAGTATTGAAAACCTCTATATACCAATTTTGAACGATCTAACTATATTTTTATTTTTTTGTCCCCCCTCTCCCCTCCCCCTTCTCGACCCTCCTAATAACTTCACACTTTCGAAAATATCCCCATTCGACATGCAGGCCTCTTCAACCTATCTGTACCAATTTTGAATGGCCTAGCTGTATTTCTATTTGTTTTTGCCCCATAGCCCCCCTTACTGCCCCACCCCCTACCCGCCCCTCCTAATAATTTTACAAATTCAAAAATATCCGCAATCGATTTGTAAGTATCGAAAACCTCTATGTACCAATTTTGAACGATCCGAGACTATTTTTATTTTTTTGCCCCCCCCCTCCCCTCCCCCTCTGCTCGCCCCTCCTAATAACTTTACACAATCGAAAATAACCCCATTCGACTTGCAGGCCTCTTAAACCTATCTGTACCAATTTTGTACGGCCTAACTGTATTTCTATTTGTTTTTGCCCCATAGCCCCCCCCCCCCCCCCTTACGCATGTGAAATCATGTTTTGCCCCCCGCCCCCCTTGGGGACCGAATTTCAAAAATTCCAGAAACAGATTTTTAGACATTTGTATTAGCTATATTTAAAAGCAAAAATTTTACGGATATCTGTTTTTTTTGTTTGAGATATGGAGGATTTTGTGAAATTACGTCTTGCCCCCCCTCCCCCCCTTGGGGGGCGAATTTTGTAAAATCGCTTGCGGCGTTGTCTTTCTCGGGTCGTAAACATTAACCGTGCCAAATTTGGTCCCGCTCGGTGAAACGGCCTAGGATTCTATAGCGAACACACACACACACACAGACAGACTCTGCTCTTTTATTTATTTATATATATATATATGCCAAGCAACAGATACAAGATCACTGAAACACAAATTATTTAAATTGTCATAGAAATCCAATTGACTCATCTTATTAATTCTGATGAGCTGGGAATTTCGTATTTGAAGTATGGATAAACATCTTGTACAAATTTCAGCGGAAACCCTGAAGATAATCTGCAGTTTAAAAGTTGTAAATGAAGGGAACTAATTCATAAATGGATTCTACCTATTTAATTAAAATGTCTGTAGTTTAAACTGTTTTTTTTAAATATCTTTATTGACTTTTCATTTTCTTTCTATGCTGCCTGCTTTGGTTCAACTCTTTCTTACTAAACTATTTACAGGTTGATTATGTTAAAAGATCAGAATTACAGTTGGTAGGAATAACAGCCATGTTCATTGCATCCAAGTATGAAGAAATGTATGCTCCTGAAATTGGAGACTTTGTATATATTGCTGACAATACTTATTCAAAGCAAGATATTTTTAGAATGGAAAGATTAATACTACATAAATTAAACTGTAATCTGAGCAAACCTCTACCTCTTCATTTTCTGAGAAGAAATTCTAAAGCTGGTTATGTAAGTAAAACATCACTTATTCTTTAAATAAAGTTTTTGTTCTTTTTATTGCAATAATTACTGTTTTCATAAAAATACTTTCAAGTCTGCCTTTGGAGGTGTAATAGTGTACATATTAAATCTCCCAGGGGGAAATTTTTAAGTGTGCTATGCCCATAACATAACGGGGCAAATTGCTGTATGATTTTTTACTGCAGCCAGTTAATACACATGGGTGCCAAGCAGGGTTCAAACTGCCATTAGTTTTTTTAGCATTTTGCTAAAAGGTATCATATTTTGCTAAAACATGTTGGTCAGAATTTCGCTTAAAAGCTAAAACTGGATAACTGTATAAAATATCTCTATAATAACTCAATTTTTTTTTTTTTTTTTCTAATATTTGCTGGCAAAAACTAAGAAAGTACTGAAATTTTTGGGAATGATTATTTATGTAGTAATTTGGATTTATTTTCAATTTTTAATGATTGAATTTAAATGCAAAAATATTTAAATGTATGTCAGAATTCAGAATTTGATTCATAGAAGCATTTTCACGATTATCTACCACTACACTTTACTTAATTTTTCCAATTTGCTTTTTTATTTTACACATATGATAAGAGTACCTCTTTTTCTATTATTAAAAATCAAAACATAGTTTCCCTGATTCATATTTTTAAAGTCACAAATATGGATGCTTGGTTAAAATCATCAATGAACAAAAGAACAGAAAATAAAACTAAGGATAACAAAGCTAAGTAAAAGAAATCAATGGTATCCAAAGAATTAACTTTCGAAAAAGCTAAAATAGTGCTAGCCTATTTTCGCTAAAATGCTAAAGTAATTTTTTTGCCAGGTTAAACCCTGGTGCCAAGTTTATTTTCAACAAAGACTTCATATGGGAAAATTTCTATAATATTTTTTAAATTTTATTTGTTTGTGGGAGGAAAATGTGACATTCCTTTTTAAGTACTAGTGATAAATCTGATTTATAAATAAAAAAAATGTTGGCAGCTATGATTTTTTTTTTTTTTTTTTTTTTTAGTTCAGGTATTTATTTAATTTTAAATTCCAAAATTTTAGTTTTTCTGATAGTTAAATTAATAAGACTATAAAATGTTAATTTATGACTGCTGAATCTAATATTTCTTTCTTCTTTTTTTTTTTTTTTTTTTTTTTTTTAGATACGATTGGATTTCCTCTACAATAAATTTATATTCTTTCTCAATCTGAAAATTTTCTTGCTAAAATTTAATGTAGTTTTTCATAAATTCACAATTTTTAAACTTGCTAACATTACAATTTAATACATTAAAGAAAGAAAAAAAAACTGTGGTTGAAAAAACTGCTAGAAAAATTCCTGTCCTAGCCCCCCTCCCCCCCCCCATATTTTTTACAGGCACTTGCATAACGACAACCTGTAAATTTAAAAGTGAATATCTCGGTTCTTTCCAAAAATATGGAAAACAATTTATCAATGTGAGAGTTCTCTCAGTTTTAGAACTGGGCTGTGCTTTTTATATCCCTTTCTCCCCCCCTCCCTCTTAGTACCCTGCAACTGAATTTCGTACTGAATGTTTTATGTGTGAATAAGAAAGATTACCAAGCATACAATCACAAATGGTTTTTATTGCTAATCTCATGAGAAAGCATCTGTTACTATATTAAATATTCACAGGGTTGCCAACTGCTCAGATTTCTGCGGAGTTTCTCCGAAAAAATTTAAAAACTCCGCAATTCCGCAAAGTAATGTTTATGCTCCGCAAATTCAGTCTTGACCACCTAACTAAATATTTTTTATTAAATACATAAAACTGAATAGTGGCAGACACCGAAAAAAAAAAAACTCCTCCTTTTTTTCTTTTGAAGAACCACACACTTCATTCTACAATACTCATAAATAAATAGTAAAGAGGAAAAAAAAAAAAAGAAAGAGAACATTCTAGTGCTAGGCATTGCATAATTGAAATATTGTTGACTCAGAACGGGAACAAGTATTTGTTTAGGTTTACATTAGCCAAGAGTGTTTAATTAAAACCACAAGCTGAAAGGGGGGAAGAAAGAAACCAGGGGTGCAGAAAATGTTCAAACCTCGGAAATTTCCCCCAAACACAGTATAAATTTCCCTCAATAATGCAAAAAAAATTTTCGGTATACAAAGTCATTTGTGCTATGTAATAAATCTTTAAGAGAATAAGTATACAGTGTAACATAAAAATATCACTGTTAGTGTATAAGCACTTCAAAGTAGAAAATTGTTATTTTTGATTTACATTTTTATTTTCTCTTAAAAAATATTCAAAATTTCCCCAGTCAGTTTAAATTTCCCCCGAACCTTGTTCGGGCGTTCGGACATATTCTGCACCCCTGAAAGAAACTGAATGCTATGATTATGCGGTGTTTTGATTTAAATTTGAAACTATATCAATGTTTCAGTTATCTTAATGCTTAATAGGCCATTAAAAAAATTGTTTATTTTAATTATTTATCGATAAAAATAATGGATTCAAAGCTACTGAACTTTAAGGCCAATTGACAACGCTTTATTTAAAATTTATTTGAAATAATTATGCATTTATTTTATCATTCACTTAAAGCATTAATGATTTATTATATCTTCATTTGTATCTGGGGGGGGGGAAATAAGTAAACAAATTATGACCAATAATCTGCAAAATTCTTAAGTTTACAAAACATATGGTCCCCAAGCTATGCAGATTAGAGGGAGTTGACTCAGAGATGAGATCATTTACACATTTATATGAATATCTGAGATTTCGTTTTTAGATTTTTATGTGATAGTATAATTATTTTGACATTCATGAAAATTGTTGGAAATTTAATTTTTTTTTTTTTTCCTTTTCGTGTTTTCTTTTTTTTTTTTTTTTTTTTCTTTTTAAATGTAACTGAATAATCTACTTTCATATATTGTCTTTATTTATGTATGGAAAATATGCCATTAAGCAAAAAACAAATTACTTTTGGGTTTTAAGCTTATATTCAGACTTAATCGCATTTCCCATTCTTATTTCTCTTCACTGTTTTGCTAAATATATTTGATTATCAATAAATATTTCTTAATTTCATATTATTAATTTATGTTTGTTAGTGGTTTATTTCTTTTCTTTCTTTCTTTTTTCTTTTCTTTTTTTTTTTTTTTTTCTTTAAATGTATTTTTAAAATTGCTCCTCAAAGTAGCCAAAATGCTCCTCAATTTCTCTGAATACTCCTCAAACTGTTTTTGAAAAGTTGGCAACCCTGTATTCATATTTTTATTTAAAATTAAATATGCATTTCTGTCTGTTTCAGAATGTTTCTCTAATGTTAGGTCAGTTTTTCTATAAGTATCTTGTAAAATGTTATTGAAATACATTCTTGTTATATAAGCCTCCCCCCCCCCCCCCCCCCAAAAAAAAAAAAAAAAAAAAAAAAAAAAAAAAAAGCAGCAGGAGAAAAAAAAACTTAAAACATTTGTAATATTTCTGCAAAAAAGTACTCAATATTATTAGGTAGTGTCTTGCTGGTTTGAAATACTAGTGTCTAGTTTCACTTAATGAAGGGCTGGGCTTAGAGGTCTGCACGGGCTGAAATTCTCAGGCCCGGCCCAGTATGAAATCGAAAATTTTGGCCGAGGCCCGGCCTGTTTATTTTTTACTAGTGTACGGCCCGGCCTGTTTATTTTTTACTAGTGTACGGCCCGGCCCGGCATGCCTTTTTTATGCGAAAAAGATTTTTAGTATGTGTTTTGCAGAGGTTTTATATAGCTAAGCAATAAAATGTTCTTTAACAAAACTGCTGAATGTTTACAAGATATTTATATATAAACGGTATTTCATTATTACAGAAGGCACAAAGACAGACAGAAAGTCAAATCGAAAATATTAGCATTCCTCAAACAATATAGGAAGATATTTAAAATGGTTAATAGTACTAAAAATACACTTTCAACCACTTCCTATTATATACCGTAATGTATCCAAGTCTTTCATATGATCCGGTAACCAAACTTTAATCCAACCGTAATCAATAGAAAAGATGCTTTTTAGCATGCTAAAATTGATGCTACTTTCATCCAGTGCCCCAGAGAAAAGAAAAAGTAGCCTTAGAGGAAAAGTTACAGCAGAAAGATTTTTATAGTCTTTATACCACCTAAACACTACATAGAAAACAAAGCCTTATATACAGTAACATCAGGGTTCGCACTAAGGAAAAAAAATGAGTGGGATTCTCCCATTCTAACAAAAAATTTAAGTGGGATTTTCAAAATTTAAGTCAGTAATTACATTTTACAGAAAAAAAGTATTTTCAAGAAATATGCAAATTACGGAAATGTGATTGCTGAAATTAGAAATTAGCTGAAAATTTTTGCTAATATGATTGATTGGATGATTAGTTGAATATTGATAACGTCATTTTCAATGAACTGATGACATAAACATTTATAGATATAGTTTTTATCTGCATTAAGCATTTTCAGGATTTTAACATTAGCGTAAAAAAAATTCTTCAATATACCTGCAATAACTTTTATATCCACATAAAATCTTATTAAAATTTCACACCAAGAGAAAAACAAAATTTTCAAACAAATATAGAATATGATTTTTATATATGTACATTAATCATTCATATAAAAGTAGCAGTAACTAATTATTAGTTTCAAACATGCATAAAACCAACTGAGTATTAATTTTCTTAAATTGATTTGGAAAAAATTTTCTACCTTAGAAATCTATTCTTAATTTTCCCCATGTTTACAAATTTGGTATATATATGACACCCCATAAAGATTTAATTTAATTGAAAAAATAAAATAGATTCATTAAGTTCAGCACTAAAGGTCTAAAATTAATTACATATGTCAGAAATATTGAGCACTTCTATTACTGTATTGTTTCTAGAATTGATCATCAATCACAATCCGGATTCCGGAGATGGGGAAGGATTAAAAAAATTACAGAGTAAGAAATATTTAACTCTTTCAATTCTACTTCTAGAATCTAATAAAGAAAGTTTAAAATGAATATTATAAATATAATTTATGTTGCAGATGGGTAAAGATTGGGAAACAAGACTTCTGCAGAATATTTGATTGCTGATCGCTAGATGGAGATAAAGGGGGAGGTGGGCAAAAAATATTTACATGAGCAAGAAATATTTAACAATTGTATTTCTTTACAGGTTCTAGAATTTCATAAAGCAAGTTTGAAATGGCTATTGACATTTATGTTGTGGATGGAGAAAGATTAGGAATCGGAAGCTTTTGATCGGCGATTGTTCCATTTTTATTTATTTATTTTTTAACGAACGATATCCGGGATTTTTTTAAAAACGGAAAAAATAAATTCGCGAAGTTCAATGAATTAGATTTTAAAAAAAAAGAAAGAAAAAGAAAACAATATCACGGAAATTCGCGGGAAAAGCGCACATATGAAAAATTTTTAAGAGGGATTTTTTTTTTTATATTGCACGATTCCCGCACTCTAGCGCGAACCCTGAACATATCAAATTTCTTTTGTTTGTGCATGTACGTAAACTGGTAGTAACATGCATTTTATTTTGAATAAGAAACCATATAAGATATTTTAAATAAAATATTAATTTCGGGACATGTTTAAAATATTTGCGGAAAATCAGATCGCGAGCAGTCAAGCTGATAGACAATTAAATTGTAGTTACATATTTTAACAAAATAAAATTTTGTGTGGCATACCAGACTGTAAAATTATGTAAAATAAATGACTGAAAAAGTATTTTATCATTTTCCTTTTTCGTTGATTATTGAGGAATTTAGAAAGATTCGGGTTGGGCCGGGCTCGGGCTTAAAATTTCCTCCAGGCCCGGCCTAGCCCGAGTACACACAAAAAAATATTGAGCCCGGCCCGAGAGCAAATTGAAAAATTCGGCCCGTGCAGACCTCTAGCTGGGCTGTTACTCAGACTTAAAACAACTTGAAAGTTTTTGTACTTGCTATGATTTTTATTTATTAAAATATATAGTTGAATTTAATAAAGTTAACTTACAAATGTTTTTAAACCAAAATTTGTTTAAAGGAATAGATGGTGAACATTTAAAGGGCTTAAATTTGAACTTTTGGTGGTGTTCTTTTTAGATTGAAAGTGGTTTTTCAAGCTACGGGTTTCTTTATATTATTCAAATAATGTACTGTAATTGATTGGGTAAATGTTTTTCAAGAAATAGTGAAAATTATTGTACTTCAAAGGCTGAAAAGGAAAGATGTATGTCATTTTCTGGCTTTCTGACAGTTTCCAGAGTTTAGTTTGTTCTGGAAGAAACTAGTTTCTTTCAGGACAGTGGTATAAATGAAAAATAAATTGGGGGGGGGGAAAGGGGGGGATGCTCAATTTCATATATATAAATTGCATAAACAAAGCGTTAGATTATATCAAATGTGAACTATAATCAACATAAAATATTGTTTTTCTTAAAGTTGTATTAAAACATCATTTAAAGTAACTAAAGATAAATGTCTTTAAGAAAAATGCATTTGTATCGTAAGTTACAACTTATAATTTTTTAAAGAAAGTTTCTTCAGTTTCTACTCGCGAGGAACCTATTTCTAGTTTGGTAAATACTAACCAAATTTCTCTCTTTTGCATGCAGTTTGACTTCTGTTTTTTATATGAAGCTTGATGGCAAGAGCTTTGTGCTATATTAATAAAAAGTACAAAGCATACATAATTTATACTTTTTTTTTTTTTTTTTTTAATCTTGATTTGTTCAATATATTGATTTAATAACAAAACTGTTAATTTTAGGTTGACTCTACTACACATACTTTGGCTAAATATCTAATGGAAGTAGGCTTACCAGAATATGATATGGCCCATATTCCTGGATCTCTTCTTGCAGCTGCAGCTCTTTACTTATCTTTGAAACTACTTACTGAAGCCTCATGGTCTGACACACTGAAGTACTACAGTAATTACAGTGAGGAAGAAATTACTCCTGTTGTAAAGAGTATATGTAAAGTTATTGTGAAAGCAGAATCTTCAAAGTTGCAAGTAAATATTCTTAATATTTAAAAACTTAAACTGTTTTAACAATTCTTGAAAATTTTTGAAATGCATATTGTAAGCCGCAAGCTAACATCAGTTTTAAGTTTAAAACTGACGTATAGATGAAGTTATAAATGTTTAAGTTTTTTGCAGTTTTAGCTTTAAGTTGTAGGCATAAGACTTCTGTATGCTTATGTTGCTAGATATTTTCTTTCATCATTCCCTGCACTGTTCAATGTTTCAACGTAAGCTGTAGATTTGATACTTTAAAATTGTTTGCTTCTTTAGAAGCAAAAGGATACACCATAACATACTTGCCAAATTTCTTTTAAGGAAGACTCCCTTATTTTGGAACTATTTCTATTCTCCTTTATCTTCTGTATATTTTATCGCTGAGCATTTAAAAATTATATGTATCAAACTTCAGCAAATCTTGACTTTTACTGAAAAGTTCTAGTCTCAATAGAAAGCACTGTTTTTAATAATTATTTTACTTGATAATTAAATTTAACTTAAATTTGAAATTTTATTTTTTTAAATCATGGATTTAAATTTACTAAAGTGGTATGTCAAAAATCTGTCCTTTTTTAGCTTGAAAATGCCACTTGTAAAATATCCCTTATTTTGATCCTTCAATGTTGGTAGTGTGCCATAATTAGTCTTCCTGAATGAAATGTAAAAATGGAGCTCTCAAAATAGAAGTAAATCACAAACATTTAACTCTGTCTGATAAGATAACAATTGCTCTAAATCTTCAATATTGAACTTATTAGTAATATAAGAATGAGATACAGGTTCCATTATCTTACTCTAAGCTGAGGTCTTGAACCTCTTCAACTCCTGATCTCCTCCAAATTCACAATTTAAAATCGTATGATCACTAAATTGAGTTTAAAACTCTGCAGACAACTAACATTTAAAAAAAAATACTTTTTGAGAAAATCTATTTTTAATTTCTCTCAAATACATAATTGTAGAGGTATTTTTAGGGTCAAATTTTTGATTAGGTTTTTGTTGTTATATATACTTTTGAGGTCCCCCTGAATCTGAAAAATCAGGTGTTTTTTTTTTTTTTTTTTTTAGCAATTGAGCTGTGTTTAGTTAACTCAAAATAAAATAAACTCTATTCTAAATCTCTGTATGTGGAAGTCCCTTGCACAGAAATGTCCAATAAAACTATTTATAAAAGTATTTTTTTCTCAGACAAGGGACAGTTAGATTTGTTTTCTTACAATTATTTACTAAATTCATTAATGTGTAGATTTCTAAATTATTAAAATCTTCTAATGCAAAACTATATTTGCATACATTTGAAATCCTTTTTGAAAAAATCCAATAAATTTAGTGTAAGTCCAAGTGTCAAATGATCAGAAAACAAAAGTGAAAACCTATACATGACAAATTTTTAAAATTTGTTGGTAGATGCTTGAAAAAAATTTTTGGCGAAATTCTCTTTTCTAAAACCCCAGAAAATTCTGAATCTGATTGCAAGCATGAATGAAAAAAAAAAAAAATTTAATGTTTCCCCTAGGTTTTTTTTTTTTTTTTTAAGGTAGGACGTTGCTAATGAAAGAGAAGCACTTTCTTGAGGGATAGGTTTTGGTTTTTAAGGGCACAAAATACAGACAATGAAGATTCAATACTTTTTCATAAAGCTCTTGGACATCAGTCGAAGTACTTTCTGGGCGGTACCACCCAGAAAGTACTTAGACCAGAAGGAATCCTACAACATTATAAACAGTAGCGGACGACACAAAAGGTTGCTGAGGAAAGGGCGGTACCACTCAGAAAGTACTTCAACCGATGTCAAAGAGCTTTATGAAAGCTATGGTCTTAAATATAATTAAAAATGCTCTTGTAAAATTTAAAATTTCAATTTTATTTCTAAAGATTCAGTTGAAAGTATGCATACAATATTTTTCAGTTTATTTTAGTTTTGCTTGTAACTAATGTATAAATTTATGTTGATAGTCATATAAAAGTCTATATCATTTATCTTCAGTATTTAATTCTTCAGTTTGAAGATTTTCGCTGCTGATTCAAACTGCTTGAAGAAATCTTTAAGCAAATCTTTGTCTAATATACAGTCGAACCTTGTGAACGTGAATTTCAAAGGGGATAAAAAATTTGTTCATGTTATCAGAAGTTCATACTATTGGTAGCTAATCTTCATTTTGACAGGGATTGTGGACATAGTTCATGTTTAACAGTGTTCACGTTAATGAGGTTGGACTGTATTTACAAGGTGGCTTCAAGCTTCAATTAACTTCCACTTTAAACAGTATTCTGTAGCTAAAACTGATAGACAATTTCACATCTGGACAGTGGCGGATCCAGAACTTGACTTTTGGGGGGGGGGCTGAGATTTATCAAAATGTTATTCTAGACGAATAAAAAATTTACAATTGCAATACTCAATGGTGAATGTCAGTGTTTTGGGGGGGGGCTTAAGCCCCCTAGCCCCCCCTTAAATCCGCCACTGCATCTGGACAATTCACGATACAGTCACACTATTCTGCCATAAATGACCTGAAATTATGGACTAAAGAATGTTATTCCTCATAAAGGGGAGTAACAGTAATACGACAAAGAAAGTTACTTTCATAGAATTTAGGTTTGTGCATGTAAATATTTAAATTTATTAAGCGATATACAGTGCGTATCGAAATGATAGGTCCACCCGCATTTTTCAAAATTTCGACTCTTGATTGAGAATAAGAATCACTTTTTTGGTAGAGATAATTAATCAGTAATTGTTATAACTATTTATGAAGAAATTTCTTAAAAATAAATAATTCCTTTTTATTTTATGCAAATTTTCATTTTCAGACCGTTTCGAAAAGATAGGTCCGCCTTCAGAAATTTTGCACCAATCATGTTTATTTCCAAAAATTTGCATAAATATCGTTGCTTAATCTTACTGCAGGATTGTGCTGGCTGCTCTGGAGGTATTTAAACAGATTTGAACATCACGTTGTAACCAAACGAAATGAGTCGTCGTTGCAGTCTTTCGCTGGTTGAGCAGGGGAAAATTGATGCATTTAAAACGTGTGGAAAATCGAATAGAGAAATAGGAAAACTTTTAAACAGATCACATAATGTTTTAAACAATTATTTGCGACTTAGAAGTGCTTATGGCAGTAAAAAATCATCTGGCCGCCCGTCAAAAGTGACACCCTGACAAAGGACTATCGTAAAGGAGTTAAAATCTAGAAATATGAGCTTATCCACGGTGGCCAGACAACAAAACCCTCCAATATCAAAATCTACAGTCCATAGAGTGGTAAAGAAGTTCGGCAATATAGTTTACGTAAAGAGGAAAGCGGCTCCGAAATTGACTAAAAAGCACAAAGAAAAGAGATTGAAATTCGCACATGAAGTGATGTCCTGGAAACAAGATTAGCATCGTGTGACATTCAATGATGAAAATAAATTCAACCTGGATGGTCCAGATGGCTGGCAGTACTACTGGCACGATCTGCGTAACGATACAGATATTCTCGAAGAGGTAAGCTGGTGGTGGTTCCGTTATGTTATGGGCCAGATTCGGAGGTGCAGGAAAAACTGATATAGCATTTGTAGACAATCGTTTGAATGCTGCAGGCTATCAACAGCTGATTGAACAATATTTTCTTCCACAAGCAGAGCACATTGGGGGCCCATTCTTCATGTTCCAACAGGACAATGCTCCTGTGCACACTGCAAAGTCCACTTTCGAATGATTTCTGGATAATGGTGTACATGTTACCGATTGGCCACCTTGCAGCCCCGACCTGAATCCGGTAGAAAACATGTGGGGTATACTCGCAAGAGCGGTGTATGCAGGCGGAAGGCAGTACAACAGTACTGCAGACTTGAAAAAGGCTATTTCCTCCGAATGGTCAAAAATCGAGAAAAAGTGTTTGCAAAAACTTGTAGAAACCATGCAGAACAGGATTTATGAGCTTATTCTGAGACAAGGTGGAAAAATTTCTTATTAAATCAACATTAATTTGATGCTTGGTTCAGTGGACCTATCTTTTTGAAACGGCTTTTTCATGTAATTTTTGTTTTCCTTATTATTCCTATTATTTGTATATTATTCATGTATTATTTTACGTTGAATGAAGTAATGTAGTTTATAAAATAGTACTTTGTATTCAATAAAACCTTTTTTACCAACATAACTTTCGTTTTTACTGGTGGACCTATCATTTCGACACGCACTGTAAATTCTGGATCTCTCATAGTTAAGGTAATTTTTGTAGCTGGTGGAGCAAATGAAATTTCCATTGATAAACACAAATCAGTGTTATATAAGAGCATGCCAGCAAATAATTTGTTGCTGGTTGTTCTGATTATATCGGACAACTAGATATTTCAACAGAACAATGAATCTGGGTTTATCTATAAGGATATCTCTAATTCTGTATCGAAGTTTGCTTAATGTAGCTAAAATATATTTCTACTGAGAATTCATTTTAAGATTAGGAATCCTTATCTCGTGCATTTTGTAAAAGATGTCAATTTCTTGTTTTGTTTTGCAACATCCCCCCCCCCCCCCCCCAAAAAAAAAAGAAAAAAGTTGTAAGCTTAATTTTTTACTTGATTGTCATTTTTTACCTAAAGCAGTTGAAATTTCACAAATTTTAGTGTTTACTTATAATTGAGGTAATTTGGGAGCATAAAACTAAGTCAAGAATTAAGGGGAAATTCTACCTGTCACTTCTGGTACCCTAACTGATATGCTACAGGAATGGATTTAACATAATCACTTGTTGCCTAATGTAATTTCTAAAAATTTTACATTTAGAAAATTCACAATTAAATTTATTCTAGTTTCAAAAATTTTTTGATTTTTTAAAATTATATGCTTGAATTAAATGTGAAAAATGAATAATCTTTTTCATGCTTTATTGTGTATCATCAAATTATATTACAAATTACTTTTATTTTTGGAAATCAAGAAAAAATTTAAGTTTTGAATTTTCGAAATAAAATACTCTTTTTTAAAATAAGTTTTTCAGTAATTCTAGTAAACTTCCTGATAACAAAATATAAAATCTAGTTGTTAAAGATTTGGATGCGGGTGAGGGGGAGTTGCAATTATATATCTTATACTATTAAGTGAGCAATATTTGTATATTTCACTGTTCTCGAAAACGGTAGCTCGGACAGTCACGAGATTTAACACAAAGGTGCCCCCCCCCCCCCCCCCAAAGGGTCATTGTGCACATCGAAATCAGAATTTCGAATTTTTGATTAGTTTTTTCTTAATTAAAATGTGAAAATAATAACCTTCTAATTTCTGATAAATAAGCCATTTAAATGTTAACATTTTATCCATAATTTAATTGTTGCCAATTTTTTTTCAACAAAATAATAATAATTAAAAAAAAAAAAACGTACATTTATTTAAAATGAGGAAAATAAATCAGAAAGATTAGAAAATAATTAGAAATATCAGTCGCATCGTTACAAATAAGATACCAAATGACAAGAAAAATTTTTGTAAATCTAATGCATTAAACAGATCAATAGGACAATTAGATTTTTTTAGAATTAACTAAAGTATGAATTTTAGGTGGCAACAGCAGAAGATTGTATGGAAACCGTTAGGAGAAAAAAATGGCTGAATCACTCTAATGGCTGTCTTTCCCAGAGTAAAATACACACGGACAATTTAGTAAATAAAATTTTTGAATAATATATTTACTAAAGGTGAATGAGAAAAACTCCAGATACAGTTTAAAGTTCATTTTTTCTCTTTTTTTCAATACCTCCTAATGGCTGATTCCAAAACTTTTTCGGCATATTTTTTATTTATTTTTTTTTTTTTTGCGCTCGATAACATGGGGATGATAGATCTATATATATATATATATATATATATATATATATATATATATATATATATATATATATATATATATATATATATATATATATATAATTACTATATCTATGGTTATAATATTTATGAGGGAGCCTCTTATAGCCTCTTAATAGAAACTAGAATATTAAAATTTTAAGTATATTAGTTTTTGTAAAACATAAAAAAATGTCTTCAAAGAAATAATAAATTTATTTCTCTTTTCAGGCTATTCATACAAAGTATTCCAGTAGTAAATTTTTCAAAATAAGCACCATTTCTCAACTGAAATCTCCTATTGTGAAGCAGCTTGCTGGAGTTTAGAATATTTTATTGGTTTTGTGATTTTTAAATTTAAATCCCAAAATTTTTGACCATAAATCAAGGACAAATTCTTGAAAGACTACAAAAATTGCAATTGTTTTAGTAATAAATGTAAAATTTTTGTTAATTGTATGTATATATCACTTTGCTTTTCAATTCAAACAAATATGTGTGCTGGTACTAAATATTTTTTAGAGTGAAACTCATCATGTAAATAAAGCTAAATTTGGACTAAATTGTATTGAAATAGTTTAGGACTGCAAGAATCTGCTTTGCTTGGATTTTTTTAATGGAGAAACCCTCATGTAATAAACTTTATTTCATGCAAAATATTTTTTTTTTATATATATACTCAAATAGAATTCTTAAGCCCTAATTCATGTACTATTTAAAACTGCATTATTTTTCGCCTTATGCAGTAAACACAGTATTCTTTATTTTTTTAAAACTTTAATTGATTAGAAGTTTTGGAATTTTGAGAATTAATATTGGGGGGAAAAAACTTGCACCTAAAATTCTCAAAGTACAAATGTATACATTTGTACTTTCATGCCAATTTTAAAACACAAGTGGGATAACTTCACTTGTTTATTATTGAACTAGTACTATGCAATTTGCTTGTTTTCGAGCTTTATTTGTGCCATGCGGCAAAAATTGTATTGAAATATCCCAACTTTATCACGTGATCAATATACAGAACAATTTGATATCAATTCAGGGTTTGTACAGTACTAAAATACTAAATTTTTATAAAAGTTACAGCCCAAAAAAAATTGTCATTACGAAGATTAGTTTTTAAGCTTTCTGGGCAGGAAAGAAAATATTTCTTTTTAAGCTTTCATACGAACCATAAACAAAGCTAACTCAGCACAGTAACTTACAACCAACAATACATGTTTTTACCATTTTTATTTACTTGAGATTTTATAATTGGATGTGTTTTACACTTAATTTACCTTGAGAAAAAATACCATTATAAAGTAATCTATACATGTGTGTCAAAAAGTAATGTTTAAAAAAAGCCAGTAACAATATAAAACAGAAATGAAAACATTAGACATTTATTACTCTTTGATATAATTTCTGTGCATATTAAGGCGTTTATTCCAATGATGGATCAGTTTGAGAAAGAGCTACCTTTGCATATTTTTGGGGATGTGTTGTCAAAATCAAACTTCTTACTGCAGAGAAACATCTTCATGGGTCCAAATGCAGAAAATGGATTCATGAAATATTGCTATAGTTGGGAGGGGGGAAGGGTTATGGAAAACGCTCTATCAACATTTTTAAAACTGTTTTTCTGCTGGTGTAAACCCCAATTTTGAGTCTCATTTTGTTTTAATATGAATTATTTTTACTCAATACTATGAAATATAACTTCAACTGCCTGAAATGGAAACAAAATTTATATTTTGTTATATATTTTACACTTTTGTGAAAATACAACGCATAAATTTAGATTATGCATTTTTAAAAGCCTTTTTAAGTAAAAGTAATAAAGTTTTCTAACATAGAAATTGATGTTTTTATTTAAACAGCTTCTTCAAACTTTGTATCAGTCTGTTAGCAGATGCACAAAGTAATACAAATCGAATATGTACAGTCGGACAGAAAAAAAAAAAAAAAAAAAAAACTTGCTGTAATTTTGTTATTGACTCAGGAACCTAATAGACATAATTCAACAGGAAATTAAATGCACTTTCTGAAAATGTCATCAAATTTTGAATTGCGGGGCACTACATACTGAGGTGAGCACCAACTTTGATACCCAATACCCAATTTTGACTTCATATGCGAATTTCTGAGAGTCTGGCAGTTTGGAAAAGTATACTATTTGTATACTTTATCTTTAGTATTCATAGTTATAATCAGGGTTGTAGTGATTTAAATCGCTGATTTTAAATCAATTGATTTTTTTTGAAAAAAAAAAAAAAATCTCAGATTTAAATCACTTTTTTAAAATACTAAAGTTATTGGCTTTAAAGGAAGGAAATTGTTTATCTTACTTTAAAAAATGAGATTTTAATTATTTCTTCCAAAAAGTTTTAAAAACATCATAATCTTAACAACATACAATCAGGTAAATATAGTTAGAGGCTGCTCTCACTGCTTGTTTAATGAATTGTACCCTCTAAATACAGGGGTCTGTCCAGACTTTTCACACAGGGTCATTGTGATATTGTGAAAATTTCTACACTTAATTTTGTAAATCTAAATTTAGTGTGAAAATAAAGTTTTCCACAAACTTTTTGGCTAGGGTCTTCTTTTTGTGAAATTGTGAAAAATGTAATTTTGCAAAATAAAATTACAATTAATGTTTCATTTTTGACAATGACAGTTCAGTTTTATAGAACTAAACTCACATATGCACAGAAGTTCCTTTATAAATTAGAAATTGAGTATCCGCTTTTCGGGAGAAATGCAACAAAAACGTCAGATTATTCATGCAGTCTATGCTCGTTCCACTGAAGGTTAATTTTGAAAATGAAAGATTTATCAAAGGTCTAAGGAGAAAAATTTTGTGAAGGGTTCTTTTTTAGGCTAAAAAAAATAGTGAGTGGTCCTGTTTTTATGATAAAAATTTTGTGAAGGGTCCTGTTTTGAGATAAATAATTTTGTGAAGTGTCCTTTTTTAAGATATAAAGTGAAAGGTCCTTTTAATGGACCCAGGTTTGCCTCTGAACAGACCCCTGAAATATAAGAAAAGATAAAAGAATAAGTGAAAGTATTAAGACGGTAATGAAAATGTGAATTCTATTAATGGGTAATGTATGAAAATTTTCTTGATTCAAATGAAATTTGTTAAACTTAAAGAATTTTTTAGGATAATTTTTTTCCCCCTTTAATTCCCTATTCTATTCTTTTTATTTTGATAAGAAACTATATAAAAATTTCTTTTTCTTAATTCATTGCTTCAGTTTATGTCATTTTTCCTTAATAAATTATCCTTTTCCAAAGTTATTTAAAGTTTCAATACTGTGGGTAAGATTTTACTTTATTTCAATACATTATTGTAGCTACAAAGTCAAAGTTACTATTGAGTGGCTGATACTACCGCATTTATGATTACCATAAAATTACTTATTACGAAGATACCATGTTGAATAAAAATATTGGTAATAAATGCCTACATGGATTTTTTTTTTATGGGAATAGAATACTATTTATATTTTTATAGTTAAAGTAAAATAATTGACAGTGTGTATATTGCAGGGTTGCCAACTGCTCAGATATCTGCGGAGTTTCTCCGCAAAAATTTAAAAACTCTGCAATTCCGCAAAGTAATATTTATGCTCCGCAAATTCAGTCTTGATTACCTAACTAATATTTTTTATTTAAATACATAAAACTGAATAGTAGCAGACACTGGGGGAAAAAGAAGAAAATTTTTTTTTTTTTTTTCCCTTGCACACATCTAGGCAGAAATCACGAGCCAATCCTTATCAACTTTTGATTTGCATTTCTAACAGTTGCTGCATAGAACATTATTCTTTTGAATTTTATTTTTCACCTATGAAAGTGCTTCAACGTATCTTGAAAAAAAAATAACAAAACTATTAAAATTTAGCTGAAGAACCACATGCTTCATCGTACAATACTCATAAATAAATAGTAAAGAGGAGAAGAAAAGAAAAAAAAAATCTAGTGCTAGGCATAGGATAATCAAAATATTGCTGACTCAGAACAGGAACAAGTATTTGTTTACATTAGCTAAGAGTGTTTAATTAAAACCACAAGCTGAAAGGGGGGGGGGAGAGAAAGAAACTGAATGCTATGATTATGCGGTGTTTTGATTTAAATTTAAACTATATCAATGTTTCAGTTATCTTAATGCTTAATAGGCCATTAAAAAAATTGTTTATTTTAATTATTTATCGATAAAAATAATGGATTCAAAGCTACTGAACTTAAAGGCCAATTGACAACGCTTTATTTAAAATTTATTTGAAATAATTATGCATTTATTTTATCATTCACTTAAAGCATTAATGATTTATTATATCTTCATTTGTATCTGGGGGGGGGGGGGAAATAAGTAAACAAATTATGACCAATAATCTGCAAAATTCTTAAGTTTACAAAACATATGGTCCCAAGCTATGCAGATTAGAGGGAGTTGACTCAGAGATGAGATCATTTACACATTTATATGAATATCTGAGATTCTGTTTTTAGATTTTTATGTGATAGTATAATTATTTTGACATTCATAAAAATTGTTAGAAATTTATTTTATTTTTGTCTGTTTGTGCTTTCATTTCTTTTTACTTTCTTCTATAAGTAATATTGAGAAAGTATTGGATTCGTGAAAATTTTCGACCTCGGTTTTTTGATGGATTTACACGTTTTGGGATGTCCAGAACACAAATTAATAGTTTTTAGAAAATGTCTGTCTGTATCACAGTTTTGTGGACGCTGTATCTCACGAACCAATGAATGAAATTTAACCAAACTTGGTATTTAGTTGCACCCTGACATAAACTGGTGCTGATTAGATTTGGGGATCAATCGCTCAACAGGTGGTGCTGTGATCGCATTTTATGGAAACTTTTAACATGGCAGTATAGGACAATTGTGTATAAATGTGCATAATGAGTTATTTTAAACTTGTGATTGTAAAATTAATATAAATTATTGATAATACAGTAAAACCTCGGTAAGTCGTCACTAAAGAGACCAAGCATTTTTTGACGACTTAAGCGAAGTGACGACTTAGGCGGAGTGGCGAATTTCGAAAAAAAAAAAAAAAACTTATTTTCATGAATTGCAGTAGGATTCGGTGACAAAAACAATGTTTTCAGAAATCAATACATGTAAATGAATGAGCGGAAGATAAAAAAAAAAAAAAAAAAAAAAAATACAGTATAGTTACCATGTGCATTTTATTTTTTTGCTACATTAAAATAACCCAACAGTGTAGATTGACGAAGGTGCTTGCTACTGGAAATAACTTTCTTTTCTAATACAGTTAAGGCTTTAAATTATTCGTCTGTTGTACCTTGAATGGATGTAAGGTATTCTCGAACTTTCCCCAGGGCTTCAATTGCTTCAGTCTTGTTGGGTGGGGTTTTATCCACATTCTCGACATTGCTATCCTCACTTGAACTGTTTTGTTTTTCTTTTAAAAATTCAGATGTCAAATCTTTTACAGTCGCTTGTGAGCAGATTGCAATGTCGTTAAATGTTGACAAAAGCATTAACGTCATTGACCCTGCACACTTTTTCATTTGCGATTTGCAGCGAAGTCTCTAATGGTTCCACGTCGATGATGTCTTCATCGCTGAGGATTTCTTCTGATTCGGCATCTGCTATGGACCCTGCATGTCGGAAACAATTCAAAACAGTTTGTGAAGAAACGGAACTCCAACTTTTGTCTGCATAGTTAATTGCATCTAAAACTGAAACTTCCAGCTTTTCGTTTCTATCCAATGCTTTTATCAGGTCCTTTACAAGAATTTTTTTGTAGTTTCGTTTAAAGTCACGAATTATCCCTTGATTTAAAGGTTGAAGAATTGATGTTACATTTGGAGGAATAAAAACCATCTCGATCGCTTTTAAATTTTCGGGTGTGGTGTGGGCTGTACAGTTATCAACAATGATGGCAACTTTTCTGACGCGAAAACTGAGAATCCAGTTTACGAATATGTCGTTCCCAAATCGTTGTAGTCATCCATGCCTTTGAATTTGCTTCATAATAAACTGGAAGGGATTTAACATTTTTAAAGCAGCGTGGCTTTTTGCTTTTGCCTATCACAAGTAGTTTTAGTTTTTCAGTTCCATTTATATTTGCTCCAAGCAGAAGCGTAACGCGTTGTTTGCTTGATTTTCCAGAAGTGCACTTTTCACCCGTAAATTTTCAAGATGGGTATCATTCGAAAGATCTCGTCAATACCTTTTTTAAAACGAATGGTTGAACTATAAATCTGTGATAATTTGAAACAAAGTTATTTTTTTTACTTGGAAAAAAAAGTTTTAAGTTTTGTTACTGAGTGAATATGTATAGGAAAATATAGAAGAAAGTCTTGTGGTGGCCACAACATACTATTTTTTTTATGTAACTGAATAATCTACTTTCATATATTGTCTTTATGTATGAAAAACATGCCATTATGCAAAAAACAAATTACTTTTGGGTTTTAAGCTTATATTCAGACTTAATCATTTCCCATTCTTATCTCTCTTCACTGTTTTGTTAAATATATTTGATTATCAATAAATATTTCTTAATTTCGTATGATTATTGTTTATTTATTTATTTTTTTTTTAAATGTATTTTTAAAATTGCTCCTCAAAGCAGCCAAAATGCTTCTCAAAATTTCTCTGAATACTCCTCAAACTGTTTTTGAAAAGTTGGCAACCCTGATATTGTGTGTATATGTATATATATAATCTATTAAGCATAGTAGAAGCCAAGCAACAGATACAAGATCACTGAAAAACCAATGACATAAAAATTTATGAAAAAATCTGAGGAACCAAAGTTAAATGATCTAGGGCCAGTGACAAAATACACTGTCGCAAAACTTCACAACACTAAAAGAAACATAATATAAATTTTAAGTTTAGTAAATAACATTGAAAAAAAATATACATTACAGAAATAATACAAATTGTAAGAGTGCAAATGCAGCTTTAAACAAAGTGTATAATGCAAAAATTAGTGTGAATGCCAATTTAAGACAAATCTCTCTCTAAATAATCAACAACCCTGGTTCTAATCAAAAATGTTAGTGGGTTATCTGTAAATGTAGAAAAATAAAATCATTGACACTTTTCCAGTTTCTTAAATTATCCTGAATTCAGTTTTTAGATTTGTATATATGTTACCGGGAAAAGTGCAGAAATCAGTTAATCTGCACATTAACTAGGGTGATCCGTTAAAGTGAGGAAAATTATTTCACTTCTCAAATTACAGGCATGAGAATTTTCCGTAGATCCATGATTTTCCGCTTTTATGTAGTTTCCGTTAATTCCACTTTTTTTTTTTTTTTTTTTTTTAAATCTAACTCTAATAACAATCGGTGTTCAAACACTCCATGAAAGACTTTAGATTCTCAATCTTTCTCCATCCTAGATATAAATGCCAATATTCATTTTAAACGTGCTGTATCAGATTCTATAACATATAAAAGATCAGAATTATTCAATATTTCTCACTCATGTAATTTTTTTTTGTCCTTCCTCCTCCTCTTTTTCATCCCTAACCATTGCCAATCAAACATTCTGCTGGAAGCCATTTATTTTTGAATATTTATTCATCCACAATATTAATTTTAAACTTACTTTATAATATTCTAGAACCCATAAAGAAGTAGAATTGTGTTTAATATTTCTCATTCATGAACTACTTTTTACCCCTCCTTTCCCATTTTCCACCACCAGTCAATGATTAAATGTTGATTTCTAGCTTTTTTTTTTTTTTTTGGTTGATGTGCATTATTCTTTTAGTTTAATTTGTCACTTTTAAAATATTTTGTATAATTTTTCCCTCTGAGCATTTTATTTTTCATTTGAAGTAAATTTTATGAACACATTGGAATAGATTTCTTCGCACGTTATTTTTAATTTTGAAATTAATTTTATGAAAATCAGTGTTTCCTCCTCCCTTTTTTTTTTTTTTTTTTTTGTCTGCACTCTCATGCCTGAAATTACCTAGGTAATCTGCACATTACCCCTACTAGGCATTAGTTAAAGGGAAAATAAGATATCTGGTGTTGTAGTTTTACAGCACGCAGGGTTATGTTTTTTCATTCGAGGGGGGAGGGGGATTTTTTTTTTTTCTTTCTTTCTTTACTTATTTTAATCTGTAATGCATTTTAATTTTTATATCTTTTTAAAGTTTAAATTTGTTTTAATTTTTATTTATTTCATCCTTTTTATTCTATCAATAAAAGTTTGAAGATGTTATGCATTTTTAATATGAAATATAATATAGCTTTCAATAAATTCTATTTTATAAATGAATGTTAAAAAAGTAACAATGTCTTTTCAAAATAAAAATATGTAACCATTTAAATCTTTATCAAATGTTTTATTAACAACTTATATTGCTATTATTTAAAAAAAAATGTATTATATGCACCAATTTTTAATTCGCTAAAGAAATATTAAATTGGACAAACCAGAAGAATCATTTAAAAAGTACTTCAAATAATTAAAACTGCTTTAATATATTTTAGAATACATGAAAATTAAAATACAGTTATTAAACTATATTTTGCACCATACATATATCTGTACAAGTTTAGCAAATATATTAATTTTACAATATTAAAAAAAAAAAAAAAAGCTAAATAATGCCCCAAAATTTCATATTAAGTATTCATTAAATGCCATAATATTTTTCAAAGTAAAAAATTAATACATCTATTTTTTTTTTTTTTTTCCCAGTAAGTAACAGTAATTTAAATCAATTTTAAAATAAATTTGTTTTAAAAAGTTACGGTTTAATAGTTTGGAAGGAAATAATTACAGTAATGTAAATTTAATATTGGGTCATTCCATGCCAAATCAACCACTCGCTCAACCTGACCCCCTCAGAATGCTATGAAACTTGCAGGAATCATTCTCCTTGATGATATAAATGAGTATATTTTTTAAAAATTTTATCTTGTTCGATTTTTTAAAAGAAATTTTTAATTTAAAAAAATCAGCATTTTTTAGCTTGTATAAGGGTTTTCAATCTCAAGTTTCTCAAGTTCTATAAGGGATAGCAAAGTTTATGACCTCTCATTTTAAAGAGTATTTCACAAGGTTTAATTTGATATACAACATAATTATGTTGGGTAAAAATTAAAAAAAAAAAAAAAATTAAAGATATTTTTTTCAGATTTTTTAAAAACACTGTTTTTGTTATAGTAAAAGCTTTTTAACCTGAAACTTTTAGAGTGGGATCTCAAAGGGATCAAGAGTTATGACAAAAAACTTAGCTACTCTACATAGTAAATTGTATTACAATTATCAAATATCATAGTGAAAAATAATTACTGAAAAAATACTGAAATGTTTAAAAAAAAGTTTCCTTAGTTTATTAGCAGTTATTTAGCAGGCATTATCAGTTGTTTATTGTATTTTAGTGTAATATATGTTTGAATTTTAACAAGTGTTTTATTATATTTATATTTTAATTAACCAATTTCATTTGTTTTTTTTCATTAACATAAAATTGCAATTTGTATGTTATAATATCACAAAAAATTAGTTTTCAATAAATCTCTAAAATCTGGAATCGCCGTGGTCCTGCCAATTCCGGATTTTCGAGATTCAGCTGTAATTATAATACAATTTAACATGTACAGTAACTAAGTTTTTTGTAATAACTTCTGATCCCATAGAGATCCCACTCTAAATGTTTCAGGTTACATAGCTTTTAGTATAACCAAAAAATTTATTTTTCACACTATTTTTTTTTTTATTTAAAAAACACTATCTTTAAAATTTTAAAACTTAATAATTTTTAAAATTTTCACTTAACATAATGATGTTGCATATCAAATTAAACCTTGGAAAATACTCTTTAAAATGAGGGGTCATAAACTTCTCTATCCCTTATAGAACTTGATAAATTTGAGATTGAAAATGCTTACACAAGCTAAAAAAATGCTGATATTTTAAAATTAAAAAAAATCGAAAGAGATAAAAAAAAATTCTAAAAATATATTCTCATTTATATCATCAAGGAGAATGATTCCTGCAAGTTTCATAGAAATCTGAGGTGGTCAGGTTGAAAATTGAAATTTTTTGGTTGCATGGAATGACCCATTATAATTTAAAATAAAGTTTCACGAGGAACAGCTTTTAATGAAGATTAGATTTTGTTAATAAAGTGCAGACCCTTATCAAACTTATATTGACAGAATTAAAAAAGATAGCTATAACATCAAAATTAAAACAATTATAACTTGCTTGTTACTTTAAATTTTGTTAGTCATAATAATAAACCTAATCATGGCTTCGATCATCTACATTTTGTTTGCCATTTATCATCATAACGTAGCTGAATGGGTAAAAGTTTTATGTTTGAAGGTCATTTGTGTAGGTGTATCACATGGCTGTTTGACATCATAGTGAATGTAAAAAAATTGAGGCTCGAAACAAACATTTGAACTTTAATGATACACACAGGAACAGCTAATGTGCAGATTACCTAGTTAAAATGCAGAAAACTCTTGATTCTGCACTTTAACGAGTCATTTTAGTTAATCTGCAGATTAGCTAGGTAATCTGCACATTAACAGATTTAGAACTTTAACGGTAACATATACTTCAATACTTTTTTGTTGGGTTGGTAACAAAGTTCCCGCCGTTTAAGCCTCGCACTTAAATTGTGAGGTACCCATGCTCCACACTTCTGAACTTTGCCCATCGAGTGAAGATGCTTCTCTATAGTAGTGTGGGAGCAATCCATTGTCTCTGCCAGTTCCCTTGTTGTTTGACGTGGATTTTCATGCAAAAGGTGGTTCAATCGCTTTTCATCGAACTCAACTGGACGGCCAGAACGAGGTGCGTCTTTGAGGTCAAAATGTCCTTTTTTGAACTTTGCATATCAATCACGGACGGTCCTTTCAGCTATAGCACCTACTCCATACATAGCACAAATGTTGCGAGCAGCTTCTGCGACCTTAGAACCTTGATTTAAAGGCAAAAAGAAGGTGGTGTCGAAAATGCTCATTCTTTTCAACTTGACATTCCATGTTAATGATCTGTAAATAACAAGAGAATGTATCTTAGTAACAACGAAACGTATATTTAGATAGAACAATATATTCTCTTTCAAATGATATACAACTTCGTGCCAAAAGTATTTAATGTCATACAGATTTTTCCAATTTAAAAAAACAGCGGGAACTTAGTTGCCAACCCAATAGATAATTTTAGGTCTATTTAAATACATTACACTTGTGATTGCTGTAGACAGTACTCTTTGAAAAAAGTGCAATATTTTTCAAGTAAAAGTGACTATGGCTTACAACAACGCATAAACTAAATCTTTTTGGATAAATTATTGTAAGGGTTCATGAAGTAAATATTAAACAATTTTAATTGCACTAACAAGATTTGGGTCAGTTGAACTCCTTTGAAATTGTAAGATTTGTTTTATAATTTCTATGAAAATATAATTTCTTGATTAACCCTTTCGCAACTGCTGACGTAAGATTCACGTCATTTAAAAATCTAACTCTGTCAGTGGGTGTTTCTTTCGTAATTTGTGTTACATATTTCTTGAGTGTGTACCCAGTGTTCATATTTTTGCAATAAAATATACAGGGTTAGTCAAAAGGAATAGGACAATAAGAAAACTATTTTTAGACGAATGTATGTTTATTGTAACCAAACTACAGTTACGTATGGACAGATAAACTATCAAAAGTTTTTTTCTCACCTTCACAGATGTTCGATATGGGCGCCCCTTGTGACATGGCAGACGTCCGGGTGATAGTGCAGTTCATCCCAGATCCATTGCAGCACATCTGACGTAATGGCATCGATTGCAGCACATATGCGCCGTTTTAACTCGTCCAAGGTCAGCGGTAATGGAGGTTTGAAGACGGTGTCTTTCACATACCCCCAGAGAGAAAAGTCGCATGGTGCGAGGTCGGGGGGACAGGGTCCACAACAGGAATGGAAGATCATTCACTCCAGCACGGCCAATCCAACGTCTGGGAAGGTGTTCGTTGAGGTACTCGCGTACACTATTGTGCCAATGCAGAGGGGCACCGTCCTGTTGGAATATGAAATCGGGCACTTTCTCTTCTAACTGTGGCATCAACCATTCAGACAACATGTCGGCGTACACTATGCCTGTTACGGTTTTCTCCACGAAAAAAGAATGGCCCAAACACGTGAGGGTTGGTTATCGCACAGAAAACGTTTATCTTCGGCGAATCCCTTACATGTTCCAATACAGCATGAGGATTTTCAGAGCCCCAAAAGCGGAGATTATGCCTATTGACCTTCCCGCACAGGTGAAACGTTGCCTCGTCACTGAAGACCAGTCTGTTGGCAAAGCCTTCCTCCTCTAGTCTTCGCTGCATTGATTCGCAAAATTCGTGTCGTTTTGAATAGTCAGCATTTTTCAAAGCCTGCACCATTTGGAATTTATACGGCTGGAACTGCAAACATTTGCATAACACGCGCCACACAGTTTTTTGCGGAACTTCCAATTCCATGGCTGCACGATTTGTCGACTTCTGGGGACTTCGTTGAAAGGATGCACTAATGGATTCCAGTTTCTTCGGAGACACGTGGTCGTCCTGTGCTTTTACCCTTGCATAAGCAGCCAGTCTTCTCAAATTGCTTTACCCACCTTGCAATGGAATGTCTATGAGGTGGTTCCTTGTCATACTTGGCTCGAAATTGTCGCTGGACCGTAATTACTGACATTGTTTTAGCAAATGTCATCGCACAAAGCGCCTTCTCCTTGCGTGATTACGCCATTTTGAAAACAGTCTCCTAGCGGCATTAACGTACATGTGTGTTGCCAAATAAAACTTTGATAGTTTATCTGTCCATACGTAGCTGTAGTTTGGTTACAATAAACATACATTTGTCTAAAAATAGTTTTCTTATTGTCCTATTCATTTTGACTCCTCCCCGACTGTACCTTTTTTACTTAAAGTAATTTTATTTATTTACTAATTTTCAATTTTTTATTCTTTCTTTTTTTTTTTTTTTTTTTTCTTTTTAATTGGCTGGATTATTAAATTTTTAGTATCCCAGTTTTCATGTAGTTTCAGCTTGAATTTTCCATTTTTGATAACTGCTATAAAGATAAAAACTTGGTACTAGATGTACTTTCATTCATGTTGGTGATAGTAAAATATTGCACAACTTTAAATGCATTTTTACCTGTTAAATTTGCCCCCATAGCAGAAAATAAGACGTAAGTCACAGATTTTTTTTTTTTTTTTTTAGTCCTGCAGATTATTTCCAAAATAGTATTGTGCAGAGATTGTTTCCCGATTTTAGCAGAAAATATAGCAATTTTCAATCTTTCTCCATCCACAGCTTAAATATCAATATTCATTTTAAATACGCTTTATAAAGGGATAGAATTGTTCAATATCTCTTATGCATGTAATTTTTTAAATGCTGCCCCCTCTCCTCTTCTCCCGCTAACGATTGGCGACCAAACTGACTGCAGATTCCTTAAGATTTCCAATCTTTCTCTATCCCTAATATAAATGTCAATATTATTTTTAAACTTATTTAGATTCCAGAACCTGTGAAGAAGTAGAATAGTCTGAAATCTCTCACTCATATATTCGTTTTACTCTCCCACTAACGATTAGTGATCCTCCTAACAATAGTGATGAAAATTACAACTCTCCACAACTGTTGTAATTTTCAATCCTTTCTCCATCCACAGCATAAATGTCAATATTCATTTTAAACATGCTCTATATTTCAGAACCTATAAAGAAGTGTGTGTAAATATATATATATACTCGCATACACTTGCTGATAAAACACGAAAAACAGCCATCCTGGACAGAAGTGAATATATAAAGAAAATGGAAGATACAATTAATGAAATCGGAGTTATAGAGATAGATCCAAATAATAAATTGATAAAACACGTAAAATGATTAAAGATGGGAAAATGGCCAAATAATTCACCACCCGAAATCATAACAAAACACTTAATACACCGTGAATTTTTGGACCATACAAAGATCACAAAAATCCACCAAAATTTAGACCAGTTGTAAGTAAAAGTGTTTTTCCAAACAATATCGTGAAATTATTCTCCTCTCCCAACATGCCTTAGAATCAACCGAAGATTTCATCTAAAAAGTTAGGGAAATTGATGTAATAAGTAAATACCATTTCGTTATCTTCGATGTTATTAATCTTTACCCCTCCATTAACATCGAAGAAATAGCTCAAACTCTTACTGTTGCTATCAATTACAGTAGAACTTGGATAATTCGAAGTTGAAGGGACCAGAGAAAAATTCGAAATATCCAAAAACTCTAATTACACATACTATTTTGTTAAAAAAGAAATAGATAAATTAAAAAATTAAAACTCTACGATCAAAGATTTAACACCAACTTCATATCTAAGCATACTTCTACGTCCCCCTCCCATTAAATCAATATCTTTTAAGAGCTTAATTATTAAACACTTTTTTTAAAATTGTCAGATATTATTATTTCTTCTTTAAGTACAATTTTTGTGTAATAGCATATGACTTGATACAAAAATAGAATCTTCTTCATTGGACATGATATTCAATTAAAAAAACCCCTCTAAGTTCATGTATATACACCATATCGTCTGATGCACTAGCTAGGGGCTTCTTTTGTATTTCCTTATTCTTCTTTTGAAGACTGTTAAAATATATTAGCTGAGAAAAATCTCAAACAAATTTTACAGTAATATTTTAAAGGTAATCGTATGAAAAATTCGAATTATCCAAAATAGAATTTGAATTATCCATGAATTTTTAACATTTATTTTAATGCAAAATTCAAGGGACAGAGTAAAAAATTCTAAATATCCAGAATTTCGAATTAAACAAATTCGAATTATTAAAGTTTCACTGTATTTTAATTTCAATAGTAAAATTTACCAACAAAAGAAAGGGGTCCCTATGGATCACCCATCTCGGGCTTTATGGCATAATTTAAATTGAGACTGTTTGAAAATAAAATAATTGAAATAATGAAGGACAAAATTCATTTTTGGTTTAGGTACGTGGACGATGTTTTTGCCATTGTTAACAAAGATAATGGCATCAAACAATTATTAAATAGTTTAAACAATCACGATCTCAATACACAATTTACCTATGAAGAAGAAATTAACAGATTAATCATTTAGCTGTCAAAATTATTCATACAAGCAATAAAATTAAAAGTTTATCGGAAACCAACAAGTAGTAAAGAAATTATACATAGTAAAAGTAAAATGCAATTTCGTTATAAAATTAATGCCATTTGTTCATACAGCCATGGAAAAAATTTATAAGGACACGTTAAAAAATGAGTATTATATATTAATCAATTGAAAACAAAATCGAACATAATTTACTGCTTATAATTAGGAAACATTAGAAACCTGTTAGTATGAAATTAAATTACAATAAAATTGTTAAATCTCATATAAGACAAATGTATTATGTGAAATATGGGAAATAAAATATAAGGACATCATCAATTATGTCTCGAAATAAATTAATATTCTACAAAATCGCTTTTTTTTCAATGACCCTTATTAATCGTCCAGTCATTGACTCAGAAAGTCCAGTTAAAGTTTGTTTAGAAATGTTTTTCCACGCCAATTCAATGGATGATATCAGCTAATCTTTATTTGCATATTGTGAGCCATTTGTGGGGTTTAAATCGGGGCTTTTTGACGGCCAGTCCAGAAGTTTCACAGAATTTGCTTCGAACCATGAACGTGATGCACAAGACACATGGCAACTTGCATTGTCTTGTTGAAACAATCACCACCTGTGATAAGGGTGCTTCAGGTAATAAATTTTCAGCTAGCATATCAACATATGATTCTGAATTCATACTACCTCGAATGGACACTATTGGTGGTGTTCCATTGGCTACAAAACCTGCCCACACCGTCGCAGAACCTCTTCTGAATTGTCGTTTGGGGGAAAAAAAAGGTTTGTCTTTTCATAAGTCATACCAATAATGGCGAAAACCATATAGTCCGTCCAAAAATACCTTTCCATCGAGATCCAAAAGAAACGTGTTTTTTAGCGAATTCCAATCAAAGTTTCTTTTGAAGTTTTGTAAGTGGTGGACGTGACCGTAGTTTAGCAATAGCATATCTAGCATTGGAATTCTTTTGCAGAACATTACACACTGTTCGGCTAGTGCATGGTAAATTCATTTGTTTTAATTTGAGTAGAACTTTTTTTAAGCAAGCTCGGCGGGCAGTTGCATGTGTCTGGCGCATAGTAAGAGTGGGAGGCCTACTTGTATGCTTTTTTTTGCCATCTTCTTTTGGATTCTTCAAAAAAAATTATAAATTACTGTTTTAGATCTATTTGTCTTCCTTCCAATTTCACGTCCACTCATTCCACATTTTCTGTAAGCAATAATTTGTCCCTTTTCAAATTCAGAAAGTTGTGTGCTGTTCGGCATGATGAAGAATGAGATAAAGTGAACAATCTTTACTGTGTAACAGTTTTGGGTTATTGTAAATAATCATATGATGTGACTAAATATGCAAATTTTTGTTTGCAATTTCAAAAGAAATGAGTGTCCTTTTTATAATTTTTTTCCAAGTAGCTATTAAAACCTTAAAATTTCATGCATTTTAATGATTTTCAAAATTTTTGAAGTAAAGTTTGTTCGAAAATGTTTAGTCACGTATTTTTATCATAAAAAAAAATATTTGCATAATTTTCTAGCCAAGCGGCTCCTAGAATTGGTAATTTTTTGCTTGTCCTTATACTTTTTTCCATGGCTGTATATTAGTCATACCATTTTGGTTTGCAGTGAACCCAATGATCTAAACGATGAATTAAACCTAATAAAACAATATACCAAAGAAGCCAGTTACCCAAACAAATTAGTAAATTAATTAACCCATTAGTAGTCGCTATAGACAGCGCCACCTGGTACAGATTGAGCACTTTTTTATTCAACTGTCACCAATAATTTTATGAAGTGATATATCGTATATATAATTGACGTTTCTTTGATTCTATTCGCCTTTTATGTATATCAAATGGCACTTCTAAAAATTTTCGGTGGCTATTGAATAAAAAAATCTGTCAACACTGAAGGGATGGGCGGCAAATCGACCAACTAGCGACTACTAACGGGTTAAAAATTGATTAAAAACTGTAGATACAATACCTAATTTTCCAAAAAAAAAAAAAAAAAAAAAAAACCCTCTGAAATTTAACTTTATCTATTCCTTTTGATCGTGGGGCCTCCAGTAGATAATTGTGTTTATTTTTGTATAAATTCTTTCAAAGAGGCTTAGTAAGTTGATAAAGTGCTAATTTTGTGCATTTCTAGTTGTTTTAGTGTTAAAATAGCCTTATTTTCCCTTAAAAACGCATTAAAATGCTCCAAGAAGGCAGGTAATGGATTTGGTGCCAAATTTGGCAACTTTTCCCTCCTTGGCAATTTTTTTGGCGACCTTGGCGAGAAAATCCTTATTAGGGATATACCAAATATGGAAGCTCTAATCTCATTGGCTGATGACGTACGGAAATTTCTGGAACTTTCCACACTTTTCTACAGGGGTATATAAGGGCTGTTTTTTCGTCAAGGCAGTCAGTTCAGTTCTCAGCCAGCTTCCGCTAATGCTTGCATTGCTTTGAGCCTCTTTGAAAGAGACTTGCTTCAAGTGTTATTGCTATACAGTTTGTACTGTGGATTTGCTATTGACAGCCGTTGTTTAAGCTGTCACTTGGAGCTGATACTTGGTTTATAGACCTGTGAATAAATTATTGAATTTTTGTAAGTTTCGCCTTTCATTCTCGGACAATTCACGAACCCCCAAGTATGCAACATTTCTGGTGTCAGAAGTGGGATTGTGAATGGTGAGAAACTAGAGCTATGGAGCAGGAAATGAAGAAACTTCTAGAAAGCTTAGCTACCCAGATGAATGAAATGAAAGCCGGACAGGAAAAGATGGAAACCGGATTGATAAAGAAATAGAAACGGGACAAGGAGAAATGAAAGAAAGTATGGAAACCGGACAAAAAGAATTGAAAGACGGCTTGACTGAAGAAATGAAGGCAATGAAAGACAGTTTGGGTGAAGAAATTAAATCTAATCAAGAAGAGATGAAGAAAGAACTATCATCAGTGAGAGACGATTTAGTAAACGTGATAGAAGTGATAGCGTAAGTTATCAGATGTGGAAAACAGAATAGATGGAATAGAAGAAAAAGTTATAAAGATTGAAGAAAGTTTTGAAAATAGAAGAGAATTTTGAAAAGAAAGCTATGAAGATAGAAGAAAATGTTATGAAGGTTGAAGAGAGTGTTACAAGGATAGAATGGAGTTTCGAGGAGAAAGTTAAAGAAAATTTTGATCAGGAACTCAAAGGAAGGTTTTCAGAGATAGAAGGTAAATTGAAGAGAATAGAAGATCTGGAGCAGGGTGTCTACTAGGTCATTAAAGTCATGAAAATCAACAATGAGTCATGAAAAGGTCATGAAATTCAGCAATAGGTCATGAAAGTTAAGAACAGGTCATAAAATTCGACAGTTGGTTTGAGTCACATACTGGTTCAGGTAACCCAATTTCACTGGTCGGGTCGAACAATTTTCTCTTGCTGTTCAGGTTGACTCGATTGAATTTTTTTTTCCTACGAGTCGAGTCGACTTGAGAATCTTTCAAAATAATTTCTTTAATGGGCAAAAGCATAATTCGGCAATGTATCCTTTGCTTGTAGCACTCGTGCCCACTTTGTTCGCCTGATGAATGGTCATGATTTTTAAACCGGAAACAATTGTTGCAAGTTTATTGCATTTTATGGTGTTTATTCAAAGTTTTGTACTTATTACTAATCAAGTACTAAATTGAAGTACACAACACATCTAAATGTTTAAAAATTGTTTATCCAATTTTTCAGATTTTGAAACTTTTAACTTGGTGCATTAGTAATCACATTTTAAATTATTTACCAGTTGTGTAGCAATAAAAATTTTTAGATGAATTATTAATTTTCAGATTAGGTTTTGAGTCGGGGTGTGGGTCATTAAAATTCTCTATTATGGATTCATGTCGATTTTCAGGTTACTATTATTTAGTAGCATAAATATATAAACATGATTGTAAATCTAGTATAGTTATTTGTAAAATCTACAAGCATTCTAACTTTTGTTGCCCCCCCCCCCCCCCCCAAAAAAAAAAAAAAAAAAAAAAAATTAACATTAAAATTTTCTAAAATATGTGTATGCTCAAAATATTTTGTTAATCAAAACATTATTAATGTATAACTGAATGAACTAATTTTTTCTAATTCAGAATGTGAAGTATAGGAAAGACATCAAAATGCAAAGTTTGAGATGTATAGTTATATACTTTTTTTAGTTTAATAATTCTATTCGTAGTCTTTTTGTGGGAAAAAAAAGAAAATGTTTGTAGATTTGAAGAAAAATTTAGTACATATATTCCTCTCCTTAACGGAAGGAAAATAAATGACAGTTTTCAAGTCGCCCAAAAAACTAATAGTTACAATATAATATTGCACAAATAGTGTAGATATGTATGTAGTTATATATGTCTGTTTTAGATTGATTTCCATTACTATTTGCTTAGATTGTTAATAAACAATAAAGTTTTCAATTTTTTTTTGTTTTTTTATATACAGCTAATATTGTTGTTATACAATAATTTTAAAATTAAAGCCAGGTGATGTATCGGTTAAAAAAACAAAAAATGAATATGTTTATTAAAAGAAAGGTGGGATATGTCGATGAAAAAGGTCATGAAATTTCTTTTTAAGGTCATGAATTTTTTTTCTGTCAAGTCAGTAGGCAGCCTGTGGAGAGAAAAGTGGAAGAAAAGTTAGAATCCGTGCCCCAGGAAATTGAAAAGAGAGAAGAAACCAGAATCAGGAATTTATCAAGCTATCCACTTACGACGGTAGTTCTTCCTGGCATGTATATAAGACGCAGTTTTTCATCGTAGCTGAAGCTAACTGCTGGGACTCTGTTGCAAAGATGACTCATCTGGTATGCTCGTTGCGGGGCGACACCGCAGATATTCTGGAGGCCTTTTCGAAAGAAAAGTGATATGACTTCGAAGCTTTAACCAGAGCACTAGAGCTACATTTTGAAGCGAAATAGTCCAAAGAATATAGTCGACTCCAGCTAAGGTCCTGTCATCAGAGACCAGGGGAAAGCTTACAAGAACTGGCATCAAACATCCAGAGGCTTTCACATTTGGCTTTCTCAGACTGTCATCCTGAAATACGCAATGATCTGGCCCTAGAATATTTCATTGATGCTGTCGGTGATCCAGAAATTCAAAAAGCCCTCAGACTTTTCGGCGTGAAGGATGTGGAGTCAGCTTTAGTGTATGCCCTAAAGATCAAGGCAGCCCAACAAGCCTCCCGTAAACATCGCCAGAACAACACAGCAGACAAAGTGAACGGCTCTCAAGATGATCTTAGAGATTAAGAAAATGATTGCAGATATTAATAGAAGATTACACATTCTTGAGAGTAAGAAAGAAGGGAAGACTCCAACAACTAAATGCTGGGGCTGTGGAAAAGACGGGCATATCAAATGAAGCTGCCCAGTAAGAACACCTAGAGAAGCAACCAAGAATGTCTCTGAAGTATGCCACCCAGAAGGAGCTCTTCGGGGAAAATCCAAATACCTTCTTGCAGAAGCCATCTGAAGATCATAAATACAGCTCTAAAGACGAGGATAATCACCAAAGCATAAAACCAGTTGCTCGCCAAGTTACTGTCGCAACACCATCAGAACAAGATTCCGATCCATGGAGTGACAAAGAACTTAGAAAAGTCCAGTTGGAAGATCCTGACGTAAAGCCAATATTACAACTGAAGGAGACATCCAGCAACAGACCTACCTAGCAGGACGTTTCCAGATTTAGTCCCATTACGAAAAGTTATTGGGCACTTTGGGACTCTCTTCATATCAGAAATGGAAATCTGATGTTGGGAAAAGCTTCAGATGGCAGATTGTATTACCAAGATAAAAAAATTCCAGATGTTTTAGAATAACTGCATAGTAGCCCTACCAGAGACCATTTTGGGGTAATGAAGACTCTGCAGAAAGTTCGGGAACGCTTCTACTGGTGCAAGGCAAGAGAAGACGTGGAGAAATGGTGTAAATCCTGTGATGCTTGTGCGGCACGTAAAGGCATGCAGAAACGAAGTGGAGGAAGACTGCAAAGATATAGCGTGAGAGCACCATTTGAACGGATTGCACTCGACATCTTGGGTCCTTTGCCATGGACCTCCAGTGGAAATAAATACATCCTCGTCATGATGGATTATTTGACCAAGTGGCTATTCCCGATCAAGAGGCATGCACAGTTGCGGAGGTCCTAGTGCAGCATTGGGTGTCAAGGTACGGCATGCACCTGTAACTTCATACCGACCAAGGTACGAACTTTACCTCTGCTGTTTTCAAAGGACTGTGTCAACTACTCAGCATAGATAAAACCCAGACAACACCCTTACATCCCCAGTCGGACGGCATGGTCGAGAGGTTCAACCGTACCATCCTGAATAACCTCTCTTCTAGTATCAAGGAACCAGCAAGATTGGGACTTGAAGTTGCCATTGTTCCTGCTGGCTTATCGAAGTGCTGTCCATGAAACCACCGGCTATACTCCAGCCCAGATGCTGTTTGGGCGTGAACTTCGTCTCCCATGTGATCTCCTGTTTGGTTGTCCACCCGATGCGCCTTCATCGCCCGAGGAGTACATCCAAGATCTTCAGGCATGATTTGAGGATGTACGCAACTTTGCTCGGGAGCAGATTCACATGGCAACGGAGAAAATGAAGACAAGGTACGATCTAAAGGCTACACAACATGAGTTCCGGGAAGGAGACAAGGTCTGGTTGTGGAATCCTGTTCGGCGCAAAGGACTCTCTCCCAAGTTACAGTGCAACTGGGATGGACCGTACAGTCTTAAAAAGGGCTGAATGATGTTGTGGTGCGGATCACTAAAACACCTTCATCAAAACCGAAAGTGGTGCACTATAACAGGCTAGCCAAGTACCACAATTAACGGTAATATTAAAATTTAAAATGTAAATACTGGTAAAATTTGTGCATGCGTAATGTAAATATTTGTATATAAATATTTGTGAATTTTGTAAATATTTCTCACTTGATTTATACTTCTATTTTATCGTTATATGCCACTTAGTTTTTGTATTTTAGATTGTGTAAATTTGTTTAGTTTTGCCTCTTGACCAAGGATTGTACTGCCCGGGATGTGCAGTCCTTGGGAGGGGGCAGTGTTACAAAATTGTAGATAATTGTGTTTATTTTTGCATAAATTCTTTCAAAGAGGCTTAGTAAGTTGATAAAGTGCTAATTTTGTGCATTTCTAGTCGTTTTAGCATTAAAATAGCCTTATTTTCCCTTAAAAACGGATTAATGAAGCAGGTAATGGATTTGGTGCCAAATTTGGTACTTTTTCCCTCCTTGACAATTTTTTGGCGACCTTGGCGATAAAATCCTTATTAAGGATATACCAAATATGGAAGCTCTAATCTCATTGGCAGATGAGATACGGAAATTTCTGTGAATAAATTATTGAATTTTTGGAAGTTTCACCTTTCATTCTTGAATAACTCACGAACCACCAAGTACACAACAATATATATAATCATTTGAAAGCTTGTATTATAAGCTAAAATATGGGTACATTTTGTAATTGAAGAATTTTGAAAATTTGCATTTTTTACCCATTTTTGCAGCCTTGTATTTGAAAAACTAAAAGAGATAGGGACTTAATTGGTATACATTCATTTCTCTATAAAACAAATAAATGTGCCCAATTTTATAAAACTCCTGAGGGGGTCAAGTTGTGAGCTGTATTGATTTGATGTGGAATGACCCCAACATATATTTAAAAAAAAAACAAATAAATAAAAATACATGTTTTGAAATACTGAATGTCAAAGGTCAAAATGTTTGACTTTAAAATGAAAAATTTTAAAAATACTTACGAGATATATCATTTGAAAGCCTGTTTTAAAAGCTTTCTAATGATACTAAATTTACATCTAAGTGAATTACAAAATAAAATATAGATACATTTGTAATACAGTAATTTTGAAAATTTGCACTTTCTACTCATTTTTGCAGCTCTGTATATCAAAAACTAGAAGAGCTAAAGACTCATTTCTATACATTCATTACTCTACAGAACAAATAAATGAGCCTAAATTCATTCTCTAAGTACTCTAATTCACTCTCTAATCTGAGGGGGGGGGGGGCAGGTTTTAAAGCTTCCTTCAAACTCTGGCAACATAGAGCTTCGAAAATCATAAATTATCCATTGTCCGAAAGTGACCCTTGAAATTTTGCATACATTTACAATGAAAGACATTAATTTTTATTACTCTTTTACAAAAGAAACCCCCTTGTCATGCAATTATCGCACTAGGAGGTTTGTGAGCTTCGATTTCAGCGAGCGTCGATCTCCTAAACCACATCAAAGAAATATCAATAGAGCCGCACTTCAGCTTTCTAAGTTGCCAGAGTTTGAAGGCAGCTTTAGGGTATCTTCCCAGAGTATTCCGTCCCCCTCTCAAGAGTTTTGACTGCTTTTGTTAGAAGCTGTCAGGGAAAAGAGCGATTAAAGCCTAGCTATGGCAATCTGCACTCCTCATTTTTATTCGAGCATGTTCCCTCTTTCGTTCAAGATTCAAGATAAACTATTATGAAGCAATTATTTGTACTATAGGGTGAAATTGAAAGAAAAGAAATATTTTTACAATCCTTATATAAGATTTTATATTCATGAAGTATTTATTCAATATAGTGTAATAGTCATTTAATGATATTTGATTTTAATGGATTTATTTTTGCTTATTTATTGAACAATAGAAAAAGAGCAGAATTTCTAACGCATTTAAAATTGTAAATTTTGTTTTCTCCATAATTATCTTTTACAAGTTTATAAAAATTAAATATATAAAAAATTAATTAAATAATTAATTTGAAAAATAAAATATTAAATTGGAATATAAAAAAAGTTTATTCATTTATTTTCTTTAAGTATGAACAAATATTACAACTTTTTAAATAAATTTAATAATAATACGTCAATTAATGCAACTAAAATGTCATTAAATAAAATGTTAAACTGTCATTAATTCATTATAGAACTTTGAAAAATAAAAGGACCAAAGGAAAAATTTATAGTAAAAAAAACTAAAGCAAATACAAACACACAATCTTTATATACAAAAAAATTATCAGAATGACTAAGATTTGAAGGAAAAAAAAAATATACTAAAATAAATTCATAAATATTAGAATCGCCCGGTGGTTGAATCCTTATTACTTTTTTAAAGTAAGCATAAGAAATATAAAAATTCAAAATTTAAGTATAAAAAATGTTCTTAGAAATTACACTATGTTTCAAAATAAATAAACAAATAAAATTAAAATGAATAAATATAAGTAAATATCATCTTTTTTTATATAACGGTGCATATCCCGATAAATTTAATATTTTATAATACCTGTAACTAACACTTGCGTTGATTAACTTTTGAGATACATCACCCTACAGGTGGTGCTGTTATACTGCAATTTTTTTTTCTTTCAATTTAAAAGAAGACTATATTTTAGCTTCTATTATGTAAAAACGCAAGCAAACTTGGCATTTAAGATGTGTATTATGTAAAACTCTGCTAATTGAATTTATTTGCATATCAGCCAACTGGTGACTATGCTATTCTGCAATTCAATCCCATTTACCTGAATGTTATATCTTAGATTTTGTTATAAAAATACACCAAACTTAGTATGGAAGATATTATAAAAATTATGCTGTTTGAATAATTGAAATTGCATATATATCGGCCCAAAGGGGACGGTGATCTTCTTCTTTTTTTTTTTTTTTTTTTTTTTTTTTTTTTTTTTTAATTGAACTATTTTAATATGTATGGAATTTCATGCGATTTTAACCAAGAGATACTCTGATGTAGAAATTTTGGAAATTGTGAAAAGTTACAGCAGTAACGCTTGATCGGTGATATACCCCCAAGTTTCATCGCCGAAGTTTTTTATAATATATATCTTAAATAGCGGTTTTGTTACACATATAATATAGAAGCTGAGATAGTCTTTCCGTAAATGGTAAATAGAGATAAATTACAGCATAGCAGTGTCACCATTCGTCCGAAATGTACCTACATTAAATCAGAATAATTACACATGTTGTCTATCACACATACCAAATTTGTTGCATTTATATACAAAAGAAATTGAGATGTTTTCTCGTAAAAATTGGTACCAATTTAACTCAAAATATAACCAGTTATCAATCGTGCTTAAATTCTGTCTTTTAGTTCAGGAGTTTCAAAAATTTGCTTTAACAATTCATACATGCACACAAATACTGATTTTGTTTTTGAAAATGAGTGAATTTAAGACATCTCAAAACATGTAAATACATTGAAACTGAAAGTCGAAAAACATCAATAATACAATATTTTTTTCTACAGCATTTTTTAAACAGTGCCATCTACTGGTTAATATGAACAAAAGTTTAATCTATATATTTTCTCACAATTATATTTAACGAATGCAATTCGGTACAATTTTCTCCTGTAGATGCTGAGATATGGCTATCTGAGAAACCGCATAATGTATTAGCAGTGCTGGCTTCCGGCCTATATACACCAAAATTTAATAAGAGTATTTTTTGATAATATATATCTCGCACGTCAAGTTCGGTAAATTTACTTAAAATAGAAACTAAAATATAGTTTTCCCGTAAACAGAAAATATTGCAGAATAGTAGCGTTATCAGTCATCCGATGTGCATCCAAAGTGAATCAGCATAGTATTTTTACCAAATTTCCATCTCATGAGCCAAGTTTTATACATTTATGTACTACCACGAGATTAATTATTTAAACAATTTAATCGCGTTATATTCTTCCCATAATGAGATTAAATTGTAACATGGAAGCGCCACCTGTTGCCCGATATGCACTGAAACTGAATGAGCAGAGTTTTTCATAATATATATCTCATAAGTTTGGTACACTGTAGATATTGAACCTTTCCTGAAATGAGAGGAAATCGAAGCATAGCAGAGCTCTTGGGTGATATAGCTTAAAAGCTAAGCAGAACCAATTCAGTCCAAGGTTCAACCAAATATCAAGTTTGATTTTAAGTTCATTGGTTCATAGAGTTCAATATTCGTTGCTTTGCTAATTGCAGGGCATTTAGTGTGGTCCATAAAAGTCCCTTAATTTATTTTAGGTCCCTAAAAGTCACTTTTTTTGGCAAAATGGTCCCTAAGTCCCTTTTTTTTTTTTTTTTTCTTTGCCTATCAAAAATCTTAAGATTTTTTTAGGTATGACGGGAGAAAAAAAAAAAAAAAATGCGATGAAATTGCTTAGGCACATACTTTATATTATCTACAGAATACTGAAATGACTAACTTTTGGCAGCCAATTATCTGATGTGTAACAGGGACACTAATATTCATAGATAATTCAGCAAATGGGCCTTGGGGAAAGGAAAGGCTAAATTTCACCATTGCATAGCGCGATACCACAGTTAGTTGTACTGCATGCATTAGGTCAGAAGCTCGATTATTTTCAGTTCAGTAATGAGCCCAGTTACAAATTCAACTCTGATGACTAGCAAAGATATGTATATCTATAGATTTTAAAAAAAAAAAAAAAAAAAAATGTTGCAGTACTCAGGGATCGATCCAAGCAAAAATTGGGACCCTTTTGCTGCCCCTTTTCAAATTTCTAAAATGAGTCCCTTTACAAAATTCAAATCTATAAAATAGGCTCCTTCACAAAATTTAGATTTATAAAAAAAAAATCCCTTTCATAACATTTTGTTTTGTAAAAATGATAATTTTGTAAAATTTTTCCATGTTTCCAGTATTAATTTTAATTAGTATCTATACTTGGTTCAGTGAAATGCTATTAACTTGATATTAAACATCAAATAGAGTAATTGCTAAAATGAAAGATTTCATACAGCAATAATTTTTTTTTCTCAAAAATAATCAAAATTTCACAAATATAAATAAAAATTTCACAAAAATGGGCCCCAAAAATTAAAACCTGTGTCGACCCCTGGTACCATAACGTTACTACTTTGCTTTGGCCTGGTAATAAATAGTTTAGATTTAAGTCTGAATGGAAATCTGGTACCTTTAACGCAGTTAAGGGAGCACGTATCAAAATTTGGTACAATGAAATACTTCTTAATTGTTTGAACGTAGCTTTTGGTTTCGTTTCGCCAGCCCCCCGACTAGTAGTTGGCTCTTTGCCAAATGAGAGGTGTTTTTTTCTTTTTTTGAGAATGTTACTTTTTTTATGTTTAGTTTTGTTTCGCGGCCTGTCTTAAACAGGAAGTATAATTTTTTCTCTTGAACATGAAAGTTATGATTTAAATATTATGATCTTGGCTCCTTTATGGAGAAACAATGTTATCCTGAAATATTACTGAATTAAGTTATAATTGTGAATTCTTCAAAGTATACTGCAAATAGTTTTTTATTGTGTGTTTAATTTCTAATAAAGAATTTATGCTCTCCCAACTGACTTTATGACTGAAATTGAACACGTGAATTACAGAACTATAGATTAAGAAGTTGTTTATGATTATATATTTCTGCATATTTTCATGGTACGAATTTTTTCATGGCGCAGTATATATAATAATATTCTTTCATGGTGCCGAAACCCGGGATAAGTGAAATCCCTTAAAAGTGAAATTACCCTTAGATATTAATTTATCTGGATTTGGAGTTGAAAGCTTGGATAATTTATTGTGAAAACGAAACTGAAAAATAATAATGACTGGAATTCCGGATTCGTTATTGGATAGCTGCCTGGATATGGAACCAGGTAAGCAAAATTTAACTACTATTTATAACATTGATTAAATGAAATTAGAAATTTTAATTATTTGAATTATTTTGTTTGATTATTTGCTCGCTATGAATATTGAAAAGTTAAAAGCTAAGCGTTCTACGGAACGCTCAAATGTAACTAAATTAATAAATAAATTAGAGAATTTATTATTGGACGATCTAGAAAATACAAAATCAGACGAAATCATCGAAATCCAGGAAATGATAGGTGAAAGAAAAATTGCATTAAAAAATTTAAATAATGAAATTGAAAATTTAATAGTAGATATTAAAGAGTATGAAAAAGATATCGCGACCAGCGATAAATACTGCGAGCAAATAATTTCTGCCAAATGCAAAATGAAACTAAGATTAAAAAGATTATGTAATAATAAAGATGAAAGTAGTTCAAACTGTTCTGTCAGTGAAACCCAAACAAAAACTGGTTCGGCAGTGAGATTGCCGAAAATGTCCTTACCAAAATTTGGTGGACAAATAGAAAAATGGAACGAATTTTTCGATTGTTTCGAAAATTCAATCCATTTAAATGAAAATCTTACAAAGATTGAAAAATTCACTTACTTGAAAACGCTTTTAACTGACAAAGCGTACAATGTTATTGAAGGGTTTTCACTTACGGAACAAAATTATGATAATTGCATAGAAATATTGAAAACACGTTTTGGGCAAAAGGATATTATCATTAATGCTCACATGAATAAATTGATAAACTTAGAAGGCGTAAAAAGTTCATCAAATATAACTGCTTTGCGAAAGTTTTATGACGCTTCTGAAGTAAATATTCGCAGTTTATCTAATTTAGGGGTGACAAAAGGCCAATATGGTCATTTACTGAATCCAATTTTATTAAAATTATTGCCAAACGATCTAGTAGTTGAATATTACAGGCAAAGTGATAAAAGGAAGGATGAGTCTGATGTGACAGACTAAATTAATTTTCTTAAAGTAGAACTTGAATCGCGTGAAAAATCACTTAGTATGATTAATTATAAAAATGCTTCGGGAATTGTAAATAAAAATAAAGCCGAAATTAATGACAGAAAATTTCCAAATAAAATGAATTCATTGAATGTAGGTGTAAAAAATATATGCATATTTTGCAAGAATTATGATCATCATTCTCTTGAATGTACTAATTTAACTGATGTTGAGAAAAGGTTAAAATTAAAGAAGGATGGCAGGTGTTATAAATGTTTTCTAAAATCTCATCTGTCATCACAGTGCAGGGTGAAATCGCAGCCTTGCGAAAAATGTAAAGCAACAGATCATAACAAATTATTTTGTTTTTCAAAAAACTTGAAACCAGAAGTAGTAGAGAACACTATAGTATCGAATTCACATTTAAAAAACAGTAATCAGGCAGCGTTATTGCAAACATGTTGCGTCATAGCCCAATCTAATTCTAGATCAAAAACTGTCAGACTCTTATTGGATTCCGGAAGTGAAAAAAGTTTTATTACTAAAGAATTGGCCCACGAATTAAAATTAACCCGTGTAAGAACAGAAAAGCTAACTGTTTTTGTCTTTGGTATAAATAAAGGTAAAGAAGAGGAATTCGAGGTTTTTAATATTGAACTGCGTAGCAAAATAAATCCTCGTCGGCTCATCCATGTTGAAGTATTAGCTACAGACTTAATAACCGCGACTCCCTTGAAAAGCCCAAGGGGCGAACCAGAAATTGAAAGTTATATTAAAAATAAAAACTGGAAATTGGCAGACAATTCATTAAGTGATTCCAAAATTAATATTTTGCTAGGAGCTGATTATTTTTGGAAAATAAAGAGAGGTATCATTGAAGAAATCGGTGATAATTTATATGTTGCTAATACTATTTTCGGATATACTGTAGTGGGGAAATTGAATAATAATAGTACAGAAGTAATTAATTCGCATTTTGTATCTGTAAATAAATTTGACAGTTTTGATTTGCAGCGTTTTTGGGATTTAGAATCACTTGGAATATGTGACAGTAAGAATGATTCTATGTCACAGAGAGATATAGAAATTATTAATTCTTTTAATGAAAATTTAAATTTTGTTAAGGGAAGATATGAAATTCAATTTTTGTGGAAGGAAAATAAAAATGAATTAAAATCGAATATAGAAATAGCCAAAAATAGACTTTGGGGTTTGAGAACAAAACTGTCTAAAAATGAATATGAAAAAATTCTTGAGGAACAAAAGAAAATGGGTATAATAGAGGAGTGTAAAATAAACAAAAATGAAACTGGTGTATATTATATGCCCCACAGACCGGTGATAAGAACAGATAAGTCCACTACAAAGGTCAGAATAGTGTTTGATGCTTCTTCCAAAGAAAAGGAAGCAAAATCTTTAAATGAATGTTTATTTGCAGGCCCCAATTTAAATCCTAATATTTTGGATATTATTTTAAAATTCCGCCTTCATAAAATTGCCTTTGTTTGTGACATTGAAAAAGCTTTTCTGCAAATACAGGTTGCAGAAAATGATAGAAACTTTTTGAGATTTCTATGGTTTGAGGATATAAATAGTAAAAATCCTCTATTAAAGGTTTTCCGCATGACTCGTGTAACTTTTGGTGTTACAACATCACCCTTTTTGCTCTCAGCTACCATTAAACATCACATAAAGGGCTATAAGAACTTGTTTGAGAAAGTCGTAAATATGCTTGATACTTCCTTATATGTTGATGATCTCTTTCATGGCGCTAATTCTGTAAATGAAGCATTTATTTTATCGTCTGGTGCTGTGAAAATACTTAAAGATGCCAATATGACATTAAGAAAATGTAAAAGTAATTCTTACGAATTAAGCAAATTGTGGGAAAAACATGGAATAAACGTTGATGAAGAAATAAATGAGGGAAAAATCTCTAAAGTATTGGGAATAATGTGGTCAACTAATAATGACACGTTAAGAATAGACATTCAATCTCTGTTAGAAGGGTTTGATAATGAAATTATCACTAAGAGAATTGTTTTACAAACTGTAGCAAAGGTGTATGACCCTGTAGGGTTTATTTCCCCTTTTATAATAAGAGTTAAATTTCTAATGCAAGAACTATGGGAGCAGGGTGTTGATTGGGATTCTGCTTTACCTGATGCTTTAACACAAAAATTTAAGAAATGGCATCGTGAAATACAGGATTTAGAAAATTTTGAAGTGCCTAGAAAATATTTTACGAATTTTGAAAAATTAACTCCTGAAACTATTCAAATTTGTGTTTTCTGCGATGCCAGTTTGAAGGGATATGGTACAGTAGCTTATTTTCGTGATCCTTGTTCCCGTAAAACTTCATTTATTATGTCAAAGACAAGAGTAGCTCCTCTCAAAAAACTTACTTTGCCTCGACTTGAATTGATGGGAGCCTTAACAGCTGCTCGATTAGCTCATTATCTTGGGCAGCTATTTTCAGTTCCCGTCAAAAACATACTATGCTTCTGTGATTCCCAAATTACCCTTTATTGGGTCAAAGGAAGTGCTAGTAACTGGAAGCCCTTTGTAGAGAACAGAGTGCGTGAAATTCAACGATTAGTAGCCCCATCTCAGTGGAGATTTTGTCCAGGGGTTAAAAATCCCGCTGATGTGCTATCTCGTGGTTGCACAGCAACTGAATTGTTGAAGAATGGTTAAAGGGACCAATTTGGTTGAAAGAAGAGCACTTACCGACACCACTACCGGAAAATGAAGTCAAAATACCTGAAGAAGAGATTTTGAGAGAACAACGGAAAACTACTGTTTGCTCTTTAACTCATGGCAATAATGAATTTGAATTATTATATAAGTTTTCATCTTGGTCTAAATTAAGACGTGTTACAGCCTGGTGTCTTAGATTTATAAAAAATACTAAATGTCGATCTGAGCGAAATACTGGCTTTTTAACTATACAAGAACTTGATGAGGCAACTAAAATTATTGTGAAGTTGGTTCAAAGACATGAATTTGGAGAGGAAATAAAGACTTTAAAATCTGGAAGAAACCTGAATGCTAGTAACAAACTCCTTTCTTTAAACCCTTTTCTAGACAAAAATGAAATTCTTCGTGTTGGTGGAAGATTAAGACACGCAAACCTACCTGAGAGTCAAAAACACCAAATGATACTTCCTAAAACGCATCACATTACAGATTTAATTATAAAGTACTTTCATGAAAAACATCTTCACAGTGGAACTCAGTTAACAATTTCAGTCCTGCGACAACAATATTGGATAATTAATGCAAGAGACGCCGTGAAAAGGAATCTGCGGAACTGTATGAAGTGTTTTAGAACCACATCGAACTTAGCCTCTCAACTGATGGGTGATCTTCCAGCTGCTCGTGTAGTGCCATCGCGAGTGTTTTCGAAAGTCGGGGTTGATCTTGCAGGCCCCTTTCTCATCAAACCTCGTAAGGGCCGAGGTGTTAGATCTTATAAAAGTTATATTTGTTTATATATCTGTTTTTCCACAAAAGCAATTCATTTGGAAATACTCAGTGATCTCACCTCTGAAACATTCCTCGCATCCTTGAAGAGGTTTGTTGCTCGACGAGGAAAACCTGAAGAATTGTTTTCAGACAGAGGAACGAACTTTGTAGGTGCCGACAACGAAATGAAAAAAATGATGTCCTTGATCTCTTCTGACGAAAAGATCCACAGATATTTGTCCGAAGAAACAATCAAATGGAATTTCAATCCCCCATCGGCCCCCCATTTTGGAGGACTTTGGGAGGCTGGAATAAAACAGATGAAGGGTCATTTAAAAAGAACTATTGGCGAACAAATATTAACTTATGAACAGTTCCTTACTTTAATTACTCAAATTGAATCGTGCTTGAACTCCAGACCTCTTGTTGCGCTCTCGAATGATCCAAGTGACTTAAATGCTCTAACTCCAGGACATTTTATCATAGGCACTGCCTTGACTTCAATACCAGAACCTGACTATTCTTCAGTTAACCTAACCCCGCTAGAAAGATGGAAACTTCTACAAAAAATTTTTCAAAGTTTCTGGAACAGATGGTCTTCAGATTACCTATCAGACTTGCAAAGGCGATCAAAATGGTTAATAAATAAACCAAATTTCAAGAAAGACGATTTGGTTTTAATAAAAGATGATAATCAGCCCCCTTTGAAGTGGAAACTGGGACGCATAATCAAATTATTTCCTGGAGCAGATGGCAAGATTCGTGTTGTTCTACTGAAAACTATTTATGGAGAGTTGAAGCGTCCGATCGCCAAACTATCACCTCTGCCATTTTGAACTTTTTATTTTATTTTTATTTTATTTTATTTTATTTATTTTTTTTTTTTTATGTTCCTGTTTTTAATCCATTTATGTTAATCATCTAGTACAATGTTTCATATGTATATTAATCTCTTTTTTTTCTTATCTATTTGCAGTTGAAGGACAAGAAAATGAAAACCTGTAATAACACTAATGTTGTTATTGTACTTGTAGAATATTTTTATGAACCTTCGTTCATGGGGGCGGAGCATGTTTGAACGTAGCTTTTGGTTTCGTTTCGCCAGCCCCCCGACTAGTAGTTGGCTCTTTGCCAAATGAGAGGTGTTTTTTTCTTTTTTTGAGAATGTTACTTTTTTTATGTTTAGTTTTGTTTCGCGGCCTGTCTTAAACAGGAAGTATAATTTTTTCTCTTGAACATGAAAGTTATGATTTAAATATTATGATCTTGGCTCCTTTATGGAGAAACAATGTTATCCTGAAATATTACTGAATTAAGTTATAATTGTGAATTCTTCAAAGTATACTGCAAATAGTTTTTTATTGTGTGTTTAATTTCTAATAAAGAATTTATGCTCTCCCAACTGACTTTATGACTGAAATTGAACACGTGAATTACAGAACTATAGATTAAGAAGTTGTTTATGATTATATATTTCTGCATATTTTCATGGTACGAATTTTTTCATGGCGCAGTATATATAATAATATTCTTTCATTAATACTAAGTGAACATATCCAAAAATTATCTCAGTGCCCAATTGTGCAGTCATCAAAGCTAGGGGTGGCCCTAGAAAGTGTTAATGGCATAGGATTTCCACTACGGTCGCATTTTCCACAAAATGCGTGTATACAGAACCTCATGTGTACAGAATGCGAAAATTAAACAAATTTTTGCTTTTTTTTGCTGAAGCATTTTATTGAACTGTTATTTTAAAAAAAAAAAAAAAAAAAAGTTAAATTTTTAACACAGAATAAAAAGAAACAAGAACAAAAAATCATGTGGTACACATTCATTATTAGCATTTTTCAATTGTACATACTTGTTGTGTCATTATAACCTTCAGTATTCTTTATCTACGTTATCACACAATGAAAAGGCATACAGGTAAACTATATCACTCTTAAACATTGTTAGAAAGTATTAAAAATGCTTAATACAAATGGAAATGTAACCATTAATTTCTAATTGCAGCTCTTAATGTATCTAAATATTTTAGTGTAGGTCTGTAAATCTGAAGATTAAACATATTATTCTATACAAAACATTATTTTATCATATTCACATAAATGTCAACTTCTTTATGATTTTTGCAGTAGATAGTTATTAAAATGTGATTTATAAAAATGGCTGTCCTAAAAAGCAATGCATTGGCCTTTTTTTGGGAAGATGTCCCTGTGTACAAACCAAGTTGTGCAGGACTCATTAATGCTACTTTAAATAGAGAACATTACATAATGAACTTGAATAACATATCATTTTTAAGAAAATCTGAAAATATTGACAAACATTGGAGTCGAGCAGATAGACATAGACAAACAGACAGCTGGGCAGAAAAATACATTATTTCAAATCTTATTTATACTTAAAAATTTTTAGAAAGTGTTAAAAATGCTTGAGGTAAACAAAAATGTAATTGCAGCAAATTTTCAAAAATAGTCTTTAATGTAACTGAATATTTTTATAGTCGCTTTAACTTTTATTGCTATTTGTACTACATTCTGTAGAAAACATTTTTTTGTACATATAACATAAACATATTTCAATTTCATTAAGATTTGTGCCAAGTGGTAGTGTGTGCCTGTATAGTTTATAGAAATACTCTCATAGAATGAATGCTTTGGCATATTTTCAAGTGTTCTTGTACACAAATCACTGGTGGTATTTACTCTATTTTCAATGGGAAACATCTGATAGTGAACATGAATAACATATTTTAATTTCATTAAGATTTGTGTAAAGTATATTAAAATCAGGTTTATTGTAATACCTTTCATAGAATGCAATGCTTTTGAATACTTTTGAGTATCCCTGTACACAAACCAGTAGAGGTATTTACTCCATTTTTAATAGGGAATATGGGATAGTGAACTTGAATAACACATATCAGTTTCGAGAAATTTCATGAATATTTACGGGAAATAGAATATGGACAGACAGACAAACTGAAGTCATTAACACTTTTCAATCTTATTGGAAAGTGTTAAAAAACACTGATATACATTACATTGTTTTACTAATGTATGATCATTGTATGAAATGATGGGCATACTATGCATAGTTCTTTTATCGAGAAGTATAAAAGATTTTATTTATATCACATCCTATGGGGACTAATTTTCTTAAAACAAATTAAGTTATTTAAAAGTATGAAGTGAAACTGATATGTATTTCAGAATGTTCCTACAGAATTACCAAAATTGCATGTTTACTATTTATTTTCTTTTACAGGGATGCCTAAAAATTTCAGACATATTACTTGTATGTTCACTGACGGATATATGAATTTGGGAATAAAAACATACTGACATCGGGCGCATTCGAAAGTATTTCCCGGTCACTTCCCGAGTTGGGAAATGACGTCACGCGGGAAATTAGAACTAACATATAGGAGCCATGTTTGTTTATATATTTGTTTTCCGGGAAGATGGAGATGTGTACGGAAGTAGTTATATCTCGGTCATTTTTCGTAAGGCTCCTATATTCCCGCGTGACGTCATTTCCCAACTCGGGAAGTGACCGGGAAATACTTTCGAATGTGCCCACAATGTTCACTTTTATTTATTTACTGAAATATTCAGCGGTTCAAATTTTTTTAAACTCCCAGTAACTATATTAAATGTTCAAAATGTTCATGGAAGCAAATTCAGATTTTTTTAAAGATGTCATTATAAAATTTAAAACTTAGTTTGGAAAAGAAAAATGTAATATAAAGAGACATCTATAATATCATAAGGACAGGTTTGCTGCACTTGCACACTTACACTTGATTACTATACTGAAAGAACTGTGCAAGAACTGGAGAAACTGTGCAGAATGTAGATTTGCAGAATCATTATTCCAAATGACTATCAGCAATCCACTGCAGGTTTCAGACAAAAATTTCATAATACTAAATAAGATTGGAGGGAATCGAGGGAGAAAATCAAATAAGGAAATTGTTTACATTAAATTTAATCTATTGTATTGATGTATTCCATTAAAAAACTGAAAATTTTATTAAGTTTATTAATTAAAGGTTTCCTTGTTAGAATATTATTAATCTAGTTTTCTGGTCTTGGAGTAGGGTTTCTGAGATGATGTTGCTGTGTTAATGGACAAGAGTAATAATAGTGATTAGGAGTTCCCTCCTCACCACAGGGAAGAGCGCCGACAATGAAACTTGAAGAGGTAAGAGGGGAAAGGGCCGTGGCCTGTTAAAAAAGCCGTAATGGGGGGAGTTAAAATCCAGGAATTAGCAGAGACCCGTGGGACCAGGGCAAAGGTGTATCTACCCTTCTCCGAGTTGTGCCACAGGTCTTGCCATTTTAATTTAAAGATTTGGTTGAGTTTTAATTTCACATAGGAGGGATGGGTGGGGGGAGAAGGTTCCTTAAGAGCGAATTCTGTGGCTTCTCTGGCTAGGGAGTCAGCAAGCTCATTTCCGAGCACTCCCCTGTGGGCAGAAACGTGTGCCAGGGTGCATTTAAGATTAGGGTTCATTAAGGATTCCTTGATTTCCAGGATTTGTGGATGTCTACTCCAGTGGCGCGCAATAGCAAGCAGGCCCGAAAGACTGTCACTATAAATGCTAACTTGTTATTGTTTATGATTTAGAGCTGCCCAATCAAGGGCTTTCTTAATTGCAAACAGTTCCGCTTGGAAGACTGTGTTAAAGTCCTCGAGCCTGCCCGCCCACCGATGAACTTCGCGGTCATGATCGAATACACAGAAAGCCGAAGCTACTCCAGCGTCGGTCTTAGAGCCATCAGTGTAGAGCGCCACCGGGGCAGATGGAGAGAAGCTATTTTTTACACAATTTGTGATAAGAGGAGCAACATCCTTTCCTGGGTGAACAGTCCAGCTGCAGGTCAGGGTTTGGATAGGAATCTGAGGAAAAACTGTGTTCGTCAGTTCCTTTAGTTGTAAAATTTTTGTTTTAGTATATGTTTGGGCGACCTGCAGATGGGCATGGGGGATCCCAGTGATAACGGTGAGGGCATCAGTGGAGATCGTTTTATAACCTCTTGCAATTTGCAAGAGGAAAGGGCGTTGGACTGAATTTAACGAAGCTCTGGCATCAGATCTTAAATGTCCACCCCAAATGCCCGCCCCATAAGTTAGAATTTTTTCAATTATTGTATAATACCATGTTTTAAGGAAAGAGGTTGAGATGCCCCACCTCTTCCCTACCATTTTTGTTGAATTATGATAAATAGTTAATGTTTTTAATTTAAGATCTTTGACATGGCAGGGTTCATACGCCTCAGGGAGAACCTGAAAATCAGGGAAAAAAAATTGGTCATAAAATCTCAGGGAAACTTTCAAAACAAGCACCAAAACCTGGAAAAACAGGGATCTACTCAGGAAAAAGCTGGTACTTGCGCGTTTCCGTGACGTCATTACGCAAACCCGATAAGACATGCCTACTAACATCATGCCGATTCAATGAAAAACTAGTTATGCTTTTTGCATCATGAACAATCCAATCGTGAAATTAGACACACCTTTCCTCTCTCTAAGGGTCGTACTCACCAAACTTCATTGATCGAGGATTAAACCATGGATCAGAAAATCCGAGAATCAAAGCTAACACTGGATTAAATTCCTACGGTATTCACCATCAGGCGATTGCGTGATCCATGGATTAACTGGGAGAGAAAGAAAAGCTTCGTTTTGATTGGCCAAAAAAACGAAGATAGATGTTCGGATTCACCGTTCGGCTTCAATTAACCAGGGATGAGGACTTTCAGACTTTTCTTAATTTTTTAAAAACAATTTTCAGGTTTTTGCTTCTAAATATTCTTATTTTTGTTCAATTTTCTTTCTTTTGACTGTTTCTAAATAATTTATTTTCATATATTTTCCAGTTTGGCTTATAGAAAGTATGATTTTGTGTATCTGTTTCTTCTTTTACTACTAAAATTAAATTATTTTTGAGTTTTGCTGATACTTTCAGACTTTTCGTCTATTTCCCACTCACATCTCTGATTAACTAATCAATCGGATTTGAAGATTAGAAAGGGTAAAAAGCAAATTGGCACGGCAAAAAACACGATTTGCTCTTGTTTACGCATGGATTAAGAATCAATTTTACTGTAGAACATTTTTTTAAAGAATAATCACGCAGACGACAACTGTTTACGCTACGATTTAAAATTTTGATTGTTATGAATAAAAGAAAAAATTTCTCCGAACTACGCCCCTCCCCCCCCCCCCCCAACACACACACAAGCAATGCCCCTGACTGTAGACCAATTACATAAGCTATATCAAGCAGTCTTCAAAAATTAGTGATTTTTTTTAATTGAAAATATTTTTAAATAACTTTAATTAATTTTTCTTTATTTTAGTTAGCTCATTAGATTACTTAAAAATTTGGTTTGGAATAAGTTTTAAACTAAAACAATCAAATGAAGATAGCTTTTCCCTTGTTTCATTTATTTACCAGTTTTCAGTAGTTATTTCGGGTACATTTCTAAGTAATTAATAAAAAGGTTAAAAAATATACAAGTTTATTAAATAATTTTATGAGAAATTGGGAAAAATATATAAATTAATGAAAACTTTATAAGCTAAAACCATAAATTATGAAACACGCAACAATTGTTTCCGTCGAAGTACAACCTTTCATCAGGCAGAAAAAAAAAGCACGATAATTCGACACGATATTATTATTGCACACATTTGTAATTTAAGGTGCTACTTTACAAACTTCATTCAACCAAAAATAATTTGGTGCATTTTTTATACATTATAGTTATATCATTATATGAAAGATATTTGGTTAAAATTGAAAAGTTTAAAATTTCTGCTATGCTACCCATTAAAATAAATCAATTTATGAATTAATCATTAACGATTAAGCTCATGGAAATGAAGGAGAAGATATATATCTTTATTGATAGCAAAAATCGCTTAATCACCAAAATTTTATTTGACATGACAGAACAGAGTATAATGTCGTCAGAAATAATATTAACTTAATTCAATTTTAATTAAGTAAAAACACAATGATAAATGTGTATCATTAAATAATTATAGCATATTTTTTAATCAAACTCTTGTTCAAAATCAGTTATTTAAAGACTGTGTTTCAAGATTAAAATATAAAAAAAATCATCAAAATGATTTTAAAAGCAATTTGCTGCTAATAAAACAAAATTTATATTTCTTTCATGTTCAATATTTATGAAGCTAAGCTGCGTAGTACGCATGTGTTACGAAAAGATCCGAGAATTATCTCTGTTAATTCTCCCATATTCGAGGATCAAAAAAGAAGTGTTAAAGTAGCCGGTGGACTGCGAATTTTCGTTGGAGAATACCGATTTTCGTATGATCGAGCGATTACCGCTGATGCGAGATTTAATCCGAGTGTTAAGAAGTTGGTGAATACGGCACTAAGAGATTCTTTAGCTTGATTTTTCTCCATGGTTAATTTGTTTTCATTCGATAATCGGCATCTGGCAGCAGCTTCAAATATTTTTTTGTTATTTAGTCTTACTGATGCAGTGTGCACGTGCTTAGCTTAGTTAGTTTATTAGCATAGGCATTTTATATAATTTTTTTGTGAGATGGATTGTGAATTATAATTAAAAAGTAATTATTATCATGAGTTGGAAAACATAGTTTAATCTGGACTGGACAGATAAAAACTTAAATCCACAGTTTACATTTTGGGTCGAAAGTCTAGATAGTGACCATCACAAAGCACAATGTCGTTTAATAATCATTGACTAATCAAATTTTTTGAAGCATTTGGTTTAAGGGCAAATTTTTATGTAAGGTAATTAAGTTTCCAAGAGTTTATTATATATATATACACATTTCCAATTCTGATTAATATTTTATTTTGTCTGAAAAGGATTTTAAAATTAATTTAAAATACCCTATTTAGATCAAAAACATTCTAGGCAATTAGTTCGCTACTTTTTTTTTTTTTTTTTTTTTTTTTTTTTCATTTTTAGAAAGGGGGGGGAGGGAGTCGATTAAAATAAACATCACTAGTTGTCGATATGGAAAAATTATTGATTCTGGGAACTAACTCAGGGAATTCTTTTTCTGAAAATGAGTATGAACCCTGCATGGGGCAGCCAGTTCAGGTGCCTATCGAATGTAATTCCCAGAAGCTTCATGTGATCAACATGTTGAACACTGATGCCGTCAATCCGCATCTTGGGATTTCTGTTTTTATTAAGAGCTTTTGAGAAGGCCAGGGTAAGGGTCTTAGTTTTAGAGGGTGAAAGATTAAGATCAAACTCTTTAAGGAGTTTGCTGAAGAGGGAGAGAGCTTCCTGGGCCTGGTCCTCCAGATCCTTCCTGATACGGCCCGAGAGAACCAGGATGACATCATCCGCATAGGCGAAGGTTGTAAAGCCCTTTGAGTTCATGCGTTTAAGAACTTTGTTGGCTATTAGATTCCAGAGAATCGGGCCAAGGCACGATCCCTGTGGGCATCCTTTAGTCTGTGGAAGATCTGATGTTCCTTCGCCCCAGTTGATGGTGATTTTCCTTTTAGAGAGGTAGGAACGGATGACTCCCGCCAGGTTCCCCGGGCAGTTAAGTTCTTGTAGCGCTTTGTAAATATGGGGCCACTCTATATTATCAAAGGCACCCTTAATATCTAAAGAGACGATGGTGGTGTATCTAGAGGCGTTACAGCTTAAGGCGCAGGAATCTTTTAAGGCTTGTAAGGTAAGTTCACAAGATCTGCCCTCTCTGAACCCAAATTGATTTGGATGGAGAAGATGATTGGATTCTATATGATGGTTTAATCGGGTGACTATTAATTTCTCAAGTAATTTGCCTAGGGTAGGTAGGAGGCAGATCGGTCTATAAGAGGTGGGCTCAGAGGGAAGTTTCCCTTGCTTCAAGAAATACACCACTTCACCTCTTCGTAGAGTTTCTGGAAAGTATTTAAGTCTGAGACATTGATTGGTCCATTGTTGGAGGATTTGTGGGATTGTGCTATGGATGTTTCGTAGGATTTTGAAGTCGATATTATCTGGACCAGGTGCTTTATTGATGTTGAAACTGTAAAGAGTGGATTTAATCTCTGACTCCGTGAAGGGGACATCCGAGGGAGCAGAGAATGAAGGTTCTGGAAATTGTGGATACTGTGTTTTAGGAAATAAAATGTTTGTTAGATACTCCAGGTTGTTGCGCTTGGAGGAAAGAGCCGGAGGGCGTTCAAGTTTCAGCTCTGTGGGGGTAAAAAACTTATTACTATAAAATTTTTGGGCGGTGCCGAAGATTTGTGTTTGTGTGGAGCAGAATTTTTTCCATGCGTTGTGTTTAGTGGTGTTGATTTGTTTTTTGAAGATTGCCGAGTGCTGTTTAATTTTTATTTTGTGTTGTGGTATTAGTGTAGGGTCTAAGTATTTTAGATGTCTTCTCATGGCTGTTAGTTTGTTACGCATGGAGCGGAGCTGGGGAGTCCAGAAAGTGTAGATGAACCGACGTCCCGACTTTTTCAGCCTAAAAGCCGAAGCAGCAGTAGATTGAATTTCGGCTATGAAGTTTGCTGTAAAATTCTCAAGTTGATTAGTATCCTCTATTGAAGAAAGGTTTTCCATTAAAGGGGGGGGGGGCAGGTTTAACATAATATTATTAAATTTTCTAAAATTACCGCGTTTGGTTGCAAAACGTTTTGAGTGGGAAATTGAAGGGTTGGAGTTAAGTGAGAAAGGAGTTGTTAAAAATATCCAGGACTGTTCAGCCATTCACCCTTGCATAAGTCTTGGAGTCCGTGAAGTCCGGCCAGCCCAGGGCATAGTTCGTTTGAAAGGTTGGTGCTGAGTTCTCTATATTTGCCATGCAAATGTTATTAGACGCGATAAATTCAATTAGGCTGCGACCTCTGCTATCCTCTCTTGGAGAGCACCATAAAGGGGAGTTTGCATTGAGGTCACAGCCACAGACAAATAGTTTTCTTTGTGAGATTAAGTGCTGCCACTCCAACAGACAGGCCTCAAAATCCACGGACGGGTCAGCATAGGCACTTCCAAGGATCAGTTCACCCTCCTTCGTGGTTAATGTTATGAAAACACAATGCTCCCCAGTGAAGAGATGGGTGAAATTTAAGTTACTATCTGTGATAATGATGTGTGCCGGGTTGTTTTTAGAGCTGAAACTGACCCAGGAGGAAGGGAAACCATACAGACCACTCCCAACGGTGCAATAGGCGTCCTGCAACAGCCCGATGTCTATGGAGTTTTTCTCCATGTAATCTCGAGCCGTCGAGTTAGCCGCCATACAACCGTTGAGGTTGATCTGCATGATTTGTAAACTATTGAAATTGACTGGGGGTAACTGATTTGAAGAGGATGTAGACTCTTGGGAGGGGGAGGACAAAACTTTTGACATTTGAGAATCGAATTTTAAAAAACTTAAAGGAAAGGTACAAAGAAAAAGGTAGGTCTTTTACCTGCGAGTGGAATGATGACATTCTGCATTGTAAGGCGCGTAGACTTGCTGCCTTTGTGGGTGGCCGTAGTATTGAAATTGTCTGGAAACTAGGTAGCAAGGCGGAACATCATAGTGAGATGTACGTCGAGAGGAAGACTGTCCAAGACGTTGTCTTTCACCAGGGTAGGTATTGGATTTTCTTTGAGGACCACTAGGAGATCGATGGGGTCTCTGTCTGGTATTTGAGTCCAGGCGATTGAAGCGTGTGTTCCTGCTCTGGCTTCGATGAGGAGGTTGGCGGTTTGAGGATTCCCGCTGGGGAAATCTTGTAAACTGCTGCATGAGATTTTTTTTTTGCACACTTTTATAGATCCCGGTTCAATTTGCCCTATTGTGTAAAAAATGACCTTAGAGCTATATCTTTTTACTTTCTTCTATATTCAATAGAAGAAAGTATTAGATTCGTAAAAATTTTCGACTTCTGGTTTTCGACGGATTTACACGTTTTGAGAGGTTAAGAACACGATTTTACCATTTTTTAGAAAATGTCTGTCTGTGTGTGTGTGTGTGTGTGTGACAAAATTCTATGGCAACTGTATCTCCGAAACTACTGCTCAGAATTGTACATAAATTTATATGTAGATGGACCTTGACCCTATATGTAGATGAAACTTGATATACACTAGTACCTGTTAACTTTTGGTGTCAACCACTCGACAGGTGGCGCTGTTACACAGTGATTTCTGCAATTTCAGGGAAGGAGGCTATATCTCAGGTTCTATTGCATATAATCAAACAAAACTTGATATGTAAGAAGGTCATTATTAGACATTAATGCTGATTCAATTTTAATGCTTATCAGGCCACAGGTGGCGCTGCTATACTGTGATTTCCGCAGTTTAAGGGAAGACTATATCTCAGGAACTACTGCACAGAATTGCATATAAATTTATGTGTAGATGCACCTTGAAATACACTAGTACCTGTCAACTTTTGGTGTCAACCACTTAACAGGTGGCGCTGCTGCACAGCGATTTCTGCAATTTAAGGAAAGGCTATATCTCAGGTTCTGTTGCGTATAATCAAACCATGGCTCCCTGCGATTCAATAGCGGCTGTCTAGACGAGAACTTGAACAATAGAAACACCGTACAAGGCATAGTTACCCTCTTCTACGCTTGGTGCGCTAGTTATGCGTCCTCGTAGTTGCGATATGTACTTACTTGCACACAAAGCTTTTTGACAATTTAACGAGTTATTTTTTATTACAACTGTCTTGTAATGCACAAAACTGTTTGTTATACATGCAGAATATTTTAAAAAGATTATTTGTAGATAAAGTTATTTATTTCTACATTTATTCCAGAAAGTTCAGCTATTTAAAACTGTTCTAATAAAAATGTTTCAACAAATGTAAAACAAATAAATAAATAAAAGATATTGTATGTATATATATATATATATATATATATATATATATATATATATATATATAAAGTCACTAATTATAGACATAAAAATCTCTTTGAAATAAGCCAAATAATAATAAGAGGGAACTGTATATAAGGAATATTTAATAATTATGCTTGAAAAAACAAATCCATATTCGAAATCATTTTAAGTATTTATTACATTAGTATCTGAAATATTTTTATTTTATTTTATTTTTTAATAATATCTACATTTTGTACGCACATTACAAATTTTCTTTATGTAAATTTTTAAATTTTTTTAAAAAATAATTGTCTTAGATATTTTTATTATACATATGCAGGGAAAATCAGTAATAATTATTATATTGCCATTTCTTGAAAATTATATTTAAAAAAATTAAATATTTAAGAAGTTTTGAAGCTCCCTGCTAATTAATTCTTAATAATTTTCCCTTATCTTTTTGCTCCATTTGAGGCCGAAAGGTTATGTTCTCTAAGCTGGTAGAGGGGAGATGCCGGGTTCAAAGCCATGTTGCGATCGTCGATCCAGCCATTCTGATTTATTCGCGATCTTTTCCAATACTTGCTTAAATACGGGATAGAAAATTGAAAAAAAGTTATATTTATATTATTCCTACTAGTTAAAACAGTTTTATTATTATTATTATTATTATTTTTTTTTTTTTTTTATTGTTAATATTTACGCTTTGTACTCAAACTAAAAATTTCCCTTAAAAAATTATAAATTTGTTTTTCTTTCTTTTTTTTTTTTTTCTTTTGCTTTTTGATTACTGTTTTACACATACACACATATATATATAATCATTATACATCTGCAATGAAATATAGTAATCAGATAAAATATTTAAATGTTCACTCAGACACATACACATATCTTTATAAAAACAGAAAAATGAATTTAGGAAGCCACAAAACGTATAAATATACCAAAAAACTACAGGGATTTTTTTTTTTTTTTTTTTTTTCATGGGTACAATATTTCCCTTACATAGTATATGTTTGGAAATTAAAAATGAATTCAGGAGATCTTAAAACTTATAGATATGCCAAATTCTCATAGTTAGATTTTCTTTATAATTAAAAACATTTTCTAACATAGTTTTACATAACTTTTTTAACTTCTCAACATATACTAGAATGATAAATCTTTATTTGGGAATAACAATCCTAAAACAGTGCACAAATGAAAAAGGCAAATTATGGACATTATAATACTTTTTACTTTTCGTACATACATATTTGAGGAAAACATTGTAATGTAATCACGTCAAAAATCCGACTTTGAAATTTTAATGCTTCTGTATGTTTTGAAGTCCCCTAAATTCAGTCACTATAGATTTTTTTTTTTTTTTTTTTTTTTTTTTGATGTTTTGATTTATTTTTTTCGTAGTCTCAGAATTATAAAAAATCTGTATGCATTGGCATTACAATGAAACAATATTACGTATATTAAAATTTTACTAGGACTATTTAAATTAAATAAAATGTTTAATATTTTAAAAATGTTTCCTACTAACAAGTTTTTCTTTACTTCCTTCGGTTTTAAAGTATTGCAATTTAAAATTATGTGGTTGTGTGGCTTCAGGCTGATTAATACACTTGGGTCCTAGGCCTTCGTAGTTGTCTTTGTAGGAGGGGGGGGGGGACCCAGCCTCGTGATTATGTTAGTTTTGGAGAAAACCACGGAAACTCCTAACGGGTCATGGGGAAACTGAAGCCTGGGTCGAACCTGGCACATCCTATCTTCCACAATATAATAATATAATCTAAATATGGTGTATTCATCAATAAGTTTTTTTTTTTTTTTTAAATGTTTGAATGTTAAAGATTTGAATTAAATTTCAGCATTCAAACATTCAATTACATAAAAAGAAAAAAAGAATTCACAAAGTAATATCAAAGCATGCTTAGAATATATTGTTAAAAACTGTAATAATGTAAAATCCAGTGAAAAAAAAATTAAATTAATAAACAGACAGACTGTAATGCAGTAAGTAACAAACATATATATTTAAAACATTTACTATCACCATAAAATTGTGTCAGATGTTTCAAGATTCTCATATTTTGACACGATTTAAAGAAAATTCCCTTGCCTTTACAGAAAAATACTAAAATGCACTCCATTTTCATCATTAAATATGTATATAGTACTTTCGAATTTAATTCGTTTATTACAAAGGAATGGTTCTAAAAAATTATTATTAGGCATTAGTATTTCAAATCATCATTAAAGGGCGCGAATATCACGATGAATAAACGATCTTTTCATTGTATTTTTTATGGTGAAGATATTTTGACAAACATGTATAATTCTACATGCATTGATATAATTATTATGCCCATTCAAAAAAATGTTCGACATTTTAATGAGATTCCAGCGTGAACTGCAAATGCATATATAAAATGTTATTCTTATGACCGGACCTTTAAATAAGCGATGAAGAAACGTTTTTTTTTTTTTTTTTTTTTTAATTATATTTTTTGTGGTCATTCTGACAAACAAACATATAATTCTACATGCCCTGATAGTAATTATTATGCAAAAAATTTTCGGCATTTTAATGGGTTTACAGCGTTAATCACAAATGCTTCTGTATAATGTTATTCCTATGGCTAGACCATTTAAATCAGGCGAAACCCAGACTTGTAAACAGCGCCAATTGCTGGGTAGCGGTAAAATATGTAAGTTCTTGGTGTACGGTCTTTTCGCCTTGTCTGAACAGCCGCTATTGAATCGCAGCGAGCAATGATCAAACAAATCTTGATATTTCAGAAGGCCATCATGAGATATTATACTGATTCAAGTTGAATGCTTATAGGCCAATAGATGGCGGTGCTATACTGGAAATTCCTTGATTACAGGAAGGCTATATCTCAACATGTATGGCATATAACTGTACGAAACTTGATATGTGAGATAACCATTATAAAAACGCATGTTTTAGATGATTTTTATAGGCAATAAAACTGTCTTTCTTTGGATATTTAGTGTTAGTTCTCTCTAAGATGAAAATCATTTGTATTCATCATGTTAGATAATTTTAATAAATAATAGTTTTAATAAATTATTTGCCCTTAGTGAATTTGTATAAGAAAATAGAGAAGAAAGTCTTGTGGTGGCTACAGCATACTAGTTATACTTGGTATGGTATCAGCTCGAACTGGCCTCTTCTAGAAATGATGTGTCTAATATCCAATAATTTGCTCCTGCGGAAGCTTTATACTAAATGCCAAATTTGATTGGCTACTTCCTTCAGCGCAACTTGCCCCCTGTGTGTGCTGTTAACCCCTTAACGCGCGGTGTCCTCGCCACAAGGACGCAAAATTTAAGATCCAGCTGCAAAAATTCATCCCGGAAATATTTTAGCAAAAATTCACGTTCATAACATATCAGAAAAGGCCGGTTTTTTAAACCTCAAAATTTAAAATTTCTTTTAGTTTAATTTAGTTCATGAATTCCGGTGGCAGTATAATTTAAATGTTTCAAATTGTCTTGCGCCGCAAAGGGTTAAGGTTCTGAACTTCAGTCTTAGCTTTCGACAAGAGAAGTTCATGTTTTATGCCCCTTGACATACCTATTTAGATTGTCGTCTACAATTTGTTAATTTTTAATAAATTTTAATTTTATACATCTAGTAAAATTAATAAAGATTTATACAACAATCCACTGCTAAAATATACTGAGTATTTGACATATGTCTTTGCTTATATTGTTTAGAAATTATTTTTAATGCGGCAAGCTTCACTAGTTGCTGAAAGGTTCTCTTGTAAAAGCTGGTTAATAAGAAATAGTGGATTCGAACTCAGGTTATGCTCATTGTCCTTTCTTAGCTATTTGAAAATTTCCGTAGTTTTCCTCTGAAATTCACTTGAATGCAGGCTGAAATCCTTTAAAATGATGTCCATGGAGAGCAAAACATTCTAGGCCTTTCAAGTAGATAGTCGACTGAACGTCTGTCCCCCCCCCACCCCCACCCCACCTTCTTTACACACACACACTTAGAATAACAAATTTCATGGACAATTAATTAAATTGATAAAAGTATACATATATTAAAAATTCTAAACATAGCTTTAAATGTAAAATCCGAAAGTTTTCGTTTTGTATTAGAAAGAGCTGCAAAACTGAGCCTACATTAGAAATGTTATTGTAAATCTATGCTATGTTTTAAGGCAGCAGTCGATAATCTTTTTGATTTCACGGATTGCTAAATTCATAAAAGAAAATTTAAACGGACCACCAGTTAAAAATCCCGGGAACCACTACTATTATTGATTAAGAAACGTAACTAACCCTTTACAAATATGTTTTTTTCGGAAATAGATATATGATTTTGATGAAATTTTCGGTTTAATGTTTTTTTTTTTTTTTTTTTTTTTTTTGAGGATTAGAGTTATTATCACCTTCATGAGAATTTGTATCCGCTGTTAAGCCTTTTTCCGCTGGTTCCAAATTTGCCAAAAATTGGGTTTACTCGAAAATGAATAAAATACGATTTTTATGAAAACTGAAGGGTTAAAGGTTTTTGACAGGACAAACCCATAGGAACTATCTTCATATTTAGTAAGATTTACGTTTACTGTTAACCCTCAGTTCTTGTAACCTGGTTCTCGTAAACATGCATCCAACAATTTTAGTAAAAAATGGGTGAAGGTTTCTTGAGATAGCAAACTCATACGACTTACTCTCATTGTCAGGAAATCATAGTCAAAGTTCATTGAACTATCATTCCACCAGTTGGAATATAAAGCAGAGACTGTTTTTTCTCGCGAAAATGACGGGAACGATTTTGCTAAACTCAGGAATAAGGGTTTTTACAGTTGACAAACTCATCTGATTTAACCTAATATTTAAGAAAATTAGTGTTCACTGTTAACCCTCGCTCCGTCCGTTGCAAAATATGGCAGAAACTTGAGTTTCTCAGAAATGGATCTAAAGATTTCGATAAAAAAATTAGGGTTGTGGGTATTTTGAGACATCAATTCTGTTTGATTTATCTTCAACTTTAGGAAACTTTGGGTTCACTGTTAACCCTTAACCCACTGTTAACCCCTCACTGTTAACCCTTAACCCTCTGACAATAAGAGACATTGAACAAATTCGTATATCATTTGGTTCCTGTTAAGCAATTTGAAAAGAACATTTAAAGTTGCGATGTGTCATATTTAAAGTTATTCCAAAAACTGAATTTCTCCCAAAAACATGTTCAAATGGCCCACCAGATACTTTTGCAAAGCCAATTCCTTTTTAAAAGACGGGTTGCGGTAGCCCAGTCGGTAGAGCGCTAGGCTCGTAATTGGAAGATTGCGGGTTCGGTACTCGAGCCGGACAAAGACCGTTGTGTACATTAATGGTGGCTGGTGGACGTAAAATCTGTCATGGCCACAATGACCTCCATGTTCCCATCAAAATTATAACTCCTCTGGGGGTTACCAAAGCGGGGGAGTCATCCTCTCTGTGTAGGATGAAAATTGTAATGGCATGTCTCCGGACCACCTTCAGGGGTGAGTCCCAGACCGTCGCCCATTGTGCAGCACTAGAGCGACGTAAAACCCAAACCAACCCTTTTAAAACACATTATTACCAATGATAAAACTTTTTGCTTTCAACACATAAACAACTTAACAATCAAGTCAGTGAATGATAAATTTTAAATATGGATATCTTCCAAAAGAATTTGCCAATGGTTGAATTATTGATCTGTGATAATATAAAACAAAGTTATAGATTCCCCCCCCCCCTCCCAATTTTACCTCCCCCCCCCCCGAAAAAAAAATCATTGTTAAACATAAACAAACATTCTTTGAGCTAAGAGGAAAAAACAGTTTGCATTCATCGTGGAAAATAATAAATTATTTGTACTGAGTGAATTTGTATAGAAAAATACAGAAGAAAATTTTTTGTGATGACCACAATATACTAGGTTTATATATGTATATATAAATTACTGTCTGTTTGATACACTCCAGCTCAAAATTTGCAAAGGATAGTTTTTTTTTTTTTTTCAATTTAAAAGCTTATCTCTCGAAATGTTTTCAAACATTGGGTATTTAAAGAACTGTGTCTTCCTCAAGTTTTTCAGTGAAGATTGATTTAAGACAACATTTAAGGGGCCGGTAACAAATTGAGAAAAATCAATAATGTTTGTGATCACCCTGTATCATTAAATGAACGAAATGATCTGTAACTTTAGGATATGTTAATACAGACCCAGTACAATTTGTGGATAAATTTGTGTGACGATGGTGTATTAAATAACTTAAGCATTTATTTTAAAACTCAAGAAAAAAAAAAATCAGCACGTTTTTATTTATAATACAGAGTTTTAAACGAATATTATTCCCACTTTCAGATAAATTGAAAAAACACTTTTGAAACAATATACTGCAATCGGAATACAAATTATAAATATCTCATGAAATATGAGCATTTTTTTGAAAAATATTTTCACTGCACATGTGCGTAAGATAGATTTTTTAACATGTTTTTATTAACTTCGATTCTTGTTTGTTTGTCCAGTACAAATCTTGCAATCGATTTTTAACTAACTTCCTGACTAGCTAGACATTTGAAACTTTTAAAATAGCTCAGAACCCGATGACAACGCTATACCTCGAAGCTCGATTTTCGAATTTTTGATTAGTTTTCTTTTAATTAATTAAAATATGAAAATAATAAACTCCTAATAGCTTTAAAATTAGCCATTTAAATATTAGCTATAATTTATTGCCAAGAAAAAAAAAAAAAAAAATTACGAGTTCATTTTCTTTTGACATAAAAATAAATACATTTAATTAAACATGAACATTAGAAAATTATAAAAAGTTAAATTAGGTATCTCACAAAAATTGACATCATTATAACTTTAAAAATTTTCTACATATTGATAAAGTGCTAATGTAGTTCATGATGCTGATGCTAATGTACGTTGTTCTGAACGGATTAATATATTATTTTTAACACCAATGTTTTTTTTTAGGATGGAGGACTATTAGCCTCCATCTACGGATTTTTACGATACCAATTTTACGATAGTTATACATTTATCAAAATCGAAAATTTATCGAAAATGTAATTGAATAATTTGAAAGAAAAAAAAAAAAAAAAAAAAAGAAAACTAATAGTCCTCCGTATGCTTTTGCCAGAATTTCATCATTTTTTTTTTGAAAAAGAAAGAAAATAAAATTAATAATAATCAGTATCGAAATGAACAGTATTGAAAAAGTTTTTTTTTTTTTTTTAACCCATTTTATTACATAGTATTTCCATTTATATATCAGCATTCAGCTGCCTCCCCCCTTCCCTCTTTTTCCAATTAATTTTTTTAACACTTTCCAACAAGGTTGAAAAGCGTTAATGACTTCGGTTTGTCTGTCTGTCTGTCCACGCTCTAACTCCCGTAAATATTTATGGAATTTCTTGAAACTGATATATATGTTATTCATGTTCACTAGCGGATGTTCCCTATTGAAAATGAAGTATATACCTCTACTGGTTTGTGTACAGGGACACCCGAAAGTATTTTCAAAGCATTGTGTTCTATGAGAAGTATTTCTATAAACCATATTTTCATAGCTTTACTGCACACGTATCTTAATGAAATTGAAATACATTATTCAAGTTCATTATTGGATGTTTCCTGCAGAAAATAGAGTAAATATCACCACTGGTTTATGTACAGGGACACTCAAAAGTATTCCAAAGCATTGTGTTCTATGAGAGATATTTCTGTAAATCAAATTTTAATAACTTTACTTTCTACGAAGTTTTATGAAATTGAAATACATTATTAGTGTGCACAAAAGAATGCTTTGCATAGAATATAGCATGATTAGCATTAGATTTACAGGGTGACACAAAAATATTCATTCATATTAAAAACTATTAATAAAAATTTGCTAGAATTGTATTTTCGTTTACATTAAGCGTTTTTAACACTTTCTAACATTTCTCAAGTGTGAATACGATTTCAGTTTGTGTATATATCCGTCTGTCTGTCTCTCTGCCCGTGCTTTAACTCCCGTAAATATTTATGGAATGTTTTTAAACTGATATATGTTATTGAAGTTCGCTACTGGGTGTTCCCTATTGAAAATGAAGTTTATACCTCTACTGGTTTGTGTACAGCGGCACCCAAAAATATCCGAAAGCTTTGTATTGTATGAGAGGAGTTTCTATAAACCATATGTTAATACCTTTACTGTGCAGAAACTTTAATGAAATTTTAATATGTTATTCAAGTTCCCTTTCGGATGTTTCCTATGTAAAATCGAGTACATTTCTAACTTTTTTGTGTACAGGGGCACTTGAAAGTATTCCAAAGTATTGCGTTCTGTGAGAGTTATTTTTATAAACCAAATTTAAATAATTTTACTTTGCACAAAGCTTAATGCAATTGAAATAAATCATTCGTATGCACAAAAGAGTGCCTTCTATATAATATAGTATGATTAGCATTAGATTTACAGTGCCACACAAAAATATTCAGTTACATTAAGAGCTATTAATAAAAATTTTCTAGAATTGCACTTTCATTTACATTAAGCGTTTGAACACTTTCTTATATTTTTAGTGGGAATATGATTTCAATTTGTGTATCTGTCTGTCCGATTGTCTACCTATCTGTTTGTTTCCGGCTCCTAGCGTCAGTAAATATTTTTAGAATGTTTTAAAAATTATACAACCAAGTTCACTATGGAATGTTCCCTATTTAAAATGACATTAATAGATCCTGTGCAACTAGTTTGTTTACAGAGACAACAAAAAAAAAAAAAAAAAAAAAAAAAAAAAAAAAAAATGTCAATGTATTAAGTTTTAGGACAGAATTTTTTAAAAGTTATATTTAAAATCTTTCTATTGTAAAAATCATAAAAACATTCACATGTATTTTTAATATTCTAAAATAATGTTTTGTATAGAATATGATATGATTAACTTTTTCAGATTAAAAGTTATTCGATACAACAATTACGTACAGTTGGAAAGTGTTACTAATCAATGCGTGCTGCATGATTTTTCTTTCTTGCTTATTTTATTATTATTAGTTCACTGAACTGAATCCACGTGCTTAAATATTGCTTATATACTATTTTTTATTTTACTTATAATTTAATTGTTGCCAATTTACGAGTTCATTTTTTTTTTCGACAGGAATATAAATTAATACATTTACAATACGTGAACAATGAAAAATTGTAAAAATTAAATTATGCATCTTACAAAAATTGACGTCATATCACTTTAAAAAATTTATATACATTGATAACATAATAACATACATGATTCAATAAAAAAATTTAAAACATGGTGTATAGAACGTTCTTTATATCTCATAATTATTTACTACATATGTTGAAAACTAGATATATTGGGCAACTTTTGTTAAAAGTTCATTTGAATAGAGTAAACATTAAGCAAATTATCGGCTAAAGAATGAGCTAGATTTTAGGTATTTTCCAAGAGTTGAAATCTCCTAAGGAGTTTTTCACATGCTGTGTAATTAATTTGAAGATCGAATTATTTCAAACACTTTTTTGTTAAAAACCCCTTATCTCACAAATCTTAGCAAATAAACAAAAATATGTTAGAGTTACAATCTTATGAGGGGTTTTTCACAAAAAAAGTACTTTTGGAGCGTAGTTGAAATAATGGGATCTTCAAATTAATTATGCAGCACGTGAAAAACCCCTTATGAAATTTCAACTCTTGAAAAATACCTAAAATCTAGCTCATTCTTTTGCCGACAATTTGCTTAATTTTTACTCTATTCAAATGAACTTTTGACAAAAGTTGCTCAATATATCTAGCTTTCAACCTATGTAATAAAAATGTTTCTATCTATCACACATGCACAGTAAAAACATTTTTCATAAAAGTGCTCATATTTCATGAGACATTTAAGATAATTGTAATCCGATTGCAGTATATTGTTTCAAAAGTGTTTTTCAATTTATCTGAAAATGGAAATAATTTTCCTCTAAAACTCTGGATATTATATATATATAAAACATGCTGATTTTTTTTTTTTTTTTTGAGTTTTAAAATAAATGCTTATATCTCTGTTATTTAACACACTGTCGTCACACAAATTCATCTACAAATTGCACTGGATCTATATTAAGATATCTAAAGTTACAGATCATTTCGTTCATTTAAAGATATAGGGTGATCGCGAACATTATTGATTTTGCTCAATTTGTTACCAGTCCCCTAAATGTTGTTTTAAACCAGTCTTCATTGAAGAACATGAAGAAGACCCAGTTCTTTAAATACCCAATGTTTGAAAACATTTCATCAAGAGATAAGTTTTTAAAATGAAAAAAAAAAAAAGTGATCGTTTACAAATCTTGCTAAACTTTTTAGCAAGAGTTTAGTTATGAAAATTTGCATACATATGCATTGAAATATAGTGAAATGTCTCTAAAAGGAATGGTGTTTCCCCCATTGTACTGATGATGCAGTCTTCTTAGACTTTGGTTCTTTATCAGCCACACAATCATCGTAGGATTAGCACTACTACTCAATGTCCTTTTTTTCTTTACACCAGTAAAGGCATTCTTGAATTTTCTGAAAAGTCTTCATCATTACAAAATAGCCTCCGGTAGGGTTATTATGCAGCTGCTCTACAATGTCTGAAAACCTCGATCTTGGCAACAGTTCTGTCACTTGAAATTCCGTCCACAGGACTCATTTTCTTTGCAACACAGAGTTTTTAATGTGAATAGTCTCATAGTGCCCAGTAATATTTCGTGATGATGCTCAATGTGGAAATGTCCTACCATCTAGGTATGTTGCTGGACCAATTCTTGAATTGGAGCACTGGCTTTGTGTCAGGATCTTTTAATTAGGCCTGTTTAACTTCTTTATCGCACCACAGATTCTGTTGCAATGGTGTTGAAACCATGTCTTGGCATAACTAGATTTAATTGCTGATATTTCTCTTCAACTCTAGAGTAATTCACTTGCAATTTTCAGTTCTCACACCTTCAGCAGAAATTATACGTCTGAAATAACTTATTTTATGATGAAACAAGTTAAGATTCAATTTAAGGTTAAGCATTCTGAGCGTTTCCAGCACCCTACAGATTTTTCTTAAGTCTGCCTCACAGTTATAATATCGTCTAGGTACACCAGACAGGCTTTTAAGACTATTTCATCAGGTGGCCTTAAATTGCAAGTGTGTTACAACTGGCAATGATATTGATGGCATGATATTGAATTTTGTGTTCTCAGCTGCTCTTCAGATCCAACATCAAGAACTACTGATTGCCAGACAGTGTGTCTAATATGTGATCAGTTCTAGAAAGAGAGTAACTATCTTTCTTTGTGAAGACATTCAAATAACAGTAAGCCATGCAGAATCTTGTTGAACCATCCTTCTTTTGCACGAAAACTATGGAAGGGGCCCAAGGATTTGCAAATGATACAAGGACGTCTATACGCTGCATCTCGTTTTGTAGCTGACCTCTTGGTAGTCACCTCTTGCAGCTTAGGGAATGGTAGTCCTTTTGAATGTTTGATGGACGCACAATTTCCTGTATTGATTCTGAAGCATGTAATTTTTGTCCTCTCGGCGTCTTCAGGTGTTCGAAAAATCAGATATCTAAATTATTCATGAATTAGGTTTTCCGTAAAGCACATTTCTGTTCAACTTCTGATTTTAAGAAGACTTACTAGTTTCATTTGGTTTGTTCTGCCACTTAATATAGATCACTGGAGTACAGTTTATTAACAGCTCACCTTTCCTCACTACCTGTAATTGTTCACATTTTGTTTCACTTGTATAAAGGATTGGTTCCAGCTTCTCTTCCAGCTTTCAAACTCTCAAATTTCTTATGGAATTCACTGCCAAATGTTTTTTCAAGCTTCTTCTCAAATTTCCCTTTCAATTTCTTGTTGCAATCTTCTTCCATTTTTCTCTCATTCTTCCTCTATTTCCTTAATTTTACTTTCCATCTCAGAAAATCATTTCAACTTGTTATCAACAGTTTATTTTACTTTCATTAAAGCTCGTTTCTATCCTGATAACACTATCTTTTATCTTCAGCTTCCATTTTATCCATTCTGTTTTCCACAACTGATAATTTATTCTCTATTACTTCTTTCATGGACATCATTTCTTCCTCAGAAGCTTCGACTTTTTCTTGGACGGATTTAATTTCCCGACTTAAACTGTTTTTTATCTCTTTTTGCCCAATTTCCATCTTTTTCTGTCTTGCTTTCATTTATTTCATTCCTTCAGACAACTTGGTTTTTAAATCGTTCATCTAGGTGGCCAAACCTTCCAGAAGTTTATTTGTTCTTCCATAACTCTAGTTATGACCATTTACCAGAAACCCCCACTTCTGATAGTTTTGTTACGTATTCAGGGTTTCTGTATTGCCCGTGAATAGATAACAGGTTTTACAGAGGCTTAAAATGTTTTAACAGAATATTCCAGATTAAAAATCTGTCAACACAGTATCAGTTTCGAACACATCAGTAAACGCAGTCTAATGCTCCTATTACACACAAAAACTTTTCACGCAATTTTCATTTGAGACAATTTTTGCTCCAATTTCTAAAAGCCGAAATCCGAAAGAGGGTTATAAAAATTGAGTCAAAGATCGTCCAAAACGCTTGTTTGCACAGTGTACAGTATATGTGAAGGCACACCTATTTATCGCTCTGTTAACGAGGCCGACACGAAGTCTACAAAACAACGTTGAATGACTTCCTGCCAGCCCTGTCTTTTCTCAGCATATATAAAGATCTTTCTTCTCATTGGCTTATCAAAGTAGGAGAAATTGCTTGTACAAAGAACTTTTCATGACTAGCAAGAAAAAATTGTCCGTATTCCCAGTTCCTATTATACTGGGCGTTGAAGTGATTTGAGCCAACAAAATTGGCTCAAATTAACAATTGGCTTAAAAGTTGTGCGAAAAGTTTCCTTGTGTAATAATAGCATAAGTAATAGCTGATAGCATAAACTATAATAAGCATAACACACAGTATAAGCTATAATTAATAACAGAAGTTGAGTGAAAGATTTCTTAACACATCGAGCTCTTGGCTTCAACAGCTTCAGACTGTCAAAATACATCCCTATTCCTATGTCTTGCATGCTTCAAGAACTTTCCGGCTATTTCATGAAATATTTGATTTAGAGCTTAAATCTCTATATCATTAATAAAACATTTCTCGACAAGATCACCAAAAAATTCGCCATGACCATTTAAGTGGTTAAGTTCTTTAAACGGCTTTTTAAAGGGATATGAACTATGGTGTATCTAGGTAAAATCCAGGTAAATGAACATTTTATAATGAAATTGAGCCTCTTTAAATAAAATTACATGAAATCAACTATTTTTTTAGAAATTTATAGGATATTGTATTTATTGCCTGAATAATGATTGACTGACAATCTCTTAAGCCCACTTTTATATCAAAACTTGTTAGCATATTACCAATTTGCATTTAATTTAGGTAAAAACTTGACATCTTCTGTTAAATTTTAGAACGTTTTTTAATGCAAACTGTGACCCTGTGATCTGCATAACATTCATTTAAAGTTATTAAATTAACTAAGCTCTTAGAACTTTCTCCCTTGAATTTCCTTCTGTAAATAACTTAAATTACTAAATTAGAGACAAAACACGAAGCTCAAAATAACTATTCAAATTAGGGTTTAATTGACTTAAGGCAGTGGATAGGGCTATTCGCTATGACTAAATTAGTACAATCTGCAACTGACCTTGACTTTAGATTTGTCTTCGTTTAAATAATATTACTAGAGAATCAATCTGCATACCTTCACACACCAAATCTTCAATATCCACTCTAATCCAACAAATGTTAAAAAGCTTTGCCGACAATAAAATCTTCAAACTTCTTAGAGTATATTTCAAACAAGACTATTTCTCCTCCAATCTAGATACTCATTCCATACCTTTTGTTCAACTTTCCAGAACTCATCCTAACTCCCTTGATCCAATCATGAAAGGTTAATTTCATGCGAAAGTGGACACAGAAACGATTTTTTTTTAATTTTCAACTAATTCAATTATTTAACATTTTTCTTGATCGAAAGCATATCAAATAATATAACACTTTAAATAGATTTTTTTTTTTTTTTTTTTTTAAATATATCGGTAATTAAAAAGAAGTAAGCAAACATAATTCTACATTTTTACACATGTCATGTTTCTCACACTTAAAATAGATTTTTATATATTTAATTATTAAAATTTTAGAATACTTTCAATTGCATTTCAGATAAACGTCCTGTTTGTGTAAATTAAAATTTCTGAACTTCAAATGTGTCTCAATTTATAGCAACTGAGTGATAAATAATTTTCTGTTGAATCATAGCTATAGAACAAACTACATTAGCACTTTATCAATGCGTATGAAATCTTTAAGCTGATAGTGACGTCAATTTTTGTGAGATACATAATTTAACTTTTTACAATTTTTTAACGCTCACGTTTAATTAAATTATTTATTCAATCATGTTTATTTATTTTATGTCGAAAGAAAATGAACTCGTACATTTTTTTTTTCTTTTTAGCAACAATTAAATTATAGCTAGCGTAGTTGGGGGCATAGAATAATAATTAGGAAGAAGGAGCATGCCAATACTCTTAATGCTTACAAACCCCTTTTAGTGAAATGCCAGCGAAAGCTACTTTTGCTACTCAAAACCTTAAAGAAGGGCCATTGAATAATAATAATATCGCTGTTTGTTGTGGCAACACAACAGCTTATTAGAAACACTTATGCTCCTTCTTCCTTTATTATTATTCTATGGTTGGGGGTTCGTGAGTTGTCCGAGAATGAAAGGCCAAACTTACAAAAAATTTCAGTAATTTATTCACAGAAAGTTCCAGAAAAATACAGGTCAATAAACCAAGTATCAGCTTCAATTCAAGCAGTAAACACAGCTTAAACAACAGCTGTCAATAGCAAATCCACAGTATAAACTGAATAGCAATAACACTTGAAGCAAGTCTCTTTCAAAGAGGCTCAAAGCAATGCAAGTACTAGCGAAGCTGGCTGAAAACTGAACTGAACTGACTCTGACTGCATTGGCGAGAGAGCGTTTCTTATATACCCCTGTAGAAAAGTGTGGAACATTCCAGAAATCTCCATAGCTCATCAGCCAATGGGATTAGAGCTTCCATATTTGGTCTATCCCTTATAAGGATTTTCTCGCCAAGGTCGCCAAAAAAAAATCGCCAAGGTGAGAAAAAGTCGCCAAACTTGGCGTCAAATCCATTACCTGCCTTATTGGGGGCTTGTTAATGCGTTTTTAAGGGAAAATAAGGCTATTTCAACGCTAAAACGACTAGAAATGCACAAAATTAGCACTTTATCAACTTACTACGCCTCTTTGAAAGAATTTATACAAAAATAAACACAATTATTTACAATTTTGTAACACTGCCCCCCTCCCAAGGACTGCACGTCCCGGGCAGTGGAACCCTTGGTCAAGAGGCGCAACTAAACAAATTTACACAATCTAAAATACAAAAATTAAGTTGCATATAACGATAAAATAGAAATATAAATCAAGAGAGAAATATTTACAAAATTCACAAATATGTACAAATGTTTATATACAAATATTTACATTACGCATGCGCAAATTTTACCAGTATTTACATTTTAAATATTAATATTACCGTTAATTGTGGTACTTGGCTAGCCTGTTATAGTGCACCACCTTCGGTTTTGACGAAGGTGTTTTAGTGATCCGCACCACTACATCATTCAGCCTTTTTAAGACTGTGCATGGTCCGTCCCAGTTGCACTGTAACTTGGGAGAAAGTTCTTTGCGTCGAACAGGATTCCACAACCAGACCTTGTCACCCTCCTGGAATCATGTTGTGTAGCCTTCAGATCGTACATTGTCTTCATTTTCTCTGTTGCCATGTGAATCCGCTCCCGAGCAAAGTTGTGTACGTCCTCTAATCGTGCCTGGAGATCTTGGATGTACTCCTCGGGCGATGAAGGCGCATCTGGTGGACAACCAAACAGGAGATCACATGGGAGACGAAGTTCACGTCCAAACAGCATCTGGGCTGGAGTATAGCCGGTGGTTTCATGGGCAGCACTTCGATAAGCCAGCAGGAACAATGGCAACTTCAAGTCCCAATCTTGCTGGTTCCTTGATACTAGAAGAGAGAGGTTATTCAGGATGGTACGGTTAAACCTCTCGACCATGCCGTCCGACTGGGGATGTAAGGGTGTTGTCTGCGTTTTGTCTATGTCAAGTAGTTGACACAGTCCTTTGAAAACAGCAGAGGTAAAGTTCGGACCTTGGTCGGTATGAAGTTGTAGGGGCGTGCCGTACCTTGATACCCATTGCTGCACTAGGACCTCCGCAACTGTGCATGCCTTTCGATCGGGAATAGGATATGCCTCAGGCTACTTGGTGAAATAGTCCATCACGACGAGGATGTATTTATTTCCACTGGAGGTCCGTGGCAAAGGACCCAAGATGTCGAGTGCAATCCGTTCAAATGGTGCTCCCACGTTATACCGTTGCAGTCTTCCTCGACTTCTTTTCTGCGGGCCTTTGCGTGCCGCACAAGCATCACAGGATTTACACCATTTCTCCATATCCTCTCTTGCCTTGCACCAGTAGAAGCGGTCCCGAACTTTCTGCAGAGTCTTCATTACCCCAAAATGGCCTCCGGTAGAGCTACTATGCAGTTGTTCTAAAACTTCTGGAATTTTTGATTTTGGTAATACAATCTGCCATCTGAAGCTTTTCCCATCATCAGATTCCCACTTTCTGTATAATACTCCGTTTCTGACATGAAGAGAGTCCCAAAGGGCCCAATAACTTTTCGTAATGGGACTAAATCTGGAAATGCCCTGCCAGGTAGGTCTGTTGCTGGTCGTCTCCTTCAGTTGTAATATTGGCTTTATGTCAGGATCTTCACTCTGGGCTTGTCTAAGTTCTTCGTCACTCCATGGATCGGGATCTTGTTCTGATGGTGTTGAGATAGTAACTTGGCAGGCAGCCGGATTTATCGGCAGGTATTTCTGTTCGGCTCTAGAGCAGTACTTGCAGCTTTTCGAGCAGGGCTTCCGGGACAAGGCATCTGCATTACCATGTAAAGTCCCTTTACGATGACGTATCTTGAAGTCATATTCCTGGAGGCGTTGTATTCATCTGGCAATCTGTCCTTCCGGGTTCTTGAACTGGAGCAACCACGTTAAAGATGCATGGTCAGTCCGGAGCAGGAATCTTCTGCCATAGAGGTAATGATGGAAATTTTCTATGACTTTTACGATAGTGAGTAGCTCTTTCCTGGTGGTACAGTAATTTCGCTCTGGTTTAGACAGGCATTTACTCCAATAGGCAATGACATGTTCTTGACCATCAATTTCCTGCGACAGAACAGCACCGACACTCTCATGGCTGGCATCTGTATCAAGTATGAACTGTCTGTCGGGGTGTGGATACGTCAAGATAGGCGATGATGTTAAGGCCTCTTTAAGTCGCCTGAACGCTTTTTCACATTCATCTGTCCACAGAAACTTCTGTTTGGCTTCCGTCAAGCTTGTGGAGTGGTCTGGCAATATTCGAGAAACCCTTGACAAACTTCCTGTAGTAAGTGCATAACCCCAGGAAACTTCGTAGTTGGTGTACATTTTCAGGGCGACTCCAGTTCTCGACTGCAGAGACCTTCTCAGGATCAGTTCTCACACCTTCGGCAGAGATGATATGGCCGAGGTAGCTCACTTCATGACGGAACAAGTTACACTTTCCTGGATTCAATTTGTGGTTAGCCATTCTAAGTTTCTCCAGCACCTTTCGGATGTTTCGTAGATGGTCTTCAAAGGTGCGCCCCACATTGATAATATCATCCAAATACACCAGACAGGCTTCATGGGAAAATCCTTTTAGCACTGTCTCCATCTTTCAAAACTTTCTTTCAAAACTTTCTCATCAAAATTTTCTTCTATCTTCATAACTTTCTCTTCTATTCCATCCATTCTATTTTCCATCACCGTTAATTTACCCTCTATTGATTCTTTCGCCGTTGAAAGCTCTCTCTTCATTTCATCTTGATTAGATTTAATTTCTTCGGTCAAACTGGCTTTCATCTTTTCCTGAACTGCTTTTATTTCCTTCATTTCATCAGTCAAACCGTCTTTCAATTCTCTTTGCTTTCCATTTTCTCCTGTACTGCTTTCATTTCTTCAGTTAATCTATCACTCATCTCTTTTTGTCCTTCCTTCATTCTTTCGATCAATCCGGTTTCCATCTTTTCCTGTCCTGTTTCCATTTTCTCTATCAATCCAGATCTTAACTCATTCATCTGAGCAGTGAGTCCTTCTAGAAATTTCTTCATTTCTTGCTCCATAGCTCTCGTTATCACCATTCACAGACAATCCCGCTTCTGACACCAGAAATGTTGCGTAGTTGGGGGTTCGTGAGTTGTCCGAGAATGAAAGGCCAAACTTACAAAAAAAATTCAATAATTTATTCACAGAAAGTTCCAGAAAAATACAGGTCAATAAACCAAGTATCAGCTTCAATTCAAGCAGTAAACACAGCTTAAACAACAGCTGTTAAAAGCAAATCCACAGTACAAACTGTATAGCAATAACACTTGAAGCAAGTCTCTTTCAAAGAGGCTCAAAGCAATGCAAGTACTAGCGAAGCGGCTGAAAACTTAACTGAACTGACTCTGACTGCCTTGGCGAGAGAGCGTTTCTTATATACCCCTGTAGAAAAGTGTGGAACATTCCAGAAATCTCCATATCTCATCAGCCAATGGGATTAGAGCTTCCATATTTGGTCTATCCCTTATGAGGATTTTCTCGCTAAGGTCGCCAAAAAAAATCGCCAATGTGGGAAAAAGTCGCCAAATTTGGCGCCAAATCCATTACCTGCCTTAATGGGGCTTTTTAATGCGTTTTTAAGGGAAAATAAGGCTATTTCAACGCTAAAACGACTAGAAATGCACAAAATTAGCACTTTATCAACTTACTACGCCTCTTTGAAAGAATTTATACAAAAATAAACACAATTATTTACAATTTTGTAACAATATGTCAATGGCTATTTATAAGGTATTAGGAGGTTATTATTTTCATATTTTAATTGATTATAAGATAACTATTTGAAAGTCGGACTTCGAAGTATTGTGTTGTCATCGGGTTGTGAGCTATTGTGAAAGATTCAAATGTCTAGCTAGTAGGGAAGTTAGTTAAAATTCGATTGCAAGATTTGTACTGGACAAACAAACAAGAATAGCAGTTAATAAAAACATGGTAAAAAATAGGTCAATGAAAATCATATCTTCCCTTTTTTAATGTCATGTCTCTCAAGCTACATTTTTACCTTATAAAGTGTAAATTGTTTTTCTTCGGGGAAAAATTTTGTATTATTTGTAATCAAGACATACAGATGTATGAACACACCAAAATATACTAGGATAAATTACTATTTAGTCTTTAAAATTGTACAAGAAAGCTGTGTTTGATGTCATGTGTCTGTCACAAATGAAATTAACTTAAATCGGCCTTGCTCATTGATTCTTCACAATGTCACAAAATTTTTATGGTCTTTAGTATGACACTTTACAAAATTTCATTAACCACACTGTATGCCATATTTAAACGAAATTTGGTATGTTACAAATTGGATGTAAAAATTAAAAAATATGTAAAGGAGACCCGTGTATCTAGGGTCATCATGTACCTAGGGCCACCCCACTTTATTTGAATAATATTTAGTTTTAGTTTTAATACTCTGTTGGGCGAGTAACAACACCGATTGCTACATTTACAACCACTTTGAAACCATTAAGGAGAAAGTTTTTACAAGTTACATGTAGAAAAAGAATTTACATGTTTTGAAGTAAAATTTTGCAGCTCATCTCTTTTGCTATTTTACAAAGGTAAGTTAAATAATTTTCTTTCATTTCTAGTGTATAATTTTGCTTGTTATATTGAGTAATAAAGGCGACATCTAATTAGTCCTCTTTGTACACTCCTCATAATTATAAGGACACCCGTTTTCCTATATTAACTAAAAACTAAACACTATTATTTAAATATATTTTTTATTAATTTGAATTTCATTAATAGACGGTATTTAAAAAGTTTTATCGTTTTTCTATCTTAAAAAACTTTAAATACGGTCAAAAAAAGGATTTTTCACGTGTTCACAATTATAAGGAAGCTCGAATCTTAGTAATTTCTTTTTAAATTATTCTTTAAATTAATATTTTTTGGGGTCTCTTTTTAGGGTGAAACAGTCAGACATTCTCTCTGTTTATACATATATATTTTCTTTAATATTCAGTTTCAGTATCATTTCATACAGCATAGATGATATTCTGAATACATTTAAACTATTTAAAATTGCTTTCCACTTGCATGCACTTTTCTAATATGATAGGTTAAGGTTTTTTCAACTTTTAGTCCACGGGAAAAGCAACAATGAAGAAGATTCTTTTTTCAAACTATTTCCTATTGCTCTAGAAGTAGAGCAAAAATGTAAGACTTGTTGAAAAAAAATATTATTACCCCCCCAAAATCTAACAAAAATCTGAGAATTCCACGTTTAAAATTTGCGGATATTCTCTTGATGTTCATAATAATAGAAAAAATTACTAAATTCATTTTGTTTTCAGTAGAAACAGCTCCCCACAGCACCGTAGATCCACCTTTAAAATGCCCGATTCATATGTGACTTTAAAAAATCTGCTCTGTCTTTTGCTATCTTCAGATCGTGCCAGTAACTGTTAAAACCATTTGATTAATCAAAAATAAAATGTTTTTCGTCCTAAAATGCAACATTTTACCATTTAATATTGTCTTTATTCAACTTTAACACAGACGTTGTTTCCCCCATTAAATGCTTATTGATTATTACAGGTTTTTTATTCATTTTAACATATTATTAATTATTTTAAACATGCATAAATGTGGACCCAAACCTTTCGTTCAAAATTACGAGCAAATTCAGCAGCAGTCATTATGAGTAGAACAGTAAGAAGAATTATGAGTATTCGATCTCTGTAAAACAACTATGATTTTGCATCAGATGCATCAACTATGATTTTGCACTTTTGCATCATCCTATCGAACGAGCAGTTCAACGTTTGGTCACATTTCCTTCAGCAATTTTAGATCTTCGAATTTCATTAAATATTCTGCGGATTGAAATTATCCTTCCACTTAAAAAACACATTTATCATACTTCACGACATGAACGTTCTTTTTTTCGAGGAATTATCAGTAATGTCCGTCCAAGAAAAATTGAAGGCTTATATATGAATTAATCTAGCCCAGTAGTTAACAAATTTGCATGTCAACTGCAATTTATCTGCTTGTAAGTTAAATAAAACGAAAAAATCTTGATTGTCCTTATAATTATGAACATCTAAAAACATGGTGAAAAAAATATTTTGCATTATTTTTTTAAAATTTTGTTTCTATTAAAAAAAATATAGCAGTTTTGGTTTTTAGAATACTAGATATATTAAGTGCACTTATTATAATCTTGTTCACAATTATTTTAACATTAGTTATTTCAAAATATAAAGTGTCCTTATAAATATGAGAAAGAGTGTATATGGGTTTTTTAGTGGAAGGCATTTTGAATGAAATTACTGAAACTTGTACCTAGGGCTAGCGATGCAAGGCTTACAAAACACCCGGTTTTTTTCCCTGGGAATTTAAAACAAAATTGGAAATTTTGAAAATTCCCCAAAACTGGGAATTTTGAAAATATTAATATTTTTTTAATTTTTGTATTTGTTAAATATTTTTGGTGTATAAACAGCTTCCGATCCTTAAATTAATTTCAACTTTAACTTCTGCGTAGATTCCATTTCCCTTTTCCGCTAATTCTAGCATCTTCGATTTTCATGTTCATTCCGTAAACGAAGAAAATAATTAATTATAGTTAATTTGTCGCTAACACTAACAGTAAGTTTCTGTCACTATATTCATTAATATTAGCATTTTTACCAATTTTTTAATACTTAGCAGTTTTACTAACTGAATCACAGGTGGAAAGTCTAAAATTTTATTTTTTTATATAATCTTATATATATTATAAATGTGAATGTCCGTTTATTTGACTGAGTTTCACGCTAAAACTGCTCGATGGATTTCGATAAAATTTGTTATGGAGATAGCTTATACCCTAACTTAAAAAGTTGGCTACCTTTTATTCCGAAAAAAAACTTTTTTTTGTTATTTTTATGCATAAAATAGCAATTTTGTAAGCTAATAATAGCAAAAAATTAGCCATTTAAATTTTAACCATAATTTAATTGTTGCCAAAATTAAATTTAATTATCCATAATTTAATTGTTGTCGAGTTTATTTTTTTTTTCCAACAGGAAAATAAATACATTTATCTAAACGTAAAAATAAAAATAAAATAAAAATAAATTATGCATCTCAAAAAATTGACGTCATTTTTAATTTAAAATTTCTTTTACAAAGTGCTAATATAGTTTACGATGCTAATGTGTGTTGTACTAAAATCAGTTTTATTTATAATAGATCCTCCTGGGTGATTTTTTAAATTGTTGCGTTGAAGTACACCGAACATTTTTCGCCAAGAGGCTTAATTTAGCATTTTTTAATCTAGGTAGTTCAAGAAAAATATAAAAGAGGTTTAATTTAGCAACAGCAATTTTAATCTTGGTAGTTCAAGAAAAATGTAAAATTTATAAAATACTACAAAACGAAAAAAAAAATAAATAAACTGAAATAGTAGTCACATAAATGATCTATTTTTATCTGAGTAGATAATTTTATAGAAAAAAAGTGCAGTTTTAAAAATAGAAAATTTATTTCATTAAGCACTATTTTAAACCTAAAAACAATTAATAAAATAAACAGAATATGAAGGGTTCTTATATGTTAACGAAAAGGTGTCTGATAAAACGCTTTCTATTTTTATGCAAGAAATTATACAAAAAAAATCGCTAATATGGCGACAAAAATTCAAAAGCCGCCAAGGGAGAGATTCAATAAAGTTGTGTAGCACGATAATGTTTAGTTATTTATTTATTTTTTTATATACCAATCACTACGCTAATTGAACATACAAATAAATGAGCTGCTGTGTGTGACTGCACTTGCACGCTGTCGGGCAGAAATATTTGATTAATTCAAATTAATATTTAAATAACTAAACAAAGATATGTTTAATAGAAAGCATAGTCTTGGAGACAAACTTGGCGAGTGGATTATTTGTTTTATTCCTGTGGAACAAGTGACTATTTTTTAGACTGTCCCAGAACATTCATCGAATAATGACTTATACTGTACGAGTAACAGCTTCAACTGTTTCCAGAATATTCGAAGAATTAACACCAGCTATTGGACTATTTTCGAAAATATTTGTTTTAATAATAGTTTTGTTGTACAGATTCGAGAAGTTCAAAAAATGTTTGATATTGCCAAGGAGGTCCCATACTAAAGCTGTGACGAAAATAGTCGCCAATCGAAATATATTCAGTTACAAAGAAATCATTTAAATATAGTGTCCAGCGAAGCGGGCAAAGCCTGCTAGTACTTTATATTAATAACAATTATAATATTAAAATTTTTAGTGCTTAAAGGAAAAAAAAAACAATTGTTTTTACTGAGTACAAAAGTAGCTAATCCGCGATTGTAATGAAATGCTCGCCCTCTGGTGGGCTAAGGTGAAATTATCACACCACTGCAAATCATCATATTAAGCAATCGATTTTCCATGATGTAATGGCGGAGAAAGAACAATAACAAAAATACGTGGCTATTATATTTACTAACAACTGCAGTTCAGAGAGCGCCATCTATCGATCATTACAAACGCGGATACTAGTAGCTATTTTATCTAGAATAATGTAGTGAAATTAATTGAATTTCAGTCTTATGAAATAATGTTATCTTGTGGAATTAAAAACTATATGTAAGAGGTGTCTGTGGAGAAAAATGCTTATAACAATCCTAAGTCTAATTTTTGCCAATCAACAAGCCTAAGAAAAGTAACATGTTATGATTCAAAGAATTATTTTTTCTTAATCGTACCATTATCTTTTAAGCTTATATATTTCGTAATTATATTTAGTTATATAAATATGTAGTATCCTGTAGTATCCATCAGACGGCGCTGTAAGTTGTACATCTATGTATATATTTTCTATGTTTGTACATATTCTGTAAATGTGTAAATAGAATAGAACATTCAGTCATAGAATAAACACGTCTGCGTTCTCTATGTTCAATTTCAAATCATATCAAAAAGATATGAAAGTGGCGACGATGAAAATTGTTCGTCACTAGTACTACTTCGATTTATAAATATGGATCAAGCCCAATTTCAGGAATTATTGCGAACGTTAACAGAAAGCAATAATCGAATAGCAGCATTGTTCGCTACAAATAAAGTTGAAACAGATGCGGCGAATAAATCTGGACTCACAGAGACAGGTACTGTTACCTTTTTATCAAATTTCGAACAGTTTAATAGTAATAATGAAACATTCACTCAGTATAAACATCGCTTCGAAAATTATTTAGAAATAAAAAATATGTTTAATGATAAAGATCTGTGTTCTAAAATATTACTTAATAGTATCGGTTCAGAATTATACAACTTATTAACATCCTTGATTGTTCCTAAATTACCTAATGAATTAACATATAATGAACTTATAGTAACTTTAGAAAAACATTTGTGTCCACCACCTAAAGTTATTATAGAACAACATCGTTTTCTATCTCGATTCCAATCTGAAAGCGAAACGATAGCAGCCTACGTAGCGGCTCTCCGAAAATATACATCTACCTGTGATTTTAATTGTGAATGTGGAAAATCTGTATTCAGATTTATTTTTACGAGCCCAATTTATTCGAGGATTAAAAGATTCAAATATTAGAGAACAGTTGTTGAGAATACCTGATTTAACATTCGATAAAGCAGTTACACAGGCTTTAGCTTATGAAGCTTCAAAATTAAATAACGCAGAATTATCAAAAAATCATTCATAAAAAATAACTGACGATAAAAATAAAATTTGTAAAATTAGGAAGAATAGTATTTCGAGAAATAATTCTGAAGATAGAAAACGTGATTTTTCTAGCAAGCGCACCCGTTCTGTTTCCAGAGAAAAAACACCATTAAATTTTCGTGAACTTGGTATTCATAATATATGCCTTCGTTGTGGCCGTGCAAATCATCTATCACGTTAATGTCGTGTAAATTATAAAAAAATTGTATTGTCAAGCTTGCCATCGCACTGGTCATGTTCAGAAAGTTTGCATATGAATACACTTTGCTAAAGAAAACAAAAGAACAAAAAATTTGATCAATTGAAGATGTTTTAGAACAAAATGATCATATGACATATATCGATGCTATTGATTTGTTTTCCAGTGTTACCAGGGTCATAGATGTTTTTAAAGATACTTCTAATTCATTATCACATGCGAAAAAATTTTATGTCGAAATGCAAATCGAAAATAAAATGCAAAAATTTGAAGTAGATTCAGGCGCAGGCTATACATTGTTACCTAAACGAAATTTCTATTCCTTGAAATTAAAAAGGGAAATCTACCCTATACGTGTAAAATTTCGATCATACACACATGGTATTTTTGAGCCATTAGGAGTAGTAGAAGTACCAATTAAATATAAGAATCAACGGTGCAGAGAAATCTTGTTTATAATACCAGATATGTTTACACCTGTATTAGGTAGAACATGAATACGTCGATTAAAATAAAACCTATTTGAACTCGATAATGCGAATAAATACAACAATCTCGAAGTAAAATCTATCTCTAACTCCAACCTTATTGATGATATAATTGATCAATTTTCTGAAATTTTCGAACTAAAAGTAGGGAAAATTCCCCATTTTACATGCTCTTTAAATCTTCGAGAAAACGCAAAGCCAGTATTTTTAAAAGCCCGTGATGTTCCTTTTGCTTTACGTGACAGAGTTGAGCAAGAACTTAATGCACTTGAGCGTGATAATATTATTACGAAAGTTGACTGTAGTGACTGGGGTTCACCACTGGTCGTTGTACCTAAGCCAGACGGATCAGTACGCCTATGAGTCGACTATAAAGTCGCCGTTAATCCCCAACTACAAGCAGCTCATTATCCAATTCTGAGAATCGATGAAATCTTAAAAAGTTTACGTAATGCAAAAGTCTTTTGCACCCTAGATTTATATAAAGCATATTTACATGTAGCAGTTGATGACAGTAGTAAAATTATACAAACCATTTCGACGCACAGAGGAACATTTCAAGTGAATCTGTTATCTTTTGGAATCAAAACAGCACCCAGTGAATTTCACAGAATTTTAGACCAAATTTTAGAGGGTTTACAAGGAGTCACAACTTATTTCGATGATATAGTCATCCATGGTGAAACGATAAACGAATGCAGAGAGCGATTGATTAAATGTTTAGAACGTCTAAAGAAATATGATTTACATGTCAATAAATCAAAATGTCAGTTCTTCAAAAAATCCATTTCTTATCTGGGATATGTAATTGAAGAAAATAAAATTTCAAAATGTCCAAAAAAAGTTGAGGCAATAATTCATGCTCCTAGACCTCAAAATACTGATTATGTAAGACGTTTCTTAGGTATGGTTACGTATTATTCCAGATTTATACCCGGTACCTCAACTCTGACATATCCTTTAAGATGTTTACTTAGGAAAAACATCAAATTTAACTGGTCATCTTCTTGTGAATCAGCATTTATGAAATTAAAACAAGAAATAGCTAGTGATAAGGTTTTAACTCCCTATGACACATCGTTACCAATAACTGTAGCATGTGATGCCAGTCCAACAGGCATTTCAGGAGTCCTATCACATATAGTCAATGGTATTGAAAAACCAGTAGCATTTACATCCCGCTCATTAACAGTAGCAGAGCAGAACTATAGTCAATTGGATAGGGAAGCTTTAGCAAACAAATTCGCAGTTCAAAAGTTTCATACCTATATCTACGGTAAAGAATTTACCCTTATAACAGATAATAAACCTCTATACCGAATTTTTCATCATGATGCTAAAATTCCCACATTAACGTCATCTCGATTACTCAGATATGCTACATTTTTGAGTGAATATAATTATAAGGTTCAACACCGAAGAAATGAAGATCATATAAATGCTGATTATCTATCAAGAGCTTCCATTAAATTAAGAGATCCAAAAATTCTACAAGATGATGACATCATAAATTTACAAGCTGTGAATCAAATTTCTAATGTGATCCTCACGTCTGAAATTGTTGCTAAAGAAACAGAAAAAGATCCAAAATTATCAACTTTGAAAAAGGAACTTTTGTTAGGCGATAATTATAATACTGATTACTCATTACAAAATGGAATCATTTTTAAAGGTCATAGAATCTACATTCCAGAGACTTTCCGTCAAACAGTATTAAAAGAATTACATGCTACTCACATCGGCATAACAAAAATGAAGCAGCTGGCCAGACAATATGTTTACTGGGAAAATATTGATCAAGCCATTGCAAATCTAGTAAAAAGTTGTAAAGAATGTGCTAACTTGCGTAATAATCCACCAAAAGCTGCTGTACACCCTTGGGATAACCCTAAAGATAATTGGGAATGAATACACATAGATTATGCCGGTCCCTTCCAAAATCACTATTTTTTTTATATGTGTCGATGCAAAGTCAAAGTGGGTAGAAATACGCATGTCAAAATCAGCTCCAAATACTAACTCAACAATCAATCTCTTAAAAAACATTTTCTCAACTCACGAATTTCCTTCAATACTTGTATCAGATAATGCGTCCATATTCACAAGCGAAGAATTTTGAACGTACTGCACAACTTGTGGAATAGTCCAAAGGTTTATAGCCCCAGGGCATCCTGCTACAAATGGCTTGGCAGAACGAAATGTGCAAACCTTTAAACGACGTCTGATGTCAATGACAAATGAAGCTGGTACCCTTACAGAAAAAGTTCAGAAAATATTGCTCCGTTATCGTGCTACTCCTCTAAGCTGCGGTAAATCTCCAGCAGAACTCTATCTTCATCGTAAAATTCGTATAGTATTGGATGCATTTCAGCGAAAATCAACTCGTCAATCAAATTTTATCAGTGAGCCAGTACGAGCTTTATCCGGAGAAAGAATTCAGGCCCGTGTGTACCAAGACAATCTGGGAATATGGCAGTTTGGTGTTGTTATTCGTAAATTGGGGACTCGTCATTACCTAGTGAAGCTGGACTCAGGGCGTACCCTGAAACGACACATAAATCAATTAGTTTCAACTCGAGTGCCTCTGGCAGATAAATATCAATCAAAGGAAACAAATAGTTCCAAATCATCAAAACATGTCACGTTCACTGCAAGTACACAAATGTGTGATAATTCAACAACTTCAAGGGTAGATGATATGCTAACAGAGTTGCGTATCCAGAGAAATGATAAAGGACTCGTCAGCAAACCTTCAACATCCAGAGACCACTCAGCAACATCAACACCTAGTAATAACTCAACTTCAAACACCCATACTGTGTATCGAAGATCAGGGAGGACAAGATGCCCTCCACAATATCTTTCGGACTACGTAACATGACTTTTACAAAAACTTTTATTATCAATATATGTATATTCTTTTCTTTACAGTTTATATCTTTCAATTTTATAGGTCAACAAATTTAGTGTGGGATATTGTAGTATCCTGTAGTATCCATCAGACGGCGCTGCAAGTTGTACATCTATGTATATATTTTCTATGTTTGTACAGTCACCAAAAGAAAAAAAAAAAAAAAAAAAAAAAAAAATCGCCCCCCCCCCCCCACCTAATTTCGCCGTAAATTATCGTAGAAACATGCGGCTGGTACATATCGATCTGTAATAATGTCTAGTTTTTAATGGTGTATTTAGATTTTGCTTAAGGGGTCGTCTACATATTAAAACAGGAGTAAACTTCATTTTTTTTCAGTGACGATCCCTATTTCTGACTTCATATTCAGATTTCTGAGATCAAGGCGGTTAGGAAAACATACCTATTTATATACTTTAAATCAATTCTAAATAGAGTTACACGTGAAAATGTATTAGGGGTCCGTCTATACATTTAGAAAATATAAATCGTGATCTACCACCCAGTATACATTATTTATTAAGTTTCACACCGGGAAAATTTTCAGAAATGTTAATTATGAAATAAAAAATGACTCTAATTCACAGAACTCTCTGAGTTAGTTTGTGAATTAAAAGATTTTTATTGGTTTCTATTGATTAAACATCAATTAGTTCACTTCATACGAAGAAAATTAAACAGCTTGAATCATATGAACCCTACAATGTTGAATTACAAAAATCTGGATACCGAGGTAAAAGAATAATATTAATACTGATAATAATATTAATAGCGGTAAAAAAAAAAAAAAAAAAAAAAAAGGTTTAATATTTAAGAAAAGAATTATCTACTTCTTGCTGGGTATATTTTTATTTTATACAGTAAGCTCCGCATGAAAATATTACTATAAAGTTTTACATTTAATTTTAGGCGTACAAACTAACAATAAAAAATTAAACTAAAATCTGAGAAAGGATATTTAACATTTTCGTGACCGCTGACATAGATTCACGTCATTTGGAAATCTGTAACTCCTACAATGGGCGTTTCTTTCACAATTTGTGTGTTACGATATTTCTTAAGAATATTCCTTATCTTCATATTTATATAAACAAAATAGTATGGATACAAATACTTTCACTAGAAAGTGTATAATTATTATGTATATTCATATGTAAAATAAATATGGATATAGAAAAAACGGTTTCTTATTGCCTAGAATGAATATTCCCCGTTCTGTAGTCGTCTACTGTACTTGAATTCTTAATTTTAAATGCGTAAAATCTATATCTTTAAAAGTAATAAGACATATTACTTTGTTTTAAATTCTTTTTCCATGATAAATGTGACGGCAGTTTTACGCCGTGATTAGAATAATTGAAAATAAATAATATTGCGCTTTGTTTCAATAACAGATTTTAAAAACTTAAAAAAAAAAAAAGAAAAAAAAAATCCACTATATTATTCAGTGTTAAAAAACCTTTAATAAAAATTTTATATTTTATTATATTACGTTATGCGATAAAATTTAAATAGCATAAACGGTAGAGTAAACGAATGCGAAAATGTCACAACAAGATTAAAACATAAAATTTGTTTTAAAAAATCTGGTAAAAAATAATAAATATTAATTATATTAATTTTAAAAAAGAAAAAATAAAAGTATTGCTCATTGCGTATTGCTCTTTCAAATAATAATCTTCGTCTTACCGCGTTTTCTAAATCATGACATATAACTTGAGGTGCATGAATCCTAGAATATTCCAGTAAAAAAAAAAAAAAAAAAAAAAAAAACGGCAACAGGAATAAAATAAACTTTTAGCAGTGAGAAACTAGGAAAAGTTATGTAATATATAAGAACAAAGACTTAACATTTCAGAATCAAGTATACTCCTTTTTTTAACGGAAGCCACGCCTTTACACATTTTTTCCTAAAACTTTACATTATAAAACAAAATTATTTTACATACTTTCAATTAAATCAATTAAATTTTGTCTTCAGCATTCGATGTAGCAAATGCCATTGACATTTATGCATACCAGCGTCACATACAGAGTCACGTACGAATATGTAAACTAGTTTTTTTTTAATACTGTTTCTGCAATATAGAGGCGGGGATTCATTTCTTTTGAAATTCTTTCACAATCTCTCGCTTGCATTGCGATAATTTTATAAAAAATAATCCAATTTATATCATAAACATCGAAATGCTGCTTAGAAAACAATTAGAATAACATAAAGGTAAATTAAAATAGTTTTTCGTCAAAATGTATACAGATATTTACTCACAGAGGATACAAATTATAATAAGTGACAGCCCCCTAACAACAGTAAAAAATGAAATATCACTGTAACTCAAAAGATAATGTTAGGAACGAGCTGTAAATTTGGAAACCCATATTTTTGATGATGCCCGTTCTATTCATGCAAAAATTAACATAGGTCATAATTCATAATTTTTTCAAATATGAAATTATTAATAATTTTCATAATTCAAAAAATGTCTTTTTATAAAAAATATGCATGGAATATGTTTGGGTCACTTCATTCTATCGTATAAAAAAATACAGAATTTGAATATTATAATTATTTTGGAAGATATGAATTATTGTTTGTCACATTCATTTAACATTAGCATCCTCATACTTTGACAGCTTATAACTCTGTGAACAATTGAGCAAAATATATAAACTATACCATTTTCCGCGATGATTTGATCCAAAGAATTCAAATAAATTACAATACAGTCCGTTAAGAAATTATAAGACCACTTTAATTTTGTAAATTTTAAGAAAAATAAAGATTCTAATCATAATTTAAATACATAAAACTACATATTGCTCTATATTTTTTTTATAATTAATTTGCAATAACTTGGTATAATGCAATAAATGTGTAATTAAAATATATATTAGAAATAAGTGAAAAATAACCTGTTAAGAAAATATAAGCCCACTTGTCAAAAAACAAAATTGTATAAAAAATTAATATGATATTGGTCCTCCATTTTTCCTGATGACTACAAACACTCTGTTTTTCATTGAAGTAACCAGGTGATTAAGTTCAGTTATAGAAATATTGTACCATTCTTTTAAAATGGCTACTTCCAGTTCATTGGCAGATGAAAATTGTTTATTTTTAGCATAAACTTTGCGAGATAATGTACTCCATAGTTTTTCCATGGGGTTCAAGTCTAGACTTCGACTAGGCCATGGCAAAACATTAATTTTTTCTTTTTTAAACCACTCCTGTGTGGATTTAGATGCATGACAAGCAGCATTGTCCTGTTGAAACATCCGGTTAGCACTACCTAATGAAGGTCCAATGAGGTCCAATGAGGTCCAATGAAGGTCCACTACCTAATGAAGGTCATATGATCATATAGCATAAACTGATATTGCGTAGAGCTCATATGACCCGAAATCCGCTGTAAATCACACAACCCCTCATAACTGAAAGCTCCCCAAATAATTACTGATCCTCCACCCATTTGTCGACTGAAGCATTCTTTTGGTTCCTTCCTCAAGTCATGCCAATAGTGTTTGTAACCATCAGTACCATCAAGGATAAATTTCTTTTCATCAGAAAATATAATTTGTTTCCACTCATCATTCTATGACATGACATTTTTAGCCCATTTTAATCTTTCTTCTCGATGGCATTTCAATAACTTTGGTTTTTTTCTTCAGTTTCATAAATTTCTTATTAATATTTAATTTACTCTTCCAGACTGTTACATGTGAAGTTTCTTCCTGAAACGTTTCGAAATTTCACGAGTTGAAAGACCTTTTTTAGTTGACAGTCGAAAAATTTGTCTATTATCACGTGCTGTCAAAATATTTTTTCTACCAGATCGTTTTATTTTGTTTGAATAATCTTTTCTAATTATGGCATTATGAATGGCAGTTTTAGAACGGTTCATTAACCTCGAAATATCTCTTTCAGATTTACCAGAACTTTTATAAAATAAAATTTTCTCACTTCGCACTCCGATAATTCTTTACCTCGAGGCATCGTCAAATTAATCGTAGATAACGCATTCAAAACCTAAGCCTTTGCTTCTTAGGTAATGCTTTTACGAAATACTGACGCATGCGCTTTACATTGAGTTTGACGTCATGTATAATATGCTAATTTTCTCAGGTGGTCTTATAATTTCTTAACAGTCACAGTCTTTAATTTTTAGAAAAATGAATAAGTTTTAATGAAATTTAATTTAATTTTAAAAGTTGGAATTAGTATAGGATGCGTTTTCCTATCAATTTTAAATGCTCAACTAAAAATTTGCATATTATGCTCTCTTCTTCAGAAATGCACCAATACGCTTGCGGTCTTATAATTTCTTAACGCACTGTAAGTGGGGGTTACTATTGAAAAAAATGAAGTTGATGCCAGTTTTAATATGTAGATGACCCCTTAAGCAAAATCTAACTATACCATTATAAACTAGACTTTAATACAAATCGATTGGTATGTTTCTACGACAATGTATGGCGAAATCAGGTGGTGGGTGGCGATTTTTTTTTTTGGTGACTGTACATATTCTGTAAATGTGTAAATAGAACATTCAGTCATAGAATTATCACGTTAAATGTATCGTCTGCGTTCTCTATGTTCAATATCAAATCATATCAAAAAGATATGAAGAAATATCACCATATATCTAGTAAAAAAGGGTTTTATATTGGAATATCTTTTCAGATTATATAAAGTATGACTTGTTTATATATGAAACGCTAATGATTTGGCTGCAGTTCTAATTAATTGAAAATAAAATGATAAATTAAAAGAATGTTATAAGCTTATCAGTATATCAAAGACTTTAAAATTGCCTTTTATATTAAGTAAACAACATATTATTTGCTTTAGAGATTTCTAATTTGTTTTTTCCCCGCAATGTCAATTTAGTAAAATAACGCAGTATTAGTCATATTTTTGATAAACTCAATATGGCTCCTGCAATTGTCTTAGCTGCTATTTCAGCCAGAGCCTGGTTAAGGGCGAAGCACACATTATCTCCGCTCTCACCAGAATATTTTTACAATTATTTTTTACTTCATGTCATAGAAATTACACGCTTTGACGAGGAAATATTTTTTATAAAAAATGAACGGTGTAAAACAATCCAATTTACTCACCGTTATTAGACACCAGAATTCTTTTAAAATAATTTTTAATGAGAATTTTCTGTTTATTATAGGAGGAAAGTATTTGTTAAAAAATAACGGTGTAAGTATAAATAATGTGTGCTTCCCCCTTAATCAGGCTCTGATTTCAGCAGCCCTCTTGAGTAGACAAACTTCATTTACTTCGCTTGCTGGTACGCCGTATGGCAACTCCTGTTATATCATTCCTGCAAGTTTTTTTTTTTTTTTTTTTTTTTTTTTTTTTGTAGAGGTAAAAGTTGTTGCTGCCAACTTGACCATATAATGCTTAAGAACAGAAATTTGAATTTCTATTATTCTTGATATAATTAATTTTCAATAAAATTTGTCTTTCGGTTCCGATTAATGTATTAGATTTGTAGGAATGATATAAGAGGAAGAAAAAGAGCCAAAATAGTAACCATAGAAGCCATCAGTCAACACAGCACTAAACAATGTTTTGGTAGACTCTTTATATCAGATATGCCTGCTCGTATATATAGGCATGTAGTGATCTCAGGAGTCCCAGTTTTGAACTGAACTGAAAGCACGTCCAAGTTTGAACTGAACTGAAGAACACTTTCAGCTTTGCTGAGAATCAGAGCCTGATTAAGGGGGAAGCACACATTATCTCCGCTCTCACCGGAATATTTTTACAATTATTTTTTACTTCATGTCATAGAAATTCCACGCCTTGACGAGGAAATATTTTTTATAAAAAATGAACGGTGTAAAACAATCCAATTTACTCACCGTTATTAGACACCAGAATTCTTTTAAAATAATTTTTAATGAGAATTTTCTGTTTATTATAGGAGGAAAGTATTTGTTAAAAAATAACGGTGTAAGTATAAATAATGTGTGCTTCCCCCTTAATCAGGCTCTGATTTCAGCAGCCCTCTTGAGTAGACAAACTTCATTTACTTCGCTTGCTGGTACGCCGTATGGCAACTCCTGTTGTATCATTCCTGCAAGGTTTTTTTTTTTTTTTTTTTGTAGAGGTAAAAGTTGTTGCTGCCAACTTGACCATATAATGCTTAGGAACAGAAATTTGAATTTCTATTATTCTTGATATAATTAATTTTCAATAAAATTTGTCTTTCGGTTCCGATTAATGTATTAGATTTGCAAGAATGATATAAGAGGAAGAAAAAGAGCCAAAATAGTAACCATAGAAGCCACCAGTCAACACAGCACTAAACAATGTTTTGGTAGACTCTTTATATCAGATATGCCTGCTCGTATATATAGGCATGTAGTGATCTCAGGAGTCCCAGTTTTGAACTGAACTGAAAGCACGTCCAAGTTTGAACTGAACTGAAGAACACTTTCAGCTTTATTGAGAATCAGAGCCTGATTAAGGGGGAAGCACACATTATCTCCGCTGTCACCGGAATATTTTTACAATCATTTTTTACTTCATGTCATAGAAATTCCACGCTTTGACGAGGAAATATTTTTTATAAAAAATGAACGGTGTAAAGCAATCCAATTTACTCACCGTTATTAGACACCAGAATTCTTTTAAAATAATTTTTAATGAGAATTTTCTGTTTATTATAGGAGGAAAGTATTTGTTAAAAAATAACGGTGTAAGTATAAATAATGTGTGCTTCCCCCTTAATCAGGCTCTGATTTCAGCAGCCCTCTTGAGTAGACAAACTTCATTTACTTCGCTTGCTGGTACGCCGTATGGCAACTCCTGTTATATCATTCCTGCAAGGTTTTTTTTTTTTTTTTTTTTTTTTTGTAGAAGTAAAAGTTGTTGCTGCCAACTTGACCATATAATGCTTAGGAACAGAAATTTGAATTTCTATTATTCTTGATATAATTAATTTTCAATAAAATTTGTCTTTCGGTTCCGATTAATGTATTAGATTTGCAGGAATGATATAAGAGGAAGAAAAAGAGCCAAAATAGTAACCATAGAAGCCATCAGTCAACACAGCACTAAACAATGTTTTGGTAGACTCTTTATATCAGATATGCCTGCTCGTATATATAGGCATGTAGTGATCTCAGGAGTCCCAGTTTTGAACTGAACTGAAAGCACGTCCAAGTTTGAACTGAACTGAAGAACACTTTCAGCTTTATTGAGAATCAGAGCCTGATTAAGGGGGAAGCACACATTATCTCCGCTCTCACCGGAATATTTTTACAATCATTTTTTACTTCATGTCATAGAAATTCCACGCTTTGACGAGGAAATATTTTTTATAAAAAATGAACGGTGTAAAGCAATCCAATTTACTCACCGTTATTAGACACCAGAATTCTTTTAAAATAATTTTTAATGAGAATTTTCTGTTTATTATAGGAGGAAAGTATTTGTTAAAAAATAACGGTGTAAGTATAAATAATGTGTGCTTCCCCCTTAATCAGGCTCTGATTTCAGCAGCCCTCTTGAGTAGACAAACTTCATTTACTTCGCTTGCTGGTACGCCGTATGGCAACTCCTGTTATATCATTCATGCAAGGTTTTTTTTTTTTTTTTTTTTTTTTGTAGAGGTAAAAGTTGTTGCTGCCAACTTGACCATATAATGCTTAGGAACAGAAATTTGAATTTCTATTATTCTTGATATAATTAATTTTCAATAAAATTTGTCTTTCGGTTCCGATTAATGTATTAGATTTGCAGGAATGATATAAGAGGAAGAAAAAGAGCCAAAATAGTAACCATAGAAGCCATCAGTCAACACAGCACTAAACAATGTTCTGGTAGACTCTTTATATCAGATATGCCTGCTCGTATATATAGGCATGTAGTGATCTCAGGAGTCCCAGTTTTGAACTGAACTGAAAGCACGTCCAAGTTTGAAGTGAACTGAAGAACACTTTCAGCTTTACTGAGAATCAGAGCCTGATTAAGGGGGAAGCACACATTATCTCCGCTCTCACCGGAATATTTTTACAATTATTTTTTACTTCATGTCATAGAAATTCCACGCTTTGACGAGGAAATATTTTTTATAAAAAATGAACGGTGTAAAACAATCCAATTTACTCACCGTTATTAGACACCAGAATTCTTTTAAAATAATTTTTAATGAGAATTTTCTGTTTATTATAGGAGGAAAGTATTTGTTAAAAAATAACGGTGTAAGTATAAATAATGTGTGCTTCCCCCTTAATCAGGCTCTGATTTCAGCAGACCTCTTGAGTAGACAAACTTCATTTTCTTCGCTTGCTGGTACGCCGTATGGCAACTCCTGTTGTATCATTCCTGCAAGGTTTTTTTTTTTTTTTTTTTTTTTTTGTAGAGGTAAAAGTTGTTGCTGCCAACTTGACCATATAATGCTTAGAAACAGAAATTTGAATTTCTATTATTCTTGATATAATTAATTTTCAATAAAATTTGTCTTTCGGTTCCGATTAATGTATTAGATTTGCAAGAATGATATAAGAGGAAGAAAAAGAGCCAAAATAGTAACCATAGAAGCCACCAGTCAACACAGCACTAAACAATGTTTTGGTAGACTCTTTATATCAGATATGCCTGCTCGTATATATAGGCATGTAGTGATCTCAGGAGTCCCAGTTTTTAACTGAACTGAAAGCACGTCCAAGTTTGAACTGAACTGAAGAACACTTTCAGCTTTATTGAGAATCAGAGCCTGATTAAGGGGGAAGTACACATTATCTCCGCTCTCACCGGAATATTTTTACAATTATTTTTTACTTCATGTCATAGAAATTCCACGCTTTGACGAGGAAATATTTTTTATAAAAAATGAACGGTGTAAAACAATCCAATTTACTCACCGTTATTAGACACCAGAATTCTTTTAAAATAATTTTTAATGAGAATTTTCTGTTTATTATAGGAGGAAAGTATTTGTTAAAAAATAACGGTGTAAGTATAAATAATGTGTGCTTCCCCCTTAATCTGGCTCTGATTTCAGCAGCCCTCTTGAGTAGACAAACTTCATTTACTTCGCTTGCTGGTACGCCGTATGGCAACTCCTGTTATATCATTCATGCAAGGTTTTTTTTTTTTTTTTTTTTTTTTTTTTTTTTTTTTTTGTAGAGGTAAAAGTTGTTGCTGCCAACTTGACCATATAATGCTTAGGAACAGAAATTTGAATTTCTATTATTCTTGATATAATTAATTTTCAATAAAATTTGTCTTTCGGTTCCGATTAATGTATTAGATTTGCAGGAATGATATAAGAGGAAGAAAAAGAGCCAAAATAGTAACCATAGAAGCCATCAGTCAACACAGCACTAAACAATGTTTTGGTAGACTCTTTATATCAGATATGCCTGCTCGTATATATAGGCATGCAGTGATCTCAGGAGTCCCAGTTTTGAACTGAACTGAAAGCACGTCCAAGTTTGAACTGAACTGAAGAACACTTTCAGCTTTGCTGAGAATCAGAGCCTGATTAAGGGGGAAGCACACATTATCTCCGCTCTCACCGGAATATTTTTACAATTATTTTTTACTTCATGTCATAGAAATTCCACGCCTTGACGAGGAAATATTTTTTATAAAAAATGAACGGTGTAAAACAATCCAATTTACTCACCGTTATTAGACACCAGAATTCTTTTAAAATAATTTTTAATGAGAATTTTCTGTTTATTATAGGAGGAAAGTATTTGTTAAAAAATAACGGTGTAAGTATAAATAATGTGTGCTTCCCCCTTAATCAGGCTCTGATTTCAGCAGCCCTCTTGAGTAGACAAACTTCATTTACTTCGCTTGCTGGTACGCCGTATGGCAACTCCTGTTGTATCATTCCTGCAAGGTTTTTTTTTTTTTTTTTTTTTTTTTTTTGTAGAGGTAAAAGTTGTTGCTGCCAACTTGACCATATAATGCTTAGGAACAGAAATTTGAATTTCTATTATTCTTGATATAATTAGTTTTCAATAAAATTTGTCTTTCGGTTCCAATTAATGCATTAGATTTGCAAGAATGATATAAGAGGAAGAAAAAGAGCCAAAATAGTAACCATAGAAGCCATCAGTCAACACAGCACTAAACAATGTTTTGGTAGACTCTTTATATCAGATATGCCTGCTCGTATATATAGGCATGTAGTGATCTCAGGAGTCCCAGTTTTGAACTGAACTGAAAGCACGTCCAAGTTTGAACTGAACTGAAGAACACTTTCAGCTTTATTGAGAATCAGACCCTGATTAAGGGGGAAGTACACATTATCTCCGCTCTCACCGGAATATTTTTACAATTATTTTTTACTTCATGTCATAGAAATTCCACGCTTTGACGAGGAAATATTTTTTATAAAAAATGAACGTTGTAAAACAATCCAATTTACTCACCGTTATTAGACACCAGAATTCTTTTAAAATAATTTTTAATGAGAATTTTCTGTTTATTATAGGAGGAAAGTATTTGTTAAAAAATAACGGTGTAAGTATAAATAATGTGTGCTTCCCCCTTAATCAGGCTCTGATTTCAGCAGCCCTCTTGAGTAGACAAACTTCATTTACTTCGCTTGCTGGTACGCCGTATGGCAACTCCTGTTATATCATTCCTGCAAGTTTTTTTTTTTTTTTTTTTTTTTGTAGAGGTAAAAGTTGTTGCTGCCAACTTGACCATATAATGCTTAAGAACAGAAATTTGAATTTCTATTATTCTTGATATAATTAATTTTCAATAAAATTTGTCTTTCGGTTCCCATTAATGTATTAGATTTGTAGGAATGATATAAGAGGAAGAAAAAGAGCCAAAATAGTAACCATAGAAGCCATCAGTCAACACAGCACTAAACAATGTTTTGGTAGACTCTTTATATCAGATATGCCTGCTCGTATATATAGGCATGTAGTGATCTCAGGAGTCCCAGTTTTGAACTGAACTGAAAGCACGTCCAAGTTTGAACTGAACTGAAGAACACTTTCAGCTTTGCTGAGAATCAGAGCCTGATTAAGGGGGAAGCACGCAATATCTCCGCTCTCACCGGAATATTTTTAAAATTATTTTTTACTTCATGTCATAGAAATTCCACGCCTTGACGAGGAAATATTTTTTATAAAAAATGAACGGTGTAAAACAATCCAATTTACTCACCGTTATTAGACACCAGAATTCTTTTAAAATAATTTTTAATGAGAATTTTCTGTTTATTATAGGAGGAAAGTATTTGTTAAAAAATAACGGTGTAAGTATAAATAATGTGTGCTTCCCCCTTAATCAGGCTCTGATTTCAGCAGCCCTCTTGAGTAGACAAACTTCATTTATTTCGCTTGCTGGTACGCCGTATGGCAACTCCTGTTGTATCATTCCTGCAAGGTTTTTTTTTTTTTTTTTTTTGTAGAGGTAAAAGTTGTTGCTGCCAACTTGACCATATAATGCTTAGGAACAGAAATTTGAATTTCTATTATTCTTGATATAATTAGTTTTCAATAAAATTTGTCTTTCGGTTCCAATTAATGCATTAGATTTGCAAGAATGATATAAGAGGAAGAAAAAGAGCCAAAATAGTAACCATAGAAGCCATCAGTCAACACAGCACTAAACAATGTTTTGGTAGACTCTTTATATCAGATATGCCTGCTCGTATATATAGGCATGTAGTGATCTCAGGAGTCCCAGTTTTGAACTGAACTGAAAGCACGTCCAAGTTTGAACTGAACTGAAGAACACTTTCAGCTTTATTGAGAATCAGACCCTGATTAAGGGGGGAAGGACACATTATCTCCGCTCTCACCGGAATATTTTTACAATTATTTTTTACTTCATGTCATAGAAATTCCACGCTTTGACGAGGAAATATTTTTTATAAAAAATGAACGGTGTAAAACAATCCAATTTACTCACCGTTATTAGACACCAGAATTCTTTTAAAATAATTTTTAATGAGAATTTTCTGTTTATTATAGGAGGAAAGTATTTGTTAAAAAATAACGGTGTAAGTATAAATAATGTGTGCTTCCCCCTTAATCTGGCTCTGATTTCAGCAGCCCTCTTGAGTAGACAAACTTCATTTACTTCGCTTGCTGGTACGCCGTATGGCAACTCCTGTTATATCATTCCTGCAAGGTTTTTTTTTTTTTTTTTTTTTTGTAGAGGTAAAAGTTGTTGCTGCCAACTTGACCATATAATGCTTAGGAACAGAAATTTGAATTTCTATTATTCTTGATATAATTAATTTTCAATAAAATTTGTCTTTCGGTTCCGATTAATGTATTAGATTTGCAGGAATGATATAAGAGGAAGAAAAAGAGCCAAAATAGTAACCATAGAAGCCATCAGTCAACACAGCACTAAACAATGTTTTGGTAGACTCTTTATATCAGATATGCCTGCTCGTATATATAGGCATGTAGTGATCTCAGGAGTCCCAGTTTTGAACTGAACTGAAAGCACGTCCAAGTTTGAACTGAACTGAAGAACACTTTCAGCTTTATTGAGAATCAGAGCCTGATTAAGGGGGAAGCACACATTATCTCCGCTCTCACCGGAATATTTTTACAATCATTTTTTACTTCATGTCATAGAAATTCCACGCTTTGACGAGGAAATATTTTTTATAAAAAATGAACGGTGTAAAGCAATCCAATTTACTCACCGTTATTAGACACCAGAATTCTTTTAAAATAATTTTTAATGAGAATTTTCTGTTTATTATAGGAGGAAAGTATTTGTTAAAAAATAACGGTGTAAGTATAAATAATGTGTGCTTCCCCCTTAATCAGGCTCTGATTTCAGCAGCCCTCTTGAGTAGACAAACTTCATTTACTTCGCTTGCTGGTACGCCGTATGGCAACTTCTGTTATATCATTCATGCAAGTTTTTTTTTTTTTTTTTTTTTTTTTTTGTAGAGGTAAAAGTTGTTGCTGCCAACTTGACCATATAATGCTTAGGAACAGAAATTTGAATTTCTATTATTCTTGATATAATTAATTTTCAATAAAATTTGTCTTTCGGTTCCGATTAATGTATTAGATTTGCAGGAATGATATAAGAGGAAGAAAAAGAGCCAAAATAGTAACCATAGAAGCCATCAGTCAACACAGCACTAAACAATGTTTTGGTAGACTCTTTATATCAGATATGCCTGCTCGTATATATAGGCATGTAGTGATCTCAGGAGTCCCAGTTTTGAACTGAACTGAAAGCACGTCCAAGTTTGAAGTGAACTGAAGAACACTTTCAGCTTTACTGAGAATCAGAGCCTGATTAAGGGGGAAGCACACATTATCTCCGCTCACACCGGAATATTTTTACAATTATTTTTTACTTCATGTCATAGAAATTCCACGCCTTGACGAGGAAATATTTTTTATAAAAAATGAACGGTGTAAAACAATCCAATTTACTCACCGTTATTAGACACCAGAATTCTTTTAAAATAATTTTTAATGAGAATTTTCTGTTTATTATAGGAGGAAAGTATTTGTTAAAAAATAACGGTGTAAGTATAAATAATGTGTGCTTCCCCCTTAATCAGGCTCTGATTTCAGCAGCCCTCTTGAGTAGACAAACTTCATTTACTTCGCTTGCTGGTACGCCGTATGGCAACTTCTGTTATATCATTCATGCAAGTTTTTTTTTTTTTTTTTTTTTTTTTTTGTAGAGGTAAAAGTTGTTGCTGCCAACTTGACCATATAATGCTTAGGAACAGAAATTTGAATTTCTATTATTCTTGATATAATTAATTTTCAATAAAATTTGTCTTTCGGTTCCGATTAATGTATTAGATTTGCAGGAATGATATAAGAGGAAGAAAAAGAGCCAAAATAGTAACCATAGAAGCCATCAGTCAACACAGCACTAAACAATGTTTTGGTAGACTCTTTATATCAGATATGCCTGCTCGTATATATAGGCATGTAGTGATCTCAGGAGTCCCAGTTTTGAACTGAACTGAAAGCACGTCCAAGTTTGAAGTGAACTGAAGAACACTTTCAGCTTTACTGAGAATCAGAGCCTGATTAAGGGGGAAGCACACATTATCTCCGCTCACACCGGAATATTTTTACAATTATTTTTTACTTCATGTCATAGAAATTCCACGCCTTGACGAGGAAATATTTTTTATAAAAAATGAACGGTGTAAAACAATCCAATTTACTCACCGTTATTAGACACCAGAATTCTTTTAAAATAATTTTTAATGAGAATTTTCTGTTTATTATAGGAGGAAAGTATTTGTTAAAAAATAACGGTGTAAGTATAAATAATGTGTGCTTCCCCCTTAATCAGGCTCTGATTTCAGCAGCCCTCTTGAGTAGACAAACTTCATTTACTTCGCTTGCTGGTACGCCGTATGGCAACTTCTGTTATATCATTCATGCAAGTTTTTTTTTTTTTTTTTTTTTTTTTTTTAGAGGTAAAAGTTGTTGCTGCCAACTTGACCATATAATGCTTAGGAACAGAAATTTGAATTTCTATTATTCTTGATATAATTAATTTTCAATAAAATTTGTCTTTCGGTTCCGATTAATGTATTAGATTTGCAGGAATGATATAAGAGGAAGAAAAAGAGCCAAAATAGTAACCATAGAAGCCATCAGTCAACACAGCACTAAACAATGTTCTGGTAGACTCTTTATATCAGATATGCCTGCTCGTATATATAGGCATGTAGTGATCTCAGGAGTCCCAGTTTTGAACTGAACTGAAAGCACGTCCAAGTTTGAAGTGAACTGAAGAACACTTTCAGCTTTACTGAGAATCAGAGCCTGATTAAGGGGGAAGCACACATTATCTCCGCTCTCACCGGAATATTTTTACAATTATTTTTTACTTCATGTCATAGAAATTCCACGCTTTGACGAGGAAATATTTTTTATAAAAAATGAACGGTGTAAAACAATCCAATTTACTCACCGTTATTAGACACCAGAATTCTTTTAAAATAATTTTTAATGAGAATTTTCTGTTTATTATAGGAGGAAAGTATTTGTTAAAAAATATCGGTGTAAGTATAAATAATGTGTGCTTCCCCCTTAATCAGGCTCTGATTTCAGCAGCCCTCTTGAGTAGACAAACTTCATTTACTTCGCTTGCTGGTACGCCGTATGGCAACTCCTGTTGTATCATTCCTGCAAGGTTTTTTTTTTTTTTTTTTTTTTTTTTTTGTAGAGGTAAAAGTTGTTGCTGCCAACTTGACCATATAATGCTTAGGAACAGAAATTTGAATTTCTATTATTCTTGATATAATTAATTTTCAATAAAATTTGTCTTTCGGTTCCGATTAATGTATTAGATTTGCAAGAATGGTATAAGAGGAAGAAAAAGAGCCAAAATAGTAACCATAGAAGCCACCAGTCAACACAGCACTAAACAATGTTTTGGTAGACTCTTTATATCAGATATGCCTGCTCGTATATATAGGCATGTAGTGATCTCAGGAGTCCCAGTTTTTAACTGAACTGAAAGCACGTCCAAGTTTGAACTGAACTGAAGAACACTTTCAGCTTTATTGAGAATCAGAGCCTGATTAAGGGGGAAGTACACATTATCTCCGCTCTCACCGGAATATTTTTACAATTATTTTTTACTTCATGTCATAGAAATTCCACGCTTTGACGAGGAAATATTTTTTATAAAAAATGAACGGTGTAAAACAATCCAATTTACTCACCGTTATTAGACACCAGAATTCTTTTAAAATAATTTTTAATGAGAATTTTCTGTTTATTATAGGAGGAAAGTATTTGTTAAAACATAACGGTGTAAGTATAAATAATGTGTGCTTCCCCCTTAATCTGGCTCTGATTTCAGCAGCCCTCTTGACTAGACAAACTTCATTTACTTCGCTTGCTGGTACGCCGTATGGCAACTCCTGTTATATCATTCATGCAAGGTTTTTTTTTTTTTTTTTCTTTTTTTTTGTAGAGGTAAAAGTTGTTGCTGCCAACTTGACCATATAATGCTTAGGAACAGAAATTTGAATTTCTATTATTCTTGATATAATTAATTTTCAATAAAATTTGTCTTTCGGTTCCGATTAATGTATTAGATTTGCAGGAATGATATAAGAGGAAGAAAAAGAGCCAAAATAGTAACCATAGAAGCCATCAGTCAACACAGCACTAAACAATGTTTTGGTAGACTCTTTATATCAGATATGCCTGCTCGTATATATAGGCATGTAGTGATCTCAGGAGTCCCAGTTTTGAACTGAACTGAAAGCACGTCCAAGTTTGAAGTGAACTGAAGAACACTTTCAGCTTTACTGAGAATCAGAGCCTGATTAAGGGGGAAGCACACATTATCTCCGCTCTCACCGGAATATTTTTACAATTATTTTTTACTTCATGTCATAGAAATTCCACGCTTTGACGAGGAAATATTTTTTATAAAAAATGAACGGTGTAAAACAATCCAATTTACTCACCGTTATTAGACACCAGAATTCTTTTAAAATAATTTTTAATGAGAATTTTCTGTTTATTATAGGAGGAAAGTATTTGTTAAAAAATAACGGTGTAAGTATAAATAATGTGTGCTTCCCCCTTAATCAGGCTCTGATTTCAGCAGCCCTCTTGAGTAGACAAACTTCATTTACTTCGCTTGCTGGTACGCCGTATGGCAACTCCTGTTATATCATTCCTGCAAGTTTTTTTTTTTTTTTTTTTTTTTGTAGAGGTAAAAGTTGTTGCTGCCAACTTGACCATATAATGCTTAGGAACAGAAATTTGAATTTCTATTATTCTTGATATAATTAATTTTCAATAAAATTTGTCTTTCGGTTCCGATTAATGTATTAGATTTGCAGGAATGATATAAGAGGAAGAAAAAGAGCCAAAATAGTAACCATAGAAGCCATCAGTCAACACAGCACTAAACAATGTTTTGGTAGACTCTTTATATCAGATATGCCTGCTCGTATATATAGGCATGTAGTGATCTCAGGAGTCCCAGTTTTGAACTGAACTGAAAGCACGTCCAAGTTTGAAGTGAACTGAAGAACACTTTCAGCTTTACTGAGAATCAGAGCCTGATTAAGGGGGAAGCACACATTATCTCCGCTCTCACCGGAATATTTTTACAATTATTTTTTACTTCATGTCATAGAAATTCCACGCTTTGACGAGGAAATATTTTTTATAAAAAATGAACGGTGTAAAACAATCCAATTTACTCACCGTTATTAGACACCAGAATTCTTTTAAAATAATTTTTAATGAGAATTCTCTGTTTATTATAGGAGGAAAGTATTTGTTAAAAAATAACGGTGTAAGTATAAATAATGTGTGCTTCCCCCTTAATCAGGCTCTGCTGAGAATATATATATATGAACTGAACCGAAATGAGTCTCTTGTTAAAAATGTGAAAACGATGTTGCGTTGTTCTATTTGTTAAAAAAAATCTGTTTTGTTTTTGTTTTTGTGATTGTGTTTGTATAAATTAAAAAACCTTCTGATTCGTTTAAATATGGCGTTTTTAGTAGTTCTTTAAAACCCAACTGCTACAGGCGCTTTATTTAAGAGGGTAATGTACGTTGCATTAAGTTATAACTCACTATAAACAACCAAAAACTTTTATTTGTAACAATATCACAGATAAAAAAAATAATAATAAATTAATACATATATAATAAATTGTACATAAATAATAAATTAACAAGATGGCGTCCAAACACAAAATGTAATGGCTATATACATTGAGCTATATACAGTTGTTGTAGTGAATCTGTTGAGCTTCTAATGCGCCTACGTAACAGTGATTGGATGGATGAGAACAGCAAGAAAGCTTCCACAACGTTTAATACTGACGTTTTAAAATTGTTTGCAGGACATTTTGTTCATCTGTAAGTGTAAGTTCTAATGAATTTAATAGCTGATACTTAGAGAAAAATACACTAAGGGACCAAAAAAAAAAAAAAAAAAAAAAAACGCTCTTAGATATTTTCCTTTTATTGTTCTGTGACCGCCAATTTTATCGTTTAAAAAGCAAATTTTGGAGCAGATTTTTTTACGTCGTCCTCCATCTACACTTTAGGATTGAGCCCACTCTTAAAAATAAAATGCAATTGTCAGGAAAATTGTAATTTTAGAAAGTTTTAAAATAATGGCAAGGATAAGGCAATTAACGATGCCACAAGAAGTATTAATGTTATAATGAAAATCAAAAAATAATTTAATACGTGAGATGGCAAAAAAATTAAATTTTAACGAAATATTGGTGAGGGAATTTTTAGCAAGACTAGAAAAAAACATTTATGATATTTGGCGCAGTGAAATTTCTGAGATTTATATTAAAACACTGTATAATACTATGCCATTGCGCATTAAAGTTGTAATTCCATATAAAGGTGGAATACCTAATGCAGAATACATAATTTTATTAAGTAATTGTTTAAATGTAACAAATAAATAGTTTTTTTTTAATATATTAATATATAACTTGCTTATTTCATATAATAAATCATAATAGAATACAAAGTATATAGTTATTACATCACGTTAAAAAAGAAAGTTTTATGTAGATATTTATTAAGTACCTCGTAGAGTGTAATAAAGCGAATTACTAAATCAAAATGTACATATGTATCATTTCATCTCTCTGGTATTATGCATACATGACGATTTTATTTGTTTCAACCATTAGTTTTGAAGTTATTACGAATAAAAAGAGGATAAGTCAATTTTCTGCAGTGCGGCTTTTTTTTTTTTTTTTGGCCCTTAGTGTATATTTTTTATTTTAAAGATGCGTTTTATTTGTTTGGAGTCTTCTTCTTTTTTCAAGCAATTTCTTCTTCTTGGAATTGCATTTGTAGAGTAAGTTAACTCGTTCTATGTCAGATTCGTCCAAAAAGGTTTTTGTATAAGCTTTTTGTAAGAGTTGTCCATTTTTAGTCATAATCGTTGTCTTGTTATTTTTACTGAATGCATAGTTGCTGTACATCATAATGGAATTGTGATTGAATTTATTTAGCAGCATATTTACAGATTCTGGAAATTTTTTGAAATTGTATTCCTTACCTAAGACAAAACAAAAAAAATAGATTTATTAAAACTAAGACTCATAAGACATATCTGTTGCAAAAAAGTTGCATATTATTTAGAAAAATGACTCTGTATTTTGTATGTAATCGACTGTAATGACAGTGAGAATAATTTATTTTAACATATTTTTTCGTGAATCATTCATTTTGACATATATCAACAAAGGGTGCGTTCCTTCCTTTATTTATAGGCATGACTTATTTTCAGAAATTACTTTTTACTTTTTCATACATTTATTCATTTTCAAATTTTTTAATGATGGCAGTAGTTGAATGTGTTTAACGTCGCATAAGGACTATGCAGTGGACAATCGAGGACAGTTTGGAATGCACTCTTAGGGATGGTCTAGGCATATATCATCACAATTTTGATCTTCTGCGGGGGGAATGGTTCGGCTGCTTGCACCCCTCCTTGCAACGATGGTTCCGCTGCTATCACCCACAAAAGTGTTATTTTTACAGAACATGAGAACACTGAAGCCACGACTGATTTTACGTGCACCAGCCCCCATTAATGGATACGATGGTCTTTGCCCGGCTTGAGTATCGAATCTGCAGTCCTCCGATCAAGTGCTCGATGCTCTACCATCCGGGCAATAGTAGTGACCGTCAATCTCATGTCAATTCGTTTTAACCCGTTACTGAGTTGGTAAGAAAGTTCTGTCGAATTGAATTAAATAACTGACACCGTATTTTTTTTTAAATAAATATAGATATTATGAATTAGCACAGTAAAAATGCAATAACATAGTGAATTTTATTATTAATGAAATGACTGAATTGAAGAATTTTAATCGATTAATCAGGTTTGGTCTCGAAATTAATTTTTCTACTTAGAAAAGTCTTGTTGGCAACTTGTTGAGTGTTAGATTGGTGTTTGACTGACATGTGGATAAATATTATTTTTCTTTCTTAATTCAATGTTGGTACGAATAAAGAAAAAATCCCTTTTCGGCAAGCTTAAAGACAAAGGTAGATTCCTTTACGTTAATGTTACAAATGTAAAGGAATTTTACATAGCATTAATACTTAGCCAGTGGCTTTGTTCTCACACATTGCATTATTTAAGTCGCTATTCTGTTTTCAAGAAATTTAATTTTCAACTACAAAAGGGTTTTATTCAATCTACAAGAAAAAATAATAGAAACGTGAAAATGCACTTGTGACTTTACTATGGTCAAGCACTGGTAAGCTTGGCGTTTCTATGGTCAAGCCAAATACAGCTAAGTGGTGGCAGTTTTTGGATAGTTATTTCATTGTAATTTTTATTGAAATATTGAAAGTTTTGTATTGTGTTTTTCTGATTCTTATTCTCAGATGAGTAAAAATTGTAAAGTGAAATTGTTTTGGTTCACATAAGCTGGAATATTGACATTAACATTAGTTAACATTAGACCATTTGGCACCGCTGAATTTCATTGCTAATTGTTATGAATTTAGTAAATTGTATGATTTGGCGAGACTTTGGTGACAAAACTTGCGACTTAGCAAAAGAATTTGTGATTTGGCGGCAAAATTTGATAGTTGAAAATTTTTGACTTGGCGAGAAAATTCGTTGTCTGGCGACAAAATTTGGCGAGCTTGGCGATGGAGAAAGGCAGCTTTGGCGTCATTATATTTTCTTTCCACGCGAAAACCTCATATCTCTTCACAAACCAATATCTTGTTTCGACAAGATAAAAAGTCAGAGGAAGTTGTAACGTATTACTCTCAATCGTAAATTTTAAATTCTTGCCTAAACCGACATACTAAACTATTCACCACAAACGATATTTGTATTAAAATTGACGCATTATTTTAATTTTATATTTTTTAACGATTAACTAAAGCGTTTAACATTGTTTTTAATTAATACACTTTTATTTACTTGATATGATGCAACTATTAATGTATGTAACGGAATTTTGCAATTCAATTTTCGGCAACTTCTTGTCAGGACCTGAAATTTTGCACACGACTTCATAGTCAATGAAAATACTAGATACGAGTGTTTCCAGGCACTTTTTCCATCAGGGGCAGGTTCCAGGGGCAAACAAAAAATCTATACTCATACAAAATTATCGTATGTTACACAGGATTTGGATGTATTTGTATAATGTCGAGTGGCAACAATTCATTTTTTTATTAAAGATTTAAAAGTATTTAATAGTTTTCTAAAACCTTTATTAGTTCACTTTTCAATAAAAGAGTGTTCTTTATTTATTTATTTATTTATTTATTTATTTTAATGGTATAATTTTATTTGTCAAAATAAGGAAATTCGAGTAAGGAAATACTTTAATTTAAATTTAAGTTTTTATGAAAATAAACTTCAACGGAAAATTCATTAAAATGGTCCCTAGTTCATTTGTCAAAGGGATAATACCTAAATGTTCCCAAAACTATTACTTTTCTATCATGCCAGTTTAATTCATTTAGCATCGATTTACACGATTTTATTTTATTTTATTTTATTTTATTTTTTAACGATGACATTTATCTTTTACATTATAGCATCTATGTCATAAAGCTAAGTCTAAATCTGCTTAGCCATAAAATATGTTGATTTTATTTACACATTTATTTATTAACTTTTATTTTATTTGTTTAAATTCACAGGTAAAATTTTATTTCATTTTTCTCAGTACATTGTTGTAATTATTACGTTATATTTTCTGTTAAATTAAACTTTTTTTTTCTAATCAGATTATTATATTGTTTAAAAACCTCATTAAAATTTTATTATATTTTCAGTGATCTTTTTTATTATCGTTTGCACGTGACATAAGCATCAGATTATAAATTTTTGCAATGAAAGCTATCCGCGATTGTAATGAAATGCTCGCCCTCTGGTGGGCTAAGGTGAAATTATCATACCACTGATAGCTTTCACGTTGAAACATTGATAGAACAACAAGAAAGAACAATACACGTGGCTATTATATTTACTAACAACTGCAGTTGAGAAAGAGCCATCTATCGATCATTACAAACGCGGATAGAAAATGTCGGCTGCAACACAATTCACGAAAAATCACTTTTTAGCTTGTAACTTCTAATCAATTGAAGCTATCGAAAAAGTTTAAATACAAAAATTGTTCTTTAGGGTAAGTCGGTAATTCGCCTGATTTGAAATTTTTTCCTATTTCCAATATTAAAGAAATTATGGGCATATGAAAATTTCCACCCCCTTTGATCTGGATACCCCATCTACGAACTCGACCGAGATTTTTACTGTCCTGACAACATATCCTGAGCTGGTTAAATTTAAATAGAAAATACTCCAGTTATCGTGTTCAGAACTTGACATGGGAAAAAGCGTTATATATATATATATATATAAACTTTTGAACGGAGGGTGGTTTTGGGTTCTAGGGGTCATGATCGGTGAAGATATGAAGAAATTTTCCAGAAGTCGTGTCATGAGAACCATTGCAATAGGTAGATCTCCTATAAGGAATGTACCTAATTGTTTAAATATAGATTTTTTTTTTTTTTTTTTTTTTTTTAATTTGGGTTTTTGTCGCCAGATAGAAACATAAACTGTATTTTTGCTTGGTACAGATGTACAGTTTTCGAAATCTTGCGATCTTGCTGCTCTTTATGAAGGACATGTTCCTTGATGAAGGAATCTTTCTATTTTTGAGCATTTCCATTTTCCACATATCTTTTGCTCCATATTTTTGATAAAATTCTTGGTTTCTGTTGGATAACTTTCTTGAATATCGCATGAAAAAATTTCTAACCTTGTAGGTTTAAGTGTAATAATCCTAATCAGTAAACATTAGCGTAAGTATTTAATTTAAAATTAATTTATCAAAATGTATATGACCATTTAATTCAAATAATGTAAATGAAAAGCGTGAGTGCTAACATTTAAATTGATTTAAAATAACTTTTTATTTGAAAGTTGCTGGCTTTAATAATCTTATATATTAAAAAAATTTATGAAAACTAAAGTCAGTCCGTCTGGCCGTTCTATCCGGCCGATTTCCTTCATTTTTTTTTAAATGAAAGGTATTTAGGCACAGATATGTCATCAATCATTGAAATTTACTCAACTCCCACCTTACTCAAGTTATACTCAAACTCGATTCTTCCCTGTACATTTCTTATGGGACACATTGACTCAAGCAATTCGAATGCTCATAGCTCCTCTTCTAATGAATGGATCTTGATCGTTTCACTCTCAGAACACTCAGTGGATCAAGCTCTTTCTTTTGAGCTATTAACTGCTTAAATTCGTTGAGATTGAGGAAAGTTATGCTTGCACAATCAACTTTACATTCAATTTTTTCAAGATTTTCCTTCACTCAAACCTCTATAACTAGAGTTCTAATTAACGTAGGCTGTTGACACATGTCTAAGAACACTCAGTGGGTCAAGCTCTTTCTTTTGAGCTATTAACTGCTTAAATTCGTCGAGTTTGAGGAAAGTTATGCGTGCAGAATCAACTTTACATTCAATTTTTTCAAGAATTTTTTAAGATTTTCCTTTACTCAAACCTCTATAACTAGAGTTCTAATTAACGTAGGCTGTTGACACAAGTCTAAGAACACTCAGTGGATCAAGCTCTTTCTTTTGAGCTATTAACTGCTTAAATTCGTTGAGTTTGAGGAAAGTTATGCGTGTAGAATGAACTTTACATTCAATTTTTTCAAGATTTTCCTTCACTCAAACCTCTATAACTAGGTGTAAAAACTTGGTTGAGGTGTCTAAAAAAGGTCTCGGTCTGTAGATATGTTATGAAAAGATAAAAATAAAAAAAGTCGAACGGTCCCCCCCCCCCTGGGGGGGCAGGGGTTAAAAACACGTTTACGAGCTTAACTCAGCTCCATATTACTTTACAGTGAAGAAATTGTACATATAGGGACTAGAGTCAAATACTAAAAAATCACTTTCTGCGAATTTGGAATTTTCGATTTTGAAGGAGGGGAAAGGGGAAAAATAGATTTAGAGGTGGGGGGAAAGGGGGAAATTAGTTTGAGAGGAAAACCCGTTCCAGACCCACACATGTAGCCCTTCATTTTAAAGGTCTTGAAATTTCATGTCGATTGGGGTGTTTGTATACAATATAGTGCGCCCCCTGGTGGGAAAAATGGAACTAGGTGATTTTGTTGTTGAGCCTATCATGTTACATCTTATTTTAAAGGTATTGGTATTTCCTGACCGTTGGTGATTTTGTACAGAACACGCTGCACCCCCTGGCGGTGGAAAGTGCAACTAAATGATTTTGCAGTTGACACCACCGCGTCACACCTTATTTGAAAGGTCTTGGAAATTCAAGGCGGTTGTTGATAAAGGTCTTGAAATTTCATGTTGATTGGGGATGTTTGTATACAATATAGTGCGCCCCCTGGTGGTTAAAAATAGAACTAGGTGATTTTGCAGTAGACCCTATCATGTTACAACTTATTTTAAAGGTCTTGATATTTCCTGACCGTTGGTGTTGTTCGTATAGAACACGCTGTGCCCCCTGGTGGTGGAAAGTGTAATTAAAGGATTTTGCAGTTGACACCACCATGTGACACCTTATTTGAAAGGCCTTGGAAATTCAAGGAGATTGGTGATATTCGTATACAACATACTGCGCTCCCTGGTGGAGGAAAGTGGATTTTGCAGTGCGTGCGTAGCATGCCAGCTATACGGTGCTGCAGCCACAGGCAGCGGTATCACGAGTCAGAGGTTCGTTCGGTTCAAAGTTAATTTTTGAGAATTTTTTCATGTTATTAGCGGCCTGCATATACGTGCCGCTGGGTCACAAACCCGAGTTCCGTTCGGTCTGAAATAATTTTTTTTGTTACAAATGATTTTTTTTTTTTTTTTTTTTTTTTTTTTTGTGATGTTTTCATTTAAAAATAGAAATTCAAACAAAATCGAGTTAAAAATACAAAACCATACAAATTTGAGATGCATTTAAGGCTATTATTATGGGCCCGGGCAATGCTGGGCGGGTTCGTTTCGTTCCAGGTTATTTTTTTGGAATTTTTTCATGGTATTAGCGGCTCGCGTATGCGATGCCGGGGCACCGGCATCACAAGGCAGAGTTTCGTTCGGTTCGAGGTAATTTTTTTTTTGCTACAGCTGATTATTTTTTCTTTTCGCAATGTTTTTATTCAAAAATAGAAATTCAAACAAAATCGAGTTAAAGATATAAAATCATACAAATTTAAGGTTCATTTAAGGTTATTATCACGGGCCCGTGCATTGCCGGGTGGGTTCGTTCGGTTCCAGGTTATTCTTTGGGAATTTTTTTATGTTGTTAGCGGCCCGTGTATGCGCTGCGCAAGCACCGGGGTCACAAGGCAGAGTTTCGTTCGGTTCAAGGTAATTGTTTTGTTACAGATGATTATTTCTTTCGTGATGCTTTCATTTAAAAACAGAAATTCAAACAAAATCCAGTTAAAGGTATAAAATAATACAAATTTAAGGTTCATTTAAGGTATCATGAGCCAGGGAAACGCCGGACGGGTCAGCTAACATATAGTCTTAGTATTAAACGAAATAGAAAATGAAAGATAGCATCTGTTTATTTGGAGTACTTTGTAGAAAGTGATGTCATATATAGTATTTCTATTTATAAGCATTTTTCAGATTTTCTTTTAAGCGAAATGTAGTAAATTATATTAGATGTTTTAATTGAAGTACATTTAAATAATGATGCGATGATTTTTGAAACATTACGGACAATAAAGTGTCCGTCGAATTCGACGGGTTCCAGCTAGTGTATGTATTAATAGCTAAATTTTATAACGTTCTAAATTTCTTAACTTTATATATATAAATTAATTTTATACTTTGGCTTAGCAGTATAAAAGTAGGTAAGGAAAAAAAATGGTATTTTTAGAAATATCTGCTGAATTGGTTTATTGTTTTCGCAATGGACAATATGTTTGTTTGTAGATCAAAGATTATTGAAGCATTGAGATAAAAATAATATTCTCGAATAAAATTTCAAGAGTTTAAAATTTGTTAAATCAAAAGATTTATATATATTTTGAGTGGATCGTTATTTCTAATGAACTGAAAATTAATTTAATTTCAGAATGACCCATGCACATAACTATATTTTATACAGATTTCACCTGAACCGAATGAATGATTGCAATATTTACCATACAATAATATCGATTAATCAGAATACATCCAAGTTACTGGTAAGAAATCAGGCTTTACCAGGTTTAACATTTTCTATGTTAACTTTCAGGAATTGGTCTCGATCAGCTCGACTGTGTTCGTGGTAAAAGCCAATGACATGGCCAAGCTCATGGAGTATAGTTCCAATATGGTGGCATTCTTCCCCTATAGACACTCTCTGCGGCTGTTCGTTGGTTCGAAGTCTGCCAATTCCTTCAGAATAACATCTAGTGAAGAAAAAAGAACTTAGTATAAAATATATTTCTTTTTAAGACAGCAGGATTGTAGTTTAAATTTCAATAATTTTAAATAGTAAAGAACGTATATACAGTGGATAAAAAAAAGTATTGGCAATTGCTTATATTTAAACGTATCACATAACTCAGGAAATGACTGATAATTTAAGCAAAATATAACGAGGTAGAAAGGCAATAAAAACTCAAATAAAATGAAGCTTTCATTTTAATATGCTTTTTAGTAATAAAATGGAACAAAAACACAAATAAGCTTGGCAAAATAACACAGCAAAGTGTAGGGCCAAAACAGGTGATATTTAATATTTTATATGCATACCTTTTGCATTTATGATTGCTCGTAATCTATTCATTGACAAAATCAACGTTTTTGTGGTGTCACTGGATATATTTTGCCATTCTTGGAAGAGTATACGTTTAATCTCATCTTTAGACGATATTTTGTGTTTCCTGACAGCTAAATCCAATTGGTGCCATAAATTTTCAATTGGGTTAATGTCCGGTGACTGAGGTAGTGTTTTTAACTGGCGAGGTGCATTATAGAGTAGCTATTCCCGTGTTTTATACGCTGTATACTTGGGGTCGTTGTCTTGCTGAAACACAAACGACGTTGCCCAAGCCAAGTTTTTGAGCACTTGCCTTTAAATTACAGCGCAATATGTCGATATACTTAAGTGCTGTCATTTTACCTTCAATAAAATACAGTCGGTAACAAAAGTGTCCGAACACTAGCAATAATTCCTATACAGTTTTATTAAATAAATTCTTATCGAATCATGTTCTTACACTGAATAAGAACAGGATTCAACAAAGATTTATTTAACAAAACAGTTTTAAGTGTACTTTTTTTACATAGGAATTTTTGCTAGTGTTCGGATACTTTTGTTATCGACTGTATAAGTTACCAACTCCAATCGCATAATTGAAAATATATTAATTTATTCCGGAGTATTTTTTGCCCCGCCTTTATTTCGTACCACTTATTTTTTAAAAGTAATTTTGTCGTATTTTATAGAAGTTATATACTCGAGAAATTTTTTCTATAAATAAAGTGGTGCGAAATAAAGGCGGGGCTAAAAGTACTCCGGAATAAATTAAAATATTGGCAGCTATGCATTCGCTGACATACAACCCCAAACTAAGATGATCTCCCCTCCGTGTTTCGCAGTAGCTGTTACATTTCGTGTTTCAAATTCAAAATTTGGCTTTCTCCATACATATCGTCTTCCATGACTCCCAAAAATATTGAATTTCGATTCATCAGAAAAGATGACTTTATTCCAAAAATCGGCTGGCTGATCAATATTAGCTTTTGCAAAGTCTAGCCTAATTTTCCTATTTCTTTCAGAAATGAAAAGGCTTCTTTCTAGATGCTCTACTATAATAGTCACTTTCATGTAAAATATTTCGAATTGTCTGAACACTAAATGTTTTTTGAGAAGTATTTGCCACTTGTTGGTCCAACTGAGGTGCATTTATTTTTGGGTTCTTGTTGACTTCTCTAATAATGTCATGCTTCCCCCTTGTGGGAAATATGCGAGGCCGCCCAGTTCTGACCTTATTCTCTGTTGAACCTGTTTCTTGAAACTTTTTAACGACAGTTCTGACAGTGAATAAACTAATTTTCGGTTGCTTTCCAATGGCGCGATATATTAAGTCATCATTTCTAAGTTGGATAATGATGTTTTTAATACTAACGTACAATTCCTTCGATTTTGTAGACATTTTACCAGCGTTTAAAAAAAAACGACGCAAAAATTTTACAGAAACACTGCTGATTTTATGCTAACATTTTGTCACGTGATTTCAATACGATGAAACTTGGAACTTTGCCAATTGGCTTGAGTTCGAACTTTGCCAATACTTTTTTGACCTTTGTTTTGCATATTTTTATTCTTTGCAGGTAAATTAATAGTACAAATAAATAAATTTTAAAGTACAATTCATAACAAAATGCATTCTAATATTTATTTTATACTTTAATTTGCATTGGGAATACATTTTTTCAAATAGCCCATAAAAGTGAAATTGCCAATATTTTTTTTAACCACTGTATATACTATACTAGCAGGCTTTGCCCGCTTCGCTGGTCACTATATATAAAGAAAACTCTTTTCTATATAGCTTTATGAAAAAAAGAAACGAAAAAATACTGAAATTGCTCAAAAGTTTGCTTTGGGTTCCCACTGCCTTCGACAGCGACTTGTTCGTCCTCGCAGTCTCCGGTGCCTGTCTCTATTGCCTGCGACAATGGCTTACCCGTGGGCTTCCATTTGGGTGCTTATCATATATGACAGTTTCGATACGAACAGTATCGAAAAATTTGAAGCAGCCCTTTTATATTTGAATCCCAGTTACATATGAACAACACTATACGTGATGTACGTAATATTTGCTTTCACGTTATTTCCTATATTTATTTGATTTAATCGATCAACCATAAAATGACAGCAATATCAAGCCAAATATAATATTAAAATATGCTATGATCGGCTACGTTTATCGCACGAGACAATTATTATTATTGTTATTATTATTATTTTGGTGGTTATATATACTTTGTGCTTAGTTAATAGTAGTTGGTATATAGAAAAGTAAATAAATTAATTAATATGTAAATCATGATCATGGTGCAGCCTTAATATAGCTCCTCTTGGCGACTTTTGAATTTTTCCTGCCGTTTTAGACCAAAATATAATTTATGCGATTATTGTTCCTATTTCTTTCTATCTTTTCTTTTCTTTCTTTTTTTCAATACTTTATAATTTAGTTATATTTTTGATGCGCTACTTGGCTTTAAGTAGCTAGTTCGATCTACTTCAGCATCAAAATTAAAAAAATTGTTCAGAATTATCAATAAGTAAATACCTTTAATATAATACTGAATTAGCTTTTATGCCAAGCGTGATTCATCCGTGGAAAAAAAAAAAAAAAATCTAAAGTTGAGGTTTATAAAAAAATGCTATAAAATAAATTTAAGAAGAAACATACTAGATTTGTATTATTACTATTTTATTTTAAAGTTATAAAGACGTCATTTTCTCATTCACCAATTTAACAATTAGTATTTTTTTGCGTGAAAGCATATTTCATTTTATGTTGAAATAAATAAATAAATAAAAATACCTCGTAAACTTTTTTGGCAACAATTAAAAATTTAAATGGCTTATATTAAGGCAAGTACCAGTTTATTATTTTCATTTTTAATTAATGTTAAAAAATCTAATAAAATTTTCGGTATAAATAGTAGCTTATGTCCTATTCTAGACTATTATCCATCTCTGTACCAAATTTCATCCAGATCCGTTTGCTCGTTGTGGCCTGATTGAGTAACAAACATACATCCAAACTTTCGCATTTATAATATTAGAATAGATACGTATATTTTTGCCTTTGTCTCTAGGGGGGGCCTATTGAGACGTTAAACCAACTCAATCTCAACTTAAACCTTTTTTCGACCAACTAATTCATCATGCGACAACCGGAAAAATCTGGTGTGAAACACCCACACGACTTCCATTACCTGCTATTACACGTATTTTATGCATTTTTGGGGGTATAATACGATCAGAAGAGATAAAATTGCTTAACAAAAGTAGACACCTAAAAATTTTCCGGTAAGAGAAAGCTGATACTCGTGTAAAGACACGTAAAACTGATTTACATACTGAGTTAAAAAATAAGAAAAAGTAATTGGTTGAGTTATTTTGAAACACCAATTTCCGAGATCTAAAACTGACCCTCAAATTTGTTTATTAAAATGTATATTTTTACTAAATTAGTCTTTCGATTAAATCTTTTAAATTAAATAATTTTAATGAGCTCCTTATCTCTATGATCAACGATAGTAAAAAATCTTTTTATGTTTAAGAACATTTTGAAACAGAAGTTTTATTTAAACGGTCAAACAATAGTATTAAGCAATCTCAACTAATTTAATTATTAAAATATTATATTTTTAATAATTAAATTAATTTTTTAATCAAAATATATTGTTATAAATGTTTATATATAATTATATAAATATATATAATCATTTATAGAAAAAATATTGTTTTTTATTAAAACAATATCTTCGTGGGGATTGTGTAAGTGTGAAAGCCGGTTGATAACGCGAGTGTCCTACGCCTTCTTGAAATGCTTCTTTCTATGGTGGGGATTGGAGGAACTCTAAGGGCCCCTAGCCTGTACTTGCACAAGTTTCGGAGAAAACCATGGAAAACTCACAACGGCTTTGTCGACGATCGAACCTGACACTTACACTTACAGTCTACATCGAGAACCCCCGAATCGCTCGGATACTTAAATAATCTTTAAATTGAAAGTCCAAACAATAGTACTAAGCGATCGCACCTCATTTAATTCATAAAAATTAAATTTTTAATACATAAATTAGTTTTTTCTTTTTTTCTTTTAGTCAGAATATTTCATTAAACTAGTTTTTCTTTATAGTCATTCTGTATATGTATAAACTTTTAATATTAAAAGTACTTTAGAACAAAAGTGTTAATTTATTTTTTTTTCCATTAAAACCTGAAACAATAGTATTAAGTAATCTCAACTAATTCATTAGAAAGATATATTTTTTTATTACTAGTTAAATTAGTTTTCTAATCCTTTCAGTTAATCATTCTTATATAACTATATATAATTACTTTCTCTTACCCATAGGGTCGAGAAAGTATTGTTTTAGGGTCAAATTTTCGAACGTGAGTTTTTGTTATATTTACATGTTCTGAGGTCCCCTGAATATGAAAATCATGTTTTTAGCGAATGGCCTGTGTGTCTGTCTGTCTGTTATCAGCATATCTCAAGAACAAATAGTAGCAGAAATTCCAAACTCGGTATGCTAAATGTGTATCATATAGGGATGCTACGAAAAGCTTTTCGTTGAGATGAAGCGAATGGTTCGTGTACACGGACACTCAAAAGTATTCAAATACATTACGTCTATGGGGGAAAATGCAGGTAAGTAGAGTTTAACATCTACAGACTGCACTAAACCAAATGAAACGAATATATATTTTTTGAAATAGAGATAGTCAACTGGGAAAAAAAATTTGTGTACGTAGGAGCCTCGCCTCCGCCCCCCTCCCCTGGGTGAAATTCCCCCTTCGAGGGGAGTAAATTTTCATGATGGGTATCTTTCAAAAGAGCTCGCCAATACCTTTAAAACGAATGGTTGAACCATCGATCTGCGATAATTTAAAATAAGGTTATCGATATTTTTCATTTAAAAAAAAAAAAAAATATATATATATATATATATATATTGAGAATAAATTTAACTTTTTTTTTTGGATATTAATGTTATACTACTTCTGTAATATGGAAATCGTCTGCATTATCATAAAAGATAATTTGTTTAAATAATAATTTTAATAAATTATTTTTTAATAACCGAATTAAATTCTATATAAATGTAAGAGCATTAATGAAACGGGGTTTGAGGGGGGCGGTAGCCCCCTCACACAGAACTAATTATCATATAAAACTCTTCCGAAGCCTAATTAGAATTGTTTAACATAGGTTTAGGTAACAGTACTCGTTATTTACCTCTTAATCTTCAACCTGTATTTATAATATTAAATTTCAGGGTAAGAGAAAGTCGTGTGAGTGACACACCAGATTATTTTTTATTGTTAAATGTATTTAAAACAGATTTTTTTTTTTTTTTTTAATTAAAACACGAAACAATAGCATTAAGAAATCTCAATTAATTTATTAGAAATATATTTTTTATTAGTTACATTAGTTTTCTAAATCTTTAGTTATTTTTTTAAAACTTATTTTTATTTGTTTATTTATTTTATCATTTATCATACCTAGAAAAAATAAAAAATAAATAAAAAGTATTATTAGTAAAAACTTATTAAAAGTTTAGATATATTAATACACATTCCATGTATTTTGATACAAATTAAAAGCATTCATATACAAAAGCATCCACACATACAACGAGCAGTAATCATGTTTAAATCTTGGCAGAAATTTAAAAGATCTTCAAAAATTAGAGATTACCGTTTGCTTGCGCTATCAGTTTAACTTGAATGGAAGAGATGCATACTCAAATAAAAATGAGAATGATGGACTTTCGTAGTCCCTTTTAATCGTTTTTCTTACTGACAGCTTTTCACAAAAGAAGTTAATTCCCTTGATCGATGAGGGAATAGTGACCGTGCTCTCTGGCACGACACCCCCCTTATCTTGAAATGGGAAGGGAATAAGGTACCAGGTGTAAGATGTGTTCGCAAATTGCACGGTTCGGAAGTAGCACGTGACCGAATATGATACATACATTCATAAAATTTAAGAATATTCTTAAATTTAAAAGTTTGTTCCAAATTATCCAGGCAACTTTCACTTGCACCATTTTTTAAAATTTATCAATCTTGGTCAGATTTTTCGAGTGGCACCCTTATTTGATTTTCAAAATTCCAAACTCAAATTTCTTGAATTATCTGTTTTTTAAGTTATGCTTAAACCTATATTCACACATATCAAGTGATAAAAACTTATTTTAAGTATTCAGAAGATCTCAAAAAGTGTATTTATAACAAAAAATCAGTGGTGAAATTCTAGTATCAAAAAATATTCCCTCTACTGTATGAATATGAAAAAGTAATTATCATCACTAAGCACTTTTTCTATGGACTTGCTAATATTTAATAATTTCCATCAATTACATTCAATAGAAAAGAATATTTTTGCTTAACCCTGTATATTGTATATAAATTATATAGACAAATCTTATAATGTACTAAAGTTTAGCATAGAAGGAAAACGCATAACACGACTTGAAAAGCATTTCCAGCAATTCCCAAATACAGCTTTAACATAAACGGATTCTTTTATGTGGCCCTGTTAATGAATGGTGAATGATTTTCAAACCATACTTTATACGAAACATGCCTTAATAAATATAAAATATATACATTCATTTAATTTCGTTTAGTGCAGTTTAAAGGTGTTAAGCTGTACTTTCCATAAATTTCGCTCTTAGCATTTTCTTCTTTTAAATTCTTTTAGTTGTCCCTGTACAATACTATTTGCTCAACTTTAACAAAAAATTTAAGAAGTATCTCCGTTTGATACAGATTTAAAATACCGAGTTTGGACTTCCTGCTAATCTTTGTTTTTGAGATATGCTGAAAACAGATACAAACACAGACCAACTGCTAAAAATCTAATTTTTGGATTCAAGAGACCTAAAATATGAATATACTAGCAGGCTTCGCCCGCTTCGCTGGGCACTATACTTAAAGGAGTTGTCAAAATCCCATATCATTATTGAAAAACCTAAGTTCCTGCTGTGTTCGGTAGAGGTTTTTCTCGCTTGCGACGTGGGGAGTCCGGATCTCCACTGCCTTCGGCATCAACTTACCCGCTTCTTATTTCCCCTTCCCAAGTGAGCAAGTTCGAAGTTTTACGAAATCCTACCAAAGTATATAATGCGTGCACGTAATCAATATCCACACACCAAAAATTGTCATTCTAAGATAATTTAAGGAGAATTCAAACGGGAAAACGTGTTTTTACACGTGTATTACCCCCAACCCCAAGGGGTTAAGGGGGGATTTCGTAAAATCCTGCTACAATCCAAGCACCAAACTTTGTGACCGCAACTTGATAAATTTCCCAGGACAAATTTAACGCTAAAAGGGGTGTCTCGAATTTGCCCTTTGTAACACATAAACCCTCTCCACCCCCCCCCCCCCCCAAAAAAAAAAATAAATAAATAAATAAAAATATAAAAAAGGCAGATCACAAAAAAACAAAAATGTGTTTGGAAATATCTTAAGAAGACGCATGGCTGTTTTCAACATCTTTGTTCCATTTTTGGCAGAGTTCTATTCACAAATCCGAAATTTGCAAAATTTCCTGCCGAAAATTTATTTCCCCCCTCCTTCCCCTTAAAAATCGAAATTTCCTAAATCTCCCAATGTGTAATTTCTTCACTGTGAGGTAATTTGGAGCCGAGTTATGCTTACAAAGGTGTTTTTACTTTCTGTCCCCCCCTAAAGGGGGTAACGGGGGGGGGGTAATTTCGATAAATCCTGCTACTTTAGGTGTCGGATACATATAAACAATCCAAGCACCAAAATTCATGAACGCAGCTCCCATAGATTTAGGAATTATCCAAAGGACAAATTTAGCGCTAAAAGTGGTGTCTCGATTGCGCCCCCCCCCCCTCGTAACCCCTTCCTCCACCACTACCCCCCCCCCCCAAAAAAAAAGAAAAAAAAGGAAAAAAAATCACAAAAAGCCAAAAATGTGTTTTTTGAAATATCCTAAGGAAGTCGCATAGCTTATTTAACACCTTTGTTCCATTTTTGGTAGAGTTCTACTCAAAAATTCGGAATTTGCGAAATTTCACGACAAAAATCAATTTTCCTCCTCCCTTCCCTTAAAAATCGAAAATTCATAAATCGCAGATAACATTTTATTTCTACTCATGTCTAGTCTCCCCATGTGCAATTTCATTACTGTGAAGTAATTTGGAGTCGTGTTATGTTTCCAAAAGAGCTTTTGATTTTTGCTCCCTCCCTCAGGGGGGAACGGGGGAAAATTTCGAAAAAGTTAATAGATAAGTTGGGTAAAGACCTAAATTTCTGCCAAGCGCCGTTGAATTCCGTCCGGTCGTCCTCACGTGATACCCGAAAAAAATAGCGTTACAGACATACAGACACGATGACACACACAGACAGACAAAATTTTCTGAAGTCATTTTTGCTTTCATGGTGTGTGAAACGTGAAGATATCGCAAAAATTTTTGATTCTGACAAATTTACAGACAAAAGTCAGATTTTATTAATATATAGCTTCCTATCTCAAGCTCAAAAATTTGAATAAAAAACAACAGCTTCTCTAACCATAGATGGGTAAGAGAAAGTAAAAATAATAATAAATAACAATAATACTGTACCCATTTCCTTTGAAAAACTTGATGTATTCACTTTCTTTAGTGTGTCTGACAAATCTGATGCAAGTATGCTTATTATATAATCTCATAGCTAATTTGATATTAGTTCGCACCAAAGGTTCTGTAAGAAGAAAAGAGAATGTGAGAGAAATGCAAAATATTTCAATAATGTTGGTATGCATGTTCAACTATTTTGTTTACCTAACATTTATTGAATCATTGTCACAATCTCCATCGTATTTTAGAAAGATTCATACAAAATTTTATTCTAACACGCCTCCTCCTTTTTCCGCTCCCCCCCTTTCCCGAAAGTATCATAAAAATTAAAATACAGTGTAAACAACGCCAAACAAAATGACTGGGTACTCTAGCTTGAGTTATATTTTTCATAAAATTTCACATACAGCTTCACAAAGTCTATTGCCATCTTACCTGGGAACCCAGAGGGCAGCGCCCTGCCGACCAAGTTACCAAGTCGGCTAAAAACCCGACTTTGACTTTAAAATGATTAAAAGGAATGAAATATTTGATGCCAAAATAAACAAATAAAATACACGTTTATTTATTTATTTTTCCCCCTGAAATGAAATATTTTTAATATCACGTGAATAACAATAAAAATTAGAAAAAAAAAACTTAGTTACACCACAAAAATACTTTTTTTATCAGGAACAAATATTTTCATAGAGATATTTGATATTAGCTTAAAATTTTTATTTAATTAAGTAGCATTTTTCTTTCCTACATAAAAACAAAAATTTTCGTTTTTATTGATACTTTATGTGTAACTTATGAGGTTTTTGATGTTCTCAGCTTAATTTTAAATAATTTTAATTAGAATTTTATTAAGTTTTTTTTTTTTTTTTTTTTTTTTTTTTAAATGGAACAGCTTTAGCCTTGGACCCCTTTGGCAAAATTTGAAATTTGGCACCAATGTAGCTTGGACGTTTTCCTCCAAGACCTTTAGTTACGCAATTGCGATAACCATTTCAATTCCTCGCAAAAAAAGGCCAAAAATATTTTAAGTCGCCAAGGGAGTCTCATACTAAATCTGTGCCCTTTGTATTTATTTATTTATAATATTTTCTAATAAAAACTTCCAGAAATGTTTCATTTTGCACCTTTGTTCAGTTCTTTCATTGTTTTAAAAATTCTCTAAACACTACTTCAACCTAGGCATCGCCGATTAGACCTGCTAGTTAATAACAACGAGATATATAAAGTAGAGTGATAAATGGTAACCACGGAGTAATATTAATAGGAGTTGAAGGTCCAATGGGAGAAAGCTACGAAACTGTGATCTAAATTTTTGGTAAATATTGAGGGCGCCACTTGTCATTCCTCCCTACATCGGCGCGGATATACTGTTGTTTTCAATCAAATTTTGCTGGAGTACATTAAAAAAAATTTTTTTTTAAGCAATTTAATTTCTTTGTAAGTTCTTAAAACTGCATAATTCAGATGTTTCAAATAAATGCTTCGTTCCTAGTTGTAAAACAGGCTATGATAGTGATAAGAAGAAAAAAAAAAGCCCTAGGAGAAAAATAAAGTCCGAGTTCGTGTTTTCTGCACCTAAAGTAAATTTATTTTTTTTTCGTTACAAAATTTCATCCATTTTCCTTCCTTCCAATTGTCTGTTTTAGCTAGCTTCGGTTCATAAGAATCGTCATTTTTTAAAAGCCTTCTTTCAAAGTAAAATTAGCATAAAATGGCTCTTAAAAAAAACATGTTGGTTAGAATACTCTATTTAATGAAATTTGCTTTCAATCGAAATTTTTTCAGCTTGATATTATTTTTAAAAAAATAATTAAAACGAGACATTTCCCCATTGAATAACATTGCGGAAGCTGGAGAGAAGGAAGGATTGCACGCTGGCGCCATCTGTAAACATTAGAAAACAACATCACAAAATTTCAGCGTTACCTTCTTCTCCTGTCTTATTACTCCGTGATGGTAACCCTTGAGAAGGTCCAAGATGAGTCATGTGACATGCTTTCCTTGCACATGCGTATTCGGTGGTTTCCTTGGTAACAGCTCATTTTCAGTACATTTCTATGGCAACGGTTTCAATGTTTTTGTTTACTTTACGTAGTTTAATATTCTTTTGTTCTAAACCATTTTGATTTTGATTTTACTTCTTTTTTATTTCGTGTAGTTGAACTTTAACCGATAAAATGCTTAAAAATAGTTGAAAAATTATTATTTGTTGTTAAATTTAGCTCTTTAAAAATTTAAATTTTGTTTTATAAACACTTTTAAAGTTTGTTGAGAAACGATGAAAAGAAAGGTATTTTATTATTTATTAAAATGTGAAATACGTGTAAAATTATTTTAAAAGCAATTTATTTCGGTCATAGGACTGTCATGTTACCTAATAATAATGATAATTTGTCGAACTGATATTTTAAATGCCAAAATAGCGATAAAGGGCCAAACACAGCAACCTATTCGAGCATATCACGTGATTCATCTTGAACCAAGGAAAGTTAATCCTTCATCCATTGAATCAGCACTCTAATTTATATATCTCGTTGGTTAATAATAAACTTATTTAGCACTTTATGTCCAATATATGGTTCTGAGCAATTTTCGCCAAAAGCGCACCAGAGAGCTAACTTGACAGCTAAATTTGAAGATAACTCGAAATCGGATCAAAATTTGAAATAATTTTTTTTGTACACTCAAGAATAGTTATCTCTGATGACCCAAATAAAGATGGTGGATTATTTAGTAGTAATAAAAACTTAAATTCTTTTTTTTTTTATTTTTTTTTTTTTTCAGGATACTTTCATAGACGAAAAAAATTCTCCTTTTTTGTAACCACTTTTTTAATACATAAAACTTTACCTTTTTTCTTTTTTATTATTATTGTGTCGGGATTAAATAGGATCTAGATTCTTGTATAAAAATCATGCTTTTTAAAACGGCAGCAATTTCACATCCGCGAAAGTGACCTGAAAAATTAGCAGAGACTTTGAGTCTGGTGGTAATAGATGTGTAAGGCCAATTTACTATAACTAGTATCGCCCAGTGATCGAAACTCGACCATTTTTTTAGGCAAAGCAAAGTTATTGTCTTGTCCTAAACGAAATTAAATTGCAACACAGCAGCGGCAATTGTTTATCGATATGCACTCTAACTAAATCAGCAGAGTTTTACTTAATATATTTCTCTAAGTTTGGTACGCTGTAGATGTTGAGTCTTTCCTGAAATGAGAGGAAATCGCAACGTGGAAATATTTGGGTGATACAGCCCAAAAGCTAATCGGTATCAAGTCAAACCAAGGTTCAACCAAACATCAAATTAGGTTAAATTAATTCCATTGGTTCTTAAAGTACAGTGTTTGAATTCAAAAAGCAGATATTGTGCAAAAATGGTCGAACTGATTTCGAAAAATTTCAAAACGTATAACTTCATCGAAAACCGAAAATCTAAAAATTTTCTGATTCTTCTACTTTCTTCTTATATATGCAGAGGAAAGAATAATAAATCCACTTTTTTAAAAAATAAGTAGTCAATTTCAGTTAATTGAAACTTAAAGAAAGCTCAAACCATGTAAATTCAGCGAAAACTGGAAATCGAAAAATTTTCCGTATCTTCTCCTTCCTTCTTATATGTACAGTCGGTCAAAAAAAAAACGAAACACCCCCACCTATCTCATCAGTAAATTGTTGCAGAAAGACGCCGAAAGTACCATTCGTCAGGGAATTTTGTTCTCTTTTAAGCTAATTAGAAAAAAATAGCTTAAGGGGTCGTCTCCATATTGAAATCGTGTCAAACTTTAATTTTTTCAATGGTAATATACAATTTTGATCTCGGATATCGATTCTACAGTCAATTTCATCCCCAGATATAAATTTGGAAAAGATATGGTGTATAAGTTTAGGAGTTATACAAGTCTAAACTTTCGAGCTTCTAATGTTAAAGTCTGATTATACATTTATATTCATATCTCCTACATTTTTATTTTTTTTTAACCTGGTTTTTTTTATGATGTTAATAACAGGTTTTCCAAATATATTTATGAGTTTCATTAAGATTTTAATGTTTTTTATCTATAGAATAAAAATTATTAAATTAATATTTAAAAAAATTATGTATTGTGACCTATAATTTTTCTAACAGATATCGATTTCTAGCACATTAAAATATGCGGATGCAAATTTGCAGCTCATTGGGCCAAATAGTTCTCGAGGATATTCCAGAAAAACGATCGAAGATCAAGTTTGGGGGCCATATAACGATTGCAAACTGTATTTACAAGTAGCATTCACAACAATCAATTTTGAATTTTATTGCAGACGATATTAAGAAAAAAAGTTTTAATTCAATTTCATATATTTTTAAATATTTCAACAATGTTTTTTTTTTTTTTTTTTTTTTCAAGCTGAAATAAATTGGAATTTAATTCTGAAATAAATTGTATTATAATATTAGGCATGTGTGTAAATTGAAATACAAGAGCACATTGAATAATTGCATGCAATATAAAAATGTAGTTTAACATTTATTTATTTTTTTAATTTATCACTTTCCTTACTATCCGCGATTGTAATGAAATGCTCGCCCTCTGGTGGGCTACGGTGAAATTACAATAAACATGGTTTAATTCGAATTCCATATAGCCGCCATTGCTAGCCGATGTTTAGTTTCACATATATTTATTGAATAAAAATGAATAAATACGGTAAAAAAGATAACACATACTTTTGTGTGCCACAGTGTAAATCCAAAGCATCAAGAAATCCAGAATTGAGCTTCCATTTATTTCCAAATGACGAATTTAAAATTTCAGTTGCTTCGGCTAATGGAAGTAAAGAATTAATCAGATGATTTGAAATTAATATTTGTTCAACTTCAGTTAAAAATCTACTTCCGATCGAACTTTGAATAAACTGAAGTATTTTTTCCAAAAGCAATCAATTTTCCATAATGTAATGGCGGAGAAATTATAGTACGAATATTAAGTAGAATAACAAGAACACTATTGGAACACACGTGGCTAATGTTTACTAACAACTGCAGTGTTCACAAAGCGCCGTCTATCGATCATTACAAACGCGGATATTATATAACGTTTTCGTAATTTTCTTTAGAAGAATTGTGATTTCTAATTTCTATAGTCGCTATTATTAATAGTGTTGGAAATATAAATTAACCAATTAAAATAATATAATATTATTACAGAATAAATTATTTCTTTGAGTTGGACAGAACTTCATAGCTGAGAGATCAGATTTTTACTTTCCGAACATACGTATGTAAAAGAAGTATTGTAATCGTGACAAAAAAATCCGACCTTTGAGATTATGGGATTTCTACACTTTTGAATTACACTGAATTCATTTTTACTAGTTTTCGATTATGAATGGGTGTATGTGTGTGAGTGAATACGATAGCGCCTAAATCCTCTGTTCAAATAAGTTGAAATATAGTAAGTATATTGTATGCCACCATAGCACGATAACTGTTGATTTTGGTGAATCTAGCACTTAAAGGTACTTTTCACAGGCACAAAAAAGAAATATTCTTTATCGTTATAGCCTATAGGGCCAAGTTTTTCAAACTGCGATAGCGTCTATACACCATTTTCTTTTGAGCTAATACGCGTGGTCGCACAAAGTGTATAGATTTTGATGTATCTAGCATTTATACTTTTTCACGGGGACACAACAAAAAATTCTTTATCATTACTGTCTATAGATCCAAATAAAATAAAATGCGATAGCATTTAAATGACTTATTCGTTTGAGTTAAAAAACTTTTATACATGTTAATAATCACCCTCGCACAAAGTGTATAGATTTTGATAAATCTAGCATGCATAGCATTTTTTTTTTCTTTTTACAAGGACAGAAAAAAAAATTATGGTCTATGGGCCCAAACGTTTTAAAATGCGATAGTATCTAAACACCTTATTCTATTAAACTGAAATTTTTTATGCACATGTTATACATTATCGTCGCACGAACTGTATAGATTTTGGTAAAGATAGCCTTTCTAGATTTTTACAGGAACACGACAAAAAATCATATATCATTGCGATTTATGGTTTAAAATTATATGAAGTGCAATAGCGTAAAATTAACCAAGGGGAGAAAATACTTGAACTGTAATATTTAACCATATCACCCTGTTTTTATTAACTTCGATTCTTGTTTGTTTGTTTGTATGTTTGTTTTTTTGTTTGATTGTTTGTCCAGTACAAATCTTGCAATCGATGTTTAACTAGCTTCCCGACTAGCTAGATATTTGAAAATTTCAGGGCAGCTCGCAACAAGGTGACAATACAATTTTCTAATAATTTTAGTCAACTATTTCAGGTCCCACTGCCTTCGGCAGCGCTTATATGATTCGACAGAAAATTTATTTAACTACCTTCACGACTAGCTAGACATTTGAAACTTTCAGAATAGTTCAAAATACACGATGACAAAACATTTGTTTAATACTTTTAGTGAACTGTTTCAGGTCACTACCCGTTTATTTGATTCAACAGAAAATTTATTTAACTAACTTCCCGACTAGCTAGACATTTGAAACTTTCAGAATAGTTCAGAACACGGTGAAAATGCATTTTTTAAATATTTTTAACCAACTGCTACGGGTTCCTGCTGCCTTCGACAGCGTTACCAGTACGAAGCTTCCAATCAATTTTTCACTAACTTCCCGACTAGCTAGACATTTGAAACTTTCAGGATAGCTCAGAACACGGTGACAATACTTTTTTTAATACTTTTAGTCAACTGCTTCAGGTCCCTACTGCCTTCGGCAGCGTTTATATGATTCAACAGAAAATTTATTTAACTAACTTCCTGACTAGCTCGACATTTGAAACTTTCACAATAGTTCAGAACACAGTGAAAATACATTTTTTAAATACTTTTAGCCAACTGTTTCGGGTTCCTGCTGCCTTCGGCAGCGTTACCAGTACAAAGCTTGCAATCGATTTTTCACTAACTTCCCGACTAGCTAGATATTTGAAACTTTCAGGATAGCTCAGAACATGGTCACAATACATTTTTTTTAATACTTTTAGTCAACTGTTTCAGATCACTACTGTATTCGGCATCGTTTATATGATTCAACAGAAAATTTATTTAACTAACTTCCCGAGTAGCTAGACATTTGAAACTTTCAGAATAGTTCAGAATACGGTGAAAATGCATTTTAAAAATATTTTTAACCAATTGCTTCGGGACCCTGCTGTCTTCGGCAGCGTTACCAGTACAAAGCTTGCAATCAACTTTTAACTAACTTCCCGGCTAGACAGCCATTTGAAACTTTTATAATAGCTCAAAACACGATAGCAAGGACTTTTTTAAATACTTTTTTCCAATTGCTCCGGATTTCCGCTGCGCTCAGTAGCGTTTACATGATTCAACAGAAAATTTAAAAACATGGTATATAAAAGTTCTTTTTATCTTGTAATTATTTTTATTAACTTCGATTCTTGTTTGTTTGCTTGTCCAGTACAAATCTTGCAATCGATTTTTAACTAACCTCCCGACTAGCTAAACATTTGAAACTTTCAGGATAGCTCAGAACACGGTGACAATACATTTTTTTTATCACTTTTAGTCAATTGTTTCAGGTCCCTACTGCCTTCGGCAGCGCTTATATGATTCGACAGAAAATTTATTTAACTAACTTCCCGACAAGCTAGACTTTTGAAACTTACAGAATAGTTCCGAACACGACGAAAATGCATTTTTTAAATACATTTACTCAACTGTTTCTGGTTCCTGCTACATTCGACAGCGTTATCAGTACAAAGCATGCAATCGATTTTTAACTAACTTCCCGACTAGCACATTTGAAACTTTTATAATAGCTCAGAACACGGTGACAACACATTTTTTTAATACTTTTAGTCAACTGTTTCAGGTCCCTACTGCCTTCGGCTGTGTTTATATGATTTGACAGAAATTTTTTAAAACTAACTTCCCGTCTAGTTAGATATTTGAAACGTTCAGAATAGATCAGAACACGGTGAAAATGCATTTTTTAATTCTTTTAGCCAACTGTTCCTGGTTCCTGCTGCCTTCGGCAGCGTTACCAGTGCAAAACTTGCAATCGCTATTTAACTAAATTAATGACTAGCTAGGCATTTGAAAATATTACCTATTTTTATTTGAATTTAGGCATTTTCATTAAAAATAAATATCTATAACTTCAATCATGGACTGGATCCTGCTTCCTTCTTTACCAAATACTTAAACACGCACAAATATCAGCTACCTTTGAATAAATTAAATCGTATTAAAATATTAAAATATATTAAAATATTAAAATATATATATATAAATAGAAAAAAAGAAAGAAAACAAGATACACAATAAGTATACAGTTATAGACTTGAACCTGCCTCATTATTTACCAAATATTTCGATATACACAAATATTGCCTGAATCGATTACATTCTCTCGACCTAAATTTAAACAAAATAACAAATGAAGTCATGAACTGGAAGCCGAATCTTTTTTTACCATATATTTTGACAGCGAACGCTAATTTTTCTGTATAAATCCAAACTTTTTACGCCTCCGAAAACACTTAACCCCAAACTTTCATCAAAATCGATACATCCGTTTCCGAGTAACCCGAATTTGGGCGATATGTTGCAATTTGTCGATAAAGGTTTAGCTGATCACGCCATTTTTTTCAAAAGATGAGAATGAGTCCAAACGTTTTGCATCCCTAAAAACACTAACCACAAACTTTATTTGAAATCACTATACCCATTTCCGATTAAGCCTATTTCTAAAACTTGATGCAACTGGTCGATATATGGCAAACTGCGAACAATTTTTTCTGAAGATGAGGATATGTCCACTTGTTTAAGCACCCAGAAAGTTTTTAACCCCAAACTATCATCAAAATCCCTATATAAATTTCTAAATAAACCCAACTTCTGCTATAATTTGCAACTGGCCGATAAAATGTAAATTGAGAACGCGATTTTTTCTGAAGATAAGGATAAGTCCAATCATTTTTTCTCATCAAAAAGCCGTAACTCCAAACTTTCATAAAAATCGCTTTGCTCATTTCCGAATAAACTCAATTTCTACCGTATGTTGTAATGTGTCGATAAAGAGTTAGCAACGAATGTGATGAGGATATTTCCAAAAGCCTTTTCTCATCAAAAAGTCCTAACTCCAAGCTTTTATGAAATTCGCTATGTCTATTTCTGTGTAAACCGTATTTTTGGCAAACGTCGCAATGGTCCTTTAAAGGTTTAACAGAGAACAAGAAATTTTCTGAAGAATAAAATAATTCTAATCAATTATGCTACCTCAAATTTTCATCATAATCCTTATACCTATTTACAAGTAGACCCAATTTTTGTCATATGTTGCAATTGGCCGATAGAGGGTTAATTGAGAACGTTAATTTTTTTTTCTGAAGATGAGGGAATACCATTCGTTTTAGCAGTCCCCGAACAAACTTAGTCCGAAATATTCAGCAAAATCGCTATATCCATTTCCAGGTAAACTCAATTTCTGCTATGTGTTGCAGTTGGTCAGTAAAGGGTTAACTGTGAACGCTAATTTGTCTGAAGAAGAGATCAAATCGTCTTTTCTCATCAAAATGCCCTAACTGCAACCTTTCAGAAAAAACGTTTTCTCCATTTCCGTATAAAGACAATTTCTGACATACGTTGCTTTTGGCCTTTAAAGGATTAACAACGACAAGAAATATTTATGACAATGATGATAATTTCTTCGTCTAAGCATCCCCGAAAGCACTTAATGCAAAACTTTCATCAAAATCCTTATATCAGTTTCCAAATAAACCCAATTTATTTCATTTGTTGCCATTGGCCGATAAGGGGTTAACAGCCAACGCAAATTTTTCTGAAGATGGTGGTAAGTCTAATATTCCGGAAAAACTTAACCCCAAACTTTCATCAAAATCCCTAGAATCCTTTCCGAGTAAACCCAACTTCTGCTATGTATTGCAATTGGCCGGTAAAGGGTTAACTATAAACTCTAATTTATCTGAAGATGAAATCCAATTGTTTTTTGTCATGAAAAAGCCCTGACTTCAAATTTTCATAAAAATCGTTTAGTCCATATCCGTGTAAAGCCGATTTTTGACATACGTTGCAATGGTTTTTAAAGGGTTAACATAGACAGCAAATTTTTTTCACGATGGGGATAATTCCATTCGTTCAAGCATCCTCAAAATCACTTAACGCAAAACTTTCATGATATCCTTACATCAGTTTCCGAATAAACCCAATTTATTTTATTTGTTGCCATTGGCCGATAAGGGGTTAACAGCCAACGCAAATAATTCTGTAGATGGTGGTAAGTTTAATATTCCGAAAACACTTAACCCCAAACTTTCATCAAAATTCTCTAGAATCATTTTTGAATAAACCCAACTTTTGTCATGTATTGCAATTGGCCGGTAAAGGGTTAACTGTAAACGCTAATTTATCTGAAGATGAAATTCAATTGTTTTTTCTCATGAAAAAGCCCTGACTTCAGACTTTCATAAAAATCGCTTAGTCCATATCCGTGTAAAGCCGATTTCTGACATACGTTGCAACTGTCCTTTAAAGGGTTAACATCGACAACGAATTTTTATGACGATGGGGATAATTCCATTTGCTTAAGCATACTCAAAAGCACTTAACGCAAAACTTTCATCAAAATCCTTATATCAGTTTCTGAATAAACCCAATTTATTTCATTTGTTGCCATTGGCCGATAAGGGGTTAACAGCCAACGCAAATTTTTCTGAAGATGGTGGTAAGTCTAATATTCCGAAAACACTTAACCCCAAACTTTCATCAAAATCCCTAGAATCATTTTCGAGTAAACCCAACTTCTGCTATGTATTGCAATTGGCCGGAAAAGGGTTAACTGTAAACGCTAATTAATCTGAAGATAAAATCCAATTGTTTTTTTCTCATGAAAAAGAACTAACATCGAACTTTCATAAAATTTGCTTCGTTCATTTCCGTGTAAAGCCGATTTCTGACATACGTTGCAATTGTCCGTTAAAGGGTTAACAGCGACAACGAATTTTTATGACGATGGAGATAATTCCATTTGTTTAAGCATACTCAAAAGCACTTAACGCAAAACTTTCATCAAAATCCTTAAATCAGTTTCCGAATAAACTCAATTTATTTCATTTGTTGCCATTGGCCGATAAGGGGTTAACAGCCAACGCAAATTTTTCTGAAGATGGTGGTAAGTCTAATATCCCGAAAACACTTAACCCCAAACTTGCATCAAAATTCCTATTATCATTTTCGAGTAAACCCAACTTCTGTACACAGACACACTTCAGTAAACTAGATACGCGTTGGTTTATAGTCTGATACCTAGGGGGAAAAAAGCATAACAGAAATCCAATTTCAATAAAAATTTTCTGAAAATGCGATAATAAAACATCAATTTTGAATCCCGGTGCCGCTCCCCTCCCCCTTCACACACACAGGTGTTATCAAACCCTCCCGTGTTAACCCTTTTGGACAGAATATTTTTTTATAGTTCGAAATTTCCACATTTATATGCTCATTGAAATGATATTCCTTTTGATGTATTTAGAGATTTGTAGATGAATGAAACGCGTTGAATAATAGAAGAGAGCTCTAATAAATTCGTTGAATCTGACCTAAATGAAAAAAAAATGAACTTGGAGATAATCCCCTAAAGAAAAACCTTAAATATCTCAGGAACTAATGTTGATATCTTCGTGCAAATTTATATCTAGGCTATTTTGATGCTCTAGAATCGATTTCTGTCGTCAAATTAGTAGGTTAACATTCGAATTTTCAAAGTTGGACCCATTTTTAATATGTAGACGACCCCTAATGTCATTTTTTCCTACATACAATAAAAGTAGACATAAATTCTTGACGATTGGTGCCTACTGCATGTTTCTGCGATAATTAGGTAATGAAATAGGTGGGGGTGTTTCGTTTTTTTTTTTTGACCGACTGTACATGCAAAAGCTAATAATAAATCCACTTTTTACCATGTTTTTATTAACTTCTATTCTTGTTTGTTTGTTTCTTTGTCCGGTACGAATCTTGCAATCTATTTTTTAACTAACTTCCCTATCTAGACATTTGAAACTTTCACAGTAGCTCAGAACCCGGTGACAACATAATACTTCGAAGTCAAATTTTCGAATAGTTTTCTTTTAATTAATTAAAATATGAAAATAATAAGCTCCTAATAGCAATAAAAATTGTCATTAAAATATTAGCTATAATTTAATTGTTGACAAAAAAAAAAAAAAAAAAAAAAAAAAAATTACGAGTTCATTTTCTTTCGACATAAAAATAAATGCATTTAATTAAACGTAAGCGTTAAAGAATTGTAAAAAGTTAAATTATGCATTTCGCAAAATTTGACGTCATTATCACTTTAAAGATTTTCTACACATTGATAGAGTGTTTATGTAGTTCATGATGCAAATATATGTTGTTCTGAAAGAATTAATATTTTATTTTTAAAACCAACTTTTTTTTAAAATTCAATTTTCCCGTAACTCTTTAACCAAGCACATTAGAACATCCATCTTTGGAATATCGATAATAAGGATTTTCTCGCCAAAAGTAAAATGTCGCCAAATTTGGCTCCAAATCCATTAACTGCCTACTGGAGCTTTATTTAATGCGTTTTAAAGGGAAAATTAAGCTGTTTTAATGCGAAAAAGAGCTGGAAATGCAGATAATTGACATTTTATCAACTTACTAAGCCTCTTTGAAAGAATTTCTGCAAAAATAAATACAATTATTTACAATTTCGTAACAATACGCATTGATAAAGTACTAATGTAGTTAGTTCTATAGCTATGATTCAACAGAAAATTTAAAAACATTGTTTATAAAAAGTTTTTTATCTTATAATTATTTAACCTAAATTTAACACTTTTGCGACCGCTGTCGTCACGAAAGATTCACATCATTTGAAAATCTGTAACTCCTCCAGTGCACCAGTGGGCGTTTCTTTTGCAATTTGTATGCTATTTATTTCTTAAATATATAACAAATATTCACATTTTTACAATGAAATATACTATGTATGCAAATACTTTGATTAGAAAGAATATAATTATAATGTATTATCCATTTCTAATATAAATGTGAATACAGAAAATTTTGTTCTGAAATATTGTAACATGGGAGAATAACGCCCACAGGCGGACCTTACTGTCAAAAATTCAAAATCATGCCGTCGCGAAAGTGTTAATATGAGGTGGTTCTTATGCATAAAGAAATATAACAAAAAAGTTTCAAACTATTTTTCCAAAAATAAAATAATTTAGGATACAAAGGGTTAATAAATAACATTAACAATAGATAAAATATATATATATATATATAAGAAATTTAATACATAATTTCAGTGGCAAATCCCCCCACCCCCTAAATTTCCCCCTTGCCACATATGTTGATGTTTTAGAATGTTTCAACTCTGTAGCCCCTCAGAAGATATTTAACAGTTAAAACAATCCTTTTCCTTCTTAAAAATCAAATTTATAGCCATACAATTACCGAAAAGTGATAAAAATAAAGGGTCATCCATAAAAAACGGTGGGTGTAGGGCAAAATGGACGCCATATTCGGATTCAAGAGGTCATTTTACATAAGAATTTGTCAAAATGGTGTTGGGGGCAATTTTCATGCCAAACAGTGTTATCCATTGGATTTTTTGTAAAAAATTATTAAAAATTAAGGAAAATTGTTTCCCGATTTTAATCCTCATATTTGGGTATAATTATAAATTAGTTATCGTGCACAAGTATTAGATTTAGTTATTTTTCTGTCAAATTGACAAAATTTTAATTTTAAAATTTAAAACCCTGTCGTCCTTGGCGTTTTTTGTATTGGGCGATCAAAAATGTAATATGAAAATATGCATACCAAATGTATATTTTCGTAATATCTGTTATATGAAGTAATGTTTTATATTATTGATTGCTCTCTTAATACACGTTGTTAAAATAACCATGATTTTTGAAAGGAATTAAACATATTCGCCAGATAATTTAAAGATCTTCCCCCCCCCCCCCCCCCGCCAAGAACGACATATATCAAACCTATTCCGCTGCAAGCTGCAACATATTAATATCTTATTTCAGATACTTTATTTAGACATTTGAAAACAAATTTAACTTCAAATTATGATAGAATAGTTACCATTTTCCTTTTATTTAGTATACTAGCAGGTTTTGCCTGCTTCGCTGGACATTAAACTTAAATGAGTTGTCAAAATGCCATATCTTTATTAATAACCTAAGTTCTCGCTGTGATTGGTAGAGGTTTTCTCGCTCCCAATGTGAGGAGTCTGGGTCCCCACTGTCTTCGGCACAACTTACCCACTTCTTACTTCCCCACCCTCAGCGGGTGAGTTCGAAGTTTTGCAAAATCCCATTAATGTACACTTAATCAATCGTACACTTAATCAATATCCACACACGAAAATTATTCGCCATTCTAAGATAATTCAAAGCGAATTCAAACGGAAAAAACATGTTTTTACACATGTTTATTGCCCTCCGACTCCGAGAAGGGGGGGGGGGGTGATTTCGAATTTCGTGAAATCCAGTTACAATAAGTGCCGGATGCAAACAAACAATTTACGCACCAAATTTCGTGACCACAGAAGTCTTTAATAGAAAATATTATAAATAAATAAATACAAAACGCACAGCTTTAGTATGGGAACCCTTTGGTGACTTTTAATATTTTAAGCCATTTTTGCGATGAACTGAATTGGCTATCTCAATTGTGCAATTAAAGATCTTGGCGAGAAACGTCCGAGCTACTTCAATGCCGAATTTCAAATTTTGCCAAAGGGATCCAATACTAAAGCTGTTCCATATCGAATCTGGGTTGAAAACGGAAAAAGGGTAAAATAAATTAGAAATATCAGACCTATATTTATAAATTTGATACCGAATGAAAGGGGCGATTTTGCTGAATCCAGGGGTGCAAACAGTTTTTCGATGCGACAATTAGATTTTTAAAAAATAACTAAAGTATGACATTTAAGTGGCAACGGAAAAACGGATAAAGGGAAAAATAAATTAGGAATATCAGACCTATCATTACAAATTCAGTACCAAATGAAAGAGGTGATTTTTCTGAATCCTGGGGTGTAAACAGTTTTTCGATACGACAATTAGATTTTTTAAAGTTAACTAAAGTATGAAACTTAGATGGCAACACTTCATTTCAATCTTTTCATAATTTGTAGTGCGAATCACGCGAATACAAAAGTCTTTAACTTAAAAAATTATTTTTATATTTTATTTTTCCATTCAAAGCATTTTAGTGAAAAAATATTTATGGCACATGCGCAGGCGTTTTTTACCCACAATTTAAACACTAATCATAATTTTGAAAATTTCTATAGATATAATTTCAAGTTGGGTGAAGACCTAAGTTTCTGCCAAGCGCCGTTGAATTCCGCCCAGCCGTTCTCGAGTGATGCCCGGACAAACGTGTTTTAGTCTTTTACCCCCTAGGGGGGGAACGGGGGGGAATTTCTGAAAAGTTGATAGATATAATTTTACGTTGGGTGAAGACCTAAATTCCTGCCAAGAGCCGTTGAATTCCGTCCAGCCGTTCTCGAGTGATGCCCGGACAAACGTGTTTTAGTCTTTTACCCCCTAGGGGGTACGGGGGGAATTTCTGAAAAGTTGATAGATATAATTTTAAGTTGGGTGAAGGCCTAAATTCCTGCCAAGCGCCGTTGAATTCTGCCCAGCCGTTCTCGAGTGATGCCCGGACAAACGTGTTTTAGTCTTTTACCCCCTAAGGGGGAACGGGGGGGAATTTCTGAAAAGTTGATAGATATAATTTTAAGTTGGGTGAAGGCCTAAATTCCTGCCAAGCGCCGTTGAATTCTGCCCAGCCGTTCTCGAGTGATGCCCGGACAAAAAAAGCGACATTCGGACACGATGACACACACCCAGACACACACACACACACACACACACACACACACACACAGGCAAAATTTTCTGAAGCCATTTTCGGCTTTCATGGGGTGTGAAACGTGAAGATATCGCAAAATTTTTTGTTTCCGACAAATTTACAGACAAAAGTCTGATTTTATTAATATAGATTAGTTGGATATTTATTCTGTAAATATCACCCTTTGAAATGAAATGTTTATGTTGACATTCGAAACTGGAAGTTTGCCATTTTTTCCCCCTACAGTTTTTAAATTCTAAATTAAAATTTTATCAATTTTACAACAAAAATAATTTAATCTAACACATGTAGACAGTAAGTTATATATAACTATATCCAAATATGGTGATTAAATCGTGAGATAATTTTCTTTAATTTTTAATATTTTTTTACAAAAAATAAAATGGACGATTAACATAGGAAATTTTTTTCTTCGCTCCACAGACGGCCAGTGACGTCATCACTTCGCTTGCGTATAGTGTAGAGCCCCTTAAATAAATAATAGGCCGGCGCATCATCGCCATTTTTTTGCCTCGTAAGAGGACAGCATTTCCGCTTGGCGATTTTATCGCTTCACTGGCGGTTTTAAGAAATTTTCATCTAAAAATAAAATCGGCCAAAAATGATAAGCAACACAAGTAATCTGTTTCTGTTTCTTAAATAATTCATAACATTTGAAAGGGGGAAAAAAAAAAGAGCGTAACAATTAAAATTGGAAAGTTTTTTTTAATTAATCTTCTTTTCTCTTCCTCGTATATATATATGATGGAGAAAGTATTATTTTTTAAGTTAAATTTTTAAAATTGAGTTTTTGTCACATTTACAAGTTTTAAAATCATGTTTTTAGCGGTTAGTCTGTGTGAAGAACAAGTAGTAGCAGAAAGTCTAAAATCGGTATTCTCAATGTCTATCATATAGGAATGACACATTATACTTTTCGTTGAGATCAAGGAAATAGTTCGTGTACAGTAACATCCTAGAGAATTGCAATACATTATGTCTATAGAGTAATTTCTGATAAGCACATTAGAGGTCTGTACGGGTCAGAATTACGGGCCGGGTTCAGGCCGAATTTTTTAATTTACTTTCGGGCTGGGCCGGGCTCGTATTCATTTTTTTTTTTTTTTTTTTTGTGTGTGTGTCTGTATACTCGGGCCGGGCCATGAGGAAATTTTTTATGGACCGTTTCGGCCCGAATCTTTTTCTAGCTTCCTCGTTAATCAACGAAAAAGGAAAATGATAAAATCTTCAGTCATTTATTACTTTCTTCTATATGTAATATAGAGAAAGTATTGGATTCGTAAAAATTTTCGACCTCGGGTTTTTGATGGATTTACACGTTTTGAGAGCTGTAGAACACTATTTGACTATTTTTAGAAAATGTCTGTCTGTCTGTCTGTGTGTGTGTGTGTGTGTGTGTGTGTGTGTGTGTGTGTGTGTGTGTGTGTGTGTGTGTGTGACAAAATTTTGTGGCAACTGTATCTCAGAAACTACTGCACAGAATTTCATACAAATTGATATGTAGTTGCACCTTGACATAAATAAGGGCCTATCAACTTTTGGTAAAAATTGTCTTACAGGTTGCGTTGCCATCCCGCTTTTTCTAAATTTTTAACATGGTGATATAGGACAAAATTTTGTATAAATGTACATAAAGAGAATTATTTTTTAATAATCATTATGAAATTTACAAGAATTATTTATAATAGAGATAGTCAACTGGGAAAAAAATTTTGTATGTGTAGGAGCCTCGCCACCCCCCCTGGGGGGGGAAGTCCCCCCTCGAGGAGAGTAAATTTTCAAGATGGGTATCTTTCGAAAGGTCTCATCAATACCTTTAAAACGAAAGGTTAAACCATAAATCTGTGATAATTTAAAACAAAGTTATCTATTTTTTTTTACTTTTAACAAAAAAAAAAACTTAGAAAAAAAAAAAAAAAAACGCAATTTTTTTTTTTTTTTTTTTTTAACGAAATTTAACCAAACTTGGTATTTAGTTGGTCCCCGACATTAACTGTTGCTGATTATGTTTGGGGATCAATAGCTCAACAGGTGGCGCTGTGATAGCATTTTATCTAAATTTTTAACATGGCAGCATAGGACAAAAATTCGTATAAATGTGCATAATAAGAGTTGTTTTAAACTTGTGATTGTAAAATTAATATGAATTATTGATAATAGTAGTATGTAACTAGGAAAAAAATTTTCTGCATGGGGGGGCATCGCTTCCCACCCCTTGGGAGGGAAGTACCCTCCCCGGGGGGGATAAATTTTCAAGATGGGTATCTTTCGAAAGGTCTTGTCAATACCTTTAAAACGAATGGTTGAACTATAAATCTGTGATAATTTAAAACAAAGTTATCAATTTTTTTTTTTACTTTTAACAAAAAAAAAAAAAAAAAAAAAAAAAAAAAAAAAATCGTACTTTTTTTTTTTTTTTTTTTTTTTTTTTTTTTTTAATATTGTTACTGATTGAATATGTATAGGAAAATATAGAAGAAAGTCTTGTGGTGGCCACAACATACTAGTTTTACATAATTTTACAGGCTGGTATATCACCTTTTTTTTTTTTTTTTAAATGTCTGTAACTTCAATTTAATTGTCTATCAGTCTGTTCGCGATCTGATCTTCTGCAAATATTTTTAGCATGTCTCGAAATTAATATATTTTATTTAAAGTAATATTAGATGGTTTCCTATTCAAAATAGAATGCTTGCCACTACTAGTTTGGCACATGTACAAACAAAAGAAATTAAATACGTTACTATGTGCCCTTACTGTGTATGTTACTTTATGTCCTATTGTCTGTAGAGTTTAGGTGGTATGAAGCGATGAAGGATATAAAGATCATTCCGCTTTAACTTTTTCTCTAAGGATCCTTTTTCTTTTCTCCAGGTCAATGGGTAAAAGTATCATCATTTTTAGCATGTGCAAAAGCATCTTTTTAATTGAATATGGTTAGATTAGCATTAAAGTTTTGTTTACTGGATCACATGAAAGATTCGGATACATTACAGTATATAAGAGGAAATGCTTGAAAGTGCATTTTTAGTAGTATTAATCATTTGAAACACCTTCCTATACTTTTTGATGAATGCTAATATTTTTTATTTGACTTTCTGTCAGTCTTTCTGCCTTCAGTATATTTGTAATAATGAACTTCTGTTTATTATAATTATCTTGTAAGTATTGAACAGTTGAGTTAAAGAACATTCTATTGCTTAGCTATATAAAACCTCTACAAAACACATAATAAAATTATTTTTCATAAAAAAGCATGATTTTTTTTTCTTTTTGTTATTTTACATATTTATGAATCGGGGCGGGTCGGGCCAGATTTTATCGTTTTTTGTCCGGCCCGGGTCGGACCGTGCACTGGTAAAAATAAACGGCCCGGATTTTTCGATTTCGTACTGGGCCGGGCCTCAAACAGACTTTTAAAGCACAGTGTAACATCTCTAGGCTGTCTTAAACAAAACGAAATGAATAAATAAATAAATAAAAATAGAAAAAACATGCATAAAACCATGTTTTTTGTTGATTCTGATATGGAAATACTTCATCATTCGTTTACAGGGCTACCCAAAGTATTTGGGATATATTGGGGTTTTACTTGGAAATTGCTAGAATTGTAATTCATTTTGTGTTAGATGTTTTTCATATAAAACTAAATATAAATACACAATATTGTTTATAGTTCTTATTATATTGTTCATAGATAATATACAGGGCTTCCCAAAATTGAGCTAAACGTTCTATTGAATGTAATTTATGGAAGTACTTTGCTACATTAACTATGCCAGCGAACTGCTCAGCAAAGTAAATTAATTTTTCATGCCTATACTGTAAACAAAGAATTCATTAAAGTTCTATTTTCATTTTTATTTATTTACTTATTATTATTATTATTTTAATAATTTTTAATAAGGAAATAAAAAGTGCGCATGAAAAAAGAAAAAAGAAAGAAAGAAATAACATAATTAAGTTTATATTTGAGTTAGTAATTTAAGGATGCCATTGATATAGTAACTTTAAAAAAAAAAAAAAAAAAAAAAAAAAAAACTATGTTCTAATAAATGCCTACTCGTACACAGACGATTTTTTACATTTTAAAGTGATTCAGCGACTTGTAACTGTTGCCGGCATTTTCGTTGGAAGAAATAGTTTGTTCCTTCGGTGCAACTTCCACATTAGTCCCGTCAGGTACAACTTTTTTTTTTTCATACTGCTTTTTTATATCGCTTTCATAACAAAACTTTAAAAAAAAATAAGTTGCAGTTTTAGAGGAATTAAGTTAGCAGTGATTATTAATATGAATTTATGTACAGTTACGTGATGTATATGTAATATTAATATAGAGACGTTTATTTCAATTTAATGATTTATTTTAAGTTAAAAAAAAAAAAAAAAAAAGTATGAATTTTTAAAATCCCCCCCCCCCCTAGAAAGTAGACATAAATTGTAATATGGAATAAATATCTCAAGAAAAAGAAATCTAAAAATAGAACAAAATAATTAATTAATTAATCAAAAGTTCAATTTAAAAAATATATATTAGGTGTTTGCATAAATTCGTGCGGTTTTTTATTGCTTCATTTCATAAAAATACATCAAATCAAATGACAATTTTTAATCAAAATATTCTCCATTACTTTCTACAACCTTTGCCCATTTTTCGGGTAACAAATGTATATTACGGCGATAGAAGCTCTCGTCTTTGGAAGCAATAAAATGATCCACGTCCGCACGAACTTTTGCAACGAACTATCAGGACACGGAAACAAGACAACTTTGGCGAACCAAAAAAAACGTCGCCAAGACTCTACAAACACACAGTAAAAAAGCGTTTCCTAAAATAATTTATGGTTATTAAAATACATATTTAGATTTAAATAATACTTTTTTTTTTTTTTTAATTTTTTTACTTTATAAATGTCAGAAATGCAAAGAAAAGTATAAGTGAATAACAATAAAACTTACTATGCAAAGCTGTGCATTAGGTCCCGGGATCCAAGAATCTGGACGACAATTCGCTGCCCATTTCCTCCTTTTTGCATTATCTGAAGGAAACCTAAACATTTTGTATCCTTTTCTCGAGTGTTTACAGCAGTTTATCACTGAACAACCTCCCATATTGCAGTTTATTTCACTAAAATTACGAGCAAGACGGTAGAAACAATGGCTGCCGTTTGTTTATCACGCTGGGTACATGCGGCAACCCTAAGGCAAAAAAATGTCGGATGCGCCAGCTCGTATATATAGGAGCCTTAGTATAGTGATGCTACATTATACAAATTACTGTGTCTATGGTTTCATTTGAATTTTATGAAATTGCCAGATTTAACAACTTTCTACTTTTAGGTATTTTTTAATGTAAAAGAATACGTATATGAAAAGGAAAAAGGGAGAAGATGCATAAAATACAAAAGTATTTTTAAATACTTTCTTGACATTGTAAGAAAATAATTTTTGTATTCTCCGTATCTGGCTAACCTTTCGAATGGTACCATTTTCAACCCTCTACTCCCATAATTAATATGTTAAAAAGGGACCACAAATTTTATGCTTGCCTATTAATATATAGATAATTTGGATATGCGTATATTCAGCCATGGGCATATTTATCTGCGTGTAATCAGTTATGCTGCTAGATTTATCCCAAACAAATTTCTGCTTATTATTTTAAAAATAATTAAAAATAATAACTGTTTTTTCTTTCTTTTTCAGTAATTAAAAAGTTAAAACTGCGCTATTGAAATTATTTGTTCTTGGTATAAAACTAGGGGGCTCTGCTCCTGCTCGATCTACTCGGCAACCCCAACGGAAGCACTGCCCCCAACACTTTGCGTTTGTCAAAAAACATCTTTATCCTTCAAGAACTGTATATCGTCTGTCTAAATAAAATAATGGTATCATTTAATTAAATGAAATAAAGCTTTGTTCAAACTCTCTAGAGCTATAATTTTCTAGAACGCAACTCAACCGAACTCCCCTGAACTGAACTCCAAACAGAACTCAACTCCCTTATCTGCTTATATAGGTCATTATATAGAGATACGAATTTTCCACGAAGTAATAATTCAATCTTGATACTTCACTGACTCGATGCTTATTTTTGAACCATTGAGCATTTGTGGGCTTAAATATTGACTAGTTAATATCCGTCAAAATTTTACGGATCATGTGCAACTTAAATCTTTTCACGGCAGAAAGTTTTAAACGTTCCTGTTTTGATTATTCGCCTTGCTCTTAACCAGTTTAAAACCCCCTGCTGTAATCAAGTATTTTTTGGTTGGAGGGGAAGGGGGAATAATTTTCATGAAATTTCAATATACAAAATTTAAGCGTGCTCCATATAATAAAAATAAAATCATAAAATTTTTCCTAATTTACTCTAAATATGACCAAAAGAATGTGAGGAGTAATTAAAAGAAAGAATTTATAAATTATGGCAAGAAGGGGGAAAGGAAGCACACATCAATACTTTTCATACACATATATATATATATATATATATATATATATATATATTTGATCGCTAATTTACATCTTTAACATACTTTTCTACAAACAGCATATGACAAAGAACGTGACGTGACAAATATTTATTTAGCAAAACGGCATTAAGAGCAAATCTTTTAAATACTAATTATTGCTAGCGCTTCAATAATTTCGCTGCCGACTGTGTAAAGCGTGTAAATAAAATCTATCGAGCATGGATAGCTATAATATTCCATTTCAATTACAGTGTGACAGTGGTGCTATCTATAATCTATCGATGTAAAAAAACAAAATCTCTGAGGTTTTTTTTTTTTTTTTTTTTTTTTTTTTTATATAAAAATATTTTTAAAATCACATAAATTTACAAGGAAAAATAATTTAATTTCAAATAAATTTTAATAATGTTTTGTGTTTTCTTTATATTCTATAATTTTAATTTTATTTACATTTAGAAATAGACTATGCTATTTAAAAATAAATGAATAACAACATTATAACACTTTATTCTATCAAAATAGTATATTTCAACAAAAGCATACTGTTAAATAAGTAAATAATAAGAATGAATCGAATTTTTTAGCAAGTTAATTTGCTCAGTAAATTTCTTATAATAAATTATACTATGTAAATTTTTACTCGTATAAAACATCAATATTTTAAGGTTTTCAAAATTATTTTTTCCATAATATATTATGGAAGTGAAATTTCAGAAATTATAATAATCAGATTAAAAAAAAAAAAAAAAAAAAAAAAAAACGAGAGAAACCAAAGAACAACTTGCAGGTTGGTCCACAACTCTAGCTGGCAATTTCATTTTATTTATTTTTATTTATTTATTTATTTATTTATTTTTTCGGTGATTATGGCGAAATGCGATTTTCGGAAATGGTTACCATGGGTTACAAACGTTGCAAAGAATCCAGAACGACATCGTTATCGTTCAAATCTGCGCCAAAACAAAATCGCCAAATAGGATTGTGGACCAACCTGCAAGTTGTTCCGAAACCAATTATACTTTTGCTTTTTTTACTTTCTTCTATATACAGGGTACAAAGTAAAGTCGCGAGGAAGCCTTTGTCTCTGCAACCATTGGTCGCAAACATACACTTCCAATTACATTTTTTTTTTTTTGTCTTATTCGAAAGTCATTAAAAAAAAAAAAAAATTGTCCATTTAAGCATAAAAATCTAAAAGACAAGAATTAATGTGAGAAAGTTCTAAATCTGATTGACAGAATACATAGCTTCCAGCACATAACCTCCATGCATAATTTCCAATCGCGACTTATGTTTCGATTAACACGAAGCAATTACAAAGTTTCCAGAAAGCTTAAAGTAAGCAGGCGTCAGTATTAGTCAGGTAGTAATGTTTAATTCAATCTTAAAACATCAATCTGAATTTGATTCCAAAAGTTTACTCATTGAAGAATGTAGATCCTTTATATTTAATTAAAATAAATTTTAAAAAGTATTTCATAGTTTTTAGATTTTCTTTTTTTTTTTCCTCTTTTCTCTTCCTCTCACCCCCGGCCCCCGGATTTCGAGTCAGATTTGTGCCTACTTAATTCGCATATTGGTTAAAAATTATTTCTAATGTATTTTGCCGTTTTTAAAATTCTAACTTTTAATGCATACATAATCCGCGTTTGTAATGATCGATAGACGGCGCTTTGTGAACACTGCAGTTGTTAGTAAACATTGTCACGTGTGTTCCATTAGTGTTCTTTTTGTTATTCTACTTAATATTCGTACTATAATTTCTCCGCCATTACATTATGGAAAATTGATTGCTTTTGGAAAAAATACTTCAGTTTATTCAAAGTTCGATCGGAAGTAGATTTTTAACTGAAGTTGAACAAATATTAATTTCAAATCATCTGATTAATTCTTTACTTCCATTAGCCGAAGCAACTGAAATTTTAAATTTGTCATTTGGAAATAAATGGAAGCTCAATTCTGGATTTCTTGATCCTTTGGAGTTACATTGTGGCACACAAAAGTATGTGTTATCTTTTTTACCGTATTTATTCATTTTTATTCAATAAATATATGTGAAACTAAATATCGGCAAGCAATGGCGGCTGTTTCGAATTAAACCATGTTTATTGTAATTTCACCTTAGCCCACCAGAGGGCGAGCATTTCATTACAATCGCGGATTGACACTAATTAATAAAAAAATTAGAAATTCTAACTTCTAAACTTTCATTAAATTATTTATTTTAATTTATAATTATTGCCAAAAAAATTAAACTTTAAATTTTACATCTACTTTTTAAGATAGCACGCGATCTTGTTTTATATAAAAATTAAACCATTAAATTCATTTTTTTACTTACTTTTATTTCATATTGCTCGCGCACTTCTTATTTCCTACTTCAAAATTATTAAAAAAAAAAAAAAAAACTTTTTCGATATCGCTTGTAACGATACTGATTATTATTAATTTTCTTTTTTTTTTCTTTCAATAATAATAATAATAATAATAATAAAATAAAAAAAAATTATACAGACACGACATTATTTCATTATTTAAAACATGAAAATCTGACATTGACAGATTTTAATTTAGTGCCAGAGGCCTACTGCTAAACTTGTTAATATCGACAAATTCTTCTTTAGTTAATTCGTGACGATCTAAATTCCATGATAAAGTTTTCATTAAATCAAACCAATGTGTTTCAGCTGCAGATATTGTAACAAATAACGTTGGAAGTCCAAACTGTCTTATAGCCGCAAAACAACGTTTTTTCTCTTTTTCCCAATGAGGGGGAGGTGTGCCTTGGGGGGGGGGACTCATGTCAAAGGTGTGCCTTGTGGGGGGGGACTCATGTCAAAGTTGTACCTTGGGGGGGACTCATGTCAAAGTTGGGCCTTGGGGGGACTCATGTCAAAGTTGTACCTTGGGGGGGACTCATGTCAAAGTTGTACCTTGGGGGGACTCATGTCAAAGTTGGGCCTGGGGGGGACTCATGTCAAAGTTGGGCCTTGGGGGGACTTCATTCAATAAATCCCCATTCAATAAACCGACTGAAATAGGCCCTTAGCACTATTAAGAGTGTATTATAAAAATTCGACAACGCTGTACCGACTGAAATAGGGGTACCTTGGGGGGGGACTCATGTCAAAGTTGGGCCTGGGGGGGGGACTTCATTCAATAAATCCCCATTCAATAAACCGACTGAAATAGGCCCTTAGCACTATTAAGAGTGTATTATAAAAATTCGACAACGCTGTACCGACTGAAATAGGGGTACCTTGAGGGGGACTCATGTCAAAGTTGGGCCTGGGGGGGACTCATGTCAAAGTTGTGCCTTGGGGGGGACTTCATTCAATAAATCTCCATTCAATAAACCGACTGAAATAGGCCTCTAGCACTAATTAAGAGTGACTTATAAAAATTCGATAACTGTACCGACTGAAATAGGCCTCTAGCACTAAAAAAAGATTTTGATGAAATTCTGGCGAAAGCAGAGTTTAGTTTAGGACGGAGGACTATTAGTTTTTTTTTTTTTTTTTTCTTTTTTCAAATTATAACATCGCTTTCAAATTATTCAATTATATTTTCGATAAATTTTAGATTTCGACAAATGTCCAACTATCGAAAACGACAACGCAAAAATCCCAGATTGAGACTAATAGGCCCTCAGTCCTAATAATAATAACATTGTAAAAATAACATCACACATACAGGAAAAAAAAAAAAAAAGAAAGAAATAGACAACTTTATACCCGATGTAATATTCTACAAAGAACACCCTATTCTATAAATATTGCAGGATTATAAAGCAACAACTTACCTATAGAGCTATGCATAAAGTACGGTATTACACCTTTTCCTGGATATCCTGGCCAACGATACTTTGTATCGGCTATGCCACGCTGAAAAACAAATTTAAACATAAATGCATTTATGCACCAGTTTAAATAATATTTATAAAATTAATATTAATATATTTTAATATATGAGTAATTCTCTGAAAAGTGGTCATTTCATGTCCCAGTAATCTTAAGGGCATATTTTTAAAATCACAAAAACAAAAAGCTATCAGAACTATCAATATTAATTAGTTATGCATATAAACTGTAATTATTTGGTTACTGGAATTTAAATATAATTTAAAAATATTTTTTGAAATGCAAAATATCATTCCCTCACTGTGTCCCCATTCACACATGTAAGTAAATAAAATGGTTTCTATGGTATTAAAGCATCTATATTTAGATTATTTGAAGTGAAAATTTATTAAACATACTTTAATAAATATTTATCCATTATACTACATTTATATATTATGCAATGAAAGAAATTAGAACACACTTTATTGTTGTCCCTGGTATTAGATATCATTCCCTCATCAAACTATAATCACACCCCTACTTACTTTATTAATGGCAGCACTTGCTTTATATAAGTTAAACTTAATTTGTATAGCAGCAAAGTAAAAAGCCATTTTGTGTTCTGTTCGAAACTTTTTACAATGAGTTGCATAAGGCTTTCAAACGTTAGATTGAAATACAGTATTTTTATTATACGTCATTCCCTCATTCATTATAAAGTTAAATAAAAGAAATCAAATTTGCTTTTTTATGTTATTATAATAATAAAAATATGTTTTAATAAATATTTAGTGTTTGAAAATACAACTAAACCTAATCATATTTTTATAAAGTAGTTTCTAGAAGAAATTTGTCATTCCCTCACAATCATTCCCTCATTTTTCTAATTAATAAAAATAATATTTCAAAAAATTATCAGATGCAGTTTGGTTTATATTATTTTTTATTAACTGTAACGTGTGTGTACCATAGAGTAATAATAAAGGAAGAAGAAGCATAAGTGTTTCTACATAAGCTGTTGTGTTGCCACAACAAACAGCGATAATAGCGCTGAGGATGGGTGCCCTACTTCAAGGTTGAGAGGAGCAAAAGTAGCTTTCGCTGGCATTTCACTAGAAGGGGTTTGTAAGCATTAAGAGTATCGGCGTGCTCCTTCTTCCTTTATTATTATTCTATGGTGTGTACATGCACAAAATTAAAATAAAGAAAATAATAGAGCAATTTTATTTGGGCAAACTCTTTTTTTTTTTTTTTTTTTTTTTTAAAAAGCCCACTTTTCAGAGAATGACCCATATATCTGATAATATTCAACAGATAATAATCAACAGATTCTTATAGACATCATTTTTATTTTGGAATACATTTGTTTTAATAATATTTCATATCGTATTATCATGTAAATAATTATAATAAATAAATAAATAAATAATCTCATTAGACTAATGTCGTTATTTTATTTTACCATGTTTTTATTAACTTCTATTCTTGTTTGTTTGTCCGGTACAAATCTTGCAATCGATTTTTTACTAACTTCCCGACTAGCTAGAAATCTGAAACTTTCAGGATTGATCAGAACACGGTGACAACGAAGTCTGATTTTCGAATTTTTTATTAGTTTTCTTATAATTAATTAGAATATGGAAATAATAACATCCTAATAGCGTTAATGAAACCATTAAAATATTAGCTATAATTTAATTGTTGCAAAAAAAAAAACTAGTATGTTGTGGCCACCACAAGACTTTCTTCTATATTTTCCTATACAAATTCACGCAGTAACAATATTTAAAAAAAAAAAAAAAAAAAAACGATTTTTTTCATTTTTTTTTTTTCGTTAAAAGTAAAAAAAATCGATAACTTTGTCTTAAATTACCACATATTTATAGTTCAACCATTCGTTTTAAAGGTATTGACAAGACCTTTCGAAAGATACCGATCTTGAAAATTTACACACACACACACCCGGGGGGGGGATACTTCCCCCTAGGGGGGAGGAAACGATGCCCCAAATTTTTCCCTAATTAACTACTACTATTATCAATAATTCATATTAATTTCACAATCACAGGTTAAGAATAACTCTCATTATGTACATTTATACGAAATTTTTTCCTATACTGCCATGTTAAAAATTTAGAAAAAATACGATCACAGCGCCACCTGTTGAGCGATTGATCCCCAAATCTAATCAGCCTCTGTTTATGTCAGGGGCCAACTAAATACCAAGTCTGGTTAAATTTCGTTAAAAAAAAAAAAAAAAAAACGATTTTTTTCTGTTTTTTTTCGTTAAAAGTAAAAAAAATCAATAACTTTGTTTTAAATTATCACAGACTTATAGTTCAACCATTCGTTTTAAAGGTATTGACGAGACCTTTCGAAAGATACCCATCTTGAAAATTTACTCCCCTCGAGGGGGGACTTCCTACGCATACAAAAATTTTTTCCCAGTTGACTATCTCTATTTTAAATAATTCTTGTAAATTTCATAATGATTACTAAAAAATAATTCTCTTTATGCACATTTATACAAAATTTTGTCCTATATCACCATGTTAAAAATTTAGAAAAAGCGGGATGGCAATGCAACCTGTAAGACAATTTTTACCAAAAGTTGATAGGCACTAATTTATGTCAAGGTACAACTACATACCAATTTGTATGAAATTCTGTGCAGTAGTTCTTGAGATACAGTTGCCACAAAATTTTGTCACACACACACACACACACAGACAGACAGACAGACAGACAGACAGACATTTTCTAAAAATGGTCAAATCGTGTTCTACAGCTCTCAAAACGTGTAAATTCATCAAAAACCCGAAATCGAAAATTTTTACGAATCCAATACTTTCTCTATATTACATATAGAAGAAAGTAAAAAAGAGTTCATTTTTTTCGACATAAAAATAAATACATTTAATTAAACGTGATTATTAAAAAACTATAAAAAGTTAAATTATGCATTTCACAAAAATTGACATCATTGTCACTAAAAATTTTATGCACATTGATAAGAGCTCTATGATTCATCAGAAAGTTTAAAACATGGTATACAAAAAGTTTTTTTTTTTTAAATCTTATGATTATTTTTCTTTCATTTTGCACGCGCTCTTTTTATTTCTTAATTCAAAATTATTTAAAAAAAAAAAAACCTTTTCGATGGTGTTTGTAAGTAGGAATTGACTTTAAAAACTTTTTTTTATATTACTTGTTTTATATTCTATCATTGAACTGAGTCCACGAGCTTAAATATTGCCATTTTATAAATCTTATTTTATTTTTCATTTCATTTTGCACGCGTGTTTTTTATTTCTTAATTCAAAATTATATATATATAAAAAAAACTTTTTCGATACTGTCCGTTTCGAAACTGATTATTATTAATTTTCTTTTCTTTATCTTTAAAAAAAAAAAAAAAAGGTTTTGATGAAATTCTGGTAAAAGCAGAATTTAGTTTAGTACAGAGTATTAGTTTTTTTTTTTTTTTTTAAATTATAACATCGCTTTTGGGGTGTCCATTAATTACGTGAGGTGTTCAGGGTGGATGGGGGGGGGGAGGTCGAGCCGAATCTCATCCAATCTCACGTGGGGAAGAGGCAAATATCACGTAATTTTTTTCCCCGCAAAGAACAGCGTAAAACTGCGAGAAAATTGAGTTAAATTCAAGTAAAACATTTTTATTGACTTAGAGATGGGAAAATCTGACACGATAATACAGTCGGCAGCATAATTTTTCGAGCACTAGCCAATAATTCCTATGTTAAAAAAGTACACTTAAGACTGTTTTGTTAAATAAATCCTTGTTGAATCATGTTCTTAGACTGACTAAGAACATGACTCGATAAGGATTTATTTAACAAAGCAGTATTAAGTGTACTTTTTTTAGACAGGGATTATTGCTTGTGCTCGAATAATTTTGCAGCCTGGCTATCCGAACGCCGCGAAGCAGCACAGCAGCCTTTCAATTGTTTTAGGCGGCACCGGCCAGCCATACGCGCGACTCGACGAAAGTTGCAGCTACGAGCCGAGTAACAGCGACCCACGGACAGGTTCCAACTTCCAACCTGCTTTGTTTATGCCCGTAGCCGTAAATATTTCGTTACACAACGATTCCCCCCCAGATAACCTTATCACTTCCTTCAGACACTAGCAACGAGCAGAACTTCAAAACTCATAAATTATCCATTGTCCGAAAGCGACCCTTGAAATTTTGCACACATTTACAATGAAGGACATTACTTTTTATTGCTCTTTTACAAAAGAGACCCAATTTCGATCGCAGTAGGAGGTTTGTCAGCCGAGAAAATCTCTCTCCTGCTTCGCGTCAATTCGATTCCCACATCAAAGGGATTTCAAAAGAAACCGCCGATGATACTCTGAAGTTACCAGAGTCTGAAGGCAGCCTTATAATAACCTTGATAACTCATTTTAAATAAAGCTTCCTTCAAACTCTGGCAACATACAAGAGCTTCAAAAGTCATAAATTATCCATTGTCCGAAAGTGACCCTTGAAATTTTGCACACATTTACAATGAAGGACAGTACTTTTTATTGCTCTTTTGCAAAAGAGACCCCCTTCTCATGCAATTATCGCACTAGGAGGTTTGTGAGCTTCGATTCCAGCGAGCGGCGATCTCCTAAACCACATCAAAGAAATATCAATAGAGCCGCACTTAGTTGCCAGAGTTTGAAGGCAGCTTAATGCATATGTCAAAAGACACGTCTACAAGACAAAAAATTGCTGCCAGGAAGAAGTGATAAAGTTCTGGAACGCAGCAAAACAGAGGTTCCCGAAAAAAGAAGACTTGGTGCAGAACGTTCAGCATGAGATCGAACAGCTCCTGAGAGAAGCGGCGGAGAGAAAGGCCCGAAATACTCTAGCATTCCTTTATAAAGTAGCTGAAAATTACATGGATATATTGGTTCCAATAGTCACTCTTGAGACTGAATTAGAATAAACATTCTTTTACTAATTTTAGTAGTTTCTATTGTATATTATTGTTCAGTTTTATTACTGTGATTCTAGACTACTATCTATCGCAATCTTAAAAACTAGTCTTCAATAAAAATAATAAAGCAAATCGTGTTTTTTGAAATAAATCCAACGCAGTAAAAGTATGAATTTTGAAAAATCTCACGTGAGATTAGGGAAGGGGGGGAGGGCATTGAGCCAAATCTCACGAAATTTCACCGGGGGGTGGTGGGGAGTAAAAAAATCGTCAAAACCGCCTCACGTAATTATTGGACGCTCCTTTTCAAGTTATACAATTATATTTTCGATAAATTTTCGCTTTCGATAAATGTCCAACTATCGTAAAACTGGTATTGTAAAAATCCATAAATTGAGACTAATAGCCCTCCGTCCTAAAAAATAAACTTAGCAAACATAAAAATTAACGTTAACGTTAGGTTTTGCCAATCCTACGGCTACTGTATGTTCCATTCCTTTATGTACTGGCTATCGTACGTAAAGGAATGGAAATTGTAAAAGAAGCAATTTTTTGTTTCGTTCATTAAGTTAACTGTACCGGTATTGGACACTTTGAGGACATTTTCCAGTTATTTTTTGTGTGCTGAAATTCAGAACTGTAATTTTAACCAAGTATTCAATACCTAAGCAAATTTTTAATGTACACGACTGCAGTACGAAAGATGCTGATTGAAGAATCTTTATACTAAAAATATATTTTTCCAGAGACCTTGAAATGCACCAACAGTGGAGAAGAAAAAGTGGGCAATTTTCTGATCCGGTATTAGTGGACACCTTTAAATTTTTGCGGAAAAGGCGAAACAAAATGAGAACCGATTGGAAATATATATTTAATTAGCAAAAAATATTTTGTGATAAACTGAAAACAAATTATCTCTAAAACATTCAATAGTATGTTCCAATTGTATTGCTTTAATCAAATAATGCTTTTTAGAGTCTTAATCTGGGAATTACATTTTAATCATCCCGTTATAAGTGTCTACAGCATACAAAAAATTTTAAAGATACAGTCGGTAGCAAAAGTCACCGAACACTAGCAAAAATTCCTCTGTAAAAAAAGTACACTTAATACAGTTTTGTTAAATAAATACTTGTCGAATCCTGTTTTTAGACTGACTAAGAACAAGATTCGACAAGGATTTATTTAACAAAACTATATTAAGTGTACTTTTTTTTACATAGGAATATTTGCTAGTGTTCGGAGACTTTTGTTACCGACTGTACACTGAAGAAAATGAGGATTATATATATGAAACGATTGATCAATAGAAAGTATAAACACAATTAAAGGTACTACTTGTAATTAGAAAGTATTAGAAATTCATTAATGAGAAATTAAATTACAAAAAAAAAATGTTAAATCACATGATTATGAAAATACACTGTCAAAAAAAAAAAAAAAAAAAAAAAAAAAAAGTCCTGTTTGCTGCAATTTATTGTATGTTAGCTAAAACTTCAAAAATATTATAAAGACGTTATCGATTATGTTTCGAAATACATTAATTATTCTACAAAATCACCTTTTTCGTGATTATCTTCATTAATCGTCAACTCATTGACTCAAAGCCTAGTTAATTCCCTCCCCCCACTTTTTTTTTTTAGAAATGATTTTCCACGCCAATTCGATAGAGGATGCCATTTCGCGTTTATTTGCCTATTGTGTGCCATTCTTATACACCTTTTGAGCTAAAATACTCCACAGATTCTCAAAATCATGAACTTGATGCAGTTAACGCATAAATTGCTGCGTTGTCTTGTTGAAATAAATAACTAGCAAATGTGATGAGGGTTGCATCAGGTAATAGGTTTTCAGCTATCAACGTATGACTCTGATTTCATGCTAAGACAGTTGGGGTGCCGTTGGCTCCTTCTCCTCTCCCCTTCCACACTATAGCAGATATTTCTCAAAAATGCCGTTTTGAAAAAGAGATTTTTGTTTTCGAATGTCATACCAATAATGGCGAAAACTACCTGGTTCATTTTTTTTTTTTTTTTTCCGTCAGAAAATACTACAACTTTCCACCGAGATCCAAAAAAAAACGCACTTTTTAGTGAATTCTTATCTAAGCTTTTTTAAGAAGTTTTGTGAGTGGAAGTGATGGACGTGACCGTAGTGATGGACGTGACCGCTTTAGCATATCTAATATTAGAACATTCTTTTTCAGAATATTACGTACTACTCGGCTAGTGCATGATAAGTTCATTTATTTTTTAATTTGACTAAAACTCTGTTTTTCTTGGCAAACTCGAATGATAATTGTACGTTTCTATGCGCATGGTAAGAAAAGGGCGGCCTATCTGTATGAATTTTCTGGCCATATTCATGCGGATTTAATATCTATATATATACAGTTGAATACATCTTTATAACGACGATCTATATAACGCAGTGATCTATAAAACACACTACTGATCGGATGTAAACATTAAAAATTTTCTTTTGAGAAACTTATTTATCTGGCATGTTGAAATATTCACACACAACTAAAATAAATCTTTGAAACATTTTTTCATCTTTATATTCCTACTTCATAGTTTTTAATTAATAAAGGAAGAATACGATTATTACTGGGAGCATCAAAAACTGTTTATCGCATGCATTAAAATGAATAAAAATTTAGGCATGTCGGAATTAAATATCAGATGAGAAACTTGAAATTTTTAATATACGTATGATTAAGGAAGAATTTCCTCTTTTTTTAAATCCACAGGAGAACAGCCATTGTAGATCAAATTCAGATGCAAAGGAGAGAAAAGAATGGGGGGGGGGGGGAGGAGGAGAAAAAAAATAAAAAATTATTATTATTTTTTTTTAAATGAATAAAATATTTTAAATTTATTAAAACAAGAAAGTCTAACTAGAAAACTAAATTCCATAATCATAAAAATTCAAAAAAACTTCAGAAAATAAAATACTGGTAAATGATTTATAACAATATTAAGTATAGTGTCAATGTATTTGCTGCTAATTTATTTAAATAATCATTTATCTACATTTAAATTTTATTGAATTCTATATTTTATGCTATAAAAAAATTGTCTTTTGAAATGGTTCTCAAACGTAAATATCATAATCTATTCCAAGCAATATTTGACTTTTATTACGATATCTATCATTTATATGTACACACACACACACACACACACATATATATATATACACACACACATATATATAATATTGTTTTAGATCTTTTTATCTGCTTTGTAATTTCACGTCCACTCATTCCAGAATTTATTTAAGTAACATTTTCGCCCTTTTCAAATTGACAAAGTTGTGTGCCTTTAAACATGTCTAAGAGCAATATAAAGTCAAAAATTTTACTGCATAAAAGTTTTAGGTTATTTAAAACAATTAAGTGATATGGGGGAAAAAAAATGTTCGCGATTAAAAAAAAAAAAAAAAAAAAAAAGGTGTGTTTTTACAATTTTTTCCAAGTAGCAACGTATCAGAAACTTACAAATTCATACATTTAAATTATTTTTAATTTTTTCAAAGCAAAATGTATTTGAAAATGTTTTTTTTCTAGTTTTTTCCTATGAATATTTTGCATAATTTCCTAATCAAGTGGTTCCTAGAATTAGCGTTATTTCGTTTGTCTTTAAAAAAAATTTCGTAGCTGTAAGATAGAGTCTAGAGAGTAACAGTTAGATGTTAAAGCAGACACAAATATGAAATTTCAATATTCTACAGCTGTTTATTTACACATAACGTTTTATTTTGCGCGATCACCATACATCTTATACTTTATACAATGGACTAAATAATTCATCTTACTTTTAATTTAGAGTAGTTTATTTTATTTATTTGTTATGAAAAGACATTAAGAATATTTACCTTAGATCTTCCTGTTTTATTCAGCTTAAGGCTCTCTTCCAACAAATCTTTATTTTTGTAATTCAGTCTATCAACAAAATTTGTATAATTCTTTTTAACTGGAAGGAGGAAAAAAAATGCGTGAAATTTATTTAATTAATAATAATAATAATAATAGTAAGAAAACAAGAAAATAAAATTACTCGATTTGAATTTGCTAATTTGTTTTCAAGTGTAGAAGAATATTATTTAAATAATGTTTTTACTTCTAAGGTAAAAGCATAAAATAGATTACTTTTATGTAACCCAGCATATTGTTTAAAAAATAATCTGGTGTGTCATTCAGACGACTTTCTCTTACCCTGAAATTTAATACTATAAATACAGGTTGCAGATTAATAGGTAAGATAACGAGTACTGTTATGTAAACCTGGGTTAAACAGTTCAAATTAGGCTTCGGAAGAGTTTTATATAATAATTAGTTCTGTGTGAGGGGGGGGCTACCGCCCCCCTCAACCCCCCGTTTCATTAATGCACCTACATTTATATAGAATTAAATTCGGCTATTAAAAATTAATTCTGTTTTTAAAAAATAATTTATTAAAATTATTATTTAAAAAAATTATCTTTTATGATAATGCAGACGATTTCCATATAAGAGAAGAAGTATAATACGAAATATCCAAAAAAAGTCCATTTTATTCTCAATATTAAAGAAAAAAAAATTCTAATTTTTTTTTCGTTAAAAGTAAAAAAAAATCGATAACTTTGTTTTAAATTATCGCAGATCGATTGGTTCAACCATTCGTTTTAAAGGTATTGGCGAGCTCCTTTAAAAGATACCCATCATGAATATTGACTCCCCTCGAGGGGGGACTTCCCCCCCAGGGGGAAGGCGAGGCTCCTACATACACAATGTTTTTTCCCCTGTTGACTATCTCTATTACAAAAAATATATATTCGCTTCATTTCGTTTAGTGCAGTCTATAGATGTTAAACTCTACTTACCTGCAATTTCCCCCATAGACATAATGTTTTTGAATACTTCTGTGTGTCCCTGTACACGAACTATTTGTTTGATCTTAACGAAAAGTTTAGTGTAGCATCCTTATATTATACACATTTAGAATAAAAAGTTTCAACTTTCTGCCATAATTTGTTTTTGAGATATGCTGATAACAGACATACACACAAAAACATGATTTTCGTATTCAGGGGACCTCAGAACATGTAAATATAAAAAATAAGTAAGTAAAAATAAAAACTCGCATTCGAAAATTTTACCCCAAAACAATACTTTCTCGACCTTATGGGTAAGAGAAAGTAAAAAGTGAAACACTTTTAGTTCCCCATCATACTATAGGTATGGGGAACTTAGGTAATCGTGAAAAATTTCGACCTCGGTTTTTTGACTTTTTTATACGTTTTCAGGTGTGAGGAATCCGAAAATGACAAAATTTGTATGGTGTCTGTCTGTAGGGTATCTGTTAGTGTGTCAGTCCGTTAGTGTGTTAGTCCGTTAGATTGTTAGTCTGTTAACACGATATCTCACGAACAAATGATCGCAGAGAGGTCAGATCAGTTTTAAAATATTACTTTCGATACTGGCAAGAACCCTATTCATTTGCAACATTCGAAATAAAAAACTTCGTAAGTTTTGAGAAATTTACGATTTTCTTAACATGGGAGAATAGGACAAAATTTCACTTAAACGTGCATTAAATGGAAAATTTTACATTAAAAATGTCGGACCAGTTTGAAAATATCAGTTTGGATGCCGGAATGAACATCAGTAACTATAAATATGCTACTTTGAAAATTTCGCAAGTTATTGGAAATTTACGAATCTCTTAACATGGCAGTATAGGGCAAAATTTCACATAAGCGTCAATTTTGAGAGATATTTTCATCGTAAAGAAGTCAGACTACTTTTGAAATATTATTTAAAACACTGGCATGAATATTAATGACTATGAATTTTCCAATATAAAAATTTCGTAAGTTATTGGAAACTTACGAATTTCTTAACATGGCAGAATAGAGCAAAATTTCACATAAACGTCAATCTTGAGGGATATTTTCATCGTAAAGATGTCAAACCACTTTTTAAATATTATTTTGGTTACCGGCATGAATATCATAGACTACGATTTTTCCAATTTAAAAAATTCGTAAGTTATTTGGAATTTACGATTTACTTAAAATGGCACAATAAGGCAAAATTGAGCATAGACTTCCATTTTGAGGATCATAAATACGTTAGACAACTTCAAAATTACATTTATGATATTTGTTTGAACATGATTGAATACAAATATTCTAATAGGAAAATTTCGTAAATTATTCGTAATTTACGATTTTATCAACATAGCGAAATTGTAAATTTTTCATATAAATATGAATTTTGAGGATTATTGCATTGGAAATAGTAGCATGAAAACTAAACAACGGAATCGACCCTGATAAAATAATTTAATAGATTAAAATAAGATAAATATATCGAAGTGAACGGTGGATAGCCTATTAGCAGGGCCCGACTATGCTTTTTGAAGTCCCGGGGCACTGATGCTATTTGGAGGCCCCCTTACACTGCTCTAAAAAGCTCGCCAAAAGCACCCATTCTCAAAAACAAAAATAAATAATTAAAAAAGGGGCCTTTTTTAAATTTTTCCTTCAATTATACCTTCTATTTCCACATTTTTTTAGCAACCTATAACAAAATCATTAGTTTTATGTTCAAGACAAATGAAAAACTGCAGCACATTAATCAGCCAATGCTTAGGAAAGTTCTTACAAAATTTAATAATTGTTTAAGCTATCTAATAAAATATAGAAAGAAAAATTTAATCATTTTTTGTTTTTAATAGACATATAATGAAAAAAAATGTACAATTACTTCTCAATTTTTGGAAATGAGGCCCCCTAAATTTGGAGGCCCTGGGCCAGTGCCCCATGTGCCCGTGCCATAATCTGGCCCTGCCTATTAGGCGGGGATTTCATTCTGTCACTGTATCAAGCTTTGGTCAAATTCATTTCTTTTAACATGATTATAATATGTCTCCCACTAGAAATTTATGAGAACATAAATATGATGGGGAACTGAGCAGAGTCCACCTATGCCAACTAGTTTTATTACTTTATTTCTATATTATTTCCAAATGTCGTAGGGTAGATCCGGTGTTGCCCGCTTCGCTGGTCACTATATTTAAATGAATTCTCAAAACTACATAGAGCTTATTAATATAAAAATCTCATTAATATATATATATATATATATATATATAATAATAATAATTGAAATCGACCAAAAACCTTATTTATTTATTTATTTTTTTTGCCCCCTTAGCCAAAGAAGATATTTCGCAAAATTCCTTTATAGTTTGTGTTGGGTACACATAACCAAACCACACCCTAAAAAATCACCTTCCTGAGATCATTTAGAGCAATATCTAAATTATCCCAGGAGTTACAAATGGAAACGTGTTTTTTGTCCCCCCACCTCAAGGGAGGAAATGGGAATATTTCGCAAAATCCATTTGGGTACACATAGCACACCCAGATACCAGATAATTGTCTTCCTGAGATACTTCTAAATAGAGTTACGATTGGAAATATGTTTTTGCCCCCTCTCCCCGCCAAACTGGGAGGGAGGGAGTACTGCCCCCCTCAAGCACAGCCCCTCAACCCCCCCGTTTCATTAATGCACCTGCATTTATATAAAATTTAAATCTGTTAGTAAAATTAAAAGTTCACTTAAAATTATTCAGACAATTTCACACGCAACGTTCCTTGAAACTTATCAATCTTGATCAAACTTTTCCAGCAACAAACTTACATTAACTTCAAAATAGTACAACATTTGGATCTCCTAAAATTATTCGTTTTTAAGTCACAAGAGACACAGACAAAGATCAAACTTTAAAAAACTTGACTACGGTAATCAGGAAGCCTCAAAACGTGTAAATATACAAAAAACAAGCGATGAATATCTAGCTTAAAAACATGCATTATTTACCACATCTCTATGAGGAATTCATTTCAATTCCTGAACAACTTTCCTGCAAATGGCAAAATATTATTTATAAAGCTCATCCACTAACAACAAAAAAGAATGTTATCGCTTAAATATTTGCAGCTCTGTATATCTTTCGAAGGTTATATAAAGACCACATGATATGCCTAAATATAATCTTATAGTAATAATACATGGCCCAGTCTGAAATATACTTCCATCAATTTTCAACTATTGTCGCACTTTTATCTAGTTCTTTTGTGTAGCCCTGTAAACGAACAGTGAACGATTTCCCTACCCTATTCTACATGAGACATGTTTTTACACATATAAAAAATATATATTCGTTTCATTCGGTTTAGTGCAGTGTATAGATGTTAAACTCGACTTACTTTCAATTTCCCCCATAGACGTAATGTACTTAAATTCTCTTGGGTGTCTCTGTACACGAACCATTTGCTTCATCTCAACGAAAAGCTTAGTGTAGCATCCCTGTATCATACACATTTAGAATACCGAGTTTGGAATTTCTGCTACTATTTGCTCTTGAGCCATGCTGATAACACACACACTGAAAGACACACAGACCATTCGTTAAAAACATGATTTTCGGATTTAGGGGACCTCAAAAAGTGTAAATATAACAAAAGCTCTCGTCCGAAAATTTGACCCTAAAACAATACTTTCTCTACCATATGGGTAAGAGAAAATAAAAAATCTGGAGTGACTCCACACGACTTTCCGAACATTGAGTAATTAACAGTTTTGTAGATAAAGTAAAGAAAGAGGAGTTGTTAAACAAACAAAAGAGAGAAAAACATAATAGAGTTTTTGAATATTTCTCTCCATATATTACACGATGTTTTATTTAACGCTACTAAACTTTCAGTCCATAAATCATAATGATAAAGAATTTTTCTTTGTGTCCCTGTAAAAACCTATAAACGTTAGATTCACCAAAATGCTTATAGTTAGTGCAACAGTGATTTATAATATTCATACAAATTTTCAGCTCAATTGAATAAAGCGTTTAGATGCTATCGCACTTTTAAAAATTTGGCCCCATAGGCCATAATGATAAAGAATTTTTCTTTGTGCCCTGTGAAAAAATTGTAAGTGTTAAATTCACCAAAATCTATACAGTTCGTGCAACTGTGACCTATAACATGTGTACAAATTTTTTGCCCAGATTAATAAAGCGTTTAGACGCTATCGCGCTTTTAAAAATTTGGCCCCATAGGCCATAATGATAAAGAATTTTTCCTGGTGTCCCTGTAAAAAAACTTAAGTGCTAGATTGACCAAAATCTATAGGGTTCGTACTATGGTGACTTACAATATACGTACCAACTTTCAGCTTATTCGAACAAAGCGTTTAGACGCTAGCGTGTTCACTCACAGACATACACACACACATACATACACACACACATGCATACATCATCGTAAAAATAGTGGAAACGGACTCAGAGGACCTCGAAAGGTATAGAAACATCAAAATCTCAAATTCGGATTTTTGACATGATTGCAATACTTTCCTCACTATAGTGTTCGGAAAGTAAAAAGGAGAAAAATTAACCAAGTTAATTTTTACACTTTTTAGCTAAAAGGTAAAATGTGAAAAATTAATGTTTAGAAAATGAGTGCAAAAACGGTTGTATATTTTCAGAATGGGAAAACGGAATTAAAAGAAAGAAAGAAAAAAAAAAAAAAAAAAAAAAAAAAAAGCACCACGTAACGAATAATTGTGGAAGCAAATTTCTCCATGTGACTGTCGGCGAGATTAGGTATTGTTCGTTTTTAAGAGAGAATGGTAAAATATTTTCAATTCCTAATCTTTCTCACCCCCTCCATCTTTTAACATTATTATAACATACGAAACATTACACTTTAGGCTATCAAAGGTGCGAAGTTGAAATTACTTGTTACAGTACCAACTATTACACGACTCATATGAATAAAATGTAAATAAATACTTGGGGGACCAGAAAATAATGTCGTTTTGAATTAAAATACTGACATCGGAAATTTATCCTGGATAAAATTTAAGATATTCTTAGGTAACTTATAAGATGGTTATTTGTAAAGTACCATGTAAACACTGTTAAACAAAAATTTCCGGTTTCATTTTATTAATTCAAAACGACATTATTTTCCGGTCCCCCTAATAAATAGTTGCTGCAAGAGTGGACGTCTATTTTTTCTCCTCTGTTCTTTCTATAGAATAGAAAGACAGGCCAGTGTTTCAATGATCAATGCAAGGATGAAAGAGTTACCGTCTCAGGACAGAATTCGTTCATCAGTAGTTTTTGGCAATTTTCTGTTCTATTTAATCACAAAAAATACAGTTGAAATATGATAAATATTTATCCTTAAAAACAGTGGTCGACGAAATAATAATAATAAATCTAATAATAAAAAATGAACATTTTCACTTCTAGATCAAAGAGGTAAAATTCAGTTGTTTACTTAAGCTTCACTTAAAAATTTCTCGTGAACTGAAACAATGTATGATAATATATTTAAATTGGAAGTTTCTATAAAAATAAAATAAATAAATAATAATAAATAAAATATTATATGATTGCTATTTATATAGGGCAGTTCCTTGTTTGTAAACAAACATCTCAACTTTTATGAGTGGTTGGCAAAAAGGCTTGGGAAAAGCATAGCGATGGCGGATTACCAACGGAAAATCAATGGTGGGCGGGGCGCGGGAAAGTCGAGCGCGCTTTTTTGCCAACCACCAGACGTCACGAGGAAATGCTCTATAAATGATATTATAATTGTCTGATTTAACATTAATATTTAAATTTTGCTGTCATCGAAACAGTTTTACAAGTGTTAGACTACAAAAAAAAAAAAAAAAAAAAAAAAAAAAAAGAAGGAAAGAGAAGAAGAAGATATATTTAGTGAAATTTGTCATTAAAATTTACGTTAAAATAAAATAACATTCAAATAAAAACATCATTTCAAATAAAAATACACCACTTACTTTCTTGAGTTTTAGTAACACAGATTAACAGGGAAAAAAGCTGCCAAGAACATAAATAATAAAAGTTATTCATCCTTAAAAATATGATCGCTTCGACGATAAAAGTTTAAAATTTGAATTTTGGTCAAGTAAAAATACCAATGTTTTTAGCTGAACTGACATATATATTGCTTCCACAGTTTTATCAATAGGATTTTCCGGGTTTGAAATTGGAAAAAAAATCCATATTTTTGATGCAATTCGAAATTTTACCTAATGAGTAGATGAATGTAAAACAACCAGTGAATATCCCAAAGGAAAAGGAAATGTCGGAAAAAATGACGTTCACACATTCAGAAAGTTAGTTATTAACATAAAGGATTTTCACAATGGAAAATATTTTTGTTGACATTTTAGAAAACACTGCCATCTGTACCTTGAATTATTTTTTAAACTAAAATTGTAATTCACGTAAAAGGAAACATCGGTACGGGGATCAGCATGGCCATACTTTTTGGAATGCTACTATTGTTTTATAGAAAAATTTTGTAATCGTTTTCAGTAGTCATCTTCGATTGAATAATAAGGAGATTGTTTTATAAAAATAGTGGTGTTCAAAAAAGTGAATATGTCGACACCTGTTCATATAAAAACGTATAAAAAATACAGAGTATCCGTAAAATATTTGCCCCATTACAAAAATTCATAACTTTTGAAATTTTTAAGATAGAAGGGTAAAATGTATGTCAAATTGAAGGAAAATATAGTTTATTTATTTAACTTAGGTCCCATCGATGTGTAATAGATGTAAGAAGCGCAGTATCGAAAAAAAAAAAAAAAAAAAAAATCTGGAGTGATACCACTCGACTTTCCGAACATTGAGTAATTAACAGTTTTGTAGATAAAGTAAAGAAAGAGGAGTTGTTAAACAAACAAAAGAGAGAAAACCATAATAGAGTGAGTATTTTTCTCCATATATTACATGATGTTTTATTTAACGCTACTGAACTTTGAGCCCATAAGATCATAATGATAAAGAATTTTTCGTTGTGTCCCTGTAGAAACCTTTAAATTCTAGATTCATTCACCAAAATGCTTATATTTAGTGCAACAGTGATTTATAATATTGATATAAATTTTCAGTTCAATTGAATAAGGCATTTAGAGGCTATCGCACTTTTAAAAATTCAGTCCCATAGGCCATAATGATAAAGAATTTTTCTTTGTGTCCCTGTAAAAAAACTATATGTGCTAAATTCACCAAAATCTATACAGTTCGTGCAACTGTGACCTATAACATGTGTACAAATTTTTTGCTCAGATTAATAAGGCGTTTAGACGCTATCGCACTTTTAAAAATTTGGTCCCATAGGCCATAATTATAAAGAATTTTTCCTGGTGTCCCTGAAAAAAACTATAAGTGCTAGATTCACCAAAATATATAGGGTTCGTACTATGGGGACTTACAATATACGTACCAACTTTCAGCTTATTCGAACAAAGCGTTTAGACGCTCGCGTGTTCACTCACAGACATAGACACATACATACATCATCGTAAAAATAGTGGAAACAGACTCAGGGGATCTCGAAACGTATAGAAACATCAAAATCTCAAATTCGAATTTTTGACATGATTACAATACATTCCTCACTATAGTGTTCGGAAAGTAAAAACTGTAAATATGCTTAAATCAGGTAAAAGCCAAGGGCGTGTTATGGTTTTATGAAACTCACGAGATAAGAAACCCTATAACAATATGGCACAATAAATTAAAATTACTTGCATGAATTCCAGCGGCCGAGCTTTGTAATACCATATCATGCATCTTCTTCATTTGAACACATTTACAGTTTCTTCGATACTGTGCTTCTCATAATTGGGTCTACGTCAAAACATCGCCGGGAATAACGTCGCCCGTCAATTCATCGCCGTCAAAACATCGCTTGTCAAAACGTCGCCTAGTCAATAACATCGCCTCGACAATAACATAGCCGATAGAAAACAAAGCTTTTTTTTTTTTTTTTTGTCAATAACAATTTAATAGAGTAAACATTAGAAGGAAATTCCTTTTTTTTTTCTTTTTGGTTTGTTTGTTCAACTACAATTTAAAGATTAAATATAAATGTCAGATTGATTTTTTATGTCATGACCACACTATTTTTAACATCTTTCTTTTTTATTGCATGCTTCTGTAAACATAAAAAAGTTTTAATTTCAACTATATAATATATATGTAAATATATATATTTAAAGAAAGTACAGGAATAATGAAAACTTTCGATCACAAGTTTTCAATGGATCTACACGTTTTGAGATATCTTGAATATTTTTTAAAAGTCACTTTTAAAAAATGTCTGTGTACTTCTAAAATTTTGTAGACGCAGTATCGATTGAAGTAATTGGTAAAATTTAACCAAACTTGATACTTGGTAGACTTTGACTTAAATTTAATTTTGGGTAGATATTGGGGTGCTAACAGATGGCACTGCTATACTGTAATTTTCCCTCTTTTAATGAAAATGTATATCTCAGCTTCTATAGGACTATAAATGCACTAAACTTGGCATGTTGAATGGATGTTATGTAAAATAATGCTGATTCGATTTAAATGCAAATGGGCCGATAGCTGGCGCTACTATGGTGCAATTTAATCCCATTTAGGGGATGGCAATATCTCAACGTCTGTGATATATAACTGGACTAAACTTTATATCATGTATATTATGTAAAATTGTTTTGTTCATTTTGGGTGTGATTAGGCATGAGAGTGCAGAAAATTAAAAAAAGAGGAAACACGCGTGTTCATAAAATTAATTTCAAATGAAAAATAACGCGTGCAGGGAAAACTATACAAATGTGTTCATAAAATTTATTTGAAATGAAAAAATAATGCTCACAGGAAAAAAACTATACAAAATATTTTAAAAGTGACAAATTAAACTAAAAGAATAACACATCAGCACAATAGAACATGAGTTAAAAAAAAAAAAAAAAAGCATTAGCTAGCAATCAACATTTAATAACATTGACTGGTGGTGGAAAATGGGAAAGGGGGGTGGGGGTTAAAAAGTAGTTCATGAGTGAGAAATATTAAACACAATTCTTCTTCTTTATGGGTTCTAGAATATCAATAAAGTAAGTTTAAATATTGACATTTTTGTTGTGGATGGATAAATATTCAAAAATGAAAGGCTTCCCGCAGAATGTTTGATTGGCGATGGTTAGAGATGAAAAAAAAAAGGGGGGGGGAAATTACATGAGTGAGAAATATTGAATAATTCTGTTCTTTTATATGTCATAGAATATGATAAAGCACGTTTAAAATGAATATTGACATTTGTATTTTGGATGGGAAAAGATTGAGAATCTAAAGTTTTTCGTGGAGCGTTTGAACACTGATCGTTATTGGAGTTTGATTTTAACAAAATAGAAAATCGCAAAATTAATAAAAATCACAAAAAAGCGGAAAATCGCGGATCCGCGGAAAATTCTCATGCCTCTGATGGGGTCGAAGAGGTACTGTTATGCTGCTATCATATTTTCTATTCACAGGCAGGCTATATTTCAGTTTCTATGTTATATAAAAGGACCAAACTTCCTATGTGAGCTACATGTTATAAAAAATTACGCTAATTCGATTTGAATGCATATCGGTCCACAGATGGTGCTGCTATAATTTTTTGCGTATTTTCAGATAGCCATGTCACCATCTAGTAGTTAAAACTGCACTGACATGCAATGCAAAATATGAATTGTGAGAAGTTACGCTGAGTACATTTTTGTGCATATCAATCGATGAGATACTCTGTTATAAACAATGGCATAGAACATTTTTTGTGATGACCACAACATAGGTTTTTTTTATTACTTTCTTCATATTCAATCGAAAAAAGTTTTGATTTCGTAAACATTTTAGACTTCTTTTTTTCGATGGATTTACACGTTTTAAGAGGTCCAGAACACGATTAAATCTGTTTTAGAAAATCTTTGTCTGTCTCTCTGCCAGTACATGTGACAAAATTTGTGGCAACTATATCTCAGAAACTGCAAAGCAAAATTTAATATAAATTTATATGTAGTTGCACCTTACATAAATTAATGCCTATCAGCTTTTGGTGCAAATCGCTCAACAGATGGCGCTGCTATACTGCGATTTTTCCCAATTTAGGGAAGGCTATATCTCAAGTTCTGTAGTGAGCAATCAAACAAAACTTGGTAAGATGGTCATTATAACACATTATACTGATTCAATTTGCGTGCATATCGACTAATAGGTAGCGCTGCTATTCAAACATTTTTTTTTTTTTTTTTTTTTTTGGTCATGGAGAGGCTGTATTTTAGATTTTACTGGATATAAATGCGCAAGACTTAGTATGTAAGAAATGAAGATTATGAAACCCTTTATTAGTTCAATTTGGGTGCATATCACCCGACAGGTAACGCTTATGTGCTGCAATTTATCTTAAAAATAGGAAGGTTAAATCTCAATTTTTAAGACATATACATGCATCAAACTTAATGTATGAGATAACCACTATGAAAACGTAAGCCAAATTAATTTGGGTGTATATCGGTAGACAAGTGATATAAAACGAAGCTTACATAAAGCAAGGTAAATAATAAAAGAAAATAATCTTGTGTGTCTAACGCCCCCCCTCAACTCCACGTTTCATTATTGTAACTACATTTATAGAGAATTCAAATCTGTTATTAAGTTCAAAAGTTCATTTAAAATTATTTAGACAACTTTCACACGCATCATTCCTTAAAACTTACCAATCTTGACCAAACTTTTCTAATAACAAACGTATCCACTTCAAAATGCATCATTTGGATCGCCTGAAATTATTATTATTTTTTTTTATTTACTCTAACAGACACAGGCAAAGATCAAACTATAAAACTTGACTTCGGTATTCAGGAAGCCTCAAAACTGTAAATATACAAGAAAACAATCGCTTACAAGAAAACAATCGCTTGAATATTTAGCTTAAAAAATACATTATTTACCATATAACTTTGCGGAATTAATTTCAATTCTTGAGCAGCTTTACTAGAGATGGTAAAATATTATATGTTATAGTATACTATAGTAAAGCATTTCCACTAACAAATAAAGAAGAATGTTATGGCTTAAATATTCGCAGCCCTGTATATCTTCTGAAAGTTATGTACGCATCACATGGTGCGCATAAATATAATCCTGTATTAATAACACACGACACAACCTGAAATATACTTCCATCAATTTTCATGATTGTCGCATTATAATCTAGTTCTTTTGTGTAGCCCTGTAAACGGACAGTGAATGATTTCTATACCATATTCTACATGAGGCATGTTTTTATGCATATAATAATATATATATTCATTTCATTTGGTTTAGTGCAGTCTGTAGGAGTTAAACTCTACTTACCTGCAATTTCCCCCGTAGACGTAATGTATTTGAACACTCTCAAGTGTCCCTGTACACGAACGATTCACTTCATCTCAACGAAAAGCTTAGTGTAGCATCTCTATATGATACACATTTAGAATAACAAGTTTGGGAATCTCTGCTTCTATTTGTTCTTGAGATATGCTGATAACAAACAGACACGCACACAGACAGACACACACAGAGAGAGACCAACCGCAAAAACACGATTTTCGCATTCAGGGGGCCTCAAAACGTGTAAATATAACAAAAACTAACGTTCGAAAATTTGACCCTAAAACAATACTTTCTCTACCTTATGGGTAAGAGAAAATAATAATAATAATAAATAAATAAAAATATGGCAAAGTAAGTATTCTTAAAAATCCATTGAATTATTGTAAAATGTGCAATTTTTAACTGAAAATATTTATTTTAATAGCATTTGCTAGAATCATAGAATTATCTGTAATTCAGAAAAAAAAAAAAAACTATTATTTTCGATTAATGCATTAAAAAAAAAAAAAAAAAAAAAAAAAAAGAACAAGAACAAGAACAAGAGAGATAGGGAAAAAAAAAAAAATATAATTTCCGGAAGAGATCTAGATTCACAGATAATCTATTTTAATAGCCGCCAGTTTGGTTGCAAGTCTGAGTCCGCTGCTTAGAAAACCAGACAGCCTATCCTAAATAATAACTTATTCGGCTATGTTTTTGTCATCGATGATTTTAACACAGCGATGTTTTTGCGGCGATGTTCTGTCGTCCATGTTTTGACGTGCGATGTTTTTTCCGGCGATGTTATGACGCGATACCTCATAATTACAACACATGAATAGGACCTGAAATAAATAAATAAATAATAACTTGATATATCTCCCCTTAGATTTAAGATGCATTTCACTCTTTTGATTAAAAAAATTAAGAAGTTATAAATTTTTTATGGGTAATTTGCAGGTATTATAGGCATTTTCTTAATAGCTCAACTTCACTTTAGCCAGTTGAATTGATAATAGGTTCAACAAAAATTAGTTAAAAAGTTATATTTTCCAATAAACGATTTTTTCTATGTCCTATTTATTTATTTTAATTTAGTAAAATACTTGTACTTTCCAAATATTTCTCTAAAGTATTCAAGTGTTCAGTAATTTAAGAGTAGAGAATAAAAAATTAGTCGAATTATGTTGTTTGATTTAAGCAATCAGGTAGAAATGCACATTATCTATAATAATAAAAGAAGATGTCTGTCTGTCTGTCTGTCTGTCTGTCTCTCTGTCTGTCTGAGCATCTATACGTTCAGCCCCTACTGAACGCAGAAGTATAAAATTTGACATACGTGTGCTCAGAAGCCTTCCCGAGTTGATAGTGAAAACAGAATTTAAAAATTTTAATTAGTTGCGGAGATATTAATTAAAATGTCGACCCATGTCGATGGAAAAATGACCGAGAAAAAGAAACTTTCTATCAGCAGACGATTTTCTAAGCTGTCTGGATCGGAAACAAAACACATGGAGACAACGGTCTGCGATAAAAAAGGAAATGAATGTAACCAATTAAGATATCACGTGCTTCATAGTGGGGATAAAAATTTCAATTTTCAACCTTTTTCAAATTTTCATTCACGTTACATTTGAATTAATATTTGGCCTAGACAGCATATTATAAAGCTACTGTTCAATTTTCATGAAAATATATGAATAAATAAAAAAAATGACGTATTTATTGGAAAAAGATTAAGTTTTCTTTTATACTTTGCAGTATTTTAAATTGAGATATGCTGTTGAAATTTCGTAGTATTTGGTTTTAATGCCCGATAATTCGATTGTGAATATTTTTGAAAGAGTACGATTATTAGGGAGGGCTTGAGGAAGGGGGAAAAGGGGCAAAAATTTGAAATTGGTTGGTATATTTAGATTTTAAGGCAAGGTAAATCGAATGCGAATATTTTCGAGTGTAAAATTATTATTATCGGCGGAAAGTGGGGGGGAGAGCGAAGGGGCAAAGATGTAGAAAAGGAACGGCAGTTTCGGAAACGGGGATAAGGCGCCGCAGGCGCCACCGAGCGGCACTTAGCTAAAGTCAGAAATTTGAAAGATCATAACATGGTGAGCGAACAGTCTGTTTCAGATATTGAAAAGGGAAGAGGGCGCCGAAGGCGCTACCGAGCGGGAATTTACTGCGATTTCAATAAGCTATTTTCACGATATATCAATAAGCTGTTATTAGACCTGAAACGGGAAAAAGGCACCGCAGGCGCCACCGAGCGGGAGTTTCGTAAAGTCGGATTTTTTAGGGATCGCGAACCAGCTGGTCGCCGAAGGCGGCTAGTTATTAATAAGAGTAGATTCTAATCATGTAAGATATTTCCGTCATAAACTACCACTTATAATTTCTGAGTCTTTTCTTATAATAAATATTTCATCTTGTCGAGATACGCGAGTGACTTCATTAAAAAAAAAAAATGTATTTTTAATAAATATTTTAAGAAAAGTAAATTATTTAAATATTTCAGAGTAGGTCAAAATGAAGAACCCATCGTTTTCAACTAATCCATATAAAACACGAATTAAATGATAAAATTTTCACGAATTTGGAATAAAACAATATATTATCTATCTATTTATTTATTTATTTTTAATAACAAGTTGCTAAAGGTCCAGCCAGTTTGTAATCAGATGCATTTCTGCAAATTTTATTGCCTAATTATCATTACCGTTAATGGAGTTTTCTGTTAATTTTCTTCATTTCTCATGACGTGCATGTTTTCTCCTTAATCTCCCTAGAGTAAAGCGACTGATTGATGAAAACTAAAATAAATAAATAAAGATTTCCAAACATCGAATTTAGGCTTTTTAAATCATCGAATATTCTTTTTTTTTTCTTTTACAATTTTATCAAAGGGAATCGTTATCAACTATAATATACAAATACGATGTTGTTATTAAACGCTTCTGATTGAAATAAAAAGGTGTATTTTTTACTTCAATCGAATAATTGGTTTAACCCTTTCAGTCGCAGTGTTCCCACTGATGAAACACCTAATTTTAATTCTTAAGTGCAAAAACTCACCCCGAAAATTTTTTATCAAAATTTTACATTTATAACATAGCATTAAAGGCCCTTTTTTTTAAAACTGAAAATTTAAAATTTCTTTTACTTTAATTTTGTTCGTAAATTCCGGTGGCAGTGTAATTTAAATGATCCGAATTATCCTGCGCCGCAAAGGGTTAAAAAACATTAAATAAAAACCCCATTTTAACTTTAAAATTATATACATACCTTCTTCATGTTGAATTGATTTTCCTTTTCTTGCATTGTATTTAACTTCAGAGAACTTTTATCATTTTTATAAATTTCATCAATTTAAAATTACATTAACTGCCTCACGAACTATATCTATTTTGGTTTATTCGTAATCTTTTTTTTTTTTTTTTTTTTTGTATTTTTTCTATTTCATATTATTCAATGTTTCTTGTTTTCATATATTCAATGTTTGAAAAGGTTTTCAATATATTTCCATTCTGAAGTATGACGCTGCTATTGCGTGAATATTTTGGAATGTTTTTATTTATCTCTCTGCATGCAAAATTTTGCATTTTCTGTTATTTTGGCATGCTCATGTTTGGCAAATTCTAATTAATAAATTTAGTTCACTAATACATGATTTGTTATGCAGCATTTGCGTAACTTTCATTGTATTATTGTTAATTCTAAAACTACCTTCTTCATGTTGAATTGATTTTCCTTTTCTTGCATTGTATTTAACTTCAGAGAACTTTTATCATTTTTATAAAATTCATCAATTCAAAATTACATTAACTGCCTCACGAACTATATCTACTTGGTTTATTCGTAATCTTTTTTTGTATTTTATATGTATTTTTTCTGTTTCATATTATTCAATGTTTCTTGTTTTCATCTATCCAATGTTTAAAAAGGTTTTCAATATATATATAAAAAGTATATATATATTATACAAAATACACGTGAATAATAAATATATTTCTTTTTGTGTCGGGAAAAAAAAGTGTAACAATTTTATTTTATTTAAATTGGGGGACTGGACAATTATTGTATTGCATTTCAAAACTTTTACGTATTTAAAAATCGATTGTTAACTATTGGATTGACAAGTAGTAAAATAATTAAGTTAAACAAATGTCTCTTATTTCTAAGAAAAAATTAAAACCATTTAAAAATTTGATTTAAAAAATAAATAAATAAATAAATAAAAATATTAAAATGTTTTAATTAGCCCCCTTAAAATAATACATATATATATATATGCATCATGAATATTACTTATGGAGTCAATTTTATTAAAGGGTTACATGGATTTCGAAGGTTAAATATAAGCATATTTTCTCTCTCTCTCTCTAAGTATAATAAATATAATTTTTCATTCAAAATTTTAGGAATATAAATAAGCAATATTTAAACTATGTTTTATAAAATTTTCATTGAAAAATTTGAAAAATCAGCCGGTGAGTCCTGGTTTCTGGAGATCTTTCAGAAAAGCGGTGAACACGATTTCTCACAAACTAATGCACCGATCTTACTGAAATTCTGCACACTTTTTCAAAATGGAATTGACTAGTGCTTGTACGAAATAAATAAATAAATAAATAAAACTAAATAATAAATAATAAATAAATAAATAAATAAATAAAACTAAATAAATAAATAAATATGAAGTTTTAGCTGAATTGTATGCAATGCATAAACAATACAATTTTCGATACATTTTACCACTTTGTTTACAACTTTGTAAAATAAGTTGCAATCGGGAAAAAAAAAAAAAAAAAAACCCCTTGTTTAAGCACTAGTTATTAGTCAATTCTATTTTGAAGAAGTATGCAAAATTTAATAAGATCGGTGCATTAGTTTTTGAGAAATTGTGTCCATCGCTTTTCTAAAAGGTCTCCGGAAACCAGAACCCACTGACTGAATTTTCCAAATCTTTTAATGAAAATTTTATAAAATATTGTTTAAAGTTTATCTTAGATTTCGAAACCCGTGTAACCCATTAACTGAAGCTTTTCGTAGACAATCGGAATAAAAATTATGGAGTAAACTATTATTTAGACATTCTTGCAGTTAAATAAATTTGAATTTAATTCCTTTGGTTTATTTGTTGGTAAGGGATTTTAATGAAGATTTTACTTCATTCAGGATGTGGGAAAGAATTCACTGAAGGATTAAAAATTATGGACCTGGGTTTACGAACTAATCGAAACCACTGTACGAAAATAGATGCAGTTTTTTCCATACCAGTATGTACAGTTATCACATGCCTTTATATAGAAAAATAGCCCTCCCCCCCCTCCTTAAAAATAAAAAAAAAGTTTGTAATCTATAAAATAGTTCTTTCGTACTAAATTAAGTCCTGTCTCTAACTGAGTTTTGCTTTTTAAGCAAACAATGTTAAAATTTGCTAAGTAACTTATATTTCATTCTGTGTATAATGTGCTTCAGACTGAAATAAATAAATAAATAAACTATGGAACAAATACACTTATATCTCAAATTTTACCGAATCAGTTGAAATACGTGCAGCAAAATAAATTCATTTTTTGGTACTTTTACGAACTAAAATTAAGCCTTATACATTGCATTCCATTCGCTTTATTAACACTTTTGCGACCGCATGTTTTGGTCTTTTTGACAGTAAGGTCCGCCTGTGGGCGTTAATCTCCCATGTTACAATATTTCAGAACAAAATTTTCTATATTCAGATTCATATTAGAAATTTATATACATTATAATTATAATCTTTCGAATCAAAGTATTTATATCCATAGTATATTGTGTACAAATATGAATATTGTGTATATTTTTAAGAAAATAATGACATACAAATTGGAAAAGAAACGCCCACTGGCGGAGTTACAGATTTTCAAATGACGTGAATCTACGTTAGCCGAAAGTATTAAGGAGGGAAAAAAAAAAGAAAGGAAAAAGGAAACACTTGAAATATCATAAACGTGTATTAATTTCGTGTAATCTCTGTCGGAAAAGGAAGTGATGGGAGAAAGGAAGTAAATGCAAAATTATCTCTTTGAAGCACTTGAAAGTTGAAAATTTAAGTTATTTATGAAGTTTTTAAAGAAATAACCCCAAGAAAAATAAAGTGAAGACAGAATCCTGCATATAGTACTGTGAATATCAAAGCTCTGAACTATTTCTAGAAGTACCTGGTTCATGTTAATCAACAGAATCCGTTTGAAGCACAACATTTGAATTGGATTAAGTGAAAGACTTAAAAAATGTTTAGGTAACGCGTCAGTACTTATTTTTAATGAATATTTGAATTTAATAAAATAATTCTTTTTAGCACGTACCAAAATAAAGTGATAATATTAATTTAAGTACTCCGTTGAATTGGCTTACGGTAAACATTTAAGGGGACATACGACCCTAAGAACTTCAAAAAACATCGATTTAATTATAGTCTTTTTTTAAGTAAATTATTGTTAACTAATCTTCATTGGGCATGTCTAATTGTTACCTATAAGCGTATTATGCATTTTGGAATATAATTTGAATTCTGTGGTGAATTATTTAATAGTTTATGTGTTAATAAGAAATGTTTTTTTTTCACCTTGCGCGAAGGATATCTCTGAAACTATTTAATATTTTTTCTTGAAATTTTCACAGGTTATGTAACATATCAGATCCTTCAAACTGAACCTAAATTTTCAAATTTAGGTTAAAAAAAAAAAAAAAAAAAAAAAAATATATATATATATATATATATATATATAAAGGTTTAAAGATCATTTATTTTTTAATAAAATCTGAAGTATTACCTGTATGAAAAATAGGGGGGGGGGGAATACAAATTTAGGTTCAGTTTGAAGGATCTGATATGTTACATAATCTGTGAAAATTTCAAGAAAAAATATTTAACAGTTTCAGAGATATTCTGCGCGCAAGGTGAATAAAACACATTTATTATTAACACATAAATTATTAAATAATTCACCACAAAATTTAAATTACATTCCAAAATACATAATAAACTTATAGGTAACAATTAGACATGACCAGTGAAGCTTAGTTAACAATATTTTACTTAAAAAAAATATTATAATTAAATTGATGTTTTTTGAAGTTGTAAGAGCCGTATGTCGCCTTAAGGGGTTCGATTTCGATTACAACTAAAAGGTACTGCCTTATAGTAGGTAAATCAGTTAGTTTTTAGCTGAATTATTGAGATAGAAAAATAAATTTACATGGACTACAAGTGAGAAATTATTTCCACACTTTAACGAAAGAATTTCGTAATATAAACGTAACAAACGTTTACAAGTTAGTTCCCAAACAATGTTATTTTCCCTCAAAATTCGTCTTTCCTTTGGGATTTCATATATAGTTTTACTTTCATTTCATGAATAATTACCTAAACGTCAGTGAATGCCTTCCCATAAAATTCAAAAGTTTTTTGATGTGTGTCTGTGTGTCTTGCAACAGTGGTCCCCAAAATCGCCGATTGACTTGAATATTGGTACAAATATTCATGACCACACGAAATTAGCTGTATAGATTTTTTGTGTATATTGTGTTTGTAGTTTGTTTACAGGGACATTCTTCTATATTTCGTATCATTATAGTCTAAGACGAAATTTCTTTTAAGCATACTTTAACATGAGTACACTGAATTCAACATAATCATTTTAATATCCGTTATTAAGGTCCTTAAAAGCATGGTTTTTGTAGAAAATAGTTTTCGTAGATTTTATAACTGATCTACAGGACTACACAAAAGAATTTCAGTACATGATGTAATCATTCATCAATTGACTTAATACAAATGTTCACGAGTTGCATGAAGCTGTATAATTTTTGGTGTAATCGTATTTATGGATTGTGTGCAGTGGCACACAAAAACAATTTGTGCCATTGCGGTCTAGTGACACGGTATTTCTTGTAAATGCAATTTATAGATGGTTACACAGCAGTGGTTATACAGCATCACCATTCAACGTAATGAAATTAAGAAATGTTATTAGAATGCTTAAAAACATGTTTTCTATGGAAAATGATAGGCATAGTGTTATAATTAGTTTACATGACTACAAAAAGGAATTCCGATCTATTATATATTTATCGAATTGACTGGAGATTTGTCAGAAACATTTATAAGTTGTAAATGGAATAGTTTTTGGTGTATATAATGTTTGTAGATCGTTTAAATGTGGCCCAAAAAAAAAACTTTGATACATTATGGTCTATAGATGACATTTCATTTAAGTGCATTTTAACTTCATCAAACTGTAATCAATGTAATGAAACGTTATCATAATGTTATTCGAATACTTAGAGAAGCACGATTTCAGTAAAAAGTGCTGTGCATAGAATTATCATTTTAGTTTCTAGGTTTTCACAAAGAATTTCGATACGTTTTATAATCATTCAGTTAATTGGAAATTTGAAACAAGTATTTAGGAGTGTAAAGGTTGATATTTTATTTATTTATTACCAACTATGCGAAAAATACCAGAGCCGGGAATCGAACCCGGGCACCTCCGCTTAACGCACGGATGCTCTACCACTGAGCTACCCTGGCTGACAACCAGCTTGGCATTTCTCACATAATATACGTTGGCTCATAATATACGTATATTATGTGAGAAACGCCAAGCTGGTTGTCAGCCAGGGTAGCTCAGTGGTAGAGCATCCGTGCCTTAAGCGGAGGTGCCCGGGTTCGATTCCCGGATCTGGTATTTTTCGCATAGTTGGTAATAAATGAAAAAAATATCAACCTTTACACTCCAATTTGATTTAAATAAATATTCACGGTTGATGAATTCACGAATAAAAATTTCTAAAGTATTTAGGAGTTATACGGAATTAACTGAATAGGTTTTTTGGTGTATATAATGTTTACGGTTTGGGTACAAAAGTACACAAAATGTTTCAATGCATTTAGATTTCAAGACGGCATTTCTTTTATGAGCATTTGATCACCGTTGTACTGTATTTAACAAAATGAATTTAAAATACATTGTTAAGATGCTTAAAAGCGTGTCTTAAATAGATAGTATTAATTATTAACAAATGTGAGAGGGAAAGAGGAAAAAAAAAGAGATTTTTTAAATTTCAAATTTTTTTAACCATGTATACTGTCGAGATGTAGAAATGTGTCAGTGTTTGACCCCAAATTCACAGTCTTTCAGTCCTATATTCAACCAGATTTCATTTTTTTCATAAAATTGATAGATTGCAGAAGATAATTTTTTTGAGACAGAGCTCTTGAAGTTGAATATGAAAATTTAGAATTTAATATTTTTTAAGGCGCGTAACATATAGGAAAATTCAGGGGAAGATATATGAACCAGAGGCTGGAAGTACAATGAAAAAAGAAATTGTACCAGCTTCTAGTTAATTTTAATGAAGAAACAACGTATTTTAGTAATTATACAATTAGTATTTTAATAATTATGCAGTAATTCGTCATAGTGGAACTCTTATCCATTTTAAATATCAACCAAATAAAACTAAATAGATTCTATCGCTTTCTTTTCGTGATTTTTAAAAGCAATCTTTTTTTAAAACACATTTTATAATCTAAACTAATGAGCCGAACCATTACGACGTTCCTGATATTTTTCAATAATTTCGCCTGGATAATATAGATTTTGGAATGTTACAGTCGGCAGCAAAATTATTGAAGCCCACATCCACACCTTTCATATATATTTGTTTAGTTTGATCGCTAATTTTTACTATTAACTTACTTATTTATAAAGAGTATAAGTCTAAGATATAAAGACTCGACAAATATTTACTTCACAAAACAGTATTAAGTGCCATCTTTGCAGTAGGAATTACTGCCAGTGCTTCAGTAATTTTGCTGCCGACTGTATTTAACTGTTGTTAGACAGACTTACTTCAGTTATGACAGACTTACTTTGACAGTAATTCGTTATAGTAGGATTATTAACCATCTAAAATATCAACCAAATAAAACTAAATAAATTCTATCGCTTTGTTTGCATGATTAAAAAAAAAAAAAAAAAAAAAAAAAAAAAAGTATTTCAATATCTAAACTAATGAGCCGAATCATTATGACGTTCCTCATATTTTGCAATAATTTCGCCTGGATAGTGTAGATTTCGGAATGTTATTTATTGCTGCTAGACAGACTTACTAGAGGTCTGCACGGGCCGAAATTTTCAGACCCGGCCCGGCCCGTTGGAAAGATTTGCTTACCCGGCCCGGCCCGGTATGAAATAGAAAAATTCGGCCCGGTCCGTTTTTTTTGCTGGAGTACGGCCCGGCCCGGACAAAAAGCGACAAAATCAGGCCCGGCCCGATTCAAAAATATGTAAAATTACCAAAAAAAAAAAAAAAAAAAAAAAAAACATGCCTTTCTACGAAAAAGATTTTTAGTGTGTGTTTTGCAGAGGTTTTATATAGCTAAGCAATAGAATGTTCTTTAACAAAACTGCTGAATGTTTGCAAGATATGTATATATAAACAGTATTTCATAATTACAGACGTACAGAAGGCATAAAGACAGACAGAAAGTCAAATCGAAAATATTAGTATTCCTCAAACAATATAGGAAGATATTTAAAATGGTTAATAGTACTAAAAATACACTTTCAACCACTTCCTCTTATATACCGTAATGTATCCGAATCTTTCATGTGATCCGGTAAACAAAACTTTAATGCTAATACAACCATATTCAATAGAAAAGATGCTTCTGCACATGCTAAAATTGATGCTACTTTCATCCAGTGCCCCAGAGAAAAGAAAAAGAAGCTTTAGAGGAAAAGTTACAACGGAAGGATTTTTATAACCTTCATACCACCTAAACACTACAGACCATAGAAAACAAAGCCTTATATACAGTAACGTATCTAATTTCTTTTGTTTGTTACATGTACGCAAACTGGTAGTAAGATGGATATTATTTTGAATTAGAAACCATCTAATATTATTTTAAATAAACTATATTAATTTCGAGACATGTTTAAAATGTTTGCGGAAAATCAGATCGCGAACAGTCAAGCTGATAGACAATTAAATTGTAGTTACAGACACCTTTTAACAAAATAAAATTTTATGTGACATACCAGACTGTAAAATTATGTAAAATAAATGACTGAAAACGTATTTTATCATTTTCCTTTTTCGTTGATTAACGAGGAATTTAGAAAAAGAATCGGGCCGGGCCGGGCTCGGGCTTGAAATTTCCTCCAAGCTCGGCCCGGCTCGAGTACACTAAAAAAATATTGAGCCCGAGCCCGGCACGGCCCGAACCTACAAAAAAATTTTAAGCCCGAGCCCGGCCCGGCCCGAGAGCAAATTGAAAAATTCGGCCCGTGCAGACCTCTAAGACTTACTTCTGCGTAGGATGGGAAAGACTGTTGATATAAACGATTTTGATTGGCAGTAGAATATAATGCTCCGTCGGACAATCCGAAAAGTCCTAAAATAATCTATTTTAGGGTTTTTCGCGACCTGTTACTGTTAGTAGTCATGCAGAATCTTTGAATGATGGTGTAAAACAAGAATAGGTGGAACGATGATGGACGTTCACGCACTATTAAAGGGGGGGGGGGACACCAAAGATTGCTCTGCATGGTCTAGCAAAATCGGTGGGTGACAGGGCTCAGCTGACAGTATTATACAATGTAAGTACAAATAGGAGTATTTTAGAGTACGCAGATACACCCCACTAGTCTCTCTATTTGCAAAAGTTATTTATTACCAGTTACGCCTACACTGAACTCGAGAACACCATGACTGAACCATGGATAAATCAAAGCTATTTGCTTTGTCGGTTGTTGACGATACTTTATGAGTGGACTGTATTCAATAATTACTATTCTGAAGCTATTACTTCACAAACATTTAATTAAAGTATTATTTACATATATACAATTTATAGATGACGTATTATTAACGTATTCAAATATGTTGACACCATAGTCAACGCAAACTATAGAAAAAGGTGAACCATATCACCGAACAAGATAAACAAGAGAGATGTTACTCTTGAACAGGGGAACAGCCCCGGCTCACCGCTCGCAGAGCAGTGTTGAGCTATACGAGGACCGAAGTCCCCGTAGGGCTGTCCCGAGAAGATCCCCCTGCACGCAGGAGGATCAAAAAAAAAAAAAAAAAAAAAAAAAAAAAAAATTACAAAACAAAGTTGGTCAGCATGCCGAACCCAGCCGGTCCCACGCGACAGTTGGCATGCTGACTACGGTTAATGCTGTGCATGAAGAACTGGTGAAAAAAGTTCATCAAGAAAAAGTAGGTTGACTTCAGTTGCCAGGGAGTATTCCCTCACGCGACAAGGGGCAGCTGTAGTGATATCAGATCTTTCTGCTAATCAGCAGCAGTACAGGCAACCAAGTACTGAGTTTTAAAAATAGAAATTAAAACAATAATAAAGATAAAATAAAATAAAGTAAAATAAAATAAAATAACGAAAAACAATACAACTGCTCCGCTAAAGCGGGAATACAAGTGAACAAGAGATGCGCATATAGCCAAACTAAGGTGAGCGGCAACATACCGGCCCACCTTGAAACATTGTTTCAAAATTACAGTTCTAATATGTAATAGCATAATTATAATTAATTATACGAAAATATTATATATGCAATTTAAATAATAAAACTTATACAAGAGAAATATTAATAACATTGTAAACAATAAAATAATACAAATGAAATACAATAAACAAATTAAATTTAACTATATACATTATTCATTTTCAAACAATTTTTTTTTTTTTTTACTTTTCTGAAGGTAAAAGAGCAATTTTGGAAATAGGTCGTTTATATGTCCCATTTCTTGTTTTAACCGAAACTACGCGTATTTTGTTATCCTTTCCTGGAATAATTTCTACTATTCTACCCAAAATCCAACTACATATGGGCAAGTTTTCTTCCTTTAATAGTACCATATCCCCATTTTTAATGTTATTTGTTTCAAATTTCCATTTGTTTCTTTGTTGTAACGTATTTAAATAATGACATTGCCATTTTTTCCATATCCCTTGAACTATTTTAGTTAATTTTTGCCAGGTATCTAATCGATTATCTGGAATGCCAGAGAACTCGGTTCGATCACCGCTGTGATGGGTCGACCAACTAAAAAATGACCGGGAGTCAAGACGTCCAAATCTTCGATATCGTTTGAAAGGGGGGTAAGGGGTCGAGAATTGAGGATTCCCTCAATTTGACAAACAACGGTTAAGAATTCCTTATATGTTAATTTAGCGTTTCCTAATGCGCGTTTCAAATGATACTTAAACGATTTTACGCCTGCCTCCCATAGCCCTCCAAAATTTGGGGCACGGGGTGGCAGAAATTTCCAATTAATATTCTCTGAATTTAAAAAATTAGTAAGGTTTTCATCAGGCTGAGTAGCTAATCTATGTAACCTTTTTAACACTTTCCAACAAGGTTGAAAAGTGTTTATGCATTGGGTTTGTCTGTCTGTCTGTCTGTCTGTCCGTCTGTCTGTCCGCGCTCTAACTCCCGTAAATATTGATGGAATTTCTTGAAACTGATATATGTTATTCAAGTTCACTATCGGATGTTCCCTATTGAAAATGGAATTTATATCTCTACTGGTTTGTGTACAGGGACCCCCGAAAATATTTCAAAGCATTGTGTTCTATGAGAGGAATTTATATAACCATATTTTCATACCCTTACTCTACAAAAATCTTAATGAAATTGAAATACGTTATACAAGTTCACTATCGGATGTTCCTTGTTGAAAATGGAGTTTATACCTCTACTGGTTTGTGCACAGGGACCCCCTAAAATATTTCAAAGCATTGTGTTCTATGCGAGGCATTTCTATAAACCATATTTTCATACCCTTACTGTACAAAAATCTTAATGAAATTGAAATATGATATACAAGTTCACTATCGGATGTACCTTGTTGAAAATGGAGTTTTTACCTCTACTGGTTTGTGTACAGGGACCCCCTAAAATATTTCAAAGCATTGTGTTCTATGAGAGGCATTTCTATAAACCATATTTCCATACCCTTACTTTACACAAATCTTAATGAAATCGAAATATGTTATTCAGGTTCACTATCGGATGTTTCCTGTGTAAAATGGAGTAAATACCACCACTGATTTGTGTACAGTGACACACAAAAGTATTACAAGAGCATTGTGTTCTATGAGAGGCTATAAACCATATTTTCATACCCTTACTGCACACAAATCTTAATGAAATTGAAATATGTTATTCAAGTTCACTATCGGATGTTTCCTGCATAAAATGGAGCAACTACCACCACTACAGGGACACACAAAACTATTCCAAAGCATTGCGTTTTATGAGAGATATTTCTATAAACTAAATTTTAATAGCATTAGTTTGCACGAAGTTTTATGAAATTAAAATGTCTTATTTATAAGTACAAAAGAAAATGCTTTGCATAGAATACAGCATGATTAGCATTAGATTTACAGGGTGACACAAAAATATTCAGTTATATAAAGAGCTATTAATAAATATTTGCTAAAAGTGTACTTTCGTTTACATTAAGCGTTTTTAACCCTTTCTAACATTTTTAACACTTTCCAACAAGGTTGAAAAGTGTTAATTACTTCGGTCTGTCTGTCTGTCTGTCCGTCTGTCTGTCGCTCTGTGCTCTAATTCCCGTCAATATTTGTGGAATTTCTTGAAACTGATATATGTTATTTAAGCTCACTATCGTATGTTCCCTGTTGAAAATGGAGTTTATACCTCTACTGGTTTGTGTACAGGGGCACCCGAAAGTATTTCAAAGCATTGTGTTCTATGAGAGGTATTTCTGTAAAACATATTTTCATACCTTTACTGTACACATATCTTAATGAAATTGAATTATGTTATTCAAGTTAACTATTCGATTTTTCCTGTGTAAAATGGATTAAATACCAACTCTGTTTTATATACAAGGACACTCAAAAGTGTTCTAAAGCATTGCGTTCTATGAGAGATATTTCTATAAATCAAATTTTAATAACTTTACTTTCCACGAAGATTTGTAATATTAAAATATGTTATTTATATGCACAAAAGAATGCTTTACATAGAATATAGCATGATTAGCATTAGATTTACAGGGTGACACAAAAATATACTGTTATATTAAGAGCTATTATTAAAAGTTTGCTAGAATTCTACTTTCGTTTACATTAAGCGTTTTTAACACTTTCAAGCATTTTTTTAAATTGTGACTATGATATCAATTTGTGTATCTGTCCGTCTGTCTGTCTGCCCGAGATCTAACTCCCGTAAATATTTATGGAATTTTTTGAAACTGATATATGTTATTCAAGTTCCCTATCGAATGTTTCCTATTGAAAATGGAGTTTATACCTCTACCGGTTTGTGTACAGGGACACCTGAAAGTATTTCAAAGAATTGTGTTCTATGAGAGTATTTCTATAAACCATATTTTCATACCTTTACTGTACAAAATCTTCATGAAATTGAAATATGTTATTCATGTTCACTATTGGATGTTTCCTATATAAAATAGTTTTCATACCACCACTAGTTTATGCACAGGGACACTCAAAAGTACTCCAAAGCATTGCGTTCTTTGTGAGATATTTCAATAAATCAAATTTTAATAACTTTACTTTCCACGAAGTTTTAGGAAATTGAAATACGTTATTTATATGGACAAAAGAATGCTTTGCAGAGAATATAGCATGGTTACCATTAGATTTACAGGGGGACACAAAAATATTCAGTTATATTCAGAGCTTTTAATAAAAAATTGCTAGAATTGTACTATCGTTTACATTAAGCGTTTTTGACACTTTCTATCATTTTTTTAGTCTGAATATAATTTCAGTTTGTGTATATGTCTGACTGTTCTTCTGTCCGTCTGTCTGTCTCTCTGTCTGTTTTCCTGCGCTCTAATTCCCGTAAATATTTATGGAATTGCTTTAAACCGATATATTTTATTGAAGCTCACTATCGGATGTTCCCTATTGAAAATGGAATGGATACCTCTTCTGGTTTGTGTACAGGGACACCCAAAAGTATTCGAAAGCATTGTGTTCTATGAGAGGAGTTTCTATAAATCATATTTTAATACCTTTAATGTACTGAAACTTTAATGAAATTTTAATATGTTATTCAATTTCCTATCGGATGTTTCCTATGTAAAATAGAGTACATTTCTAACTGGTTTGTGTTCAGGGGCACTTGAAAGTACTCCAAAGCATTGTGTTGTATGAGAGTTATTTTTATAAACCAAATTTTAATAATTTTATTTTCAACAAAGCTTAATGCAATTGAAATATATTATTCGTATGCACAAAATAGTGTGCCTTCTATGTAATATAGTATGGCTAGCATTAGATTTACACGGCCACAGAAAAATAATCACTTACATTAAGAGGTATTAACAAAAATTTGCGGGAATTGCACTTTTGTGTACATGAGCGTTTTAACACTTTCTTATAATTTTAGTGGGAATATGATTTCAATTTGTGCATCTGTCTGTCCGATTGTCTACCTTTCTATCTGTTTGTCTCCGGCTCCTATCATCCGTGAATATTTTGAGATTTTTTAAAAAATGATACACTCAAGTTCCCTATTTAACATGTCATTAATAGGTCCTGTACAACTAGTTTGTTTACAAGGACAACAGCAACAACAAAAATAAAAAAAAAAAAGCCAATGTATTACGTTTTAGGACAGAAAATTTTAGAAGTTATATTTAAAAAACTTTCTACTACAAAAATCTTAAGAACATTGACATGTATTATTAATATTCTAAAATGTTGTTTTGTATAGAATATGATATGATTAACTTTCAGATTTACAGGACTACAGTAAAATATTCAGGGATTTTAAAAGCTGTAATTATAATCTAACGGCTGCATTTTCTTTTGCGTTAAGCCTTTTTAACACTTTCCAAAATGCCTAAGAGTAATTTTAAAATCAATTATTCTATCTGTATGTTTTTCAGTCCTTCTGTCTGTTGTGCGATGACGTAGGCAAAGAACATTAATAGTTATTCGATACAACAATTGTGTACAGTTGGAAAGTGTTGCTAATCAATGCGTACTGCAGGATTTTTCTTTCTTGTTAATTCATTATTTGCACTAACAAAATTTGTTGCATTGTCACTGAATAATGTTTGGGCTTTGCCTCGTCTAGCAAAAAATCTTTTTAAAGTTGCGATAAAAGCTTCGTATGTTAAATCGCTAACTACCTCTAGATGCACGGCTTTAGTAGGTATGCAAATAAAAATACAAACAAAATTTTGTTATAGATTCCTTTTCTTTGACCCCGATATTTAATTAAAAAAGGGCCACAGAAATCTATACCGGTACAATAAAATGGATGAGTCACATTTACTCGTTCCTTTGGCAAATTTCCCATAAGTTGATTGACCGTTAAAGGTTTAATTTTGTAACACGTTACGCAGTTACGAAATATTTTCCGAGCTAAAGATCTCCCACTAACTATCCAATATTTTTTTCTAACGTGGTATAACAAGGCTTGAGGTCCTACATGAAAGAATTTTTTATGGAAATGTTCCATAATCATGGAAGATAATTTATGGTCGTGGGGCAACAAAAGGGGATGTTTACTATCAAAATTTAAATTAGCATTTTCCAGCCTTCCACCCACTCTTAGGAGTCCCTGAGAATCTAAAATTGGATTAAAACAATTTAATTTACCTGATACGGGCTTCCTTTTTTCTAAGCAGATCAATTCTGCGGCAAACTGTGTATACTGTACCTGTCTAATTAACTGCACTTCTGTGTCGTTTAATTCGGTGCTTCGGAGTGGTCCAGTTACTCTATTTACCTTTGCTCTTGTATTCCTAATAAATCTAAAAATAAAACTACATATTCTAATTAATTTACAAAAATTATTTGTTAATGAAAACAAATGATTATAAAAGTTCTGGGGAGAATCCGTAGATTGAATTAATCCACACAACACTGCAGGGTTAGCGACACCCTGGTGATTATTTTTCAATTCACTCATCACAATACTATTATCACTGGGGGACAGATAGTCAGAGTCATTGTTTATGATACTACTGGATATACTTAGAAAGTCTGGTCCCTGCCACCACAACTGATTATCCATTAAATCGGTGGTAGTTAGACCTCGTGAAATTAAGTCTGCTGGATTTTCCGCAGAGGACACATGGTTCCATGTGAAGTTTTTAGACAGTTCTTGAATTTTGGCAACCCTGTTGCCAACAAATGTTTTCAATTTCCAAGGCTCGGTTTGGATCCAGGCAAGAGCTATTTGAGAGTCTGTATAGAGATAAATATTATTGATTTGTAACCTCAAAGATTTCAAAATTTTCACAATTAATTTGCATAACAAAAGACAACCAGATAACTCGAGTCGAGGGATAGAAACAGTTTTTAGAGGTGCAACTTGAGATTTGCTGCTAACCAAATTGGAGACAATATCAGAATTATGAATAGACTGAATATACACGGCTGCTCCAAAAGCTAATGACGATGCGTCGGCGAATCCGTGTAAGTTTATTTGTTGTGCTTCAGGAATTAAAACATAGCGATTTATTCTAAGTTGTTCAAGAGCTTTTAACGAAGTGGCGAATTCTAGCCAATTTTGAGTAATAGGGCTTGGAATAGGGTCATTCCAGTCCAATTTTAATTTCCATAGTTCCTGCATAAACAACTTGGCTTTGACAATAACAGGACCGATGAGACACAATGGGTCGAAAATACGAGCAATGTCTGATAAAATGCTTCTCTTTGTCATAGACTTTAACTGACACAAATTTATTTTAAATGTGAAAGCATCTAAATTGGGTTTCCAGGCAACCCCTAGGGCTTTGGTTTCCTTATCAGAGAATGTGTACTCAGGGTATGTCTCTTTAGAAAAGTCAAGTAAGGAAATATGATTTGCATTCCATTTATGTAAATTCATTCCAGCGCCTTCTAACAAGTGTATAAGTTGTTTTTGAAGCTCCCTAGTAGATTCTAACGATTCTTCCCCACTTATTATATCGTCCATATACGAATCATGTAGCAAAATATCGGATGCCTTAGGATATTTCTCGGCTTCTTCAAGGGCTAATTGCTTCAACATTCTAATGGCTAAAAAAGGGGCACAAGCGGTACCGTATGTTACGGTATTAAGTTCATAGGTTTCAATTTCTGAGTTCACATTATCTTTCCATAAAATTCTTAATAATTTTCTCTGATCCTCGGTAATCATTATTTGGCGATACATTTTTTCAATATCGGCCCAAAACACAAATCGGTGTTGTCGAAAGCGTAACATGATTTCATACAAATCTTCATTAACGACACCTTTATAAGTAATATCGTTTAATGATATTCCATTAGTTGTCGGACTCGAAGCGTTAAATACAACGCGAAGCTTCGTAGTAGATTTTTCGGGCCTATAAACGCCATGATGCGGTAGATAATAACAGCCAGAATCATTTAAATTATCAACAATTTTTGTCATATGATTTAAATTAGTGTATTCTTTAATAAAATCACAATAAAGATTTCGCATTGTCGGACTCTTTTCTAAACGATTCCATAACTGCTTGAGCCTTTTTTCTGCAATAGATTTAGACTCCCCAAGAACACTAGCATCTTCCTTCAAAGGCATGGCTACCATAAATCTTCCCGATTTATCTCTCCGATAAGTTTCTAAAAAATGTTTCTCACACAATTGTTCTTCCTGACTAATTGGACGTAAGTCAATTTCAGGAACTTCTATTTTCCAGAATTTTTGAATGGTTTCATTAAGATAATCATTGCATGCAGTAAAACCGCAAAAAGTATTTTCAGATACATTGCGGTCTATGGTTCCCGCAGCAATATGCCCAGAAACGCTATTCTGAAAGGTGAATTGTCCTATTTTCAATTTATCTGCTTTTAATATTTCATAGAAAAATTCAGCACCAACTAAAGCATTTATTTTAGATTTTTTCCAAAATTCACTATCAGCTAATTCAAGGTCATGTGGTAGATTTAAACTTCTTATTTTTATATTGTGTGAAGGAATGAATTCTGTTATTTTAGGTGTAATTAAAAATTCAATTGGTTCACTAAATGAATCATCTTTATTGGAAATAATGGTACGTACTGAAGATTTCACATTTGTCATCTTACCATTAATTCCTGAAATATGAATATCGCATTTCCTTTTTTGCAAATTCAATAAATGAGCGAGTTCTCTGTCTAACATGTTACATTGACTACCATTATCAAGAATTACACGAACCGGAATCTTTTTTTTATTGCTACTTTCCAAATAAACTATAGCAGTTGACAGCAATATATGTTTTTTACTTTTTAAGATTGGATCATTAATCTCGTTATATAATGTCATCGAAACCTCTTTTTTTTCCTTCTGCAATTGAGAATATGAATCATCATCCGTAGGAGACAGGTGCCGTATGTCTGCATCTGTCTGGTTATTTGGATTTTCTGTTTGCGGTTTAGATGGAAAATTATTACTTTTTGTTTCCGGCAGAAAACGATGTAGGAGTGGATTGTGTCTTTTAGAACACATATAACAGAATTGCTTACTCTTACAATTCGATACCTGATGCTTCGATTTCAAACAATTAATGCATAACAAATATTTTTTGACTGTTAGGAATCTGTCGTGTTCATTTAATTTTAAGAATTCACAACATTTAGATAAAGAATGATTTCTTTTACAAAGGGGACAGTTTTGATCGTTAAAAGAATCATTTTTAGAAAAGAAAGTTTTTATTCTAGTACTCTTTTCCGCATTCATTAATTTCGGTTTCGTATTCGAAACGCATTGTAAGTTTTCTAACACCAAGCATCTTTTTTGTAAAAAGTTAATGAAATCGCACCATGTTGGCAATTCTGTAGAACTTAAAGATAATTCAAATTGTTTTTTAGTTTCTTTATCGATCTGTTTAAGAACTAAATTTATAAGTAAGGCCTCCGTAAAGGGATTCAATTCCAATCCTATACCTTTGAGTGCTCGAATATTTTTTTGACAGCTATCTGTTATTGTTCGCAAATTTTTAACTAAATCTTGAGACAGATTCTCTACGTTCAATATCTCATTTAAGTGAGAATTTACAATCATTCTTTTGTTTTGGAATCTATCTTCCAATGCTTTAAAAAGCGAAATATATGAATCGTCTTCGGTAATTACATCTAGTGCTCTTCCACAAAGTGTAGATTTTAGATAATATAACTTTTGATTATCTGAAAGTTTATCATTCTGATCAATTAAGGTTATAAATTGATCTTTAAAACTATACCATTCATTATATTGTCCATTGAATTTAGGTAACGGAATTTCAGGCAATCAAAAATTGATAATAGAATTATCTGCTTTAGATTCATTTGAAATAATTTCATTTACATTTTTACTAATGTTATTAGAGTGTAAGAATTTTCGAAGCCTTACCTCTAATTTTTCTGCCTCTTCTTCCAGTTCTGCGAATGCGTTGAGCTGAACTTCAAGGTCCGCTTCATCAGCTATTTCGAAGTACTGTATTTTCAAATCATCGAGTTTGGTTACTATTTTTTGAAGATAATCCTTCTTTATTTCTAGAGTTATAATGTCTTTATTGTCCTCATCAACATTATCCAAATATGTTGATATTTTTGTCAGTTGGCCTTTCAAAGTTCCACGTTGTCGATTTAGGATAACTAATTTATTTTTATCCATAATTACTTTCATCAATGAGCACCACCACTATTTCATTATATTACGATTGATCTTCCTCCGGTTCTACTAGACCAAATGTTTACGATAATTTTATGAGTGGACTGTATTCAATAATTACTATTCTGAAGCTATTACTTCACAAACATTTAATTAAAGTATTATTTACATATATACAATTTATAGATGACGTATTATTAACGTATTCAAATATGTTGACACCATAGTCAACGCAAACTATAGAAAAAGGTGAGCCATATCACCGAACAAGATAAACAAGAGAGATGTTACTCTTATAACGAAAAACAATACAACTGCTCCGCTAAAGCGGGAATACAAGTGAACAAGAGATGCGCGCCAAGGCTGCGCATATAGCCAAACTAAGGTGAGCGGCAACATCGGTGAATAACGATTTGTCGCTCATCACATCGATGACTGTATCCAGGTTCGCCGGGTTCGGGACATAATCTTGAGGCCAAAAATCTCGCGGACAAACTTTAACGGAGACAAAATATAGCTAGGACAAAATCTCGCAGGGACAACATCTCGACTCCCAACTCGGCAAAATCTCGAGTCGACAAAATCTCGCCTATATAAATGAATAGAGAGCAAAATAATGTGAGTGATGATTTCGCCTCCACCATATGCCACCCGCGACACAAATTCAAATTTTCTAACAGATTATGTTTTTTTACTTTCCGAATATACATATGTAAGGAAAGTATTGTAATCATGACAAACTTTGACTAAACATTTAACGGAAGTGAATTTTTTCCCTGCAGGTGATATCCTTCCAGTTCTCGGAAAAAATTCCACTATAGCAGCGCCACCTATTGGCGGATATGCACTCACTTTAATCAGTATAATATCTCATAATGGCCTTTTCATATATCAAGTTTTGTTCGATTATACGCAATAGAACCTGAGATATAACCTTCCCTTAGAATACAGCAATCACCGTATAGCAGCGTCACCTGTTGAGCGATTAAAATTAAATCAGCCATTAAAATCAAATAATTAAAGCGATTAAAATCAAATAATTCCTGTTGTTGTTATTTGATTTTAATCAGCGATTAAAATGAAATAAATCCTGTTGAGCGATTAAAATCAAAAGTTGATATAAACTAATTTATGTCAAGGTGCATCTAAATACAAATTTACATGTAATTCTGAGCAGTAATTCCTGAGATATAGTCTTCCCTTAAATTGCAGAAATTGATCTTTAGCTGAGCCACCTGTTGGGTGATTTGCACTAAAAGCTGATAGGCACTAACTTATGTCAGGGTGCATTTGAATGTAAATTTATAAGCAATTTTGTGCAGTAGCTCCTGAGATTCAGCCTTCCCTAACATTGCGGAAATCGCTGTATCGCACTACCTATTGAGCAATTTTCATCAAAAGTTGGTAGGTACTAATTTATGTCAAGGTGCATCTGCATATAAATCTACATGAAATTCTGGGCAGTAGTTCCTGAGATATTGTTGCCACAAATTTTTTGTCACACACACAGACATTTCTAACTAGAATGTTGTGGCCACCTTATGACTTTCTTCTATATTTTCCTATACAAATTCACAAAATAATTCATTAAAATTATTATTTGAAAAAAATTATCTTCCATGATAATGCAGACGATTTCCATATTAGAGAAGTAGTATAACACTAAATATTAAAAAAAAAAATCCATTTTATTCTCAATATAAAAAAAAAAAAAGTTTTTTTCGTTAAAAGTAAAAAATATCGATAACTTTGTTTTAAATTATCACAGATCATTTCAACCACTCGTTTTAAAGGTACTGACAAGACCTTTCGAAAGATACCCATCTTGAAAATTTAGTCTCTCAGGGGGAGAAGCGATGTCCCCACATGCACAAAATTTTTTTCCTAGTTAACTACTACTGTTATTAGTAATTCATATTAGTTTTACAATCACAAGTTTAAAACTAGTATGTTGTGGCCACCACAAGACTTTCTTCTATATTTTCCTATACAAATTCACTCAGTAACAAAAAAAAAAAAAAAAAAAAAAAAAAAACTATTTTTTCTCCAATTTTTTTTTTAGGGGGAGGCGATGCCCCCACAGCCCCACATGCACAATTTTTTTTTTCCAAATTAACTACTACTATTATCAATAATTCATATTAATTTTACAATCACAGGTTAAGAATAATTCTCATTATGTACATTTATACGAAATTTTGTCCTATACTGCCATGTTAAAAATTTAGAAAAAAATGCGATCATAGCGCCACCTGTTGAGCGATTGATCCCCAAATCTAATCAGCACCAGTTTATTTCAGGGGTCAACTAAATACCAAGTTTGGTTAAATTTCATTCATGGGTTCGTGAGATACAGTGTCCACAAAAATCGTGATACACACAGACAGACGTTTTCTAAAAACTATCAATTCGTGTTCAAGACATCCCAAAACGTGTAAATCCATCAAAAAACGGAGGTCGAAAATTTTCACGAATCCAATACTTTCTCTATATTACATATAGAAGAAAGTAAAAATGGTCAAATCGTTTTCTGGAACTCTCAAAACGTGTAAATCTATCGAAACTCGAAATCAAAATTTTTTATGTATCCAATATTTTCTTCCATTGAGTATAGAAGAAAGTAATACCATGCATCACTACTAATATCAAGGCTTAACATTGGTCACAAAACTCAATTAAATATTATAAGATTTGTAAGTACGATTGAATTCGTTATAACTGATCTCCCCAAGCTAATAAACTTAATATTTTTAACTCTTTTATGCAAAATTCAAAACAATTTTTATGATGGATTTGTCTATCTGTCGATACTCTGACTAGGGCAAGTATCATTTGTGGTTCCAAAATTTTACTTATAATATTACTCATAATTACCATATTATGTCATTTTATTTATATTAAACTCAATCATCACTCACATTAATTTGCCGTTCATTCATTTATCTAGGCGAGATTTTGTCGACACTAGATTATGTCCTTGCGGGATTTTGTCCCATTGGGAGGCGAGATATTGTCCCTGCAAGATTTCGTCCTAGCTACATTTTTTTCCCCTGCGAGATTCTGTCTGTGCGAACTTTCCGTCCGCGCGATATTTTTTCCGGCGAGATTTTGTCCTGCGAGATTATGTCTGTATTATGGGTTCACCGTGTTGTAGGCATACAATTGCTTCTCCTAATGTACAATATGTTATTCGCAGGCTGAGGGTGTTGATATTATGCCTTGGGACATATTCTCATGGACATCTCTGGAATCTTTGGTTGGAGTAGAACAGACCATAAAAGGTGCAGACTATCTCGACATCATTGCAGTCCAGTTGCACCTACACATGGCGTTTTTCTTCACAACTGAAAAATGGAGTCCTCCAGATGGATAAAGTTTCATGTAACGAGACTTGAAGTCTATTGTGATTCGAGGAGTATAATGATGAATTTCAATATATATCCTTGCTGTCTAATTCACCGGATCCTGTTGTTGTTGTTGTGGCTTATTCCTCAAGGTCTAGCTGCAAGCTAGACCATGTCCAGGAAGTCGTGGATCTTCAAAAAGTCATATATAATAAGAGGTGTAGTTATAAGGTCTTTATGCAAGAGTCCCACACAATAAGATTTCTGTCCATCAATATATGTAAGACCCCCAATATGTCCACTCATGAGCCTGCTGATGGCGGTCTGAACAGCTCTATCACTCCCAATTGTGAGGGCATTACCAGGAGTTTTCCCAGAATACCAAGAGTGGAACGGAGTTGTCCTCCATATTTTCTTAAGGCCTATGTGTGAGGAAATCTACTGAAAATAAATCCTGTGTTGATGCGAAAGCACCTTGAGGTCTTTAAGAATCATGATAGATGTTCTGTCACCCACTCTGGTCCAGTTGCTCAGATGCTGAATGGCACTACGGCTATCTGTCAAGATCCAAATGTCTGCAGATGTGGTTTCTAGAATCAAGGTCCCAAGTGTCTCTTTTATTGCAATTAATTCAGCTCTAAAGACAGAGCAAAAATCTGGATTTTTTAGACTAATTTGTACAGAGTGAGATGATCACTGGATCCTTTCACCGGATCCTAATCGGCTATAGCACATTTTGCATGTCATGGAACGGAAGCTCAGCATGTCTAAATATCAAGTAATTGCATAACCGATGCTTGAATATCTGGTAGAATCGGACTCCTTTTACCAAGGACTTAATTGCATCCATGCGAAGACGGGTTGAAGCTGCAGCTATTTTGTGAGGCAAATGGGAGAGAATGTGCAATTATGTCGATAGTCATAATGTTTTATCTCTTCATTGTATATGTCTGTTTCCGGTATATTTATCGAATAAAATGTATTGTTCGATTAATAGCTACGTATTTACTAATTCCTTTTTACTCAATCGTTAATAAAAAAATCTTTAGTATTATTGATAACAGATTGACTTTTAAAAATGTTTCGTGAAATAAAATAATACAGATTGAATCTCAAAATCTAAAACGATAAGCATACTGATGAAATAACCTGTGTTGTTTTAAAGCGTTAATGCAGTATGATATTCTTGTATATTACGTATATTTTAGAGAATTTTTAAAATAAAGTATTTTAAATAAAGAACAAAATAGTCCTTTATTCGTAGATAAAGGATTAATAATCTTTTTGAATGAATTCTAAAAATATTTTTAATTATACAGTTAACTCAAATATTTAAAGTCTTTCTGCTTTCCTGCGGAGATTCGTACATTCTCCGAAATCGCTTGCTTTTTTGTTACTTTAAGAAATTAAGTTTTAATCTGCAAGTAACAGATGGAGAATTTACATGTATTAGTTTTATGTATTTATATTTATTTTTCAAATTTTAATTACAAATATTCTAAATTTGCCTGCTCATTTTAATTCAGTTTTCAAAAACATAATAATATCTAAAATAATAAGTAAATTTAATATATAAATGTGGTGACAAGCCCTTACTTCCCCTAACATTGCAATCTAAAGTTACTCAGTTTCCCTCTTTGCCGTAGCTTATAACTCCAAAACAGCTGAGTTTTCCCGTAGCGATGTGAGGAAGAGCGCAGAATCTGAGCGGAAGTTCCTACCTGTGACGAGAGACGACGCCATTTCCGGAACACCCGTTTTCATCGTGGAGCGGAGAGCTCTGACTGAAAAAGAGGCAGTCGACGGCCGGATGAGAAGGCACGCACATTTTTGACGAGTGTATCGCTTGTGACGTTCAGCAGTGCCGCAGCTTGGCACTTTTTACGTACTTTGTGTTTTGAAGTAACTGAAAAGCGAAGTAATAAGTAAATTGTTTATGCCACGAACTGTACTATGTTAGACGAAATGTTAAACGAACACTTGAGCAGTATAATTCTAATTCATATAAACGTTTTCTGTAAATAGTGTATTATACTTCAACTTTCTTTATTAAATTTTAAGTGATTAGTAATTAATTGAATTAGTACTTTATTGTTTTAAAAGCCCACAACGATCGGTCAATCCTACATATATATAAAATAAAAAAAAATCTTGGTGATCAAAATAACTGAGGGCGACTTTTCTCGAACTAAATATACTCAAATTCAAATAACTCTTTAAACATTTCTACTCAGATAAAAATAGCAATTCAGCATTGATCAATAGATTCTTATTCGGACACAACGAATTTGCATTTTGAAATTAGAAAAGGAACACATCTGTCAAAAGTCTGTGCAACAAGAATAAATGATTTGGAATACTCGTTCACTTGTACAGTATTTGTTTAAAACCATTTTGTTCGCAGCACTCTTTTTCTTTTGAGGGGAAAAGATTCAAAAATAGAATTTTCGTTTCGAGTATTCCAAATTACAATAGATCGATGAGTTCGGCACATTCGAAATGGAATTTTAAAAAACTTCAAGCTGACAAATTTGAAGCATTGGGTTTTGAATGTTATGAATTCATGCGCAAAATATGGAGATCATGCGCAAGACATTATGCAGTTTTGAATCTGAAGAATAAATAAATAGATAAATCAATCAGTAAGAAATAAATAAATATAGACATTTGTGATAGCATTGTTTTGAAGTTTCATTTCTGCTATTTGTTGACTATATTTGTGTATTTTTTGTTACTTTATATCAGTTTCCCTTCTGTTCATTTAGAATTTATACTTACGACTGGAAAGATAACAAATGTTCTTCAGGAGAAACTAAACTCTGCATAAATGTTTATTTTATTGAGTTTTATATAGTACTATGTGCGCAATAAGTCTGAAGTCAGTTTTAAAATATTGTGACATGCATATAAAGCAATATATTAATTCATTTAATTATAAAAATAACAGTGATCCATTTTTACAACCTTTCATAATCTATCGGGCGCTTGTTTGATACGAGAAGAGAAAATATATTTTTCTACTCTAAGAGGAGCTGAAGTCATCATTTCCCCTTTTGCATTTCGTCAAAATTCTGGAAATGAACAGCATATAAATAATGCTCCTTAACATATAAATGTCATTCACTTGATAATTGAGTATGATAAGGACTATGGGACCAAAAGGACTATTTCGTTACTATTTACCGAGCTTTAAATCCTTTCATCTAAACTATATAAAGTACTCTTAGCACGTTTTGCAACATGTGGTGTCGTGTTGCCAAAGAGAAATTCAACCCAATAAATTCATTTGATAGTAATTGGAAAAACTGCTGTTTGATTTTCAAGTTTATTCATAAAACATGATCTTTATAGCGAGCAGTAGTAAGAATTTGATTTAGTAGCAACATAGTTCTAATGCTAGAATTCGCTCTTTATATCTCATTTAGATGCAAGCAGAACTTTCTTTTTATGAGTATTACCTTTTGGCGTTAACATAGCAGATTCAACAGATTTCATTGAGTGTTTTTAGTTCCCCATCATACTATAGGTATGGGGAACTTAGGTAATCGTGAAAATTTTTAGTTCCCCATCATACTATAGGTTTGGGGAACTTACACTGTAAAAAAAAATTTCAGTATTTTACAACAAAAGGTGCTGGCACCGCGGCTGCCAGCACAGTTGCTGTAAAATTTACAAGCTGCTGTTTTTTATGGTGCTGTAAAATTTACTGCACTTTGCTGTAAATTTTACAAGATGCTGTTTTTAGTGGTGCTGTAAAATTAACAGCATTTTCCTGTGAATTTTACAAGATGCTGTTTTAAAAAGTGTTGTAAAATTTACAGCAAAGTGTAGTTAATTTTACAACACTTTTTAAAACAGCATCTTGTAAAATTCACAGCAAAGTGCAGTTAATTTTACAGCACTACTAAAAACAACATCTTGTAAAATTCACAGCAAAGTGCAGTAAATTTTACAGCACCATAAAAAGCAGACGCTTGTAAATTTTACAGCAAATGTGTTGGCAGCCGCGGTGCCAGCACCTTTTGTTGTAAAATACTGATTCTTTTTTACTTTTTTTTATTCTTTTTACTGATTCTTTTTTAAAATACTGATTCTTTTTTTACTGGCAGTGATGCCAGATTGGGCATTTTGTCCCCATTTTGGGGATTTTCGAGGCTTCTGAGGACAATTTTGGGGACCGAATGTTTGTGGGAACTTTTTTGGGGAATTCTAAAATTTTTGGGGACAAATTTGGGGAGTTCTCCAACTTTCTGCCAATGATGGGGCAACGTAATGATTTATCCCTACGACTAGAGACTTTCAATAGCTTTATTGTTATTTGGGGATTTTTTTCAAAAATTGCCTTCATTTCGGGAAAAATCTGAGCTTAAATCATACAAAAATCTGCTTGATTTTTTTTTTTTTTTTGCCTTTTTAGTAAAAATCAAGCTGGGGATTTTTTTCAAAAAAAAAAAAAAAAAAAAAAAAAACCTTATTTGGGAAAATTTGAAGACCTGTTTGGGAAAATAATTTTCAACCATCTGGCATCACTCAGTGTAGGCGCCGCACGCCATCAAACACAGAAATATCAAAAGAGAGAAAGGACGATTGTTTGTTTCTTCAAAGAAAACATGATGCTGCTAGTTGGATTAGAGTCCTGCATCGAGTCGGGTAACCCGATTTTTCCCGAACCCGACCCGTCCCGCCGGTCGGGTTCGGGTCGGGTTGACTGATATTTTTCTTCGTGCGGGTCGGGTTCAGGTCGGGTTTGGTTTTCAGCAAGTCGGGTCGACTTGAGAGCACTTTTCCAAATTTTTTTTACAATTATAAACATAAATTTATAGTAAAAGCAAAAACTGTTTTATTTAAGAGACAAAAATTTTAAGTTAAAATACATTTATAAAAACACAAAAATACATATAAAAACAATTAAAATCAGACGTTTCGAAACCCGTCCGGGTTTCCTCATCAGTAATTACAACACAATATGCAAACATTAAATGAACACTCAAGGAATTTAAAGGAGTACCGAATATTGAGGAGCCAGTGCGCATGCTTCATTGATAGTGTGGAGATGCTTGGCAGTGTGCCAGCTCTCAAGGAAAATACGCGATTTATATTTATGAAAACCAGAATTTAGAATTTTTATATTTTCGAAGTCAGGAATATGATCCGTTTCTATTGAATGGATTACAATTTTAGAACTATGATTGCAATTTTTAAAAGATCGTCTGTGCTCTTGTAGTCTAATTTTTGCTGTACGGCCAGTTCCACCTATATAAACATATTTGCAATTTTTACAAGGAATTGAATATATTACCAGTTAAATCCAGAGAAGGGGTTATGGGTTTAAAGTTAAAAAGGACGTTTTTTAATTGTTTAATTGGCCGGAAAGCAGTATAAATATTATGTGGTTTAAGTAATTTAGAAATAAATTCTGAAGGAAAACCAAAATATGGCATAGAAATATAATTGTTCTTATTAATTATTGAATTTTTATTTGCATTTTTCAGGATTTAATAAATAACGATTACCCTCTTAATTGGTTAAAACGAATTTATCGTGAAAATATTATCAGCTTCCCCTCTCCTTCGTTTCCTCCTGCAATTTCCCCTCTACTCCAATGCAAATGAAAAATTCAATAATTAATAAGAACAATTATATTTCTATGCCATATTTTGGTTTTCCTTCAGAATTTATTTCTAAATTACTTAAACCACATAATATTTATACTGCTTTCCCGCCAATTAAACAATTAAAAAACGTCCTTTTTAACTTTAAACCCATAACCCCTTCTCTGGATTTAACTGGTGTAATATATTTAACTCCTTGTAAAAATTGCAAATATGTTTATATAGGTGAAACTGGCCGTACAGCAAAAATTAGACTACAAGAGCACAGACGATCTTTTAAAAATTGCAACCATAGTTCTAAAATTGTAATCCATTCAATAGAAACCGATCATATTCCTGACTTCGAAAATACAAAAATTCTAAATTCTGGTTTTCATAATTATAAATCGCGTATTTTCCTTGAGAGCTGGCACACTGGCATCTCCACACTATCAATGAAGCAATCTAAAGTTGCATTATGAAAATGCAGCTTTACTTTCTTTTATATTCAATAGAAGAAAGTATTGGATTCGTAAAAATTTTCGTCCTCGGGTTTTTGATGAATTTACACGTTTTGTGAGTTGTAGAACACGATTTGACCATTTTTAGAAAATGTATGTCTGTGTGTGTGTGTGTGTGTGTGTGTGTAAGATAAAATATTGTGACAATTGTATCTCAGGAATTACTGCACAGAAATTCATACAAATTGGTATGTAGTTACACCTTGACATAAGTTAGTGCCTATCAGCTTTTGGTAAAAATTATTCAACAGGTTGCGTTGCCATCCCGCTTTTTCTAAATTTTAAACCCGGTGGTATAGGACAAAATTTTGTATAAATGTGCATAAAGAGAATTATTTTTTAATAATCATTATGAAATTTAAAATAATTATTTGTAATATAGATATTCAACTGGAAAAAAAAAAAAAAAAAAAAAAAAAAAAATGTATGTAGGAGCTTCGCCTCCACCCTTGGGGGCCAAGTCCCTCCCTCGAGGGGAGTAAATTTTCATGATGGGTATCTTTCAAAAGAGCTCGTCAAAACCTTTAAAACGAATGGTTGGACCATCGATCTGCGATAATTTAAAATAAAGTTATTGATTTTTTCATTTTTAACAAAATAATAGTAATATTAATAATATTGAGGATAAAATTGACTTTTTTGGATATTTAGTGTTATACTTCTTCTCTAATATAGAAATCGTCTGCATTATCATGAAATATAATTTTTTTAAATATTAATTTTAATAAAGTTTTTTACTGGGTGAATTTGTATAGGAAAATATAGAAGAAAGATATATGATGTATTAAGGATTGAATTGAAGCAACAATAAAAAAAAAAAAAAAAAAAAAAAAAACAGATCTTTGAAATAAATTATATATGTATTTGATATATCCTAATTTAGTACTGAGATAGCACAGGGTTCATGTGGTCCTATAGTGTCCTTTATTTTCTCTACCATTAATTTTGTATGGCATTTTTTTTTAAATAAAAAATTGTTATATATAAATTTAATAGCAATATAATATATTTGATAACAAATCTATTGTTTGAAAAATACTGGTAGAAGTATCCTACAAGAAAAAAAAAGGGGGGGGGGCAAGAGAAAGAGAGTGCTTGAGAACCCTAAAAAATATATATAATAGATTATTTAAACAAGAAAACAAATTAGAGATTCATGAGGTTACTTCAGAACAAAGATTCACAATTTTTCAGACACTTTCATCTGTAAATTTTAGCAGGATAGAAATTTATTTTCACAAATTTATTTGTACACGTTTATTCAAAGACTTGTACGTCCCTGTTCTGAGGTAATCTTTCACCACAGTGTCTTGCAGTTTCTTAATTTGGTCAACCAAAGAAACTATGTGCACCAATGGTATAGAAATGGGTGACAAAAAAAGAAACAAACAAACAAAAAAACGCGGGATATACTGTAGTAAGTCTACAAAATATAATGAATGATCATTTTCTTTTTCTTTTTGCATTCTTTCGATTCACCAAAAAAAAAAAAAACTCAATTCTGGACAGAACGGCCTTAAACTTCAGATATCTAATAATATTTATTATTTCATATTTTTCACTAGCGATATAGTCACGAGTGTAAACAGGAGATCAAATACAAATCAAAGAAAGGAAGAAATACTTTTGATCACCGTGTATCATTAAAAAGCTACGAATGACGTCTAACTTTAACACATTGTTTTCTTTTCTTTCATTTTTTAAATATATTAATTATACGATTTTTATTTAATAATTAATATCACATAGATTTTTATCCCATCTTTTTATATTTTATAACTGTTTTTTATCTGTTCTCTAAGCTTTAAAAATTATGGTGTACATTTTTATGCATCAGAATTTATTTTTTGTTTATGCATTGAATGGTTCACTTTCCAAAGAAATGCAAGATTTTCCCATGCAAAATCCTGTTTTTTTTTTTTTTTTTTTTTTTTTTTTTTTTTAAGCTAAAAATCATTAAGTTTTGTATTGCAGTTAAAAGTAGTATGTTGTGACCACTGTAAGACTGTTAGACCTGTCGTCCAGGATAAATACGTCTCGCCTATTATGCACTTACCATGTTCAATATATATATATATATATATTTTTTTTTTTTTTTTGTGGGAATAGCACAATTATTTAGACAGGCATAATTTTTTATTTTCAAAAATTATAAACAAAAAACTTGCCAAAAACTTAATAACAAGAATGGATTTCTACAAAATGACATCAGTTTCTTGACAACCAGAATGATTATATATTACTTTTTAGGTTTTGGAAATATATAAATGAAACTTTAATTTGCACATTTAACAGGTGTATAGTAACAATCTAAAAACTTATTAAGGTTCACATTTACCGTAATATCAGAATAAATTGCTCTTATAATTATTAATAAGTTTTGTTATAATATTTCTAATTTATTTTAGAAATCAAGATAAATTTGTAATTTAAACACCAAGTCAAAATTATGCCTAATAGTAAAAATTCTTAAATTACGAATAAAATATTTTCTATTAAATTAATAGAAAGTAATTTTCAGGTATTTCATCACTTATTAAAAATTAATATGAAGTTTTAAAAGCAAACAAATAAGTTAGTAACCAGAATATACTTTGAAATACTACTACTTATTATTAAATTTTAATCCCGTAATTTTACTTGTTTCACTTTCATTAAAAGAAATCGTATTGTTAATTTTATTTTTGTCTTGTTTACTAATATTTTTTTAACAATATGGGAAAGATAACGAACTAAAAGGTAGATGAAATGGAAACAGCTGTAGAAATAACCATTAAAGACAACAAATAGATAAATCTTAAATCTTGAATAAAATAAGCAGCATAAAAAGAGTAATGGGCTAGTTCTCAAAGCATGTTAAATTATTACTAATCTTACGCATTATGAAAAACTTCCTAATTGAATTAAATGAGATTTTAAAATAGTTGAAACAAACTTATATAAGTAAATACACACATGCGTTTAAGAATTATCAAAATTAAACACTTACCTTATTGCAAATAAATTCCAATTTTAATAATTATAAAAAAAAAAAAAGTTAAAATGGTTCAGGAAAAATATCCATCTTCTATGCAAGTGAACACGAGATATACTGGAATTTTAAATTGGTAGAGCAGGTGTTGGAAAGATCATTTGGGACCTCGGTTGCTGACGTAAGTGGAGGCGCGAATTTTGGTTCAGAGGCTTTGCATTAGTTCGAGCAGGTGTTGGAATTAATCATTTCCGTTTTGACATATTTAGTTTATAATATCACTACACTGAAAGATGCTAATGTTTTCTTGTGTATATATATATATATATATATAAGCCATACTGAAACAAAAGAATTTTTATCCTAATTTAAATTATTTATTTAAAATTTGTTATATTTCTACCTCTATTTAAATTGGGATTAAAATCCTTAAAATGAAACAAAATATAGAATGTAAAATTAGATTTTCGTTTTAAATGATCAAATAAAACTTTCAAAATAAGCTCTAAGAATCTCTGCACAAATTAAGTGTAATATGAGATTGAATATGACAAGGGCCTTAAGGGCCCTCTTCACTCACCGCCGCCGGAAGCCGAAGCTAATGTTATTCTATGGGAAAATTTTCTTTACAAATAACTTATTAACTAATAAATATTTTTAAATTCTGTTTTCACATTCTGAAAATTCCCAGCTGTTAAATTGACGGATCTTTTTAAAAAAATTATTTTTTAAATTTTTATATTTTATTTTAAAGCTGCAAAATACGAATTTTTAATATGTGAAATTTTCTCATTTTGCAAGTTCAAAATAAAATATTAAAAATTAAAAAAATACATTTTTAAAAACACGTCCGTCAATTTACCAGTTGGGAATTTTCTGAATGTGAAAACAGAATTTAAGAATACGTATTAGTTAATAAGTTATTTGTAAAGAAAATTTCCCCATAGAATAACATTGGCTCGGGCTTCCGGCGACCGTAAGTGAAGAGGGCCGTTAAAGCGGTCCGAATTTTTGTTCTTATTCTGTCCCGGAAGTATGCCTATTTCAATTTTTAAAATAAAGTATATGCATCATACTGTCATGCAAACATTTTTTGCTGTTAGTAATTAAAAAAAAAAAAAAAAAAAAAAAAAAAAAAGAGAGAGAGAGAGAGTTAATTAATATCTCAAGGAATATGTTTTTATACTTATATAATTTATCAAGACTTGATGTCAAAGTGAATACATTTTAATTTGAAGTTAAGAAAATCTTCTTTTTAAAAAATTAATGTGTAATCATGTAAATATTGAATATATTATGATAAATAATGAATATTTTTTGCTGAATGACATGAGTGCAAGTTTATACACGTTAATATAAATCTTTTGATATAAAAAAAATGCTTGGCCAACATATATCTCGAGAAATGTAATTTTATGAAAAATCTTTAAAAGGACTATACTGAATGATTAACAAGAAATTTGGTTTCCTAAAAATTAATTGTAAATCGTTAAGACAAAAGTGATAGGTGTCATCAACAGATTCGAGCATTACTTACAGCACTGAAATATAGAGCTAGGATATTGGCACACGATTTAGCTTAGGTGATTTAGGTAGCATACTACAATATGTTTACAACTAATGCGTTTTAACGAAATATTAATTAATCAGGTACTTTTCCGTTTTCGGAGCGCAAACGAAAATCGCCAATTATTAACATTAGAACATTTTAGAACATTAGAACATATTAGAACATTTTTGTTTTCTAAGTAAAATATATTAACATTCTTTCTTCTACCTGAATTTTTGTTTTACAAAAATGATGAAAATTTGGGATTTGCCCACAACTGAAGAAGATGCAATCTATTTTTTTTTTTTCAAGAAAAAGGTTTATTTGCAAAGAATGCAATATGCGATTTGAATATAAATAGCAATAATAATATAAATAGCAATAATATAAATTAGCGATAATATTGAATTGGTGCGATAATATTGAATTGGCGATTTTTCGTTTGCGCCCCGCAAACATAAAAGTACCATTAATCAATACAAAATATTAATAAAAAAATTAATAGCTAACCTTTTTGATGAACGGACATCATTGCTCGTTCCATGATCTTCTCTCTTCGTTCATTCATCGTTCATCTGCATCTAAGTTCAGAGACACAGATTTTATGTTTCAGTGCAGATGTTCGCATCTAAAGTCCACAGGAAGTCGATTTTAACAGCATTTGGTGCTTGAATTTATTAAAAAAGCGCCAATGCTTGAAAATATACAACAGAAAGTGCAGGAAAAATTACAACATTTTTTTACAGTGTAGGTAATCGTGAAAATTTTCGACCTCGGTTTTTTTACTTTTCTACACGTTTTCAGGTGTGAGGAATCCGAAAATGACAAAATTTCTATGGTGTCTGTCTGTAGGGTGTCTGTTAGTGTGTCAGTGTGTCAGTGTGTCAGTTCGTTAGTGTGTTAGTCCGTTAGTTTGTTAGTCTGTTAACACGATATCTCACGAACAAATGATCGCAGAGAAGTCAGATCAGTTTTAAAATATTACTTTCGACACTGGCAAGAACCCTATTCATTTGCAACATTCGAATTTAAAAACTTCGTAATTTATTAGAAATTTACGATTTTCTTAACATGGGAGAATAGGACAAAAATTCACTTAAACGTGCATTTAATGGAAACTTTTTACTGTAAAAATGTCAGACCAGTTTTAAAATATCAGTTTTGATGCCGGAATGAACATCAGTAACTATAAATATGCTACTTTGGAAATTTCGCAAGTTATTGGAAATTTACGAATTTTTTAACATGGCAGTATAGAGCAAAATTTCACATAAACGTCAATTTTGAGAGATATTTTCATCGTAAAGATGTCAGACTACTTTTGAAATATTATTTAGGACACTGGCATGATTATTAATTACTATGAATTTTCCAATATAATGATTTCGTAAGTTATTGGAAATTTACGAATTTCTTAAGGGGGAACAACACAGTAGAAGCTTTGTAAAATACATTTTTTTAAAATGAATTTTGCAATGATTGAGATAAATAAAACATTATATATTTTTTTTGTCTTATTCTACTTACCTTAATCTTCATTTTAAAATGTAAAAATTACAAAAATCAAAAAAGATATTTTTAATATAACACAATCTTTGAAACTGTGTTTTGCAATTATCGATAATTGGCTGTATGCATAACTTGAGTAAAAAGAATGCGAAACTGAATCTGTTTAGATTTTTTTAAACTATATAAATATAGTTTTCGTTGCACGTAGGTTTTTTTGAAAATTTGAATTTTTCACAAAATGGCGAAGTGTTTAAAAAAAACTCAAAAAATATTCAAAAAAAGGAGTACATATTCTTGGATTACTGAAAAACTATAAATCAAATCAAAAAACCCCTACGTGCAACGAAAACTAAACATACTGTGAACACGGTGTCAAAATTTGAAGCAAATCGGTAAAAAATTACAGTAGTTAGAGCGACAGCCGTTTTGAAAAACTTGGTTTCGAGTAAAACACGTTTAAAGTTTTATGAAAAATCATTCGTTTATAATTTATAAAATGCTTAATTTATTATTCGGTATCCAATGGAATTATCAACTTTAACATTGCAATCAGATGCTTTTATCTTTTTTGCTGAAGTACTTGTATAATCTTTTTTTTTAGTTTCATGGCGATTAAAAGGTCGTTTCCGTTTCTTCCCATCTCTATTTCGTCTTTTATAATCATGTTTTGTTGATTTTCTATCCATATGTGTGATTAATTATATTTTTTGTATATATATATTTATATATTTAGTTATATACAAACTACTTATATAAAAAATCCTTTTTTAAAAATCAGAACTGTCAAATGAACACATCACTATGTATTAAAACACATCAACACTTTATTGTTTAAATAATTAACGAATTAATTTAGTTAAAACGTAAAACAGTTAAAATGATGTTACTCTACTATAACGTTTCGATAAAAGTGAGCAAATGTAACAATTAATCGCGCGAACAAGTTCACTCGCTCGTACATGTTGAAGCGCGTCACGAGTCGCATGACGCGCTTTACGTATTACGCTGTAACTTCTACATTTTAACGAAAATCAATTTAATATTTTGGCATTATAATCTTAAAAGTATAAGCTATCAAAAAATACAATAAAATTTTTTTTCATTTTTCGAAAATTTTACTGTGTTGTTCCCCCTTAACATGGCTGAATAGAGCAAAATTTCACATAAACGTCAATCTTGAGGGATATTTTCATCGTAAAGATGTCAAACCACTTTCGAAATATTATTTAGGATACTGGCATGAATATCATAGACTACGATTTTTCCAATTTAAAAAATTCGTAAGTTATTTGGACTTTACGATTTACTTAACATGTCAGAATAAGGCAAAATTGAGCATAAATTTCCATTTTGAGGATCGTAAATACATTAGACATCTTCAAAATTACATTTATGATATTTGTTTGAATATGATTGAATACAAATATTCTAATAGGAAAATTTCGTAAATCATTCGTAATTTACGATTTTATCAACATAGCGAAATCGTAAATTTTCCATATAAATATGAATTTTGAGGATTATTGCATTGGAAATAGTAGGATGAAAACTAAACAACGGAATTGACCCTGATAAAATAAATTAATAGATTAGAATAAGATATATATATCGAAGTGAACGGTAGATAGCCTATTAGGCGGGGATTTCATTCTGTCATAATATCAAGCTTTGGTCAAATTCATTTCTTTTAACATGATTATAATATGTCTCGCACTAGAAATTTATGAGAACATAAATATGATGGGGAACTGAGCAGAGTCCACCTATGCCAACTAGTTTACATTTAAGATAGTCTTGCTAAATCAAATTTTTTTAACCTGTCTGGAATTTTGCAAGAATGACTTACTTTGTAGTTTGTTTAAAACGTTTAGATAAAATACTTCACGAGGCAATCATTTTTGTGTAATTCATTTCATTTCCAAATGAATTTTCCCCATTGCCATTAAACGATTCGAAATGGCTTGCTCTTGTTTGGAGTTTCTCAGAACTATTCATAAAGTTCTTTTTGCATGAGACGATTTTGCTCTCAAAATGATTTAAATTTATCGTCTGTAATTTTAAGTGAAGGGGCAAAGCTTTAATTACTATTCATTCGTATTTTTCTATGTGACAGAACATATCGAAGAAGAGACATTTGCTGTGCTTCTTACTGATGAATGTCTTAATAATGAACTTGATTAGTACTTTTCCATTATCTAACGTTCAGTTGATAATATTAAGTTATGTTTATGGTTGGTTGCTTTACAACATTTCCTCCCTTTTTTTCTGTACATGTTATGGTCATATCACAAATACCAATCGAACTGTTTCAAGAGTTTCTTATGTATAAAGTACGTCGATTCAATTTTTTTTTTCTTTTTTTTCCCCTGAAATGCTATGAATATTCTTATACATTTGTGAAAAGCAATGGTTGAAATTTTCAAAAGTTTTTAACATAAGAAAATAAACAATGAAAATTATAACAAACTGAAACTAATATTTTAAAAATTGGATGAGGTGTAAAAAGTAAACAAATAATTAATTTTTAGCATGCTATTGTGTATTGGTAAAATTACTTACTGAGAGTAAGCAGAATTATTGTTTTGATTGGGTGCTATATATGATCTAATTTTCAAGTGAAAATAAAAGTAACCATCAATATTCGGACATGAAAAGATTTATTGAAGGATGGAAATAACCATACCGATACCGAGGGTAATTTGTTTATTTTGTGCCACGGAATGATTTAATTTTCAATTCCAATTTTTAATAATGTATTTATAATAGATAAAAAAAAATGCTCTTTGTTTTCGGATCAGAGTGAGGTCTATTGTGATTTTAACAAAATGAAAGTGAGAGGAAGAAATAGTTGTTTATTATCTCTTACGAACTGCTTCCTTTCAGCACAAGCGTGCGGTCACCCCTTTTCGGAGTAGAAGCGTCTCCCTGTCATTTATGACTCGCATGCAATTCGATGACCAATTTTTAAAACTCAACCCAATAAAATCAATTTATTTTAGGAATAGAAAATATCGCTTAGTATGATTTTGTGGAAAAATAGAAGGAAAGAATAAACTCTATATAAATAAATAAATAATAATGAAAGACAAACCTGTGTTGACAACTTGTGATGTCTGAGCGCTTTCCTCGGCTATTTTAGACCCCATCGTAACTAGTATTTGACTTAATATATGATTTGAAGAGACTCTTTAGATTAAAATAAAATTAATACTTTATTTCTACTTGAAATATTGGGAGGAATGACTCGTGGAAAACTGAGTACTTAATCAGATAAATAAATAAAATAAATATAAAGATATGAAAATGATTTTTCACCACGTGTGACAAACTTGTAAAAGCAGGCTCTCTAGCTCTCAGGAGGTAATTGATTCTACCCCCGTTACGTCCCCTAGACTGCTTAATCCACTTCACGATAATAACGCTTCACTAGATTCGCTCAGAATACTATCTTGTAACCACCACTCCTCTATACGCCACCACCACCAACACTATCTCATAATATCTACGCCACCAACACCACACAAACTCTTACCATACTTCACTTATTTAACCTTTCTACCCTGTATGGGTCGATTCGACCCACTTTTAAAATTGATCTTTCGATATCTTCTACAGATTTTAATTTTGTTTGTTCAAACATTATGTATGCCTCAAAAATATGCATTCGTTTAATATATGATGTTTTCAGAGTCATTGGTTTGTTTTAAACCACCCCCCAAAAAATATGTGACATATTACCGGTCTGGGTCGATTTGACTCACATTAATAACGTGCATAGAAATGCTTAAAACACCAATTTTTTCTTTTGAGTAGACGTCATTTTCAGGAATAGTCAATAGATGGCGATAGTTGTCGGAAACGTAGATGTAAAATGAGCTCCATAGATATTCTTTCTTAAGACCTAAATTCAGTCTATACAAAGTGGGTTGATTCGACCCATACAGGTAAAACGTGCATAGAAACGTGTATTAACAGGCACAGAAATGCTTAAAACACCAATTTTTTCTTTTGAGTAGACTTCATTTTCAGGAATAGTCAATAGATGGCGATAGTTGTCGGAAACGTAGATGTAAAATGAGCTCCATAGAAATTCTTTCTTAAGACCTAAATTCAATCTATACAAAGTGGGTCGGTTCGACCCATACAGGTAAAACGTAAAATTTTTTCAACAGGGTAGGAAGGTTAACTATCTTGAACCGACTACCTCCATCACTTCAATTCCCTAACTTCCATACTAATCATATTCACACACCTTACGCAAACTGCGTGAGTCCTACATTCCTTTCAGTGACTCTATGCCAGCGTAAACTCATCCCAAGTCCAATCTATTACGTTACTCTGTGCTGGTACCAAACTTCGTGTTTTCAATCTCCGATCAACATTCCTGCACAATTGGCTACATCCTTTTCCTTATCCTAACTCGACGGCATAATCTTACTTTCCTGCGGCGACATTCTTTTGACTCAACCTCTTTTACCTGACAAATTTACTCCTCCCCCCTTTTTTTTCTTTAATTACTTAAGGGGGAACAACACAGTAGAAGCTTTGCAAAATACATTTTTTAAAAATGAATTTTGCAATGATTGAGATAAATAAAACATTATATATTTTTTTTGTCTTATTCTACTTACCTTAATCTTCATTTTAAAATGTAAAAATTACAAAAATCAAAAAAGATATTTTTAATATAACACAATCTTTGAAACTGTGTTTTGCAATTATCGATAATTGGCTGTATGCATAACTTGAGTAAAAAGAATGCGAAACTGAATCTGTTTAGATTTTTTTAAACTATATAAATATAGTTTTCGTTGCACGTAGGTTTTTTTGAAAATTTGAATTTTTCACAAAATGGCGAAGTGTTTAAAAAAAACTCAAAAAATATTCAAAAAAAGGAGTACATATTCTTGGATTACTGAAAAACTATAAATCAAATCAAAAAACCCCTACGTGCAACGAAAACTAAACATACTGTGAACACGGTGTCAAAATTTGAAGCAAATCGGTAAAAAATTACAGTAGTTAGAGCGACAGCCGTTTTGAAAAACTTGGTTTCGAGTAAAACACGTTTAAAGTTTTATGAAAAATCATTCGTTTATAATTTATAAAATGCTTAATTTATTATTCGGTATCCAATGGAATTATCAACTTTAACATTGCAATCAGATGCTTTTATCTTTTTTGCTGAAGTACTTGTATAATCTTTTTTTTTAGTTTCATGGCGATTAAAAGGTCGTTTCCGTTTCTTCCCATCTCTATTTCGTCTTTTATAATCATGTTTTGTTGATTTTCTATCCATATGTGTGATTAATTATATTTTTTGTATATATATATTTATATATTTAGTTATATACAAACTACTTATATAAAAAATCCTTTTTTAAAAATCAGAACTGTCAAATGAACACATCACTATGTATTAAAACACATCAACACTTTATTGTTTAAATAATTAACGAATTAATTTAGTTAAAACGTAAAACAGTTAAAATGATGTTACTCTACTATAACGTTTCGATAAAAGTGAGCAAATGTAACAATTAATCGCGCGAACAAGTTCACTCGCTCGTACATGTTGAAGCGCGTCACGAGTCGCATGACACGCTTTACGTATTACGCTGTAACTTCTACATTTTAACGAAAATCAATTTAATATTTTGGCATTATAATCTTAAAAGTATAAGCTATCAAAAAATACAATAAAAATTTTTTTTCATTTTTCGAAAATTTTACTGTGTTGTTCCCCCTTAAAAATAAAGTTATTTTATAGTTGTTAAACGAACACTGTCATTATATACTTTTTTTTATATATAATTATTGAAAAATGATATTTTTCAAAAAATTTGCATTCAACGAACTTTTTTTTTTATTAAATAAAGGAATTTTCAAAACTTTTGACGATATTATGTATCGCATTACCAAAACTTAAAAGATTTCTTTTATATAATTAAAACTAATTACTACTGCAAACTTTTAAAAGCCGAAGACGATAGTACTAGGATTTTCCTAATTAGATATCTTGAGCTCCTTTTCTTTTCTGTTCTTTAACATTTCTTCTCATTTCGAAATGCGTTATTTATTCCAGAGGGGAGATTTTGCTTGGGTAATCAGTGACAAAATCTTCATTTGTAAATTTTTTATTTGGTAGTTAAAATAACAACTATAACAACAAAATTACTTTTACTGTTTCAAAATTAATCAAAGCAAACATGTGTAATTAGATTATTGCGCATAATTAAGTGTCTGCGCAAAGTATATAATTCTTTTTTTTATCATGTAATATTGATTTGCATTTTTATGAGTAAGCTATTTAATATTTTTTTCATATTGAAACTTTAATGAAAGAAATAGATTTTTTTTTTTTTTTTTAATCATTGACTAATTTGTTATAATGGAGCGGAGCGGGTGCTCTGTACAATAATGTTGTGCTCATTTTTTCGAGTAGTTTGACCAGCTATCAAATGGCAGGCATTTATGGGGAGAAAACAGCAGTGAGAGCAAAAGAACCCTGTTTAAATTATTTTTGTTAATTAATTGTTTAAACGTTTGTCTAGTATTTCTTTTCTACTTTCTTCTATATTCAGTAGAAGAAAGTACTGGATTCGTAAAAATTTTCGACTTCCAGTTTTCGATAAATTTACACATTTTGAGAGGTTCTGAGCACGATTTGATCATTTTTAGAAAATGTCTGTCGGTGTGTGTGTGAGAGAGAGAAAAATAAAGATTTTGTTCTCACTGAATCTCAGGAACTACTGCTCAGAATTACATGTAAATTTATATATAGTTGTTTCTTGACGCATGTTAATGCTTATCAGCATTTTGTGCCTATAGCTCAACAGGTAGAGCTGCTATACAGGAGTTTCAGAGAAGGTTACATCTCAAAAACTAATGCACAAAGTAGCTACGACAGGTCTGCTCTTATTTAATAATTACGATTTTAAGAATGACTGTATCTCAGCATCTATTATTTTAGTTTTTGAACCATGTATTTTATATCCCCTGCTTTTCATACTGTATTACAATTTGATTTCGACCAATAAATAAAATAAAAAGTACATTTTCTTTTAATAGAAATTAAATAAATAAAAAACAAATAAATTTAATTAAATTTTAATTTTAATCAGTTTAATTCTTTTTACTATATACTACTTATTTTTTTCCCAAAGAATTAACTAAAAAACTGAAAACTAAAAAGTTGTTACACTAAAATATTATACATAAACTGTTATTAATACGTTTTTAAATTTAAAATTTAATATACTCAATTTTTTCTATTGCATTGCCATTTGATTTTCAGTAAATATAATAAATTAAAAAAAAAAGAAGATGAAAAAAGATTTCCGCCTTCAAATGAATGAATTAAATAAATAAAAAATAAATAGCGTAATAGTCGTTGCCAAGATACGCAGACGATTAAAATGAAAGAATAAAATTTAGAAAAAAATTAAACATAGAAGCCAATATTTAAAAAAAAAAAAAAAAAAAAAAAAAAAAATTAAAAGATTCAAATTCGAAATTCAAAAAAAAAATATCGATGAGGTGCACACCTATAGTGTACACACCCATCTGCCAAGTTTTGTAGCTCTGCAATCAGTAGTGTGAGCACCAGAGCGCAGACATACAGACAGACACACACACTTCTCTTTATTTATATAGACTAGCAGGCTACGCCCGCTTCGCTGGTCTTTATACTTAAATGAATTTTCAAAATTATTGGATCAGTATCTATTTTTTACATCTCATTATTAAAAAAAAAAAAAAAAAAAAAAAAACCATTGAAATTGCTCTAGCCCTCGCTTCGGGTAACTGCTGCCTACGGCAGCTCTTTTTACGTCCGTACTGCATCGGGTCTCGGTGGTCTTTCTCGGGCACTTCAATCTGAGTATTTATCAACGACATGCGGATCTTCTGTTATTTAAGAACTACGATTTTAAAGATGACTATATCTCAGCATCTAGTATATGTTTTTTAGTTTTTGAACCATGTGTTTTATATCCCCCGTTATTTACACTATATTACGATTTGATTCGAGCCAGTATAATAAAATAAAATAAAAAGTAGATTTTCTTTTAAAATGAATTAAATACATGAAAAACAAATAATTTTTAATCAGTTTAATCCTTTCTACTATATACTACCATTTTTTCTCCCAATAAATATTATAAATAATAATAAAAAAAAAAAAAAAAAAAAAAAAAGGAGGGGGGGGGGGGAGGGATTTTTATTGAAGTGAAAACTTCTTTAGACGCGTTGAGCACTTTTAAGTGAAGAAAAATCTTTGAACTCCCGTCATCGTCAGCTGACGCTTTCCATTGGAAGTGAAAACTTTTGGGTGAACAAAAATCATTGAATTCGCGTCATCGAAACGCTTTCCATCCTTGTATGATACAAATAATGTATCATACAATTAACTTGCTAATGTGAAGTATTAGTAATTATATACTGTATATTGTTTTAAAATCTGGTGCGGCTCTACACGACTTCTCTCATCTCCGAGCACTGTCTCTATTGCAGTTAGACCTCACAAAACCGTGAGAAAGCCCAAAGCTGCCATTTTTCTCAAGTTTTTACAATCTGGTGCGGCTCTACACGACTTCTCTCATCTCCGGACACTGTCTCTTTTGTAGTTATACCTCACAAAACAGTGAGAAAGGCCAAAGCCCCCATTTTTCTCACGTTTTAACAATCTGGTGCGGCTCTACACGACTTCTCTCATCTCCGGACACTGTCTCTTAAAGATTGCAGCCGGAAACGTTGCAGTTAGACTTCACAGAACCATGCGAAAGACCAAAGCCGCCATTTTTCTCACGTTTTTAAAATCTGGTGCGGCTCTACACGACTTCTCTCATTTCCGGACACTGTCTCTTATGGATTGCAGCCGGAAACGTTGCAGTTAGACCTCACAAAACCGTGATAAAGGCCAAAGCCGCCATTTCTCTCACGTTTTTACAATCTGGTGCGGCTCTACACGACTTCTCTCATTTCCGGACACTATCTCTATTCCAGTTAGACCTCACAAAACAGTGAGAAAGGCCGAAGCCGCCATTTTTCTCACGTTTTAACAATCGGGTGTGGCTCTACACGACTTTACTCATCTCCGGACACAGTCTCTTAAAGATTGCAGCCGGAAACGTTGCAGTTAGACTTCACAGAACCATGAGAAAGGCCAAAGCCGCCATTTTTCTCACGTTTTAACAATCTGGTGCGGCTCTACACGACTTCTCTCATTTCCGGACACTGTCTCTTATGGATTGCAGCCGGAAACGTTGCAGTTAGACCTCACAAAACCGTGATAAAGGCCAAAGCCGCCATTTCTCTCACGTTTTTACAATCTGGTGCGGCTCTACACGACTTCTCTCATTTACGGACTTTGTCTCTATTCCAGTTAGACCTCACAAAACCGTGAGAAAGGCCAAAGCCGCCATTTTTCTCACGTTTTTACAATCTGGTGCGGCTCTACACGACTTCTCTCATCTCCGGACACTGTCTCTATTGCAGTTAGCGCATTAAATAAAATTGTAATATAATTTTTGTAGTAATAGTTTATATTAATGAATAAAAAAACACTTCATTTAAAAGTATTTCCTACACAATAAAATATTTCCTGACGATTCAAGAAATACACACGTAATTGTTCACATTTTTACTTCTGTCGGCACTCCCGAAGTGCAACTTTTTTTTTTTTTTAAAGGAATTAATTTAAAATGAAAAATAAAAAAGTTGTTATACTATAAAAATTTCGCCTTCAAATGAATGTATTAAATAAAATATAGTTTGCGTAACTAGCCGTTGCTAAGATACGTAGACGATTACAATGGAAGAATAAACTAACGAAAAATGAAACATAAAAGCCAATATTTAAAAAAAAAAAAAAAAAAAAAAAAGAAAGAAAATTAAAAATGTTAAAATTCGACATTTGAAAAAAATCTCGATGTAGTGCGCACCTACAGGGTCCCAGGTACCCGTCTGCCAAATTTTGTAGTTCTGCGATTAGTAATGTGAACACAAGAGCGCAAACACACAGACACTTCTGTTTATTTATATAAATAAATATAATAAATTAAAAAAAAGAGAAAAAAAAAAGATTTTACCTTCAAATGAATTCATTAAATAAAAAATAAATAACGTAATGATTACAATGAAAAAATAAATTAATGAACAATGAAATATAGAAGCCAATATTTAAAATTGAAAAAAAAAAAATAATAATAAATAAAAAAAAAATATTTATTTCGAATTTCGAAAAAATCTCGATGAGGTTCACGCTGCACACCTGCAGGGTCCCAGGTACCCATCTGCCAAGTTTTGTAGCTCTGTAATCAGTAGTGTGAGCACCAGAGCGCAGACAGTTGGACATACAGACACACAGACACTTCTCTTTATTTATATAGATTATCCAGTATTTAATCTGTTTTATCCATGTGCAATTTTCTACTGATCGAAAACAGTAAGTGTCGAATACTAGTTTATTTATTTTTTCGGATTTATGGAATAACAATGTATCCTCCCCGAACTTTCCAATTTCAAAAACAAAATTAAAGGGTAATTTCTGTTCCAATTAGAATCCTGCACCGGGTCGGGTAACCCGATTTCACCGGAACCCAGTCAGAGGGATTAATTTTTTTCTTTGTGAATATGGTTTGGCATTCGAATCAGGTTTAATTTTCAACGATTTGACGGACTTGAGAGGATCTTTAAAACACTTTACAACAATACGTAGAAACTTGTTTGAAATAATCATAACTGAAATTATTACAGTAAAGCAAACACCCATATCCGATGAAAGCAATGGAAGGAAGATTACACTGTACGGCTTAAAATTTGCCCCCAACACCATTTTTGCAAATTCTTATGTAAAATGACCTCCTGAACCCGAATATGACGGCCATTTTGCCCTACCACCACCGTTTTTTGGGGACACCCCCCCCCGCCCTATTTTTACCACTTTTCGGTTATTTTATGGCTATAAATTTGATTTATAGTGGAGAAAAGAAATATTTTAAATGTTAAATATCTTCTGAGGGCCTAAAAGGGTGAAAAATCCTATAACATGAACATTTGTAGAAAGGGGAAGATTTAGGGGGATTTGCCTCTGAAATTATAAGTTACATTTATTATATTTTATTAATCAATTATTGTTATCACTTATTATACATTATATAATTTTATTTTTTAAGAGTTAAAATAATTATTTTCCCTTCTCCAAATCAAATTCATGACCATAAAATTACCGAATAGTGATAAAAATTGGGGGAGGCGGTCACGTCCCGAGAAAACGGTGGGTGACGGGGCAAAATGGGGGTTATATTCGGATTCAGGAGGACATTTTACATAAGAATAAGCAGTAATGGTATCCGGGCTCGAAAAAAATTTTTTTTTGCTGCTTAGTGTTATTATTACTATTTTTAAGAATATAAAAAAATCATAAATTAATTTTCAGAGTTTTAAATTTTGAACTTAGTGTACAGTTTACGCCGCTTATTGAAATCACATTCGTTCTGAGCCAAAGTGATTTTATTAAGCGGCTGATACATCCAGCGAACGTTCCTGCACTTAAGGGAAAGGAATTACTTCCTGAATTTGGACAGAAACTTCAAAAAGTAACGAATAATGGAATTAGTAAACAATATTAATTATTTTTTAATGGATAATTAATTAATTGTTTCTTCAATATAAGTAAATTAAACGCATTGCAAGTTCCCATGCACTTTTGTTTGAAGAAAATCATCATTACTTTGCCAAAAATCCACGCTGTTCTTATAAATTTAAAATCTTTCCGTTTAAGCCTCAAGAATTATAATAATTTCGAAGTAAGAACTAGAAATTGCCTTTTAATAATAAGAAAAAAAAAAAAAAAAAAGTCATTTCAAACCAAATTTGTAATTTATTACTGCACTTTGAAGAATACGTTCCTTGAAATTGTTACGGAGATAAGTTATGAGGCGTGTTTAATTTGTAACTCTGTTGCAAGTGTAAAATCAGAGTTGCCAACATTTTAATTTATTCCGGAGCATTTTTAGCCACGCCTTTATTTCATACCACTTTTATTTTAAAAGTAATTTTTTCTTATATTATCCTAGTTATATATTGGAGAAAAATATTCTAGAAATAATGTGGAGCTTTTTTAAAGGCAGGGCTAAAAATGCTCCGGAATAAATTAAAATGTTGATAGATATGGTAAAATCTTCGACAATGAGAGATAACGTTTTGTTGTGTTTTAATTACTTCTCCTAAAAAAAAAAAAAAAAAAAAAAAAAAGTAAATATTTTTTTTTTTTTTTTGTGTGTGTGTGCATAAATGATATTTTTGGCTGCTGAGGAGATATTTTTGAGTTTATTAACCGACGATCCTGATTTTATTAAGCGGCGTCTTTAAAAGTAGCTGTATTGATTTGATTCCGGTCCTGACAATTTGATCAGATTAGACGGCTGATTTTATTAACCAGTGAATTTATTAAGCGGCGGTTACTGTATTAGTAATAGCGTTTTAAATTCTTTTTAAAATGGTTTACCAACTGCGTGACAATGAAAATTTACTTTATTTTATAGCGGAAGAATGTTCCGCATATTTTTAGATGAATTATTAATTTTCATTTAGTTTTCGCGTTTTAGATTGGGTTCGGATAAAAAGGGATGTCGGGTTGTTTATTAAAAAAAAAAAAAAAAAAAACAGATGCGGGTCGTCAAAATTCTATTGCGAGTTTGGGTCAGTTTTCGGGTCGATGAAAAAAATTTTGTTGGGGTCGGGTCAGCTTCCGGGTTGGTTTAAAATTCATTTATCAGGTTCGGGTGTGAAGGACTTCAATTCCAATCTCAAAGCTCCAAATATGAGGAAAAATTATCTTTTGAAGAGTCGTTATGTCAAGGAATAAACTTAGATACATATTTTCATAAATCCCATGATATGATCTTTATTTGATTTTTTTTTTTTTTTTTTTTCCAAATTTGAAAACGGTTAATTTTAATAATATTTAAAATCTTAAAAAACTGCCAATCATCAGCATATATAGTTACGCTCATCAGTGCCTCACTCTGTCACGCTTTAGGCTTAAGAAATTTCCTTGGATTTTGTTTGTGTGTGAACACAAGTTGTCACCTATTTTCATACTTTAGGTAATTTAAAAAAATATAATTGTCCGATCGATAACTGTTTATTCCGACGGATTCAGAAAAATTGCCCCTTTCATTTAGTACCTTATTTGTAACGAATTTTTAATTAGATTTTTTAAAATTAATTAAAATATGAAAATAACAGCTTTAAAATAGACGTTTAAATTTTTAATTGTTGCCATTTTTTCTTCAGCATAAAATAAAATATGCTTTCGCTAGAAATATATATATATATATATGTACATATATATATTAAATTTGGGTTTATACGATGTCGTGATAGCTAAAAAATGACGTTTATAAAATAATAATAATAATTTTAAATTTTAAAGGTAACGAAGAGATAAATAAAGTGCGAAAATTTCGCACGGGCTTGCTAGCAAATGAATTATTTGAAGTGAGAAATAAATAAAATGAAACGATTATTTTTCAACGGGCGCCGTAGTCGCCCTACAACTAACTAGTACAATATATTTCTAGATTTTATCACGAGAGAGAGAGAGAGAGAGAAACAAAATTTTGGCGCACAAAATTTGAAAAATATTTTGAATCATCAGAAAATAATTCAATTTATACCGAATTAATCAGAAAATCTAAAGAAATTTTTAACCCCCCCCCCCCCCCAACACACACACACACACACACGCACACACACGCACATACACACACACACACACACACACGCACACACACACACATACACACACACACACACACACACACACACATATATATATATATATATTAATTTTTTTGACAAAGTTAAAATTATACTCCTCTTAAAAAACAATTCCATCATTATAATAATAATTAAAAAAAAAATAATACAAGGCAATAAATAAGCTTTCACTTGGATTTTTTCCCCTCTCTTTTACATTATATTGCCATTTCCAAAATTATTATTCAGTTAATTATAAAACAACAAAACATGAAGTAAAGAGGAAACTTAATTATTTAGCTCTCTTTAACACGTTTTGTTTTTCGCATTATTTATTATGCTTATCAAAATTATAATGAACCTTTTTCCAAAGTAAGATTACCGTAAGGTTAATTATTTTCATGTGACGCCTTGTTGAAAAAATAAAACAGAATAAAAATTAAGTGCACGATATAAGGTAATTGGATCACCCAATTTACAGTTAAAGATAACTATTTTTCTGGAACACAAACATAGAAAAACATCGGTTTAACATTATTTATGAATACATTTTCTATTTTTTAATGAAAAATTAATTATAAATAAATTATTAGCCGAAATATTTATTATCTGCAATCTTAAAAACAAATTATTTAGTGGCAATGTATTTTTTCTACATTATAATGCACTTATTATGTTACCTAAATATTTAAGTATTCTTTTATAATCAGTATATTAATTTATTTTATGATGTTATACTCATTTTAACATTAAAAATATTACAGATATGGAGGCAGAAAAAGTTATGAATTAATCATAAAAAAATATAAGCATGCATTTTTTCTATTATGAGGTTAATTATTTTCATGTGATGCCTTACTGACAGAAAATAACAACAACAATAATAGTAAATGTTATGTTGTTAGATCATCATAAGTTATTAGATCACAGTTAAAAAAATAATAATAATAACCTCTGTTCTGAAAATACAAGTATGAAAAATATGGTGCATCACAATTTAGTAATAAGATTTTTTTTCAATGGAAACTTAATTATAACTGAATATGCAAATGACATGGTATTAATCTACAAAGCTGAATAAATTTATTGAAAATTATCTTTCCTTTGAATTGTAACTTAATTATCTACTTTTTATAAAGCAATGTTTTCGTCCATGTTTGAAATATTATTTTATTTTATATTATATTTTTATTTTCATCGTACATTAAAAAAAAAAAAAAAAAAAAGGGATACAGAGAAAGTATTTTGAATCAAGCAATTAATAATAATAAAATTCTCTAATTTTTTTTATGTGCAATAAATCAAGATTTTGTTCAGTTTCTAGAAAAAGTAATATTTTACATTCATAAAAATGTACGACAAAGAAATATTATATGAATCATCCACGTTTTATTGATGAAGAAAACTTTGTTCTGTCAATTTAGTCTTATTAATCACATTTCCAATAAAATCTCTCTCTTTTTTGTATTGTTTTATTAAATACACTACTTTTATCAGCGTTACATGCATTTTTATGAAAATTTTACTGGTTTAAGAATCATCCAGAGTCGATTTTTTTTAACCCTCTCCTCTCCACCCGTCTTAAGCCATAGCGGCCTCTGCTCCTTCTTTTTTTTTTTTTTTTTTTTTTTTTTTTATTCTCTGGTCATATCTGCTATATGTGATCTCATCCACCAATGTTTCAGAAGCAATTTATATTGATTTTTTAATATATTTTGCCTTATAAAAGGCTTCATTTCCGCATGTGGTTCTTTGTTTATTAATTCGTGTCTTCCTTCCGAGCATTTGATCACTGTAATGGGGAATTATTATTCATATATACAGTCGGTAACAAAAGTGTCCGAACACTAGCGAAAATTCCTATCTAAAAAAAGTACACTTAATACGGTTTCGTTAAATAAATCCTTATCGAATCTTGTTCTTAGTCAGTCTAAGAACAGGATTCGACAAGGATTTATTTAACAAAACCGTATAAAGTGTACTTTTTTTACATAGGAATTTTTGCTAGCGATCGGACACTTTTGTTACCGACTGTATATAACGTATATAATTAATTGTAAATGTAAAATGTAAAATATAAATGTAAAATATAATAAAATTTAGCATACGAAAGATACATTGTCATTTGTTAATGCCAATTTCATCCAAAAAATTAAATAAAGCCATGAATAGTAAATTAAAGATGAATTAAAATACTCACGCTATAATGGAAGATTAAACCCACTCATGCCAGTGATGAATTATAATAGAACCAACGAAATCAGAAAAAAGAATTTATCAGTCACATGTCTTTAATATATAAGAGGAACCTAATTAATTTAAAAAGAAATGGAAGAGAAAATTTTAATAAGAAATGGATGTGAAAAATGCTCAAAACTTGAAGAATTTCTCATCAGGGGACATACAATCCTTCGTAGAGCTTAATATCGCAAGATTTCAAAGACTGTACAGCTGTTTAAGCGAGGGAAAAAAAAAGTGCATGTCCTTATTTTGCAACAATACCAAACATTCAAAAGAAATAGAGAGAGAGAGAGAGAGAGACAGAGAGGGGGAGGGGGGAGGGAGAGATACAGAAGAATAATTTATAGATAAACCTTTACAGAAAGCTAAAATTGTTGAATTTTCATACACATGGTTACAAACACCGGATACACATAAGATGACTTGCCATCGACAGTTTACCAAGGTTATTACGAATATTAAGTTTTAGAATTAACACAAATGATTATACTAAAGAGAGCAACTAGGTGAATCAAATCCAAAATTAATAAAATTTAGGTAATGTAAGCGAAGAACATTTAAAACTAACTATGAAAGTAATAAAGTTTAATTTAGTAGATTCACATTATCATTTTAGAAATCGTATTAAATTTTGAGAGAGTGAAAAATGAAAGTATACGTACTCTATCTCCCAGGACAAATTATAATCAGTGTATGACAATGCATTGTAAATATTTTAATAAAAGTTAGATTAATCAATTTAAGCTTATTGGTACGAGCATTGCATTCTTTTTTTTTCACGTAATATATACACAGTAAAAAAAAATGTCCCGTTTGCTGCCAGAAATTTTCTGTAATGACAGAATACATTCGTAAGCTAGAAAAAATACGTTGATAGAAGTTTTCTGTAACAGAATATAGGAAATGTTAGTAGATAGGTATTTTGTTAATGTACCAAGTGACTTGGTGCTTCTTTAATACCAAGCTTTCCTTATGCAAAACACCTATCTGCAAGTATTTTTTTCATTGTTCTGTTACAGAAAATTTCTGACAACGTATTTTTTCTGTAGCTTACGAATATTTTCTGTCATTACAGGAAATTTCTGGCAGCAAACAGGATTTTTTTTACAGTGTATATATATATATATATACATATACATAATTCCGTTGACTTTATCAGATAAATCTGTATGTGTATGCCAATAGCGAATTATTATCATTACTTATTTATGACTTATTTATGATCTATGACTTCGCTTATCGGACTATCCAGTGACAGTGGATCTTCTTTCAATTCTATTCTTTTTTTCAGTCGAAGTAAGTTGATTAGGTTAACTGAATAAAATTATTTTTTAAATAACAAGATATGTATACAAAATCAGTGAACAAACTAGATTTTTTTCCCCCACCAAAACATATTTTTCAGTGCAATTACGCAGAAAAAAGTGTTGTGTTGTGACAATAAAGTTTTTGTTGAGGCTATATCATTCATTAAACAAACAAACAAAGAAAAAAGAAAAACAAATAATAATTATTGTAACGAAATTTCATTTGCATAGTATAAAAGCCAGCCAATAGTATAGAGCTACTTATATCATAGCCCCAGACAAATATCGTGTAAATTCAAAAAGTTTGACACGATAGAATGAACTCAATTTCAGTTCTTAAAAAGAAAAAAAAAAAAAGAAAGAAAGAAAATGATAAGGGGGTTCTAATAACATTTATTTGCAATCAACGAACACTGTATTACCAATGATTGTATCAAAATAAAAATGTGAGTAATATCCTTTATAGTTTAGCTCTTTTTTTTTGAGCGGAACTGAAATTCTGTTCATTTTACCGCGTACAACTTTTTCGATTTGCACGATATTTGTTTGGGGTTTTCATACGCGTAGCTCAATATAATTGGACTATTAAATTATACAAATGAAATTTCGCTAAAGCTTGCTCATACGCAGTTAAAATTTATTTAGTAAAACTGCTCATTTTTGATTATATATTTATATTTTTTGCTTTCTGATTGTAGTAGTCTGTGTCTATGTTGTATATCAAGTTTTGTGAAAATGGCTTTGCTCTGGGTTTGATACCTTGCGTGTTATAGCTAAAAAAGTCACAAAAATGTTTTTGCAACTTTTTAAAGAAACCGTTATATTTCCACGAATATATGTGGTAGCCTTACAAAAATTTATATCGATAATAAGAAAGAGCCTTATTATCACATGCTATAGCCAGATCGCATTTCAAACATTACTTTTTACAGGGTGATCCCAAACATTTTCATTTTTATTTAATTTTTTACTGGTCCCTGTTTTGCTTTCAGTACAAAACTTCCATATAAATGTGTGAGGTATAACATGTTCTTCACACTCCTAAAGTTTCGAGATGATTTGTCTTGTCTTTTTGATATATTTGAATAAACATCTAAAATCGAATTTGTCCAGTCATTTATAGAAAGATAAGTGCATCTGACATATACACGGTTCAACCATTCGTTTTGTAGGTATCGGTTAGTTTTTTTTGAAAAATGAAGAAAATTTTCCCCTCACAGCGGAGGGGAGCTATAGTCCTACATACACAAATATTTTATCTTGCTTGTATATCACTATTATAAATAATACAATACTATTCAGTTTCACAATGATTTTTTTATAAAATGGTCCTCATTGTGTGTATTTTTACGAAATTTTCTCGTATTCTGCCCTATCAAAAATTGTAAAAAAGTGGGACACCAGGGACAGCTATTCAGTGATGATCACGGAAAATTGATAAACTTTAATTTATGTTAAGTCTTAAATAAATAAAAATTTTCTTGAAATATTTCTATTCATTAGTTCTTGACCTAGAGCTGCCACAAATTTTTTGTCAAGCACAAACAGACACACAGATATACATACAGACGAACATTTTCTAAAGATGGTCAAGTCGTTTTTAGGACCTCTAAAACGTGTAAATCCATCAAAAGCTGGAAGTGGAAAAACTTTCCTTACCCAATACTTTCTCCTATTGAATGTATAAGAAAGTAATAAAGTCCTACGTTTCTTCAGAAAAATAGTTTTAATTTAGATGCAGCAAATATTTTTAGAAATTTGGTGCGTCATGCTTCACCATTTAAGTAGCGCCATTAAATTAGTAAGCACCAGTAAAATGGTGAAGTGTAGCCCAGAAATTCTAGTTATAGTTAAATTGCCTAAAGGCACCTTTTTCTAAATGAAACGTTGAGTTTTATTTTCTAATAGTATATCATATGTAAATATGTAAAACTTTTAATGTTTCTTCTTAAACTATATATCGATTCATTTTATGATATTTTATTCATTTTTGTCCTTAAAATAACCATGGATATAATTTTTACTTTTTTCTATATTCAGTAGAAGAAAGTATTGGATTTATAAAATTTTTCACCTTCCGGTTTTTGATGGATTAACACGTTTTGTTAGATCTAGAACATGATTTGACCATTAATAGAAATTGTTTGTCTGCGTGGGAGAAAAAAAAATTGTGGCAAATGTATCTCAGGAACTACTGTCCAGAACTTCATATAAATTCATATGTAGTTGCACCTTGACATTAATTAGTTCCTACCAACTTCTGGTGCAAGTCGCTCAACAGCTGCTTCTGCTATACTGCGATGTCTCTCATTTATGAAAAAGCTATATTTCATCTTTTATTGCTTCTAATCAAACAAAACTTTATATGTGAGAGGACTATTATGAAACATTACACTGATTCAATTTGGGTGCATGCTGACAGATAGGTGGGGTGTTGCAAATTGAATTGTTTTTTGCATCCTCTCAGGTGGCGCGACTAGTCGTCATTTTTTCGACGCGCCGATGTACGATTACTGTCTAGTTAAAAATGTGATCTGAAGGGAGTCGGTCGTGCTTGACCGTTTAAAATATATAGCGCTTAAGAAATGTTTATTTATGTTTTTATTGTGAATCCGTGTTCTATATGTTTTGTGAAGTGAATAAATAAAATGGAAAAGAACATCACTTGTATTATTTATGGAAATGGATTATTACAATGTGTGAGTTTATGGAACAAATGAAAGATTTATGAACACATTTTGGTGACCCTAGGATGTGATTATATGCATTTTATTTGGACGACATGCATTTTTTTGGATAATTATGGAGTAAAATGAATCCGCTGAGCATGCATCGGATATGGGAGGTAGGCTTTTTCCCTTGTTATTTCATTATTTTGGTTTGAGTTTGGGGGTTAAAAGTTATGGTTTCGTTTTAAATGGTTGCAGTCTGTGAGGACATCGAATTCATTTGGTTTATATTTAATATTATTTATAATTTATAAATTTTGCTGATATATGAAATAAATGGTTTCAAATTTGAATAATTAAAAAATAGTTTGGGTTTTAAATATAAATGGTTTCATTCAACATTTAAATAATTGAAAATTACTTTCGTTTCATAAAATGTTTAAATGGTGTTTCTTTTTGTTTCTTTGAAAAGGAAATTGTTTTTTTTTTTTAATGGAATATTATTTAATTTTTTGTTTCTTGCAATGCTATTAAAATAGAGTTACTTCTGATTTAATACAAAATTATTTATTTAGTTTTGGTTTCATTAAAGGCTATTTTAAATTGATTTACTTCTGTTTTAACGATATTTATTTTTTTGTTCTTAAATGATATTTAAAGATGTTTACATTTTTTTGATATATAGATAATACATGTTTATTTTTATTTAATAAATATATGGATAGGGGTTATTATTAAGCAATTAGAAGGTTTCGTAATTTTTATTTTTGTTCTCTTGTTACGATATTGGGTTTAAAATGGATCTAGAAAGATTGAAGGAAAAAAGAAGAGGTTTAAGAACCTCATTTACGAAATATTTGGGGAAAATAGAAACAATCCTGAACTCCGAAATTACGGAGGAGTACACGAAATTAATGAAAATTGAGGAGCTTCTTAGATTAAAGGCTCAACTCCTGGACAAACAGGCAGAACTCGTAAACATCGATTATGAAATACAAACAAAAATTAAAGTCAAAGATATAGCTGAAGATGTAGCAGGCTGCGAGGAATACAGGGAAAAAGGGATCGATGTAAAAACAAAATTAGAAAGGCTAGTGGATAATTTAAATGACAGGCCGTTGCCTGGTGTTATTCAGATCGCTAGATCAAGTGATCAAACAGGGATTGGTTCAGAGAACCTAACAGTTAGAACTGAAACCAGAAGTACAGTTAAACTTCCGAAATTACAAGTTGTAAATTTTCTTGGTGACTGTAGTTCATGGTTGGACTTCTGGAACTCTTTCGAGGTAGCGATACATAATAATAATTCTTTAAGCAAAATTGAGAAATTTTCGTATTTGAAATCTTTCTTAGGAGGTGTCGCCTTGAGCGCTGTATCTGGGTTTTCATTGACAGAATCTAATTACGATGCATCAATACAATTACTTAAGGAACGTTTTGGACGAAGTGACGTAATTATATCGTCCCACATGCATAAGTTACTATTAATAGAACCGGTGAAATCATGCGCGAATGTTACTGAATTAAGGAGAATGTACGACGCGATTGAGGTACAAATTCGTTCGTTACAATCATTAAATGTAGCAACAGGCACTTACAGTAATCTGTTATGCCCTGTAATATTACAAAAACTACCGGAAGAATTAAATTTAAGTTATAATAGACAGCGTAATTCAGATGAATTGTTTGATATTTCTAAATTAGTTGATTTTATACGTAAAGAACTAGAAATACGAGAAGCATCGATAATTTTAGCGAATCCCAGAAATAATAGCGCAAATGAAAATAATTTTCGGAATAAAATGACAGGCCACAATAAACCTTACTTGAATTCTAAAAGGAGCGAATATCATCCCCCTAAATCATCAGCTTCCGTTTTAGCGACTCAGGCGGAAAGAAATGTATCTGGTTATCATAATAGGTATTCTTATGATAATAATAGGCCTAAATTTAATAACAAAAGAAATACGAGTTCGTTTTCTCAAAATACAGGAGTTAAGGGCTGTTTGTTTTGTTCCTCGGCACATATGAATCATGATTGTTCCTTAAATGTTTATGATAAGAAAAGGGCTTTAATGGCCAAGGGATTATGTTTTATATGTTTTTCAAATCATTTGAGTAAATTTTGTTCTCGTAAAGATCATAAGTGCAAGTATTGCGCGTCTCCCTGGCATAACTCATTAATATGTAATACAGAAAGAAATGAATCCCGCTCAGTTGAGGATAAAAAACAAATACAGTCAGAAAGTTCTTTAAATTTAGTTTGTAATAAGAATAAAGAGCTTGAGGACACGCCGAATGATTCGGTGTTGTTGCAGACTGTAACGGCAAGTGTATTTAATGTTCAGGCCAAATGCCATTTATTGAGGTGTCTTATTGACAATGGAAGTTCTAGGACATTTGTATTGCGCGAAGTGTGCAATTTATTGGGATTAAAAACAATCGGAAGGGAAACCCTTTTAATTTATACTTTTGGCAATGAAAATACTGAAAGGAAAACTTATGATATTGTAGAAATAGTATTACATAATGTAAGAGAAACTAATAAGAAAATTAAATTAAGGGCTGTGGTTATTGATTCAATTACATTTGGGGAAATTAAAATTCCTTCACAATGGGTGCGTAATGTCGCACTAGAAAAAGGCATTGAATTGGCAGATAAGGGTAATTTGAGTAAAATTCATGTACTTATTGGATCGGATTACATTGGGGAAATTCTTGGAGAAAGGAACGTGAGAATTTCTAAACGATTAATGGCAACAGATACCTTATTTGGATTTGTGATACAAGGAAAGGAAAGGGACCCTAAAGCACTTAAGAATTGTCAGAAAGTGCGCGTTAATCATTTACATGTTGTTAAGGAGGAATTGGACCATCAAAGGGTTAAAAATTTATGGGAATTAGAGGCAATTGGAATTAATCCGGACAAAGAACATTCTAAATCAGATGATGAAATTTTAGAGTTATTTAGGCAAACCACTACTTATAGGAATAAAAGATATGAAACGCGATTGTTGTGGAAAAATAATGTTAAGGAATTGGACAGTAATTATGGGATAGCAAGACGACGCTTGTCTCATTTGAACACTGTTTTTGGTAGGAATCCGGACTTATATTTTAAATATAAGGAAATTATTGAGGAACATTTAAAGTTGGACATCATAGAGGAAGTAGCGTCGGACTTAAATGAAAATACGGGTACAGGCTATTACATGCCGCATCATGCAGTAGTACGCGAACAAAAGAAAAGTTCTAAGGTTAGGATAGTTTTTGACGGTTCATGTAAGGGCAGGGATGAATTATCTCTTAACGATTGTTTAGAGAGCGGTCCTAATTTAAATCCAGATTTACTCAGGATAATTTTGAGGTTTAGGTTACACCCTGTAGCGTTTTGCGCAGACATTCAACGAGCTTTTCTAGAAGTAGGCATCGCGGATGAGGATAGGAATTTTTTGAAATTTTTATGGAATGATGGGGAGGGGCCCGATCTTCATTCCGATGCTGCTAAACGAATTAGGACATTACAATTCTGCAGAGTTCCCTTTGGGGTGAAATGTTCCCCATTTCTATTATCGGCAACAATCAGGCTTCATTTGAAAAAATTTGAGAATGACTACCCGGAAGCAACAGAAATATTAAGATCTCTATACGTCGATGATCTCATCTCTGGCACTGATGATGTGAACAAGGCATTACAATTATCTAAAGAAATGATGTATATTTTAAATGAAGCTAGCATGAATCTCAGGGCTTGGATTTCCAACTCTTCTAAACTTAATCAGTTGTGGAAGACAGACAATTTCGAATGTCGAGAAGATCCGGAGGAATCCAATGTTGAACTAAAAATATTAGGAATTATTTGGGACAATACGAATGACGAATTACTGATTGACACTTCACAATTTAACAAATTACCGGAGGACAGATTTATAACAAAGCGATATATTTTGGCTGTTTGCGGAATGTTATTTGATCCATTGGGGATCATGAATCCATTTTTGATTCGCATAAAAATTATATTACAATCAGTATGGGAAAATGGTAAACAGTGGGACGAACCTGTTCCACATGAAATTGAAATGTTGTTTTTAGAATGGCTAAATGAAGCTAAAAATTTGAAGTTCACTGGAATTCCTAGGCTGTATTTTAATGAATTCTGCTGGAAATCAGTAGAGGTACACATATTTTCCGATGCTAGCCCAAAATGTTATGGTTCAGTGGCTTATTTTCGATTTACGAATTCTGAAGGATGCAAAACAAGTTTTATAATTTCTAAGTCTCGACTAGCCCCTTTGAAGAAGATTACATTACCGAGACTTGAATTACTTGGCACTTTAGTCTCAGCAAGATTGGGATCATATCTCAAATCTGTTTTTCCTATGCTCGACCCCAGAAATATTTTTTATTGGACTGACTCTCAGATTTGCCTTCATTGGATAAAAGGTTCAGTTAACGATTATAAGCAATTTGTGAAAAACCGAGTGATTGAAATCAAGGAAAAAACTGATCCTGAAAAATGGCACTTTTGCAAAGGCAAGGTCAATCCGGCGGATAAATTAACGAGAGGTGTGAAAGCAAATTCCTTAATGAATGATAAAGTATGGAGTCAAGGACCAGCTTGGTTGTCAGAATTAAGTATACCATATGACTCTCTAATGGAATTTTCCTGTGACATGGACAGCGTGGTTGAAGAAAGACATGGAGTTACAACACTTCAGGTTAACGTAGAAGTTCCAATGCCATTATTAAATCTGGAGAATTACAGTAGTTTGAATAGAGTTTTGAGAACAACCGCCTATGTTTTTAGATTTCTAAATAATATCAAATCTAGGTCTGAAAAACGTTCAGGGGCGCTGACAGCAAATGAAATATCTGCAGCAGAAAATTATTGGCTTCTATTTGTGCAGCAAAGTGAATTTAACAAAGAATATACTACATTAAAGGCAAAAAATTCAGTTTCTCCTGATTCTAAGTTATATAATTTGAATCCCATTTTGACAACAGAAGGTCTAATAGTATTAAAGGGAAGAATTCAAGGCTCTAATTTTTCTGATGAATCTAAGCATCCAATTATTTTGCCGAACAAGGCTCGATTTACTAATCTTTTGATCATGAAGGAACACGAAAATTTAGGTCATTCTGGTATATCTGACACACTCACTCAAATAAGAGAACGCTTTTGGATCATTAAGGGCAGGCAAGCTGTGAAATCCTGCTTGAACAAATGTTTTCTATGCAGAAGGTTTAAGGCCAAACAAGGACAGCAAATAACAGCTCCGCTACCCATAGCAAGAACTTGTGAGGCTCAACCTTTTGAAGTCGTCGGAATCGATTTTGCTGGACCCTTATTCACAAGAGACAACAACAAATCTTACATTGCATTATTCACTTGTGCAGTCACTCGAGCAGTGCACTTGGAAATAGTCTCTAGTCTCAGTTCTGAACATTTTTTACTTGCATTCAGACGTTTCATCTCCAGAAGAGGTATGTGCAAGGTTGTGAATTCCGATAACGCTTTGACTTTTAAAGGTAGTGAAAAGGAACTAAAGAAACTTTATATGAACATTAAGAACTTTGAAATTCAGAACTATTTTGGTAATAAGGGTATCAAATGGAATTACATAGTAGAAAGAGCCTCATGGTGGGGGGTTATTGGGAGCGAATGGTTCGTATGACAAAGGTCATTTTGAGGAAAATTCTTGGTAGGGCATTAGTTACATTTGAAGAACTGCAAACTATACTTGCAGAAATTGAATCTATTATTAACTCTCGACCTTTAACTTATGTATACAATGACCCTGTAGAGCCATTCCCTCTCACCCCAGCCCATTTCTTAATAGGAAAAAGGTCAACTGCATTGCCACCACAAAGTGGCCGTTTAGTGATAGCAAGTCAATCTAGTTCTCAAAAACTTTTAATTAAACGATACTTGTATCGTGAGAGACTTCTTAACGAATTCTGGAAGCGCTGGAAATTTGAATATATTTTGCAGTTGAGAAATGCTAATGTTGTAAAACCTGTTAATCCAATTTCTAATTTTAATATAGGTGATATAGTCCTAATAGGTGATGACAAGGCCCCAAGACAAATTTGGAAGTTAGGAAAAGTAATTGAGACACATGTAGGACGTGACAATAAGGTAAGATCTGTAACCTTAAAAACCTCATCAGGAATGTTAAAAAGACCCATTCAACTTCTTTGTAACTTGGAAGTCCAAGGGGACTTACCTTAATTAAACCAACTGTTCACCTGTAAGGTAATATTAATATTGTTTTTCATTTTTCAATTGTATCCAGGTAACATTGATTTTTGTATTTGATATAATTTCTATTTTTCAGTATTATGTGGTTGTGAAATTTATTATTATGTACTATTTTTTATTGGTTGTAATTTTTTGAATTGTATTTGATTTGGATTTGTTCAAATTTTTGTATTGAACTTAACTTACCTTTCGGGGCGAGAGGATGTTGCAAATTGAATTGTTTTTTGCATCCTCTCAGGTGGCGCGACTAGTCGTCATTTTTTCGACGCGCCGATGTACGATTACTGTCTAGTTAAAAATGTGATCTGAAGGGAGTCGGTCGTGCTTGACCGTTTAAAATATATAGCGCTTAAGAAATGTTTATTTATGTTTTTATTGTGAATCCGTGTTCTATATGTTTTGTGAAGTGAATAAATAAAATGGAAAAGAACATCACTTGTATTATTTATGGAAATGGATTATTACAATGTGTGAGTTTATGGAACAAATGAAAGATTTATGAACATGGGGTTCCTAGGCTGCAGTTTTCCGACGAACGGTGTACGGCTATAGTTCAGATTTTATTGTATGCAATAGCACAAAACTTGCAATTACATACAATATTGGTATATGAGAGGGCCATTAGAAAATATTATGCTAATTTAATTTCAGTGCATATTGACCAATAGGTGGCACTGCTGTGTTGCAATTTACCCGGTAAACAGGAAGGTTGAATCTTAACTTCTACGGCATATAAATCCACCAAACTTGATAAGTGACATGGCCATTAAGAAAAAGATTCCTGGCTTAATTTAGTTGTATATGGACAGACAGACTGCGTTACTATTACTTATCTTCTGGGATTTTCCACATGGCTATATCTCATCATCCGTTGATTAAAACTGCACCAAACTCCATTTATGAAATCTTTATTGTGAGAAACTATGATTAATCTTTAGTGCATGCTAAACAGGAAGTGGCGCTTAACATCGAAAACTGGAAGTCAAGGAATTCAATACTTTCTGCTATTGAATATTGAAGAAAATAAAAATACTTCTTGTACTAATAGAGATTTAAATTAATACTTTTATTTTCTTTATCAACCAATATAAATTAAAAAATATTTTTTAAAGTATAAAGCGAGGTAAAATTAATCTTCATAATAGGAATAGCCTTAATTTTATGGCGATCATATTCCCATATGAACCATTCGGCTTGAGACTTTGGCATCCCTGCCACAACAATGTTTTGAAACAAAGAAAATAAAATATAATCTAGGATACGCAGCGAACATATTATTAATAATAAAAATAAATAATTTAATAAATGAAGATAGTTTAATAGAAAAAATCTGCCGCAATAATATTATATTAAATAAGATAAAATAAAGTTTTACCCATGATTTGGAGAGAATAAAATACAAAGAAAATGTAACTCAAAAGGAAATAATTACAAGATAAAAAGAACTTTTTATATACCACGTTTTTAAATTTTCTGTTGAATCATATAAGCTTGACAATTCTATGTAATAATAAATACTTTTTAAAATTTTTTTGATAAATTATCCCATCAACTTGAAAGAAAATGATCAAATGCGTAATAAAGAAAGCAATTATAAAATTTACTGAAAATGACTTCATTTCTACTTAAAGATGACTAAAAGTATTAAAAGAATGCATTGTCATCATGTTCTGAGTTTTCTAAAAGTTTCAAATGTCTAGCTAGTCGGGAAGTTAGTTAAAAATCGATTGCAAGCACTTCCACTCTGTACTGGATAAACAAACAAACAAACAAGAAAGTGAGTTAATAAAAACATGAAAAAATAAAAAAATAAAAAAATAAAAAAATAAATCTAAACACGTAATTTTTGTTATTTAACGCTTAAAAAATGGGGAATAAACATCCAAACCGTGTTTTCTCCTTCGAGTACAATTTTTCAGAAAACACAAAAAACTGATAAATTAAAAAATAACCCTTCTTAGACCCTAATTATCGTTTGTTTAGTTTTGTATTACTGGTTACTAGGAAGATCTGTAGTCATACTTTACCTAATAAACTTAAAGTTAATTAGAAAAATGCATTTGAAATTTGAAGAAAGCATATTTTGACCAAAACACAGAGGAGAAAACATGTTTTGAATGTTTCCAATGTGGACAAAACATTTTTTGAATGAAAAAGTATGTAACTCGCATATTGATGAAATAACATCTTTAATGAAATAAAACTAATTAACAGAACAGACTTTGTTGTGTAATTATAAAATAAAATTAAATATTTACGCTTGAAAAATCATCCTGCAAATTATAGGGAAGAACTAAAATTTTTAAGCCAATCTGAAATTTAAAATTTTAAACCAATATCTTCACATAAGCAGTTGCATGCTTCCTCTGTTTCTTCATATTCTACATGAAAGTTATTAGTAATGATATCTTTATACCATTTAAAATCAGGCTGATTTTTCCACTCTTCATCATACATCAATTTTAAAAGTTTGTCTACATCATTTTTCTTTTCAAGTGATATTCCATTACTCAGAAGAAGACATTGTAAGACAAAATTTCGCATAATAACAGTATTAATCCCCTTCCTAAAAAGTTTTGCTCCAGATTGTTCTTTTATATTTTCGAATTTATAGTTTTTGAATCCTTTGACCATCACACTTTCTCTATTTTTTTCTAAAACTATCCTTTTCAGTTCTGATATGTAAATTTTTGAAATAAGCATTAAGTGATTTCGTATTATAAAGTTTCCAATCAATCTCCAATAATTTACATCACCAACTTTCTGATACAGTTCATAATATTGTTCCTTTGATGTTATTGATACATTTTTTCTGAGGATCTTCTCAACACGACCGAATATACGATCTGCTGGAAGGAAACTATGTCCTCTGACAGTAAAATGCAATAGTATATTTTCAATGCTTAACGTTGTAGTGTGCAAAAAAGTGCAAAAGCATTTGAAGAATCATGTTATTCTTATTTTGGGCACTACACCCATCACTAAAGAGCCGCAATTTTTTTTTTTTTTTTACCTCCAAGGTCCATTTTCTTTAGGGACCACTATAAAGTCGACGATATTTCAGTGCTGCCTTTGCCTGCTAACTCCTCAGACCAAGTATAAAATGCTGAATTTAGACCATCCAAATTCATTATGCATAAGCTGTAAAAACTGAATTGCCTTAAGTAATAGGCACCTTGAATATTTGTTTTTGGCAGCTGTGTAATCTGTTGTAATTCAAAACATAAACTAACGACTGATTCATCTATATTTTCTTTCATAATGGAATAAAATGCATTGGCTCTTAATATATGAATTCTTTTGTCAGTTATATGATCTGCTTTTTCTGTAGACCTTGCAGCACAGGACTTTATTTTTTGGTCAAGTAAAGAACACGTGCTGCAAACATCACTAGAAGGAGACTTAAAGCCTATATTAAATTAATTTATGAATATTCTCCTGAACATAGTGAATTTAACTTTATCCAGGTCGTCGTTGCAGTTTTTATTGTAAACTTCATGTAACTTCCTTATACTTAATGTACAGTGAAAGTATAATCGCTTCGATTTTTATCTTCCACAATGACTTTCTGATGCCTTTAAGTTTGAGATGAATTCTCTTACCTTGTTTTTTTTATTAATGCTTAAGTGGCTTTTCTTATCCCCTCCTCTCTTTTTCTCAATAGGTTCTCCAGCATGTACTTTAGTAACAATATTGGCTAGCCTTGTACGAACTATTTTAGTTATAGCCATGAAATTATTTTTACACACCGGAATTCTCTTACCACTGCTACTAGTAATAAAATAAGAAGCAGAAAATGCATGCTGTGAGCCGGATGATTGCGATTTATTTTCGGTTGGGTTATTAGGTCTACGTCGAGCTTAGAGGAAAAATACTCTCTCTCCTCTAAGACGTCGAGTAAAATTTTTTGTAACAACAAATGAGGCTATGATAGAATCTTGTCGCTGTTTGTCCGCAATTTCGTAAAGTCTATCTCGAAACTTCTTAACGCCATTAGGTCTAACATCAGTACATGAAAAAGTATTATTAGAATGTTTGCATGGAGCATAAACGTTGTTATCTGAAGATTCTGAATATCTTTTTTTTTTGCTTCTTTTCTTTTCCCACCAATTCTCTGTCTTTTTCTAGTTCCATAAGTAGAAGTATTCACTAATGCACTATCTATTCTTCCATTTGGAAAAAAAAAAAAAAAAAAAAAAAAGCACACTTCTCTAAAATGAAAAAAACAAGATAGAACTAGCGAAATAAACTAACATATATAGCTGGTACATGTAGGAGTCACGCGACCAGAAAGACCAGTTCTGACTTGTTGGCTGGAGAAAAATCACAGTTTGACTGGAAACAGGCTCTGGAGGAAACACTGTTTGATTGAATTCCCAACGTTTTAAGAACGTTTATAATGTGATAAAAAATTTTTTGGTTTAAAATAATAGTATACTTTTGTGCTATTTAATGTTGAGTTCACATAAAAATCACAAACTCATTTTATTTTTTATTTTTGGAGAAAGGTTTGAATGTTTGTTCCTCAAATATCATATGAAACAAGAATTTTTTTCATATTTGAGATATCAACGGAATTACTATTTATTCTATTAGCACTCTGAAACATTTGCTTATTCTATTTTTTTCCCCTTTTATATTTCGTGGGTACCATCCATCAAATAAATAGTAATAGCAGCCTCAAAACGTATTTAACCAATTACCACGTAAATATATGTAGTTTACTTAATGATTGTGTTATTTTTTTTTTTTTTTTTTTTTTTTGGAGTCTTTTGATTTGAGTTCAGCTGTGTGGGTTAAAAATTCCGAAACAGACCTATGCAATGGTTAATAGCGATGGTCCAGGATTCTTCTCTAAAGCAGAGTCCCGCGCAGGTCGAGTAAACTTGACCCGCAACCGATTTGTAAAATGATTTTCAACCCACAATAAATTAATGTTAAATTTATGTTATAAGATACTGAATTAAAATTATTTTACATAAAATACAGTTACATTATTGAACCTGCCTTTCAGAGGATTAAATGTAACACAAAATTAAAAATTTTTTATACGTAATTTATATAAACACAACTTCAGTATAGAATATAACAAAACTTTACATGTATTAAAACTTCTTTTTTTAAAAACCACTATTTCGAATGTTTTGACAGTGTCACATAAAAGTAAAATAAGGAAGGAAATATAGAATAGAAGGCAAATAATTTTTACATGTGAAGTTTTAAGCGTTAAGTATCTTAAGAATCTTATGTTTTGGTTCATGCTGCTTTAAATTACTTCGGACAAAGAGAATGTCACCCAAACTCTGTATCCAGAAGATTAGATACATAAAATAACAACAACGACAGTTCTTCGAATAAAAAAATATTTTGCGGGTTGACCTGCGGGTCAAAAATTAATGTAAATCGGACCTGCATCCGACCTGCAGAGCAGGTAACCCGCGGGCACCCGTCCCGATGCAGGACTCTACTCTGGAGGTGGTTCAAAGACATGGATGGTATCACAATTTTGATTCTCCTCAGAGAAGGGAGCATTTTGAACTTTTTAAAAACATAATGATGTAGTAGATGTTATGATTAAAAAAAGAGATGTCATTATTTTTAAAATATCAAGGTTTGTTGGTTGGGTTTTGCGTCGCACTAGTACTGCGCAACGGGCGACGGTCTGGAACTCACCCCTAGGGGTGGTCCGGAGACATGCCATCACAATTTTGATCCTCCACGGAAAGGATGGCTCTCCTGCTTCGGTGACCCCCAGAGGTATAATTGTGCTTGGTACATGGAGGACATTGCAGCCACGACAGATTTTACGTGCACTAGCCATCATTAGTGTACACAACGGTCTTTGGCCGGCTCAAGTACCGAACCCGCAATCTTCCAATTACGAGCCCGGCGCTCTACCGACTGGGCTATCGCCGCCCTTTAAAATATCAAGAAAACTAATATTAAATGATATAAACTGGTATGAAAGTTAGACAGGCGAGGAATAATAAATTTGAAAATATGTTTATTTGTATATGTCAAACATCAAGGACCAGAAAGACCAACTAGCGTAATGAGATTTGTATATGCTCAGCAATATTTTACTTTTAAGAAGAGAAGTAGGCATAAAATTAAAATTCGCAGGTGACTTAATCAACAAATGTCCTTTGGTAATTTCCAGGTGTAAAAAAAAATGAGTGGTTAGATTTTATTTAATTACGAGCTATGCTAATTATAAATTAATGTGACATAAAAAAACAGAAAAAACTCGTCAAATTGCCAAAAGCATTTTATAAGAATGCAATTATGTCATTTTATTTTAGCGTACATTTTACTTAAATTCGTTTAGTTCTAGTTTCTTTGTAAAATAATATGATCTATATTAATTAAAAACGATAAATTTATTACTTCCATTACCCGATTACCGTAGATAATGAAAGCATTGTATTCGGTCCGAAAATTTTATATGGAATTTTTTACCTGGTTTACATGTTTTAAAATCTCCTGAGTTCAAAAACGTGGTGTTTGGCAACTGATCAGTATGTATGTATGTGTGTGTATGTTTACGGGGAATATTCTGATTATCATATCTCCAAAACTAATAAACATAGAACTACGAAACTTCAGAATTGAGACATGTCTGTGGTACAAATGATTTTTCCAAATTTTGGCGAAAATTGGGAAACTGGAAGTGAGAGATTTGAAATTGGAAATGGGACCGTAAGTCAGTATCACAAAAACGGCTCTAACGATTTTCTTCAAAGTTGCTATTTAAACATTTTATCCGAGGTACTTTCGTACTAATTTGTTGGTTAGTTCAGAAAAATGGATAGTCATCCTGTATACGTAGCTCAATTTCAGGTCTTGCAAATGCGCTGCTCTTAAACCTGCTGAGCGGAATTTTTAATTGCTTTTTTTCGGTCAACAATTGAGTATGCGAAGCTTTAGTAAAAACATGTAGCTCAAAAACGGTTCTAACGATTTTCTTGAAAACTTTTATATAAATCCAATTTAGATATCCTTTCTCGTGTATTACGTGGTTATTACAAGAAAATTAAGATTCCTCCTGATTAGGTAAGCCAGTTTTAGATCTCGAAAATTGGTGTTTCAAAAAATGGCTCTACTGATTTTTTCCCTATTTTTTTTTAACTCGCTATGTAAACTGTTTTATATGCCTTTACAGGTGTATCAACTTTCTCTTACCGGAAAATTTTTAGGTGTCTTCTTTGTTAGGTCAATTTTATGTCTTCTGATCACATTATCTCCAAAAAATGCATATAATGCGTGTAGATAATGGAAGTCGTGTGGTTATTTCATACCAGATTTTTAAAAAATTAAATATAAACAAATAAATATTAAATATTTAAATATATTTTAGAAAATTAATTAAATCAAGTTAAATTATTATATTAAATAATTTAAAAGAAAATCTTTCAAATTTAACAAACGGGTATTTCCTTTCAAAAGAAAAAAAAAAGAACGAAAGAAAAAAAGAAAGAACAATCAATTCTCTGCTTATTCTCAAATTTAAAAAGTTACCAGTTCCTCAAACGTAATTTTTTACAAAGTGTTAAACATTTTAAAATTTTGATTTTTCACGATAATCAAGACACGTTATAATATAAATTGCTTTAACAGAAAGTTTGAAAAATGTAGTTCTTTAAATTAGATGAAGAAAGAGAGCAAAAACGGGAAAAATAAAAATCATAATATTGATAAGTGAAATTTGAGGGGAAAAAAAGAAAAGGAAAGAAAAGTCTTTAAATAGTTTGATATAGTTAAGCGACTTTACGTTATCGATTTACTGTAGGATATGAATCAAAATGATCCAGCAAGAGGAATAGGACGGGGGGGGGGGGCATTTTTCTCCACTTTGTGTTAAAGAAAGTCATCAAACATCAGTCTGAACAAACCAGAGTTTGACGTCTTTCAAACTTTTTCCTCAAATTGTTATTATTTTATACATTACTTTTTAAAGGTGAAGTTTTTTGAATATTTTATATAAAGTAAAATTTTATAAATAATATAAAATTTAATAATTTATTTTAAAATTAAATAAAAAATAAATAAATATTGTATATTTTTGATTAATGAAAGAAAATCTATCGTTATTTTAAATGGAAATAAAACATACTTTTATCCCTAACACCATGTCTTCTCTCCAGGATATCCTCAAGACCTTTTAAGGATAAAATGACATCCTGGGACATCCTCAGTATGTACTGTGAATAAGTGCGCTGTTAGGAATTTTCAATGTTTTGCTTTATAAAAATACAAGATTCACATTTTATTAACTGACAACTTATTTAATCCGAAATCTTACACGTACGTATAAGTTTACGCATAATTTTCGAATAGATACACCCACTATGGAAATAACTTACTTCCTACAATCCTATGCAAATTCTGTTGAAATCTAAAAGCACATGCGAGTAGTTAACGCACTAACTTCCAGTTGACACGTGCCGAGTTCGAATGTATGAGCCTTCATGCGCAAAACGTTATCGTAGATTGACATTCCAAATTCAAAGCCAAACCGCAAACACATATGTCTGCTCATGTAACTTTAGGTATATTGTCAAAAATTTTATTGCTGTAATAGATTTTACTACTGTTGCGTACTTGGGGGTTCGTGAGTTGTCCGAGAATGAAAGGCGAAACTTACAAAAATTCAATAATTTATTCACAGAAAGTTCCAGAAAAATACAGGTCTATAAACCAAGTATCAGCTCTAATTCAACCAGTAAACATAGCTTAAACAACAGCTGTCAATAGCAAATCCACAGTACAAACTGTATAGCAATAACACTTAAAGCAAGTCTCTTTCAAAGAGGCTCAAAGCAATGCAAGCATTAGCGAAGCTGGCTGAGAACTGAACTGACCTAACCTTGGCGAAGAAAACAGCCTTTATATACCCCTGTAGAAAAGTGTGGAAAGTTCCAGAAATTTCCGTATCTCATCAGCCAATGAGATTAGAGCTTCCATATTTGGTATATCCCTAATAAGGATTTTCTCGCCAAGGCCGCCAAAAAAAACGCCAATGTGGGGAAAAGTCGCCAAATTTGGCGCCAAATCCATTACCTGCCTTATTGGGGCTTTTTAATGCGTTTTTAAGGGAAAATAAGGCTATTTCAACGCTAAAACGACAAGAAATGCACAAAAATAGCACTTTAACAACTTACTAAGCCTCTTTGAAAGAATTTATACAAAAATAAACACAATTATTTACAATTTTGTAACACTGCCCCCCTCCCAAGGCATGCACGTCCCGGGCAGTGCAACCCTTGGTCAAGAGGCGAAACTAAACAAATTTACACAATCTAAAATACAAAAACTAAGTTGCATATAACAATAAAATAGAAACATATATCAAGTGAGAAATACTTACAAAATTCACAAATATGTACAAATATTTATATACAAATATTTATATTACGCATGCGCAAATTTTACCAGTATTTACATTTTAAATTTTAATATTACCGTTAATTGTGGTACTTGGCTAGCCTGTTATAGTGCACCACCTTCGGTTTTAATGAAGGTGTTTTAGTGATCCGCACCACTACATCATTCAGTCTTTTTAAGACTGTGTACGGTCCATCCCAGTTGCACTGTAACTTGTGAGAGAGTCCTTTGCGTCGAACAGGATTCCACAACCAGACCTTATCTCCTTTCTGGAACTCATGTTGTGTTGCCTTTAGATCGTACCTTGTCTTCATTTTCTCCGTTGCCATGTGAATCCGCTCCCGGTCAAAGTTGCGTACGTCCTAAAATCGTGCCTGGAGATCTTGGATGTACTCCTCGGGCAATGAAGGCGCATCGGGTGGACAACCAAACAGGAGATCACATGGGAGACGAAGTTCACGTCCAAACAGCATCTGGGCTGTAGTATAGCAGGTGGTTTCACGGGCAGCACTTCGATAAGCCAGTAGGAACAATGGCAACTTCAAGTCCCCAATCTTGCTGGTTCCTTGATACTAGAAGAGAGAGGTTATTCAGGATGGTACGGTTGAACCTCTCGACCATGCCGTCCGACTAGGGATGTAAGGGTGTTGTCTGGGTTTTGTCTATGCCGAGTAGTTGACACAGTCCTTTGAAAACAGCAGAGGTAAAGTTCGTACCTTGGTCGGTATGAAGTTGTAGGGGCTTGCCGTATCTTGACACCCATTGCTGCACTAGGACCTCTGCGACTGTGCATGCCTCTTGATCGGGAATGGGATATGCCTCAGGTCACTTGGAGAAATAGTCCATCACGACGAGGATGTATTTATTTCCACTGGAGGTCCGTGGCAAAGGACCCAAAATGTCGAGTGCAATCCGTTCAAATGGTGCTCCCACGTTATACCGTTGCAGTCTTCCTCGACTTCGTTTCTGCGGGCCTTTACGTGCCGCACAAGCATCACAGGATTTACACCATTTCTCCACGTCCTCCCTTGCCTTGCACCAGTAGAAGCGTTCCCGAACTTTCTGCAGAGTCTTCATTACCCCAAAATGACCTCCGGTAGAGCTACTATGCAGTTGTTCTAAAACATCTGGAATTTTTGACCTTGGTAATACAATCTGCCATCTGAAGCTTTTCCCATCATCAGATTCCCACTTTCTGTATAATACGCCGTTTCTGATATATAGAGAGTCCCAAGATGCCCAATAACTTTTCGTAATAGGACTAAATCTGCAAATGTCCTGCCAGGTAGGTCTGTTGCTGGTCGTCTCCTTCAGCTGTAATATTGGCTTTATGTCAGGATCTTCCAACTGGGCTTGTCTAAGTTCTTCGTCACTCCATGGATCGGGATCTTGTTCTGATGGTGTTGAGACAGTAACTTGGCAGGCAACCGGATTTATCGGCAGGTATTTCTGTTCGGCTCTAGATCAGTACTTGACGCTTTCCGAGCAGGGCTTCCGTGACAAGGCATCTGCATTACAATGTAGAGTCTCTTTACGATGACGTATCTGGAAGTCATATTCCTGAAGGCGTTGTATCCACCTGGCAATCTGTTCTTCCGGGTTCTTGAACTGGAGCAACCACGTTAAAGATGCATGGTCAGTCCGGAGCAGGAATCTTCTGCCATAGAGGTAATGATGGAAATGTTCTTTGGCTTTTACGATGGCGAGTAGGTAGCTCTTTCCTGGTGGTACAGTAATTTCTCTCTGGTTTAGACAGGCATTTACTCCAATAGGCAATGACATGTTCTTTACCATCAGTTTTCTGCGACAGAACAGCAGCGACACTCTCATGGCTGGCATCTGTATCAAGTATGAACTGTCTGTCGTGCTACGGATACGTCAAGATAGGCGCTGATGTTAAGGCCTCTTTAAGTCGCTTGAACGCTTTTTCACATTCATCTGTCCACAGGAACTTCTGTTTGACTTCCGTCAGCTTGTGCAGTGGTCTCCCAATATTTGAGAAACCCTTGACAAACTTCCTGTAGAAAGTGCATAACCCCAGGAAACTTCGTAGTTGGTGTACATTTTCAGGGCGACTCCAGTTCTCGACTGCAGAGATCTTCTCAGGATCAGTTCTCCAACCTTCGGCAGAGATGATGTGGCCGAGGTAGCTCACTTCACGACGGAACAAATTACACTTGCCTGGATTCAATTTGAGGTTAGCCATTCTGAGTTTCTCCAGCACCTTTCGGATGTTTCGTAGATGGTCTTCAAAGGTGCGCCCCACAATGATAATATCATCGAAATACACCAGACAGGCTTCATAGGAAAGTCCGTTTAGCACTGTCTCCATCAGGCGTTCGAAAGTGGCAGGTGCATTACAAAATCCGATTGGCATAACTTTAAATTGCCACAGTCCTTGTCCCGTGGTAAATGCAGTCTTCTCACGATCATCAGGATGTAATTCTACTTGCCAGTAACCGCTCTTCAGATCCAAAGCCGAGGACCATTTATTGGCAGCAAGTGTATTGCATGGGGCGGTTGATGCATGTAACTGGAGTGCAGGTTGCTAACACCTCATCCTTCTTCACTGTCCGGACCTTATCGCTGATGTTTGCGACTCTCACAGGAATAGTACTCTTTGAGAGATCAACTAGAGATGAAGCTACCAGAACTCCTCTTGGGCTATTGTCTGTATTCTGGTATTCAATCAGTCCATAGTGGAAGTATTGCTTGGTAGGAGGTGTTCCTGAAACTATTGTCTCTGTGTGTGGAAGGATGGAAATTTCTGACTTGGCTGTTATCTCCCAAATTGGCTGAATGTCTTGATTTTCAGTGTTGAACACAGCTATGTCTTCCGAACTCGAATGCAGTTCATTATTATTGAAGTCCAATTTAAAGTTAAATTTTCTCAGGAAATCAATTCCAATGATTACAGGATCTCTTATATCTGCCACATATGCCATATGATGGTAACTGGCATTTCCAAAAGTTATGGTCAAGTTCATTTTTCCATATATTTTGACTTCGTCTCCGGTCACAGTCTGGAGTTTAACACAGGGCGGCGTCCAGATGATCTTCTCTTTTAGTTCTTCAGCCAAATCCGTTCTAATGATGGTCACGTTGGCTCCCGTGTCCAGAATCATCCGGCAGGTGGTGTTGTTAATTTGGCCATAGACGTAAAGTCCATTATCGCCGCCACTCATCGATGAAACATGAAATACTGTAAACTGGGGCTCTTTAATTTCAGGCAACCTTCGCCCCGCGAGATGGCCTTCTCCTAGTTTCCCTGTAGTGATGGTGAAGCCGGGTGATTTACTTTAGTTCGTCGTACAGGGCAGTTCCTCTTTACATGACCATTCCCTCCACAGTCCCAGCACTTTATCTTCCGATCCTCTATTTCCTTATTATTTTCCAGGCTGCGCAATCTCTTTAAGATCTCTGCGAGACTTCTCTTCATTTCATTTTCATCAGTATCATTTAATGAGACTGCTCTTATGGTATGGCAGTCTTTACGAGAGGCTTGTGGGCTGCCTCTATCCTAAGTGCATAGCCTAAAGCTGATTCTACGTCTCTGATGTTGGAGAGTCTCAGCGCTTTTTGAATTTCTGGATCACGAACAGCATCGATAAAGTACTGAAGAGCTAAGTCGTTTCGAGTGTCAGCATGACAGTCTGAGAATGCTAGGTGTGACAGTCTCTGAATGTCCGCTGCCAGCTCTTGTAAACTTTCGCCCGTTTTCTGGTAACGAGATTTTAGCTGGAGGCGACTATAGTCCTAAGAACACTTCTCTCCGAACCGTAGCTCCAGTGCTCTAGTCAGGGCCTCGAAGTCGTTCCTTTCTTCTTTAGAAACATTTCTCAGTATCTCGGCTGCATCTCCCCGTAATGCTGCTGCTAAGTGGACTGACTTGGCGGTAGAGTCCCAGCCGTTAGCTTTAGCTACGATGGAAAACTGCTTCTTATATACATGCCAGGAGAAACTGCCATCGTAGGTAGATAGCTTAATAAATTTCTGATTCTGGATTCTTCTCTCTTTCTTTTCAGTTTTCTGGGGCATGGATTCTAACTTTTCTTCCACTTTTCTCTCCAGATGTTCTTCTATTCTCTTCAGTTTACCTTCTATATCTGAAAACCTTCCTTTCAGTTCCTGATCAAAATTTTCTTTAACTTCCTCCTCGAAACTCCGTTCTATTCTCGCAACACTCTCTTCAATTTCATAACATTTTCTTCTATCTTCATAGCTTTCTCTTCAAAACTTTCTTCAATTTTGAAAATTTTCTTCTATCTTTATAACTTTCTCTTCTATTCCATCCATTCTATTTTCCATCACCGTTAATATATCCTCGATTGATTCTTTCACCGTTGAAAGCTCTCTCTTCATCTCATCTTGATTAGATTTAATTTCTTCGGTCAAACTGGCTTCCATCTTTTCCTGAACTGCTTTCATTTCTCTTTGTCCTTTTTCTATTTTCTCTATCAATCCGGTTTCCATCTTTTCCTGTCCGGCTTTCATTTCCTTCATCTGGGTAGCTAAGCTTTCTAGAAGTTTCTTCATTTCCTGCTCCATAGCTCTAGTTATCACCATTCACAGACAATATCCCACTTCTGACACCAGAAATGTTGCGTACTTGGGGGTTCGTGAGTTGTCCGAGAATGAAAGGCGAAACTTACAAAAATTCAATAATTTATTCACAGAAAGTTCCAGAAAAATACAGGTCTATAAACCAAGTATCAGCTCTAATTCAACCAGTAAACACAGCTTAAACAACAGCTGTCAATAGCAAATCCACAGTACAAACTGTATAGCAATAACACTTAAAGCAAGTCTCTTTTAAAGAGGCTCAAAGCAATGCAAGGACTAGCGAAGCTGGCTGAGAACTGAACTGACCTAACCTTGGCGAAGAAAACAGCCTTTATATACCCCTGTAGAAAAGTGTGGAAAATTCCAGAAATTTCCGTATCTCATCAGCCAATGAGATTAGAGCTTCCATATTTGGTATATCCCTAATAAAGATTTTCCCGCCAAGGTCGCCAAAAAAAATCGCCAAGGTGGGAAAAATTCGCCAAATTTGGCGCCAAATCCATTACCTGCCTTATTGGGGCTCTTTAATGCGTTTTTAAGGGAAAATAAGGCTATTTCAACGCTAAAACGACTAGAAATGCACAAAATTAGCGCTTTATGAACTTACTAAGCCTCTTTGAAAGAATTTATACAAAAAATAAACACAATTGTTTACAATTTTGTAACACTACGGTATGATGAAAAATTTCCACCAGTCATAGAACCATATGTGCATAAAATTTTTACCGAATAAAGGTAAAAACAATCTATTAAAAAAAAAACTTTTAAAACCCAAATTCTCTTGGCAAAATTTTTTTGAAGCATTTGATCCACTGAAGCATTTAATTGGCCATTAGTTATTGCTCTGGTTGTGCCATCTATCGGTCATTACAAACGTAAATATGCATAAAAACTTTTTTTTTTTTTTTTTGTAAATAACTGCATAATTGTTTTAGAATTATAAAAATATGCATACAATGTTGCTCTCTGCAAACAATTTTTTAATTTTGAGTTTTAAAAAATATTTTAAATATGTTTGTGTACTACTTTGTGAATTTATTGATGAGTTAATTTTTATAAAACATTTTTATGTTTGAATACTAAATTTTTGCCTTAAATTTCAGCATTCGAACATAAAAAAAAGGCTTCTTAAAAAAACTCTTCAAAAATTCTTAGGATACAGTGTTGACAACAAAAAATTTTCTTTTATCAATTGACATATTTTGTACTAATTATCTGCAAAAATTAACACTCCGGACTTTCGGGGTATCGAACGCACGACCACCGCGTTACTAACGTGGCGCTCTAATTAACTGAACCTCGGAGAGACAAATTAAAAAGCTTATATTTACCTTAAAATGGAGGCGCATTTTTTATTAGTTTGAGATTCATAAACATACCGTAGTAAATGACAGTAAATACATAAGAATTTGGGGAAAAGTAAGTGCTATTATAGTTCGGTTCAGGCTTGCAAAAGATTTTTAACAGTTTTTTTTTTTTTTTTTTTTTTTTTTTTTTTAACATAAACCAATGAATATTTACTCAAATAGAAGGTTCAAAATATAATTTTTATGGTTAATTTAAACTAAATTGGAAATAATTACACCTTTATTTCAACAATGAAGTTGAATAATCAATATATTCGAATAATCAATATTTAAAACCTTTTTAAATTTTAATTTTTGACAAGTTATAGGTTGAAAAAAATGCACTGATATACTGGAATTGTATAATTATGAATAAAAACCCTCTAAGCGAACATTATAAAGTGCAAAACCATGTAGAGGTTGTTTCAGGTCGAAATGATGTGGGAGATCCTTTATCAGGCGAAAAGAACTAAGCATAAGCACAGAATAAAAGCAGATGCTGCACTCGTGCCTATGTTTTTGAGTTGTGCTTCATTATGTCTTCCTGAAATAATTATTACATGATTTTTCACTTTATGATGCTCACATACTGCTGAGAAAAGGATAAATAATTATAACATTTAATTTTTATTTGCCGAATCATTATATCATTAAAAAAAAAAAAAAAAAAAAAAAAAAGAAAGAAAAGAAAGAAAGAAAGAAAAAGAGAAAAAACGACTTTAAGACTTTTGTGTATCTGTAGGTTTCGAAATCCCCCGAATTCGTTTTTATCACTTTTACGGTAATGCATGTATCTGCATGTGCGTGTGTTTACATGTGTGAGCTGAACACGACAGAGTCTAAACGCTTTATTCAATTGCCCGGAAAAATCGGTTGATAAGTTGTACTTTACTGTCGCAAGAATTCATAAATGGTGAAAATAAAATTATTTGAAGTGCTCTAGGGTCTAAATTTGGAATCCGATACCTTTATTTATTTTATCCGAAATTTATCGAATTGATCCGAAATTTATCAATACCGAATTTTATCTTAAAAAAATTCGGTATAGACATGTTATGAGGCATCGTCTTAAGATGTATAAACATATTAGTGTAGGATTTAGAGATTTTTAAAGGGATACAAATTAGAATTCTTATACATTGTGGTCTATGCATTCAAATTATTTAGGGTTCGTTTTAGTAATGCCAACATGTTAAAAAAAAAAGTGTGTTACATTGATTTTCTAATATATGATCATCATAGAATCTGAAGTATGTATTATTTAGAATTCTTTTACAGGGAAGCATAAAATAATTTACACATTTCACGTTCTAATTGGACTAATTATCTGAAGTGCATTAAATTACATAAAAGAGACTAAAACTGATGTATGATTAGTTTTGCGACAGAATGACGTTTACTGGGTATTATCTGCTCCTCCTTTATATTCTTGTTATTTTTTCAATGATGCACACAATAATTCGGATACGTTACAGCCTATTGTACAAAAATTTCAGGTATAATATGCTCAAATACTCTTATATGCTTCTCTTGCCCGTTTCCTGAATTCTTCACTCATTGAAACTTGCTTAAACGCCTGATAATTACTAAATGTTTGAAAGTCGAGTCGAGCCAATTTATATATTTTTCTCTAAACTTTAAATAATAGGCAGTTCATGAAATGCTTATATATGCTTTCATTTGTGTCACAATATGCTTTATTTTTTGATTAATCGAGAATGGTCTTTGTCTTTTTAACACAGATTGTATTTTTATTGATTTTTTTTTTCTGCTTCAAATATAAGCTGTAAACTTTTTTTCTGTTATGTATTTTACAAATAATTTTTCTATTAGTAATGTTTTGTGGAAATTATGTTGGTTCGAAAAAGAATCAAATTGTTGTGAAATATATATATCTGTATTTATTCTCTGTGTAACTCCTATTTCTTAGCACAAAAAATGCTATAGTTTTAACGTCTTTACGTTTGGTAATTTTGAGTACAGGACTTTAAATTTTTTCTACATGGTGTTGTATAAATAAACTTTTGTTAAATGTAAGTTATCGGATCGAGAACTGTATAGTTCCCCCCCCCCCCCCCCCAAAGATCCATTTGTTGGCGTTTTCTGCTTCTTTGATAATGCATTTTATAATTCAAAATATTTTTCAGTTGGAAGTATAGCTTTCTGAATAAGGGCCGAAGAAATAGCTATTGGGCATCGATAACATTTTGAACACCCTACATATACATGTATGTAAAAGTCCCATCTCTATTGTATAGTTGAATATTATTTCATACAAATGCAGTTTAAAAATTTCAGTGGAATATTACAGCACAGTGTGCTGATAAAAGGGGCATTTCACAGTATTTAGGACATAAGTGTATCCGAAACAAAGCCTATTAAAATTAAAAAATTGTTGCATATATTTAAAAAGCACATTCTAGAATACATGAATATCATATTTGTTTCTTTGTTTAATACATATTATGCCACGTAATTTCACTTAAAACATCAAATATGCATTTTTTAATGTTACGGACTCTACATTGAATTTTATTCTAATAATGGCTTGAATGCATTTTTAAACCAAAACTTGGATTTGGAACAAGTATAGAACAAGCACATCTCTATTATAGCTAAGAATTTTAATTAAAAAATGTGTTCTATAAATATTAATAGTTTATGAAAATGATGTTTGTAGAGTCCGTAACTAAGATGAAATGAAAAGTTTGATTAAAAATTTAAATTTTGCATTTTATATTTATTGAAATATATTTTTTCTAATCTTATCCATAGTGTTACCATAGTGTATTATAATTTTCATTATAAATAAATTCTCTTATTTTATATAAATTTTTAAAATTTGGTTTCGGACTCTACATTTAGCAATACTTTCAACGCAACTGTTTCCTACCCAAATATTTTAACATTTACTTAAAAAAAAAAAAAAAAAAAAAAAAAAAAAACTATTTTTTACCTTAGAAAGGAAGTACAATTCTTACTTCAAATAACTAATTCAACTTTGATTTTCAGAACATTTCTTCATTGCATCAGTACTTTCAGAACATACATTTTCAACTTTGTTTAAAGTCAATTGGTAAAATAAACTTTGTTGTGAAGCAAATATATTAACAGGGCATTATATAAAGTAGAAATAGTATATATAGTAATTTATGTGTATTATAAATTTGTTTAGAATTTTTTATTCCAAAGCATAAACTGCTTTTTAAATTTATTTTCATTGGAAAACATGTATCTAATCATTCTTCAAAAAGAACAAATTTATTTCTTCTAGTTTTTTTTTTTTTTTTTCCCAATCACATAATCTTAAAATATCTGCTAAAATATTTTATAAAAATATTTTAGCCTTTCTCTTTATACCAGAGACTTTATACTCTTTATTTTACATTCTCTTTATACCAGAGACTGATATAGTAGCAAACCACTAAAGAGTTTGTACATGAAATCAGATGGCATGAAGTAAAATCATTACCTGGCACACGAAAAATGCATAGATTTTATGTTGTTAATGGAAAAGTATTGGGATGTTAATTCTAGATACATTGAGAAGAGAGAGGGTGATGTTGAAAATTCTCACATATCATCTACAAGTACTGCTCAAAGCATTTCAAAGCCAGACCTGGAAGTAAGGACATGGATTGCTGTTTTGTATAGTAATGACTGGTGGCCAGATCAATTTATTTAAATGCTGCCTGAAGAAAAATTGCTGATAAAATTTGAACTGAAACCTGTTTGTACAAACAAATTCAAGGCAATGCAGAAAGAAAGAGATTGAAGAAATCGACATTGGCACATATTTGTCTATTCTACCTGGAGATCCTTCTCCAATTGATTCTTCGGCGCATTTTTTTTTTTTTTTTTCTCCCATATGATAAAGAAATTGCCGAAAAAGTTAAATATATCATAGAAACAATTAAACAATGAAACTTGTTAAATGTCTTGAAAACGAAAATTATATAACATTTACATTGAGACAAAAATGTAGAGTCCGAAACATGCTTGTGAATAGCCAGTTATTCAATAAATAATTCATAAAAAAAATATTTTAAGTCTTTTTAACTGTTATTTTGGTATGTAAATGTGTTATATATGAACTGAAATATAATAAAAAACCTTTAATTAAAATATTTTTTTATCGACTTCACAAAAAATTTCATTTTAATTTAAGTAAAATATTTCATGTCTTTTGCATGTAGAGTCCGCAGCTTTTCATATCTGTCTTTATATTTCATATAAATTTCAAACAAATGTAAACTTTTTCTTTGGTAATGATATAGTAGTTTCATGTAGGAGCATAAAGTTACATAAATTTTAGGTTAAACATATGCATGAATAGAGAATATGAGGCCAAAATATGTTTCTGAAGTGTAGAGTCCGTAACAGCTAAATACTGTGAAATGGCCCAAAAGTATTGCCTGCTCATTGTGTTGCATTTTTGCAGTGTGTTGTAAAATAAATTTGGTACAATTTTTTTATCCACACTTGTGCTGTAATTTTTACAATTTGCTATAGAAGCATTTCCTGTAATTTTTACTCAAGTATGCTGCAATTTCTACATTTTGTTGTAGCTTTTACTCAAATGGGAATTTCTTGCTTAGAGACATACTGAAGTTTGGGAACAGAGGATTTAGTTGAAGAGAATTCAAATTAAGGAAGGTGTCTGCGTAATGTCGGAGGTGATTTTTTTTTTTTTTAAATTGCCTATTTATGTGCGTTGTATGATAGAATATAGTAAAAAACATTGAATAACCTGAAAAAAAGATGCACATTTTGAAATATTTTGATATTTAGGCTCAAAATATGCATAACATTTGCGAAAAAAAAAAAAAAAAAAAAAAGCACTTTTACAAAACATCATAAGTCAAATTTAAATAAAGATATTTTTATTCTGTAAATTTTATTTAAATTATTGAAAGGTCCTTAAGGGAGTGAACTACTCTCAAAACTATAACCACGTTATTTAATATTTTAGAGAAGATAACATTTTTATATGCTGAAAAAATCATGAATATACGTGACAGTTCATAACATCTATCGCAAAAAAAAAATAATAATAATAATAATAAATAATAATAATAATAATTTAGCTAGATTCATTGTCGTAGTTCAATCCCTAAAAAAAACTCCTCTAGAGTATTTTGACAAAGTTTCATAGCGTTTCAATTATAACTTTTAGAGTTATAATGTTTTGGGATAAAGCAAAATGTTAAAAATCTCATTTTGAGAAAAAGCAGAAAACATATTTAAAAACCATATTTTACCTATTAAATAAAAAATAATTTTAATAACTTTCTGATTTATTTCAAAGTTTTTTGTTTTCTTTTTTAAATTCATTTTATATTCAGTAACAAATTTTAATGGTTATATTGAGTAAAACATTTATGTAAACAAACATTTACGGGTTATTTCCGGTCACTTCCGGTTTCAAAAACTGGCGAGTGACTAATATTAAAATGCCTGTAACTCAAGTTTTAAGCAAGATAGAAACAAAATTAAAACTGATTTAGAAAGCTAAAATGTCAGGCTTTAATACTAACCCAAAAATAGAAAATCGGAGTTTTGACCGAAAATTGCATTTTAAAGGAAGACAGGCACCTTAACAAGTTTGAAAATAGCACTAAAATTAAAATGTTTTAAAACTTTGGTTTACTTAAAACATGAAGGAGGATAAAAAGCAGGACAACAAGGTTATCGGGTTTAATTTTAGCAACACTAGAAAGAGTAGAATAACAAGTAGGTCTACTGAACTTTTTAAGAGGTTTATCAATAACAGAGGAAAACCTCTTTTGACAGTAACATACTTTAAATAAGTTCTTCTTTGAGAGAAGAAATGTCAGAACAAATTTTAAGGGCACGATACACGTAAGTGTAAAAGGTGCCAATTTTAAAATTAGCAATTTTTGTCCTGGAAAATTTACAGCTATATATCTTTATCGTGATAAAATTCATAATGAAAAGTATAATTCCACTTTGCTGTCTTCAACTTGGAAAAAACTTGTTTAATTCCGTTGAATAATTTTCTTTCATTTTTTTAAATTAAGTAATAAAATTAAGGTTTGTAATATAAAATAAAATAAAATAAAAATAAATTAATAAAAATAAATTAATAATAATAAACATGAATTCTTTTTTCTTTCGTCTCCATTTTTTGTGCCCTCTTCTGTTTGTTGTATGCAGCTATCCTATTGACTGGTTGTATTGTTCCTCCCCCCTGTCTTTAAGTCTTGCTTTTGCCTCCAAGTTATTAGTACGTGTTTTTTGCACATGAAGAAGGAAGGCCACGTCTTTTCGAAACCGGTAGTAATACCCTTCATTTTATGTTGTGTTAAGAAGTTTTTGTGGTTAAATAAAAGACTTAATTTATCTTTACTAAAGCTGACAGGTGGATCTGTTATTAGTTATGTTCTGAGATTTTTCTTATATCTATATCTTAATATCTATTGGTTAAAACTGCATCAAATTGCATATTGCAAAATTGTTATGATGAAAAGTTATCATGAATAATTTTTTGCGCATATTAAATGGCAGGGAACACTGTTATACAGAACAATATAGAAGACAATTTTGTGATGGACACAACACACTTGTTTTAATAGTTATGGCTGAATATCACATAAGTGTGCATTTTGGATTTTTTTAAACTTTTTTTTCAAACTTTGTATTTTAATTTGAATTTTTGAAAATAAGTCCGTAAGTGCATCTTAAATAAATTCTGAGTTTGACAGAGATCGAACATAATTTTTAAAAATTTTATTGAAATTTTTCAATAAAAATTTATAATTTTAATTATCTTATAAAATCAAAATTACCATTTAAATTTTTTTTTTTTGTGGTTCAGATTCATTAAAAAATACAAGACTTAGGCTTTTCTAAAAAGTTCTTCCCATTTTAAAAAATAAAATAAAATAAAAAACCCAAAAATTTTAAATTTAAAAAAATAAATAAATAAATAAATAAATTTAAATTTATTTTTTTATAAACATAAATTATATCAATGGGAAATATCATAGACTGCATACCTCTTGACTATAAACTGGAAATAATTAGTTTACTTGCATTAAATTTTTAATTATAGCATTTAAAGATGTCAAAAAATGATGTCACTGAAATGACTGGTTTGTCACTGAAATGACAATGTTTGTCACTGAAACGACTGTTTGTCACTGAAATGACAATATTTGTGAAAATGACTATTTTTCACTGAAATAACATTGTTTGTCAATGCAATAGGACCATATAATATTAAAAATGGAACATATTAGAACAATAGAGAAAAAATTGTGAAGGGAAAAGAAAGAGCAATAATGAGAATATCAAGCAATTTTATTGTATTAAAATCCTTATAGTTACAAGTTTAATGATTAACTGAATTAAATTCAGAAAAAGCATTTTGAACATTATTAAAATCTTCATCCTGAAGTTTAAAATATCTATTTGAAGCAGGTTCAGGAGAATTCCTAATTTTGCACAGAATATGTGGCACTTGAATTTCATGGACATCCTCTTTGTCAAGCCATGCAAATTATTTTTTCTGCATCTTGCCATAAATAACACAAGTAAAATATTTTGAGTAACATTCTCAATGACACCTTAAAGGGGGCAAAAAAAAAAAAAAAATAAAATAAAATAAAATAAATAAATAAATAAATAAATAAAATTAAATAAATAAATAAAAGTTTGCTTTTTTAATTGTATCTTAATATTAATGTCGTATGTAATTTTTTTATATTTACCTGGATACCGGAAAGTACTTTAAATATTTAAATATAAAGCTTATCCTACACCAACAAATCTTTTAATTCAAAATAAAAAATTATTTAAATCCAGGGCTTACAAAATAGTAAATCTCCAACAAATGTCATTTTCGTGACGTCACAAAAATGACCGTCACGAAAATGACAAATCGTCAATAATTCGTTCTGTACTGAAAAACATGCTTTCACTAAGCCGATATCGTCACATTTTCTTCTTCTGGTCGTCATTCTATATTAAAATAAAACTTTGTTCTAAATTTTATAATAATATTTTTTTATTTTTTATGCATCTCGAAAATGACAAGCAATAAAAGTACGCACAGCATGTAAACAATAAAAATAATGTTAACTCTTACCTGTTTTCAATTTTCTTGAGATTTTTTCCCCCACATATCGTCAATGTTGATTTCTGATCTTAAACTTTACAAAAAGTGAATGGTGGCACCATCCCTTGATGATATATGAAGTTATTTTCATGTGTCACGAAAATGACGTGAAGACTTGCATACAAGCATTTTAATTACACATGCATGAAAATTAACGTAATTAAAAAGAAAAAAAAATTTCCTTTGAAAACAAATAGTTTTTTTTTACAAGAATTAACAATTATTATAATTATCATTTTATTTTTTTTAGTAAAAAACATACTTTGTATGTAAACATTTGGTCTTGGAGACAGTCACGAAAATGACGGTTATAAGGTTTAAAATTTTCTAAAAAATACTGAAATTGCTATAAACTCACATTTTATGATTTGATGCTTTTTTAAAAAGGTACTTCTAAATAATAATAATAAAATTTTACAATTTATTTGCTTAAAATTAATAATAAAGACCTGAAACACTAAAATGCACATTTATGTGATATTCAGCCTTATAAGTCTCTGTTACTTAGGGTAGAAAAAATAGTTATTCGACAACGATAACACTGGATATTATGAATATATAGTTATAGTTTATCAAAATAGTTATTGTATATTTTCCAAAAATTTCAATTTAACTTGTTCATAATAACTTTTACAAATAATAATAATAATAATAATAATAATAATAAATAATCTGGTGTATCACTCACACGACTTTCTCTTTCCCTGAAATTATTACTATAAATACAGGTTGGAAATTAAGAGGTAACATAACGATGTTATGTAAACCTATGTTAAAAAATTCAAATTAGGCTTCGGAAGAGTTTTATATGATAATTAGTTCTGTGTGAGGGGGCTACCACCCCCTAAACCCCCGTTTCATTAATGCACCTACATTTATATAGAATTTAAATATGTTATTAAAATTAAAAGTTCACTTAAAATTATACAGGCAATTTTCACACGAAACATTCTTTGAAAAATCTTGATCAAACTCTTCCAGCAACAAACTTATATTAACTTCAAAACACAACATTTGGATCTCCTAAAATTATTCGTTTTTAAGTCACTCTAAGAGACACAGACAAAGATCAAACATTAAATCTTGACTACGGTAATCAGGAAGCCTCAAAACGTGTAAATATACAAAAATCAAGCAATGAATGTTTAGCTTAAAAACATACCTTATTTACCATATCTCTATGAGGAATTTATTTCAATTCCCGCGCAGCTTTCCTGGAAATGGTAAAATATTATTAGTAAAGCACATCCACTAACAACAAAAAAGAATCTTATCGCTTAAATATTTGCAGCTCTGTATATCTTTCGAAGGTTATATACAGACCACATGGTGCTTATAAAAATAATCCTATATAGTAATCATACATAGCCCAGCCTGAAATATGCTTTCATCAATTTGCAACGATTGTCGCACTTTTATCTAGTTCTTTTGTGTAGTTCTGTAAACTAACGGTAAATGATTTCAGTACCATATTCTAAATGAGATATGTTTTTACGCATGTAAAAATATATATTCGTTTCATTTGGTTTAGTGCAGTCGATAGATGTTAAACTCTACTTACCTGCAATTTCTCCCATAGACGTAATGTATTTGAATTCTCTTGGGTGTCCCTGTACACGAACCATTTGCATGATCTCAACGAAAAGTTTAGTGTAACATCCCTATATCATATACATTTAGAATACCAAATTTGGACATTCTGCTACTATTTGTTCTTGAGATATGCTGATAACAGACACAGAGACAGACACACTGACCCTTTCGCTAAAAACATGATTTTCGTATTCAAGTTTACCTCAGAACATGTAAATATAACAAAAACTCACTTTCGAAAATTTGACCCTAAAACAATACTTTCTCTACCTCTTGCATGAAAAGCTCTTTAAAAATGCACCAAAGAACTTTTTCATAAAAGATTTTTATGCAAGTTCTTACAAAATTTTTTCTTATGGAAGTTTTGATAATAGAAGTTCTTAATAGAGCTTTTTAAGTATAAGTTCTGATATATAAGTTCACAAATCTATGGCTTAGAATTTGACGTGCTATCATGGGCAGAAATTTCAGGAAAAAACAGTTTTAGTGATTTATTCTTGCATAGTATTCCAAGTATTGCGTAAGTACACCTACTTAATCACGCCTGCAAAATTTTCACCCCCTCCCCTCCCCTCCAAAATTTCCCTCTTTATCTACTGTCGTTACTTTAAAGTACTAGTTGTTAAAAACCATATAAAATCGAGTTTATGGAAAAAATGTCAAGGATAATTCGAAGAATAGTAATAGCGACAATTGTACGATCTATTTCAGCACCAAAATTTAAAAATGTTGCCCAGGATTATCAATAAGTAAAGGTTTTTAATATAATACTGATTTAGCTGTCATGCCAAGCGGGATTCATCCTTGCCAAAAAACATATCTAACAAAAAAAAAAAAAAAAAAGTTAAAATTGAGGTATATTAAAAAAGGTTATGAACAAAATTCGGAAGAAATATGTTAGATTTTTATTATTTTAAAGTCATAAAGACGTCATTTTTTCATATTTATGAGTAAATTTAATACTTGACAATTTTTTATTTTTTGTGTGAAAGCATATTTCGTTTTATGTTGAAAAAAAAAGTAACTTGTAATCTTTTTTGGCTACAATAAAAAATTTAAATGGCTAATTTTAAAGCAATTACCAGCTTATTACTTTCATATTTTAATTAATTCTAAAAAATGTAATCAAGAATTCAAAAATCAATCTTCGAGGTGCATCAGAACAGGTCATAAAGAACCATCATGCAAATTTGTGTAGCTCTGCGATCAGCTGTTTTCTTAAAAAGCTCCGGACATATATACACGCTGACACATACTCACATCTTATTTTATTATATATATATAGATAGAGATAGAGATGATTCCTGAATTAAAAAGTATTATCTATGTCATTTTAGATAATTTAAAATGTTTTAATATACATTATTCATTCATTTATTTTTGTTTAAGTTTAAATTATCAAAACTAAAACAAACAAACAAACAAATAATAATAATAATAATAATAATAATAATAATAATAATAAAAACCCTTGAATAGAATGTATTTTATTTTAGTATGAAATATTTCAAGTTCAATACAAACTTCAATATGACATATATCATGCAAATAAGCCAAATTCTCAATTGATTTGATTTAACTTCTCGAAATATTTCATATTAATTCTCAGAACAATCTTTTAAAAAAACTACATCGCACGAAGAACTATTTTAGTTAAGATATTTTCTTTAAGAAGATCTATATTAATCGAAGAATAAAATATATCGTAGCTTGTAGTTGTTCAGCACTTTTTGTAAAAAGAAAGAAAAAAAAAAAGAAAGAAAGAAAGAAATTCTAAATCTCAAAATTTCTTTGCAAATATTTAATCTTTCAAAATTTATTGAAAGAAGGAAAAAAAAAAAAAATATTTTTACGAGCAAAACATTTCTTTTATAGTTTAATTTTTTATGTATATAAGAAAATTTTGTTTACTTTAGTATAAAATGAAAATTTTAAATATTTGAAGTTCTTTTTCCAACCTTTCTCTACAATAGAAATCCGTAACTCATCCTTTTCTTCTTCACAGCTGATCGCAGTTTCAGTTTTGCGGCATGGTGGCCATGATAAATCACCATGGCAATGTGACGTCATTTTTAGGCGCACATGCATCCAGTCAATTGGATTCCTTCTTGGCGATTTATCGCTAACTTTTGAAAACAATTGAGAATTAATATGAGAACTATAAATATTTCTCTCGTTAAAGCTTGCATTGTTGCTATTAAGTGAAACACATTTATCAATTCCGAAAAATATTTAAATTGATAGTTAAATTATGCATCAATAAAGAGGTCTAGTCCAATTTTACAAAAGAAATTGCACTGCTAATTACGCTTAAAAAAAAAAAAAAAAAAAAAAAAACGAAATACTTAAGTGTATTTTTATAACTTAAAAAAAAAAAAAAAAAAAAAAAAAAAAAAATCTTTAATGAGTGTCAAATAGGAAGACAATTTCAATGAAGATAACCATTTTTATTATTTTTTATCGATAATTAAGGTAAGCAGAACGTAATATAAAATGCAATGTTTTCTAATTTAAACCAAACAGAATAAATAGTCCTGTATTCTAGTTTTTATTATTATTAATTTATTATTATTATTATTTTTTTTTTTTAATGTTGAATTTTAAAAAGTAGTGGCTATGACGAAATAAGTCCACAAAATTTAATATTTTTTCAAGTTTAAATACTATTTTTCTTTCGTAAATAAAAGAAAATTTTATTCTCACATGAAATTGCATGTTAAATATAGGCTATACTTTTGCCATACATAATTTATTAGTATCAATATTGTTATACGTTACAGTATATGTCCTTTAGTCTAACATTTCTAACTACTAGTTAAAGTACTATAAATGAAACTACTTATATATTAAAATTTTGATTAGTTTCACAATTATTTTTTATTTGAATATAAAAATTCAAGCTTTTTCTAATACTGCATTTAAAATGTTGATTTTAGAAAACACAACCTAATTCTATCTACATTTACTAGCACATTTTATGGGTTCTTTTTTTTTTCTTTTTTTGTCATCGATGCATAGCAGTTTGCCATTAAAAGATCTTAAAAATCAAATGTTTGTTTATGACGATCCGTTTAATTTCTAAATAAAAATAATATTTCCTTATTCTCTAATTGTTTTTATTTATTTAAAAACATCATATTGGTTGAAAAAAAAAAATAATAAAAAAATAATAATCTAGTGGGGGCATTCGAACAAATTTCTTTTACCCTGCATTTCAAAAACAGATCACAGATTAAGTGTAATATAACAAGTATTGTGCTTGACCATACTTAAAAAACAGTTGAAAATAATTTTATAAACAGATTTATTGGACATTTATTAGACGTACAGTTCAGAGCGAGAAGTGATACTGCCCCCTCAACTTTCGGATTGAATAAAGTACTCACATTTATTAATAATATATATATATAACGCTATTAATAAATATCAAAGATTATTCCAAATTATTATTGCAACTTTTACACTCACCACTCTTAGAAACTTATTAATCTTCCTCAAGCATTTTAAGGGGCCAGTCTACTTTCAAAAATGGGAAAATGAAGAAATTTTCAATCAACTGTCAGAATTTTTTAAAAAAGAATAAATGCATGCACAAACAATTTTTTTGTGTGTGTTAACTAGTATAACATCACTCTATTGATAAAAAATATTATTTTGGTTTACTTTAAAACAGAAAATTATTTTATTACAGAATATTTTTTTAAAATATTGAAGGGTGCTTTCTCACTGCGTACATGATCTTTCAAAAAATATTGGAGAGATAGGAACTTCCAAATTTTCTCAACTATGCATTTTGACATAATGAATAAAATGAACTAAAAATAAGAAGTTCTGTTCAATAATAATAATAATAATAATAAAAATATGATTGTGGAAATATAAAAATTTTAATGGTAATTTCAGATTTCAAACTTAATCATTAAACTCCATATTATTAAAACTAGTATATAGCCCCGTCAAAAATGACGGAATGTGAACGATAAATCTTGAAAACAATGTTTAGATCATAAAGATTACCACGTGATCATTCAAATGTATTTTCAGTTTTTGTTTATAAAATCAAATGTGTTTCGATATTTTCTAATTTTCGTTCTGAAATTAAAAAAATTCTACCCGATCAATAAATATGAATGACAATAAAAAAACTGCTGATTGACAAAAAATATAGGCCCGAAAACACAACAGCAATAACACATCCCAGTGTTCCGTTAAGTGCTCTATTTAAAGTCCTCATAATAAGAATAATCTAGTGTGTCACTCACACGACTTTCTCTTACCCTGAAATTTAATGCTATAAGTACAGGTTGGAGATTAAGAGGTAAGATAACGTGTACTGTTATGTAAACCTATGTTAAACAATTCAAATTAGGGTTCGGAAGAGTTTTATATGATAATTAGTTCTGCCCCCCCTCAACCCTCCGTTTCATTAATGCACCTACATTTATATAGAACTTAATTCGGTTATTAAAAAATAATTCAGTTTAAAAAAAATAATTTGTTAAAATTATTATTTTAAAAAGTTATCTTGTATGATAATACATACGATTTCCATATTAGAGAAATAGCATAACACTAAATATCTAAAAACAAGTTGAATTTATTCTCAATATTAAAGTAAAAAAAAAAATGTTAAAAATGAAAGAAATCAATAACTTTATTTTAAATTATCGTAGATCGATGGTTCAACCATTCGTTTTAAAGGTATTGGCGAGATCTTTTAAAAGATACCCATCATGAAAATTTACTCCACTCGAGGGAGGACATCTACCCCAGGGGGGGGGGGGGGGTGAGGCTCCTACATACACAAAAAAAATTTTCCCAGTTGACTATCTCTATTACAAAAAATATGTATTCGTTTCATTTGGTTTAGTGCAGTCTATAGATGTTAAATTCTACTTACCTGCAATTTCCCCCATAGACCGCCGTATTTGAATACTTTTGAATGTCCCTGTACACGAACCATTTGCTTCATCTTAACGAAAAGCTTACTGTAGCATCCCTATATGATACACATTTAGAATACTGAGTTTGGAATTTCTGCTACTATTTGTTCTTGAGATATGCTGATAACAGACACACAGACACACAGATAGACACAGAGACCATTCGCTAAAAACGTGATTTTCGTATTCAGGGGACCTCAGAACATGTAAGTATAACAAAAACTCACGTTCGAAAATTTGACCCTAAAACAATACTTTCTCGACCCTATGGGTAAGAGGAAGTAAATAACGATTCACTTCATTTTACCAAAATACTTTTTTTAAGACTATCGAAGATCCTGTTTCCAAATACGTAAGCGAAATGTGACGTCACTGACCGTCCGTGGATGCAAGAAATGATTCCCTATTTTAATCGTCCATTGTATATTTTGTAAAAAATTATTAAAAATCGAAGAAAATTATTTTCCGATTTTAATACCCGTATTTGGGTATAGGTATGATAACGTATCCATGTGTTAGTCTGAGTTATTTTGCTGTCAAATTGACAAAATTTTAAATTTCAAAACTGTGTCATCTTTGGCGTTTTTTGTATTTGGCGATTAAAAACATACTACGAAAATATACATGCCAGATGTTTATTTTCGTAATACGTATTGTACGATATATTGTTTCATATAATTCAGTTAAAATAACCATGATTTTTGAAAGAAATGAAATATGTTCGCCAAATAATTTGGCGATATATTTTTTCCGCCAAGGATGACAGATATATTAAATCTATTCCGCTGCAACATATGAGTATCTTATATCAGACACTTTATTTAAACATTTGAAAAGAAATTTGACTTCAAATTATGATAGAATATTTATCATTTTCTTTTTAATTAGTATATTAGTTGGATATTTATTGTGTAAATATCATCCTTTGAAATGAAATGTTTATGTTTTCAATCAAATATGGAAGTTTGCTATTTTATTTTTCTAAAGTTTTAAAATTTAAAATTTAAATTTTATCAATTTTACAGCAAAAACAACTTAATCTAACGCACGCACACGATAACTAATACATATGTATACCGAAATATGGGAATTAAAATCGGGAAATAATTTTCCTCAATTTTTAATAATTTTTTACAAAAAATCCAATGGGCGATTAACATAGGAAATCTTTTTCGTGCATCCACTGACGCCCAGTGACGTCATCACTTTGCTTGCGTATTTTCTAACTAACTATCTAATACAGACACTCCATGCTAACCCAAATTCACCTCTACTCTATACTCCCAACCAGCTATCTCACCCACAACATCGCCAAAATATCCAGGATCCAGCTAGGGACTTTCTCATTCTCAACCGAACATTTTATCTTGACTCGATATTATCACCTTAGACTACCCTACTTTCAATACTCATTTCAACTGGTGACCTTTACTTGCCCAACCAAACATTCTATCCCAACTATAACTTTACATTAATTTCAAAACTAAAATCAACTGGCGACATTTACGTACTGAACTCGACGCCAATCATACCATACAATGTAAACAAATAATGAAGCTTGATAAAAATATTTAAAGACTTTAATATGTTTTTACAAATATATTTTAAGATTTTTAAGGCTTTAATATGTTTTAGAAATATTTTAAGCGTTTTTTTTTTTTTTTTAATGAAACAGTCAAAGAGTCGTTCATTTGCAATTAAAGAGTTGTCCATTTGGAATTTGTATTTTCTGAATGGCAACAAATTATGTTTGTTTTTATTTGGCATTGCGTTGTTTATAATCATGAAGTTACATAATTCTATTTATAGGTTCATGTTTATAATAGCCAGTGATCCGTTATATTTAATTAAACATTTAAACATTACAACTGAATAGTTTTTCAAGGTTTTAGACGGAATAAATAATAATATGTGCGATACAAAACATGTATGAAAATGATATGTATGTTTTCGTAAGTTGAATTGAACAAATGGAAAAAAAAAAAAAAAAAAAAAAAAAAAAAAAATGGCTGCCAAAAGTCTCTGTTTTGAAGCGGTGCAAACCGAAATCGTGAATGACAGATGAGGATGAGGGTCATTATATATATTAATAATTAAAACCTTTTATTTCAGATTCTTAATTTGAATGTTTTGTTTGATTGAATGTAAAAATTATAAGGATAAAGAAAATTGTAATTAAGATATCCTGCGCGCAGTGAGAAAGCATTCCTTGAATTTTTTTTTTTTTTTTTTTTTTTTTTTAATAATCTGCAATAAAATAATTTTCTGTTTTAAAATAAAACCAAAATTATATTTTTAGTCAACAGAGTAATATCATACTAGTTAACGCAAATAAATTTTGTTTGTTCATGCATTCATTCTTTTTTTTTTTTTTTTCTTCTTTTTACTTTCTCTTACCCATAAGTTAGAGAAAGTATTGTTTTTGGGTCAAATTTTCGAACGCGAGTTTTTGTTATGTTCTGAGGTCCCCTGAATACGAAAATCATGTTTTTAGCAAATGGTCTGTATGTGTGTCTGCCTGTTATCAGCATATCTCAAAAACAAATTATGGCAGAAAGTTCAAAATTGGTATTCTAAATGTGTATCAAATAAGGATGCTACACTAAACTTTTCATTAAGATCAAGCAAATGGTTCATGTACAGGGACACTCAAAAGTATTCAAATACATTACGTCTATGGGGGAAATTGCAGGTAAGTAGAGTTTAACGTCTATAGACTGCATTAAACCAAATGAAACGAATATATATTTTTTGTAATAGAGATAATCAACAGGGAAAAAAAATTGTGTATGTAGGAGCCTCGCCTCCCCCCTGGGGGAAGGGAGGTTCCCCCTCGAGGGGAGTAAATTTTCATGATGGGTATCTTTCAAAACAGCTCGCCAATACCTTTAAAACGAATGGTTGAACCATCGATCTGCGATAATTTAAAACAAAGTTATCGATTTTTTTTTTTTTTTTTTTTTTTTTTTTTTACTTTTAACGAAAAAAAAAAACGTTTTTTTTTTTTTTTTTTTTTTTAAATATATATTGAGAATAAAATGGACTTTTTTTTTTGGATATTTAGCGTTATACTACTTCTCTAATATGGAAATCATCTGCATTATCATAAAAGATAATTTTTTTAAATAATAATTTTAATAAATTATTTTTTAATAGCCGAATTAAATTCTATATAAATGTAGATGCATTAATGAAACGGGGAATTGTGAGGGGTGGTAGCCCCCCTCACACAGAACTAATTATCATATAAAACTCTTCCGAGGCCTAATTTGAATTGTTTAACACAGGTTTACATAACAGTACTCGTTATCTTACCTATTAATTTCCAACCTGTATTTATAGTATTAAATTTCAGGGTAAGAGAAAGTCGTGTGAGTGACACACCAGATTATTTTTAATCTGAAAGTTGATCGAAAATTTCTTCAATTTCCAATTTTTAAAAGTAGGCTGTCCCTTTAAGTGTTAACTTAATATGATCTTAAAAATATCAAATTTGAAATTATTTGTTTTTAAATAAAACTGATGACAAAGACACAGATCAACTGCTAAAAATTTGATTTTTGTATTCTGAGAATCTCAAATGCTTAATTATACCAAAAAATTAACGTCGAAAACTAGACTTAAAATAATACTTTTTTTGTCATATGGGTTTGGCAAAGTAATTATCATTCCTAAGCAGTTTTTCTGGATTTGGTAAGATCTAGTAAAAAACTTCCATCAATTACATTCATTGGAAAAGAATGTATTTGCTTAGTTTTGGGTAGCTCTGTATATTGTCTATGAATTATATGCACATTACATAGTGTATTCAAATTTACCCCAGTAGGAAAAAACATATAAAAATATTTGGTGTCCATTTCCAGCAATTTACATGTACAGATTTAATATATCCGAATTCATTTGTGTAACCCTGTAAACGAATGTGAATTTTTTTTCATACCGTATTAGATACAATACATGTTTTTTAGCATTTAAAAATAATATTTTTATTTCAGTTTGTTTAATGTAGTCTAAAGATGCCAAACTGTACGTACGAAAGAATTCTCCCGTTGATGTAATACATTTAAATCCCCTTGAATGTCCCTGTATACGAACCAGTCGTCTGATTTCAATAAAATAGTTCAAGTAGCATCCTCACAGATATAAATTTAAAATACTGAGTTTAGACTTCCTTTACTGTTTGTTCTTGAGTTATACTGATAACAGACTCACAGACAGACACACACAGAAACTAATTACGCTAAAAACTTGAATTTTGAATTCAGGGTGCCTTAAAACGTGTAAATATTGTAAAATTCCATTTCGAATATTTGACTAAAACAATGCTTTCTCTATCATTATATGTGTGAGAGAAAGTAAAATAAAGTTTTGCCTTCCTCAAAGCATCGCATAGTTGAATTTCTGCAGTAATATTTATTCATTTAATTATTTCAGTTTTTTTTTTTTTTTTTTTTTTTTTCCAGAAATATTTTTAATTAGAAAAATTGAATTTTTAAGTATACTGTGTACTGTTTAATATAACCCTTGATTAAAGTAATTGATAAGTCTAAAATTAATTTATCGTAAAAATTCATATCTTGGTTAATTAAACAGTATAGAATTTCTCTGTTTTATAAAATTACCTGATTCTATTCATAAATACAGTGCAGCATTAGTGCGACGTTAAACTCAACTAACCATGTATTCGTAAATTTAATGAGTAGTGTAATTTTATTTAAGAGATAGCTGCGTTGACACGTTTTAAAAATTTCAATTGTTATAGGACTATATTTTCGATCGATTTGAAATATGTTTTTCCTAAGCTTAATTACGGTAAAATTGGAAAGATCCTCTCTCATGCAAGATTCTACAGCAATTTCTACTGTAATTTATAACTGCTGAAATATATATTTTTCATGCGATTCAATTGAAAATCTGAAGTATGCCTATCACAAGACTCGCAGTAGGGCGACCAGATTTGTTTCATTAAATATGAGGACAAAGTACAATAAATCTGAGGTGAATTTTTCGACATACATTATATAAAAAAAAAAAAAAAAAACTAATATGTACTGGCGATTATAAATTTTCTTCCATATCATTCTGTATAACAACGCCACCTACCAGTTAATATTCCCAAAATTCTATGATATCTTCTCACAATAAAAATTTTATGTATACAGTTTGGCGCAATTTTAACGAATAGATGTTGATATGTAGTCATATGGAAAATTACAGATTGTGAGTTATAGCAGCGCTACCTGCCAGATGATATACGCACATATTAACTCAACCTTTTGTTTTTCATAATGGAGTGCATAAATCAATTCAATGCATTTATGTGATATAGAAGATGAGATATAATTTTGCATACCCTTAGAATATTGCACCACAGCATCGCCACCTGCAGATCGATAATTTTACTAATACCAATTAGCATATTTTTTCATAATGGCCCTCGCACATACCAAGGTTTAAGAAATTATACGCAATAAAAGATGCGATATAGCTTTCCGTTAAATGGGGGTAATTCACAGCATGACAGCGCGCTATATGTTTAGTGATATACAATAACAACTGTTAGGCACCAGTTCATACCTAAGTGCAACTAAATGTAATTTTTTTCTGATATTCTGTGCAATAGTTATTGGTTTTGAGCAGCCACAAAATTTTTGTAGCACATGCATGCAGACAGATGAACATTTTCTAAAAATAGACAAATCGTGTTCAAGGTGTGTCAAAATGTATAAATCCATCAAAAATCGGAAGTCAAGAATTATTATATATCCAGTACTTTCTTCTATGATTATAGAAGAAAGTAAAAATCTTCTCGTTAATCAAAAATTTTGTTTCCAATATCAATAAACAATTACACGTACACAAAAAACATAAACAAATTAAATTAAATAGATCAGTATATATATATATATATATATATATATAAACAACGCTGTCTTATAAAATTATGCGTATATCAATATGTATATTAATATTTATTTACATATAGTTTAATATAAATTTTAAAATAGTTTAATGTATCTGAAAGAGAGCTAAAATATCTATATTGGAATAAATTTTAAAACTCACACACAAAACTGTATCATTGATTCCTACATGACAGGTTTTATCGGCATAAAATAGATTGCGCATTGTCAGATTTACGAAATATGTCATAATAAATGAATTAGTGACATGACAATCCCTATTTGATCCCAGAAATTATTCATGAATTATCTCCTTATATTATTAATCTATCAATTAAAAGGTAAAAAAAAAAAAAAAAAAAAAAGAACTCAAAACTCTATCATCGATTCCTACATAACAGGCTTTATCGGCATAAAATAGATTGCGCATTGTCATATTTACGAAATATGCCAGAATAAATGAATTAGTGACATGACAACCCCTATGTGATCCCAGAAATTATTCATGAATTATCTATCAATTAAAAGGTGAAAAAAAGAAAGAAAGTAGTCTTTATTTATTGGCAACAGTTTTTCATAGAAATCATTGCAGATTGCAGGATGTATTTCATTCATTTCATTTCGAATACAAAGAATTCTTTTCCTGGAAATAACTATTATGTTTTTTAAGATTTCCTTAAAAGGATTGAATTAATGACCTTAGTATTACGTAAGCCTTTTTAAGTTACGAAATTGGATTTATAGGGAGAAACCTACAATAATGATAAATTTATTATACTGTTAAAAAAGATATTTAGGAAATTAAATTTTTTAAATGAATATTTCTACTGATTATTTATTCGCCATTAAACGTTATTATAAACGTTTAAACTACATTGTTTTAAAGAAAACATTTACTTTATTACATAAAAATTAAACAATAATTAAAATTTTTTATTTAAAGATTGTGATGGGATAAAATGATACAGTTTGTTACACGCATAAATATACACATAATTTTTCGAAATAAATTATATTAAGCAAAGTTATTAATATTATCGAAGACAAAAAGATATTTTATCAATCATTAATCATCGCAGTGATTATACTTCTACTAGTAAAAGTGTTTCATTAATATATATATATATATATATATATATATATATATATATTAATTTACGACACATCATATTTTACATGATTAAATTTTTATATGGTTCTCTGCTTATGTTTAAGGAATTATTCTTATGCCATAGCCTCCTAAACTAGATGCCTGTCGCGTTGCTCGGAAACTTGGCAACAGTTCAAGCGGTAGACAGCGCCACCTGGTACAGATTGAGTGGCTTTTTTATTCAACTGTCACCAATAATTTAAGATGTGATGTATGATATATATAATGGACGTTTCTTTATTTCTATTCGCCTTTTATGTATATCAAATCTCACGTTTAAAAATTTTTTGTGGCTGTTGAATAAAAAAGTCGCGACATTTGTAACAAGTGGCGCTGTCTACCGATTGAACTGTTGACAAATTTCCGAGCAACGCGACAGGCATCTAGTTTAGGAGGCTATGTTTATGCAATTTTTCGGAGGAAAAAAAAAGTTATTTTCATTTTACAACGAAAAGTTACAGAGTTATGAAGCATTAACAAATTTCCGTCGGGTAAATTCCTATTTTAAACAGTTATCCCCCCATTTTAGCGTTCCTCTAAAACGTCATAGCGGTTTAACACAAATACACAAAATCATTTTGTAAAACAATGTAACGCTCACAGGAACGCCTAAAGGCGGGACTAATTTTTATATAAATCGAAAATTCTCGTTTTTCAATGCGGATGTGTAGAGATATCTTCTTTAAATTGTTTGACCTTATATTAAAGACTGTTTGGATGCCACTAAGTGATCGTACAAATATTGAAAATACGATTTTTTTGCTTCTGTTATAAGTGGTATATTTCATATTTTTTATTTATTACAAGTGAGAAAAATTTATCAGTATTCTGTGAAATGTATAATGCTGGAAAAATAAATGAAACTGCTGAAAGATATCTATTTGTCTTTTCATTTATTGTGTCTAGTATATATTCCTCAACAAAAAAGTTAATCCAACTTTAAATAGCCGTTTATAATTCACGTAATCTTTGAAAATACTGTTTAAATGTGCAGATGATATTCGAGAATATATTAAATAGTATATAAATTTATGTATTAGGCGATCAAAAAGTAATAAAATGACACAGATGCCTGGGAAAAGTATTTTGAAATTATTAAGATTTGCAAAATTTAAAAAAACAAATAATATTGAGATTTGATGGGAAAAATAAGCAAAATAAAAATTAATGGAAGATGTTATTAATAAAGGCATTTAGTTAAATTCAGTTATTAATAGTGTTTTCTGTTTTCACACAGATATTTAACGCATACACACATAGATATATATATATGTATGAATCTTTGTCTCTGTTTTATATATATATATATATATATATATATATATATATATACAAAGAAAATTAATTACTCGTAAGAAAGTATTAAATAAAAATGAACAATATAAATCCCAGTACAGTAAATTCATTTTATATTTATAGGTGGAGTGACAACATTTTATTTTATTTTATTCTATTCTATTTTTTAATTTTTTAAATTTTTTTTAAGGCCAGTGATCTATTTTTTGCAGACAAAATACTTTGAATGAAAACAATTTTTCTGATCTCTTCTTTCTTTCTTTTTCTTTCTTTTTTTAATTGGAATCAAGTTAAAATAATAATAATAATAATATTAATAATAATCAGGTGTGTCACTCACACGACTTTATCTTACCCTGAAATTTAATACTATAAATACAGGTTGGAGATTAAGAGGTAAGATAACAAATAATGTTATGTAAACCTATGTTAAACAATTGAAATTAGGCTTTGGAAGAGTTTTATATGATAATTAGTTCTGTGTGAGGGAGGCTACTGCCCCCCTCAAACCCCCGTTTCATTAATGCACCTACATTTATATAGAATTTAAATCTGTTATTAAAAGTTCACTTAAAATTATTCAGACAATTTTCACACGCAACATTCCTTGAAACGTACCAATCTTGATCAAACTTTTCCAGCAACAAACTTACATTAACTTCAAAATACAACATTTGGATCTCCAAAAATTATTCGTTTTTAAGTCACTCTAAGAGACACAGACAAAGATCAAAAGTTAAAAAAATTTACTACGGTAATCAGGAAGCCTCAAAACGTGTAAATATACAAAAAACAAGCGATGGTTATTTAGCTTAAAAACATACATTATTTACCGTATCTCTATGAGGAATTTATTTCAATTCCCGAACAGCTTTCCTGGAAATAGTAAAATATTATTAGTAAAGTACATCCACTAACAACAAAAAATAATGCTATCGCTTAAATATTTGCAGTCCCGTATATCTTTCGAAGACTATATACAGACCACATGGTGCACCTAAATATAATCATATAGTAATAATACATGGCCCAGCGTGAAATACACTTCCATCAACCTGCAACGATTGTCGTACTTTTATCTAATTCTTTTGTGTAGCCCTGTAAATAAACAGTGAATGATTTCCCTACCATATTCTACATGAGGCATGTTTTTACGCATATAAAAATATATATATTCGTTTCATTTGGTTTAGTGCAGTGTATAGATGCTAAACTTGACTTACCTGCAATTTCCCCCATAGACGTAATGTATTTGAATTCTCTTGGGTGTCTCTGTACACGAACCATTTGCTTCATCTCAACGAAAAGCTTAGTAAAGCATCCCTATATCATACACATTTAGAATACGAAGTTTGGACTTTCTGCTACTATTTGTTCTTGAACTATGTTGATTACACACACAGGCCAACCGCTAAAAACATAATTTTCGGATTCAGGAGATCTCAAAACGAGTAAATATAACAAAAACTCACGTTCGAAAATTTGACCCTTAAATAATACTTTCTCTACTTTATGGGTAAGAGAAAGCAAAAATTAATGTTTTAAGAAATGTATGCTACAGTAACGGTAGCTAAAAAACGCAAATTCATGTTTTAAGGTGATCATCTTTATTCATCTTTATTCATCTTTTTACATTTTGTTGTATATTTAAATCAAATTAGATAATTAAATAATCTGGTGTGTCACTCACATGACTTTCTTTTACCCTGAAATTTAATACTATAAATACAGGTTGCAGATTAAGAGGTAAGATAACGAGTACTGTTATGTAAACCTATGTTAAACAATTTAAATTAGGCTTCGGGAGAGATTTATATGATAATTATTTCTGTGTGAGGGGACTACCGCCCCCCTCAACCCGCCGTTTCATTAATGCACCTACATTTATATAGAATTTAATTCGGTTATTAAAAAATAATTTATTTAAATTATTATTTAAAAAAATTATCTTTTATGATAATGCAGACGATTTTCCATAATAGAGAAGTAGTATAACACCAAATATCCAAAAAAAGTCCATTTTAATCTCAATATTAAAAAAAAAAAAAAAGTTTTTTTTTTTTTTCGTTAAAAGTAAAAAAAAATCGATAACTTAGTTTTAAATTATCGCAGATCGATGGTTGAACCATTCGTTTTAAAGGTATTGGCGAGCTCTTTTGAAAGGTACCTATCATGAAAATTTACTCCCCCGGAGGAGGGACTTCTCCCCTAGGGGGGGGGGGAGGCGGGGCTCCCACATACACAATTTTTTTCCCTGTTGACTATCTCTATTACAAAAAATCTCTATTCGTTTCATTTGGTTTAGTGCAGTCTATAGATGTTAAACTCTACTTACCTGCAATTTCCCCCATAGACGTAATGTATTTGAATACTACATGAACCATTTGCTTCATCTCAACGAAAAGCTTAGTGTAGCATCCTTATATGATACACATTTAGAATACCAAGTTTGAACTTTCTGCCATAATTTATTTTTGAGATATGCTGATAATAGACAGACACACACACACAGAGACCATTTGCTAAAAACATGATTTTCGTATTCAGGGGACCTCAGAACATGTAAATATAACAAAAACTCGCGTTCGAAAATTTGACCCAAAAACAATACTTTCTCTACCTTCTGGGTAAGAGAAAGTAAAAATAAATAATACAAATTACTTGTTCAGAATAAATTCTGATTAGGACTGAACTTCAACTTTTTTAGTTATTATAGCGAGAGAATTATTTATATGATACACAGATGCAACCTATGACTTAAAAATAATTCAATATTAAATGAAGAAAGAAAACAAACAAAAAAAAAAAAAAAAAAAAAAAGAAAGAAAGAAAGAAAGAAAAAGTAAAGTAAAGTAAAAGATTGAAAATTAAATGCTCGCAATAGTGTTAGATTTTAATGGAAATTTATAGAAATAAACTAAACTTTTCAAGTTATTACAATGAAAAATAATGTAAGGATTATGTAAAAGAAAAAAAATATATAGTGATTATATGGTTAAAAATACAAAGCGATATCAATATATCACTTTAAAATGTAATACAATGCAACCATGTAAACTTATTTTATTTTGTATTTTCTCTTGCTTTTATATTTTTTATATATTTTACATAAATACTTCTATGAGAGCCTCATAAACAATTGAGAAATGTATTGTTATATTTCCTTCATATATTCAGATATATTGCCTTAGTGAGAAACGAAACCACAAGCTGGCTGAATTATTTGCATGTTTAAGTCCGTATGTACAATCTTCATTGACCTAATTTGCCCTGATATCATACTTATCGAATAATCGATACACGGTGAGACTTTTTGAGAAGTGATACGAACGTGCTTGTAACAAAAATACATTTTTACTCCTGATTAATGTGACACAGATATGTTTCTCCTTTATTCCCATTTTTAGATAACTTCGTTTAATGATTTTGCGTAGTTACTCGGATTTTTTTTCTTTTTCTTTTTGTTTTTCATTGCCATTTAATGTTAAATCTACACAAACGTAAAATCTTGTTACGTATGTATGTTTTTTTTCAAGACAATGGTGAAAGTTTGTTTTATGAGTTATAAGAATATTTTATGTACAATATGTTAATTATAGTGTAAAACGATTCTAACTTTAAATATACGCGCACTATAATAAAAGTTTTCATTTAGAAAAATCAAAATCCCCCCCCCCCCTCCCCGAAATAAATAAATAAATAACTAAAATAAATAAATCTAGTGTGTCACTAACACTACTTTCAGTTTCTCTAGAAGTTTTAGTTACTACTTTATATGTATAATATTCCTGAGCGAAGGGTGTTATCTCCTACTCAACTGCCTTCTCGTTACTTCATTAGATATTTACACTTTTTTTTTAAGCAAATTATTGAGAAATCTTTTGCACATACGGACATATGTGCACCTACGGACATTTACTTACATATATTTTAAACTTACAGAGTTTAGTCAAAAATTCCAAGTAACATCGACAAATGATCATTGAATTACTAAATTAGAACTTATTTTATTTATCTGTTTTAAGTTATGCTGATAACAGATGCACAGGACATTCGCTGACATCTTTATTTATGTATTCCTCACACCTCAAAACATGAAACTTGTAGGGAAAACTTAACATCGAAAATTCGATTCCAAAAAATATTTTTTACCTACCATATGAGTAGAAGAAAGTAATTAACATTCTTAAACAATTTCTTTCACAAGGGAATTAGATTTACTGAAGTACTTTCCTCAATTTTATCAAACAGAAAAGGATTTATTTGCTTAATTTTTGATAGACATGTATATTGTTTGAAAACTGTATAAGCACCAGCTGGTGTACTTAAATTTACCTCAATATGCGGAACACATAATAACACTTAAAAGAACTTCCAGACATGAAGAATTAGTTGCAGAACTAATAAATCCGAATTCTTTTGTATGGTCCAGTAAAACGAATGATGAATACTTTTCATATTGTTTTACATGAAATACAGTAGACCCATAACACAGGTCGACATGTAAAATTTTGATTTTATAATTCTGGCTGATCTTTATGTTTTTGGTGTGATGAAATCGAAAATGAAGCCAGTTTTTTTCTATCACGTATAGATTTTGGTCAATACAGGGTGCCTAACTATACAATTTCTTCCATTATTCTTACACCAATATGGTAAGTTTTACAGTATGTTTCCATGACTAATTAATCATAGATACCTATTGTTGTAATTGTGAAGCACAAGTGCGACTTAAAACCGTATAAACCAACCAACCAAACAACCTATTGTTATGATGGTATATGTAAGAAATTGTGTCGATAAACACTCTGTACTGACAAAAATCTATACGTGATAGAGAAAAATGGGCTGCATTTGCGCTATCCCTTTCAGCATATCAAAAAACAAAAATCAGCTGAAATCATCAAATCAAATTTTGTCAACTTCAATTTTGTAGGCCTGTGTAATTATCCATGGCATTGAATTATATACTTTCCCAGATATTTTGTCTTCACTTTTTATTTTCTAAAATTTAATTATTTCTTTTTTAAAATTTAAGTGCGTACCTAATTGTATAAATTATTTTTTAAATCCATTGTACTTTATAGTAGCAAAAAAGCCAAAGAAAACGGAAATCACTGATAAACGGCTCACGGAGTTTATTTTACGCTTTTGTGCTCACGAATAACACGTTTTCTTTATTTTGTTTAGTGTGTGGTCTCTCTAAAGTTGTTAAACTAAACCTAGAAGAAGTTTCTCTCACAGACGGAATGTGTTTGAATTCTTTTGGATGTATCTCGACACGTGTCCGTTTTCTATAAAAAGTTACAAGTAGTATTTCTATATAATACATTTTTAGAATAAATACCAAGAAAAAAGTAGAGAAAAATCGGTAGCTTCAGCGCAAGATGAATAATAATCCATGCATTTCTTGAAATTTTGTCTCGAATGATTATTTAAAAATTAATGTTGTGGTCATCACACAAATCTCTTCTATATTATTCTGTGTAACAGCGCCATCTACCGTTTAACACGGACAAAAATTTAATCGACATAGCTTCACTTTTCAGATTTTGCATCTAACTAAAACTCTCAAAAGATGAATAGTAGTGAAAATATACACTATCTAATTTAAGTCAACATTTTTCTTTTTCAGAAGGACTATCTCATATATTAAATTTAGTCTATTTATACACTATAGAAGCTGAGATATAGCCTTAAATTGTGCTAAACGGCAGCATAGCACCATCCTCTGTCAACCTATCTTTATGATAATTAAAACTACGTAGTTTATATATATATATATATATAATAGTCCTTTCATATAACAAGTTTTGTGCAATTATACGATATAAAATAGTGTATAATGTAGCCATTTGCAGTAGCTGAATTATAGTCTTACCATAAATGAGGGAAATTGCATGCCAGTGCCAGCTGTTAGATGATATGCACCAAAAGTTGATACATACCAATTTATGACAAGATTTAATTAAATATAAATTTTTATGAAACTCAGAGTCAGTGCATTAGAACTTGATCTAGAGCTGCCCCAAGAATTTTATCACGCATACATTCATACATGCACAAGAAGTCAGACAAATAGACAGACATCATTTAAAAAATGATCAAAACGTGTTCAGAAACTCTTAAAACGTATAAAATATCAAAATCCGCAAATCGAAAACTTTTACATACAAGACACTTTTTTTCTATTTAATAAGAAATAATTACAGCAATGATAATAAATAAGTAAATAAATAAATAAATGCATTCAGATTTTGGTTTAAATTACTTTTAGAATATTAGTTATACATATTAATGCAATTATTCAAAAGTTATAAGTTTAGTTGTATCTATTATTTGGCCTCATTTTAATGTAAAAAACTTAGTCTGCAATTGTTTAATTCTAATATTTTATTTTCTATTTTAGTAAGTGTTTAACGAGCCAAATTACGCGAATTAAAATAACTATATATTTTTTACAATATAGATGACGATCTTTAAAATGAATTTTCATGATATTAAAATCAAACACTCACTCACACACACACACATATTAAAAAAAAAAAAAAAAAAAAAAAAAAAAAAATGGCTTTAATATTGAAATTGGAAATTCATTTTCTATCAATTTAGGTCCATCCATTTCATAATGCCTACCAGTTTAATTTATAAATTTTTAGCAATAACTTTTAATTATTTAATAATAATATTAAAAAAAAAGAAAGAAAGAAATTAAAAGTGAAAAATGCTTTTTCTCTAATTTTTACAATCAGTTTTTAATATTAATGGATTAATGTTTGAATATTTATAAAATAGGAATAACAATTTTTGCTATTTAATTATAATTTCATTAAAGTAATTTTGCATTATTATAAAGCTCATTTTGATGTTAAAAAAAAAAAAAAAAAAAAAAAAAAAAAAATAGTCTGCAATTATTTAATCCCAATGTTTTATTTTCTAGTTTGGTATGAGTTAATGAGCCAAATTACGCGAATTAAAATAACTACATATATTTTTTTTTTTTTTACAAATCTACAAAACAGTATATACAGTGTGTGTGTACGCGTTGTACTTTAATAGAATAGTAAGTTGGTATTTTTTTTTTTTTTTTTTTTTTTTAAATTTCATCCCCTTTTGGATTATGTCGGTCTGAAAATGTCCTTTTTATCCCTTTTCTGACATTTCAAGGAACTGTAAACATTAAAGAGTTAAATACCCCTCAAGTACAATTACATTTTTTTCATAAGTGTGATCCCAGAGAATAATTAGTGTGACATTTTATTTTGTGGTTTGGTTCCCTAGAGGAGTTCACGATCGATATTGACAAAAATTTCATGTTTGACCTTGAATTTTGAACTATTATAATTATTTTAGTTATTAAGTCACATCAGTATAACTAAGCACGGAGCACCTTTACCTTATGTACTTTGATATTAATATTTAAAATTAGAACTCATAAATTTAATTCAAAGAAATTTCTATCAAAATATAAAGGTCTAATAATCCCATTTTTGAGCAGGAGAACGACTTTTGATAACCTGTATAAAATCCCCGGTTAATAGTAGAGAAAAAATAAAAGTTGTTTTGAACATCTCTCGCACGTGCCTATATTGGTCATAGGTATTAAAGGAAGGAAAAATGGTCGCGCAACACACTTCCTTGAATTTATATGGAATGACCCCAAAGCTACTCGTATTTATTTTTCAATATATTTTGCTTTGTGTTAGGCTTCCCTTCCATATGTGATTGTTTATTGACTAATTGAAGTCTTCTTTCCTGTTATTTGACAATTATAATAAGGAATTTATATATATATATATATATATATATATATATATACTTCATACAATAGTATGAAGTATAACATACAATAGTAGTAGTAGTTTCATACAATACAATACAATACAATACAATACAATAAAGTTTCATACAGTAGTAGTTTCATACAATAGTTTATTATGTAACAAATTTTTTTAAGGAAATGGGAACCTAATGTATTAATTATAAACAAGTATGAATAAGTAATTTTCTGTAATCCTTGAGTAAATTTTTGGTTTCTACAAGGTTTTTTTTATAATGAATATCTTTATGACCAATAGCATAGACATTTTCTTATCACATACATTTCTTTCTTTTTCTTCTTTCTTTGGATTAATTTTGAGAACAAGACTTTTATTTTTCCTTTCTTTCTTTTTATCTTTTTTCTCCAATAATTCAAAAAATGGTTTCCATTTATTCAAAATGTCAATTTTACGCTGCCTCTTTACATTAATAACATCGTTTTAAAACAATAATGATAAATTTGAACTATGAACTTTATAAACATTTACTTCTAAGATCGATAAAAATGCATTTTGAATCGTGGCAAGATTTTATATAAAATTGAATTAACTTATTTCAAATATTCTTTCTTTTCCACACAAAAGAGAAAAGAAAAACTTTTTATTTTATTTTATTCATAACATTTTAGGCGAGACTATATTTCTTCGGAGAATGTATAAAATTTGCATTCACCTGGCTTATATTTAACTTGACATGATTTACGTTTCAATCCGTTTCAATAACCTAACTATTTTTTCCTAGAAAAAATTAATCATATTGAACTGTGAAATTCAAGAGAAAATTCAAATAGAATTTTGTTGTTTAATATCAAAATTTTCCATCGTAAGTCCTGAAAGTCAAGAACAAAATGATGATTGATGATCTAAACAGCGGAGGGATATTCTACTGTTTTAAATTTCTTCTTTATCTGTAAAACTATTTTTTATATTTTCTGTAAGAGATTGTAAAGAAATTTTGTAATAGTTACCGGAATATTTTTGAATTTCTTATGCTGCTTCACAAGCTTTGTACAAACTTTGATTCATACGACTTTTTTTTTTTTTTTTTTTTTTTTTTTTTAATGTTATTTGAGTACGATATTACAAGTGTACGCGTGTATGTTAAAAGCTGTTAGAGAATTTTGAAAGAAATTTTTGATGTCAAAAAGAGAAAGAGGCTGAGTTGTAACGAGGTGAATTTGAAAAAATTAAGCGAATTTTATGTCCCACCAGAGCTTTTCTATGAGACTTTGAAAGGAAACTAATGTAAATACTTATTTTTTGGCGAGACTAGATTTCTTCAGTTGAGTGGATTTTTGCGCTAACCTATGAGCAACTGGCGATGGCTTGAGACTCACCCTTAAGGGTGGTCCGGGGACACGCCATCATAGCTTTGATCTTTTACAGCGGGGTGACACCTTCTCTTCGGCGACCCCCTGACGTTATAATATGAAACTATATTTCTTCGTAGAACGCATATTTTTTTTATTTATTTATTTATTTATTTATTTATTTTTTTTATGCACCGCACTTAAAAAAAAAAAAAAAAAAAAAAAAAAAAAAAAACTATTAGATTTACAGCAGATTGTGCTGGCAATATGAGTGCATGGAGAAAAAAAGAGTTAGAAGTAATTTACAGCAGAAACAACCGTAAAAGAGTCTCTCTTTACACATGTTTTTGCTGTAAATTGCTTTATTTAACAGCAGAATGTGCTAGCAATATGGGTGCGAGCACATTTTGCTGTAAAAGCTTCGTTTTTTTTTTTTTTTTTTTTTTTTTTTTTTTTAAGTGCAGGGTTATATTCAACTTGACATGATTTATGTTCAAATCCTTTCAAGAACAAAACTTTTTTTTTTCTAGAGAAAATTGAAACTGGGAGCCATCCAGCGCGTTTTCTAGACGTTCATGTCATCCCCTCTGCCGAGGATCAAAATTGGTATGGCAAGTCTTATGACTGCCTGAGGCCATCGTCAAAAGTCCACTAGGCAGCTCTAATATGACGTTAATGAACTCAACCGAGCCCTAGCTAAAGTTAATTACATTAAACTGTGAAAACTCAGACCATCGTCTAAAGTCCACTAAGCAGCTCCAATATGACGTTAAGGAATTCAACCGAACCCTAGCTAAAATTAATTACATTGAACTTTGAAATTCAATGGAAAATACAAACAGAAATTTATAACTTAATATATATATTTCCTATACATATTTTCAATGTATGGAAAGCTCATTGTAAAAGTGGTGTAACTCCACATTTTTTAAATATATATATTTTTGCTTAATTGTATCACATTTTCTCCCATCTTTCATTATAAAAAAGAAAAACTCCAATAATTGCATTAAAATCCCATAAATGACATTACATGTTTTTCTAAGAAAATTAAAGCTTCTAAATATTCATTATAAAAATAAAAAGTTTCTAAGTTACTTCAAATTATTTTTAATATAATTTATAAATTCTTATAACTATGATTTGTATAAAACACAAAAATCGATAACACTTACTGAATCTTGACTTTTTTTCCTACGCATACATCTGAAAAAAGCTCGTTATTTCAAAATCAATCTCCAAGGAGATAATTCACTTGTACAATGAACGACCCATATATAGAAAAGAATATTAAACATTGAAACAGTTTAAATGTCCGAACATGCTTGTCCGGTCGAATTTGATTTTTGCAATTTATAGTGTTTAGTAAATAAATTTTCCTCTTGATCGAAATTTTTCTTATTTGTTATATGAAGTTTAAAGGTTCTTACTGCCGATGATCATTTTTATAGAGGTTTCATGCAACGCAAACTTTTGAAGAAACAAGCTCTTTTAAAAGACGCATGGAATGAAAGAATTCTCTGTATATTTTAATCAATAAACTAACTAATGTATTAGTGAGCTTGTGTATATGAACGCAAAATGTGTCAGAATGCTAGATTTAGTTAATTCGCAGAGTATTTGCTAATATCAATCGTAGAGCATATCTTCGATATGAATTTATATGACATATTAAATTCATTAATTAAGGCTTTCATCGGGATCTTTTTTGGTAAGGTTAAGAAATAAAAACTTTCTGCAAGTGTTTCTGTTCGAAATAATTGCAAGGCTCTTTGTCGGACAAGCAAAGTAAATATAAGTACAGTAAACAAAGCGGCAATGCACAAATGATAGGGTTGCTTGCACAAAGTTATTAAAGCAAAAAGATATTACCTTACGTCTGGTGTATCATTGCGCCTGGTATAGTATTTGTACACTGCTGCTTTGTTTTCTGTACTCGTACTTACTTTCTTTGTCTGACGAAATTTCAGGCAATTATTTTCACCCGAAATAATTGCTGCGAATTTTTAGTAATTTATGGTGTTTAAATGTTTTTAAATAATTTCTTTGAAACACCAGTCCTCTGATGCCTTTTTTTTTTTTTTTTTACTGCTTTCCATGTTCAAATTGTTAACAGAATTATAATTTTATTACAGAGACTCACTAGATGTGAAGTAACATCTTTTGGCACTAATGACTTTGTATAACAATCCTATCATTGTGCATTATCACAACAGATACTGAAAAAGTAAGTTTTTAACCAACAAATTAATGTTTCTTTCAGTTACACTCACTATGTTTTCATGTCATGTAAAAACGTCGGGATTTTTAATGACTAAATTTTGTTAAATAATTCTATTTTACTTTTAGGATGATTTATGTGAAGAATACTCTCTGACAATTAAATTTTGAAGCAGTGGGTATGTTGGTTGGTTGGTTGAACGACTAGTACTTACGATATTTGAAGCAATAGGATATTGCGCTTAGCAGCGTGCAACATCTTATTGCTTCTTTGATGAAATTAGGTATTATATTTTACAGGAGAAAACGTGAAAAATGGAACATAAACGCTATCATAAAAGGAAAAGAAAATGTCTTCATAGTCATTCCTAGAAAAAAAAAAAAAAAACTGAGGCTAAATGGACAGAAGGGGAAATATAAATTTTTTTTAAAATTAAATATTACTGATATTTTTATGCTTGTGTAAGCAAAATGAGGTGATCTCTTTTAATAGTTTAACTAATTAGCTAAAATATTTAACTGGATATAGATATACATGTATAGTTTTAATATAATCATTCAATATTTAAATGAGAGTACTTCAGATCAATTACTTTAAAAACTGCATCATAAAAAATATTCTAAAAATAGGGAAAACTTTACATTTTCCCATAGAGAAAACTCATTTTCCAAACAACGTCATTAATTCTTTTCATATAACAGAAACAGCACTTGCATTAAAAAAATAATAATAATTCCCTTTTAAAAATTCATTCATTTCCAAATTTTTGAAAAATCTCGTTTTGGCGTTCTTTTTTTTTTTTTTTTAATCACACACGTTCTACTTGGCACTGTGACAGTGTTTACTGCCAATGCATCAATTTATTCAGAACAAGACAGAAAAGCAATGCAAATGAAATTAAAATGTTCCCGAGCCAAAAAACAACAACAACAAACAAACAAAAATCTTGCATAATATGCATGTCTCAGCATTTGTTTTCCGCGCCTTGAAAAATGGATTACACATTCTCCTCCTTTTTTTAAATTCTTATTGCATATAGCATTCATTTGCTAATTACTCACATGTGTCATTAACGTTGAAACTACCAGAAATTGCGTTTTATTGTTTTTGTCTTTTTTGGGATTCGGAAAAGGGATAATGATTTTCTAATTTGTCCTCATATTATTCTCGTTTATTGTATACAAATAAAAGAATCGTCAACCAGAATACGCTTTATTTGTTTAATCACGGGATCAATATGATAAATGAATGAATGCTATTTGTCGGATTATATCACGAAAGACGTTTTTCTGAAATTGGTATTTTTTCGTAAGTACAGTAGTTTCGCTCTTTAAAAAATAATTATAATTCGGGTTAGCACGCAAAAATATCGTTTAGTAAAGAAAAGGTAGTTAAACACGGCATCCCCCCCCCCCCTAATTTTTAATGCGTGGTTTTATGATTAGTTTTTATGCAATTACATTACATTTGATAAAAATGCATTTTACTGATGCATTGCAAAGTAATTATTATGTAGGTTCATATTTTTTCCTTCTTAAACATTATGTATTTGTACGTTACACGAAATAAAATAAAATAAATATTCGTCTTAGTTTTATCACTCATCGTTACACAAAAATAATATCAATAAAAATCGATTTGTATTTTAATAAAATAAAAAACTCACTTTCACAAATTTGACCCCAAAACAATAGGTAAGAGAAAGTAAAAAGTTTAATAGTATTCCACGAATTAAGTTTTGAGGATTGTCAACATGTTAAAGTTTAAGCTAAATTTGACAATTTCAGCAGCAACAGGCTTTTATGGAAAGTAATTTGACTCTACATTTAGATTTATGCTTAATTGTTGTTGTTGTTAAATCACAAGAACAGACAAATTCGAATTAAAAGTATTTGAAATTTTTTATGGCTAATGAGCATATAGTACTTGGGCCCGCTTCACTTACCGTCGTCAAAAGCCCAAGCCAAGGTTATCTGTGGAAAATTTTCTTTACTTATAGCTCGTTAATTAACACATATTTTTAAATTCTGTTTCCACATTCAGAAAATTTGTAACTGTTAAATTGACGGACCTTTTTTATAAATGAATCTTTTTTTAACTTTAAATATTTTATTTTGAAGCTGTAAAATACGAATTTTCATTGTGTGAAAATTTTCATTTTACAGTTTGAAAATAAAATAGTTAAAGTGAAAAAAAAAAAAAAAAAAAAAAAAAAAAAACGCTTAAATAAAAAAAAAAAAAAAAACGTTAGTTTGACAGTTAAAAACTTTCTGAATGTGAAAACAGAATTTAAAAATATGTATTAGTTAATGAGTTTTATGTAAAGAAAATTTCCCACAGAATAACCTCGGCTTGGGCTTTTGACGACGGTAAGTGAAGCGGGCCCTTAAACACTATATGCTCATTAGCCATAAAAAACTTCAAATAGTTTTAATTCGCATTTGTCTGTTCTTGTGATTAAAAAAAAAAAAAGCAACATTTAAGCATAAATCTAAATGTAGAATCAAATTACTTTCCACAAAAGCACATGTTGCTGCTGAAATTGTCAAATTTAGCTTAAACTTTAACATGTTTTTAAAAAAAGTCCGTCAGTTTGACAGTTGTGAATTTTCTGAATGTGAAAACAGAATTTAAAAATATGCATTAGTTAATGAGTTATACTATAAGTAAACAAAATTTCCCATAGAATAACATTGGCTTAAGCTTTTGGCGACGGTAAGTGACGAAGGCCGTTAGGGTCTCATTATGGAAAAGGTCTCAATTGCTACATTTATGCTTATGATCGTAAGATGCACATAACTTCTTTATAGTTATGTGTATTTATCATTTTTCTCCTTTTTCTATATACATATATATATTTGTTTCTTTTTCTTTTATTTAAAAACAACTAACATGTACTTTTGTTGGGTTGTCCAGAAAGTTCGTGCCGATTTTGACGGAAAATTCAAACGCAACACATTTGCTTGTGGACGGTGGATTTTGATATTTTGAACATTTCTACTAATTCACGTGTCGTATAGTGGGGGTTATTTTCGGTCAGTGTTTTAAGCTGATCTTCATCTGTGGTGGAGGGTCTACCCGGGCGTTCTTGATCTTGAAAATTGAAATCACCAGCTTTAAATCTAGCAAACCACTTTCGCACAGTTCTTTCAGCTACAGCACCTTCACCATAAACAGCGCATATTTTGTTTGCCGCTTGTGTGGTATTTTTGTCTTTCCGATAAAAGAAAAGCATTAAATGCCTATTATGTACTTTGTTTGTTTCCATATTGAAAGGCGTATAAAACTGACAGCAATTAACGTATCGTGACCATTTTTTTTTAAATATGCCTCAAGTACCGACTTTTAGAATATGTACGCATGTCATTTGTTTACAACCATCCTGATATATTCAGACGACCTGTCCTTATGTCTCCTAACGAAAATCGGCACGAAATTTTCGGACGACCCAGTATATTGCTACATACGTTTACATTTGATCGTTGTATACTATTGACTTGTTAATTTAAAAAGTAGATTTCAGCTAGAGCAACTAGTTAAAAGCTAATTGGTTTTCGTTGTCACACATCTGCAACATCACAACTAATCCAAATTTTCATTTGACATCGTAAGTATAGCTCATTAAAATTACATTTTATTTCCGTTTTCAATTTATTAAGGCGATAACACAGGTCTGCAGAATCGTACTTTTAACTCTTCTACACTGCTTTGCGTGTTTCTATTATTTATTTATTTATTATTATTTTTTTAATTGCACGCTGATTTCAGAAATGCTTGATTTTCCTTCCTATTACGTAAGGATTTTTCGCAATGTTAGTATGGAGTTCTGAAGAATTCACACAGAGGCTTATCAAAATCGAAAATTTTTATGCATAAAATATATTGAAATAGGTTATTATTTACAAATTATATTTTAAATGTCTATGTTTCTTTACATAGAAGCTCCTTTTAAAGCTTTTCCTCTTCTGCACGGCTTGAAGGCACTCTCTATGCAGAAACCAACAGTAATCTGTTAGCATTCTATCGACTCTGATACCTCCTTTATCATTTCTTTGATAATTTGGTGACATGGCTCTCTTTCGACCTTATTCACCATTAACTTCAACTCCTGGTTCAACGCAAAAACTTGGAAAGTGTCTAAAGTCAGAGAGCAGCTTTCCAAGAAAATTTGGCAAGTTGCTTCCGCCATCTAGTGTCAAAATTTTCATATAATTTCTAATTGGTTATTTTCAGCTAAAAAATCTGAAAATAACAGTGCTGCTAGATGGCAGATGCAACGTGTCAAGCTTTACTGAAAACTTAAACCCTGACTTTATACGCTTTTCAAGTTTTCGTGTTTAACCGGGAGTTGAAGTTATTGGTGAATACAACAGCCGTTTGTTCTTCACTCAAATCGCCTAGACTTTTCTGGAAACAGCTGAGATGGGAGTGGAGTTTTAAGCTCATTTCTGTCAAGAATGTATATTATGAAAAATTTTGAATATTTTCCCTTGAACAACATCCAAAAATACATCAGAGGAACAGATCTCCATGAAGAAAAAAATACCATCGCAGACTTGTATAATTTTTTAAATATTTGATTTCTGTTTAAGTGAGCTAAAGTGTTTTGTTGGCATCTAAAATAATTTATGTTACATGCTACATAAAAATCTATTTTCTAATATATGGATGATATCAAAATAAAGCTAGTGTGAATCAAAATAGACAGTGGATGTTAAAATCTATCGTTACAATTAATTTAAGTGTGCTCTTTATTATTTAACCTAACCAAAGCAGTATTCCTTCTACTCTATTCAAAATATCTTAAATGTTTTCCCTTGATTTTTACTTTCTTCTATATGTAATATAAAGTATTGGATTCGCGAAAATTTTCGACCTCCGTTTTTTGACGGATCTACACGTTTTGGGGTGTCCTGAACACGAATTGATAGTTTTTAGAAAATGTCTGTCTGTCTGTATCATTTTTTTGTGGACACTGTATCTCACGAACCAATGAATGAAATTTAACCAAACTTGGTATTTAGTTGCACCCTGACATGAACTGGTGCTGATTAGATTTAGGGATCAATAACTCAACAGGTGGCGCTGTGATCGCATTTTATGCAAATTTTTAACATGGCAGCTTAGGACAAAATTCCGTATAAATGGGCATAATGAGAGTTATTTTAAACTTGTGATTGGAAAATTAATATGAATTATTGATAATAGTAGTAGTTAACTAGGAAAAAAATTTTGTGCATGTGGGGGCATCGGTTCCCCCCCCGGGGGGGAAGTACCCACCCGGGTGGGCAAAGTTTCAAGATGGGTATATTTCGAAAGGTCTCGTCAATAACTTTAAAACGAATGGTTGAACCATAAATCTGTGATAATTTAAAACAAAGTTATCGATTTTTTTTACTTTTAACGAAAAAAAAAAAAAATTTCAAAAAAATCGTATTTTTTTTTTTTTTTAAACGAAATTTTACCAAACTTGGTATTTAGTTGGTCCCTGACATAAACTGGTGCTGATTATATTTGGGGATCAATAGCTCAACAGGTGGCGCTGTGATAGCATTTTATCTAAATTTTTAACATGGCAGTATAGGACAAAAATTCGTAAAATGTGCATAAGAAGAGTTATTTTAAACTTGTGATTGTAAAATTAATATGAATTATTGATAATAGTAGTATGTAACTAGGAAAAAAATTTTGTGCATGGGGGGCATCGCTTCCACAATGGGTATCTTTCGAAAGATCTCGTTGATAATAGTAGTAGTTAACTAGGAAAAAAAATTTGTGCATGTGGGGGCATCGGTTCCCCCCCCCCCAACGGGGGGGGAGTACCCCCCGGGGGGCACAGTTTCAAGATGGGTATCTTTCGAAAGGTCTCGTCAATACCTTTAAAAAGAATGGTTGAACCATAAATCTGTTATAATTTAAAACAATGTTATCGATTTTTTTTACTTTTAACGAAAAAAAACGTACTTTTTTTTTTTTTTTTTTTTTTTTTAACGAAATTTTACCAAACTTCGTATTTAGTTGGTTCCCGACATAAACTGGTGCTGATTATATTTGGGATCAATAGCTCAACGGGTGGCGCTGTGATAGCATTTTATCTAAATTTTTAACATGGCAGTATAGGACAAAAATTCGTATAAATGGGCATAATGAGAGTTATATAGTAGTACGTAACTAGGAAAAAAAATTTTGTGCATGGGGGGGGGGGGCGGGGGGGGGGGTAAATTTTGAAGATGGGTATCATTCGAAAGATCTCGTCAATACCTTTAAAACGAATGGTTGAACTATAAATCTGTGATAATTTAAAACAAAGTTATCGATTTTTTTTTATTTTTAACAAAAAAAAAAAAAAAAAAAAAAAAAAAAAAAAATTCGTAGTTTTTTTTTTTTTTTTTTTTTTTTTTTAATATTGTTACTGATTGAATATGTATTACTTTTAACAAAAAAAAAAAAAAAACCTTAGAAAAAAAATCGTATTTTTTTTTTTTTTCTTTTTTTTTAAATATTGTTACTGATTGAACATGTATAGGAAAATATAGAAGAAAGTCTTGTGGTGGCCACAACATACTAGTTCCATTTAAAGACTTTTTTAATTAAAAATGAATTTGGCAGATAAAATATAGAAAATGAAGAATACTACTTTGGTCAGGCTTACTGATGAAGAACCTAAATCAATTAGCTTTAAGAATACTAAAATTATTTATCCTTCTTTATTTTTCTTAGGCTGTACAATTTTTTAAGAAATCTTTTTCGATTTGCTTTAATTCTGGTATTAGATTACGATTTTAAAAGCAAGTGTAGTAAAAAAGTTAACCTGTATAAACGATCATTTATACGAAAAGCCCAGAATATACAGTATAATCAGGGACCGATTTACTCACTTGGAGGCCCAGGGCACTCATGTTCAATGGGCCCTTTTTCCTCGTACTTTAATATTACAACAAACAAAACAAAATGCATATTTTTGAATCACACATCTAAAAATTATCTTCACTTCACATTTCATTTTATTGGTAAGAGTAAGGCTTAACTAGATCTGATGCTTGTCTATCGGATCAACGTACATCGCGCCCATGTATCCTTGCTGCAGTGCGTGCTCGGATTTAGTTAGCCTTAGCAAGAGTTTGAGATGCAGTATCGGTTGTATGCAGTTGTATTTGCGTTTAGCGAAAGTATTGCAATTTTTTTTATGTGCTGATAGTTTCCTTGAAAGATCATACCGCCGATTTATAAAACAGTGCAGTAATACAATTAGTAGTATATATGCAGTAATACAGTGCAGCATAAATTTTAATAATACGTTGACAAAAAAACAAAAAACAACAGTCATTATAGCAAAATTTGGAAATTTTTTATTTTAACTATATTTTTTAAATGTATGATGGAATTTCTTGGAGGCCCCCTCAATGTTAGGGCCCAGGGCACATGCCCCGAATGCCCTGCCTTAAATCGGGCACTGAGTATAATGAGTATATCTTATTTCATTCTGCTTCACGTATATGACATAAATAAATTATATTGAACTATGTTAGTTGATTAAAGGACGTATCTTCTATTTATATACCATTTTTCTACCATTTTAAAAATCATTTTCTAACTTTTTATCTAATTTTTTTTTTAAATTATTTGAACGTCATAAAGTTATATTTCACATGGCATAACTTACAGTTGTGCTATGCGAATGTTTTATGCGTATCATAATTAATCATTCTTTTTAACACTTTCCAACAAGGCTGAAAAGTGTTTATGACTTCGGTTTGTCTGTCTGTCTGTCTGTCTGTCTGTCCGTCTGTCTGTCTGCCTGTCCGTCTGTCTGTCTGTCTGTCCGCGCTCTAACTCCCGTAAATATTTATGGAATTTCTTGAAACTGATATATGTTACTCAGGTTCACTATCGGACGGTCCCTATTGAAAATGGAGTTTATTCCTCTACTGGTTTGTGTACAGGGACTCCCGAAAATATTTCAAAGCATTGTGTTCTATGAGAGGTATTTCTATAAACCATAATTTCGTACCTTTACTGTAGACATACCTTAATGAAATTAAAATATGTTGTTCAAGTTCACTATCGGACGTTCCCTATTGAAAATGGAAATTATACCTCTACTGGTTTGTGTACAGGGACACCCGAAAGTATTTTAAAGCATTGTGTTCTATAAGAGGTATTTTTATAAACCATATTTTCATACCTTTACTGTAGACATATCTTAATGAAATTGAAATATGTTAATCAAGTTCACTATCGGACGTTCACTATAGAAAATGGAGTTTATACCTCTACTGGTTTGTGTACAGTGACACCCGAAAGTATTTCAAAGCATTGTGTTCTATGAGAGGTATTTCTATAAACCATATTTTCATACCTTTACTGTAGACATAATGAAATTAAAATATGTTATTCAAGTTCACTATTGGATGTTTTCTCTATCAAATGGAGGAAATATCACCATCGGTTCATGTACAGGGACACTCAAAAGTATTCCAAAGCATTGCGTTCTAGGAGAGATATTTCTATAAATCAAACTTTAATAACTTTACTATGCACGAAGTTTTAGGAAATTGAAATATGTTATTTACATACACAAAAGAATTCTTTGCATAGAATGTAGCATGATAAGCATTAGATTTACAGGGTGGCACAAAAATATCCAGTTATATTAAGAGGTATTAATAAAAAATTCCTAAAATTGTACTTTCGTTTACGTTAAGCGCTTTTAACACTTTCTAGCATTTTTTAAGTGCGAATATGATTTCAGTTTTGTGTATCTGCCTGTCCGTCCGTCTGTCTGTCTGCCTGTCTGTCTGTCCGATCTCTAACTCCCGTAAATATTTATGGAATTTCTTAAAACTGATATATGTTATTCAAGTTCACTATCGGATGTTCCCTATTGAAATTGGAGTTTATACCTCTACTGGTTTGTGTACAGGGATACCCGAAAGTATTTCAAAGCATTGTGTTCTATGAGAGCTATTTCTATAAACCATATTTTCATACCTTTACTGTAGACATATCTTAACGAAATTAAAATATATTATTCCAATTCCCTACTGGATGTTTCCTGTATAAAATGAAGGAAATATCACCACCGATTTATATACAGGGACACTCAAAAGCATTCCAAAGCATTGCGTTCTATGAGAGAGATTTCTATAAATCAAATTTTAATTACTTCACTTTCCACGAAGTTTTAGGAAATTGAAATATGTTATTTATATGCACAAAAAAATGATTTGCATAGAATATAGCATAATTAGCATTAGATTTACAGGGTGACGGAAAAATATCCATTTATATTAAGAGCTATTAATAAAAAATTGCTGAAATATTACTTTCGTTTACATTGAGTGTTTTTAACACTTTCTAACATTTTTAAGTGTGAATATGATTTCAGTTTGTGTATCTCTCCATCTGTCTGTCTGTCTGTAAGCCCACTCTCCAACTCCTGTAATTATTTATGGAATTTCTCGAAACTGATATATTTTATTGAAGTTCACTATCGGATGTTCCATATTGAAAATGGAGTGAATATCTCTTCTGGTTTGTGTACAGGGACACCCAAAAGCATTCGAAAGCATTTTGTTCTATGAGTGTTGTTTTTATAAACATTATCCCTATATAATTTTCCCCATTTAAAATGACATTAATAGGTCCTGTACAACTAGTTTGTTTACAGGGACAATATATATATATATATATATATATATATATATATATGCCAATGCATTACGTTTTAGGACATAATTTTTTGAAAATTATATTTAAAAGTCTTTCTACTGTAAAAATCATAAAAATATTGAAATTTATTGTTTATACTCTAAAATAATCTTTTGTATAGAATATGATATGATTAACTTTCTGATTTACAGGGCTACACTAAAATATTCAGAGAGATCAAAAGCTGTAATTATAATCTAATGGCTGCATTTTCTTTTGCGTTAAGCCTTTTTAACGCTTTCCAAAATGCCTAAGAGTAATTTTAAAATCAATTAGTCTATCTGTATATTTTTCAGTCCTTCTGTGTGTAGTGTGATAACGTAGGCAAAGAATATTAAAAGTTATTCGATACAACAATTACGTACAGTTGGAAAGTGTTACTAATCAATGCGTACTGCATGATTTTTCTTTCTTGTTTTTTTTTTTCTTTGGTTTAAATTTGTATTATAATTCTTGCTAAAATTTAATCAAGGTTTAATGAAATTTTCAAAAAAATAAAGAAATAAAAAAAAAGTGTAACGAAAGAAAAAGTATGTTTAATGTTTTTAACAGGATCATTATTAAAAGAATGGATAGTTAAAATTTTTTATTCATTGGATTTAGGTCATTTTGGAAATATAATAATACACCGAATATAAGTGTTGATTTACATGGGTCACGATATTTCTTGATTATTCTCATTATTCATCTATATAAATAAAGAGAAGTGTCTGTGTGTCTGTGTGTGTGTCTGTCTGCGCTCTGGTGCTCACACTACTAATCGCAGAGCTTCCAAATTTGGCATATAGGTACCTGGGACTCTGCAGGTGTGCACCTCATCGAGATTTTTTCGAATTTCGAATTTGAATTTTTTAAATTAATGTTTTTCCGATTTAAAATATTGGCTTTTTTGTTTCATTTTTCATAGCTTTATTATTTTGCTTCAATCGTCTGCGTATCTTAGCAACGGCTATTACGCAACTTATTTTTATTTAATACATTCATTTGAAGGCGAATTTTTTTTTTTTTTTTAAATTTGTTATATTTATTGAAAATAAAATCGTAATGCAGTAGAAAAAATTAAGTATAATTAGTTTTAAATTTAAAAACGTATTTATAACAGTTATGTTTAATTTTTTATAGTAGAACAACTTCTTATTTTTCATTTTTTAATTAATTCCTTTAAAAGAAAAAACTTTAATTTATTAATTTTTTTTATTTGTAGTATTTATCGGGAAAATGGTAGTATATACATAGTAAAAAGGATTAAATTGATTAAAATTTATTTGTTTATATATATATATATATATTATTTTATTTTATTACATTGGTCGGAATCAAATCGTAATGTAGTGTAAATAACATGGGCTGTAAAATACATGGTTCAAAACTAAAATATTTAATAGATGCTGAGATACAGTTATCTTTAAAATCGTAGTTCTGAAATAGTAGCAGATCCCCCCTGTCGTCGATATATATCCAGATTGAAGTGCCCGGGAAAGACCTTTCTGCAGGTATCGGAAACCTAGACCTGATGCAGTGCGAGCGAGTAAAGAGCTGCCGTAGATAGCGGGTACCCGAGGCGAGGTTTGGAGCAATTTCAGTAACTTTTTTTTTTTTTTTTTTTTTTTTTTTTTTTTTTATAGTTTTTGTCTATAATTTGGTGTAAAAAAATAAATATTAATTCAATTCTTTCGAAAATTCATTTAAATATAGTGACCAGCGAAGCGGGCGTAGCCTGCTAGTAAGAAAATAAATAAATAAAAATGAGTAATGCACCGAAAATTTGCAAGATATAGATTTGTTTTTGCATGAGTGCCTAAAATTTCATATTACACGAATGTTAAAAATAATTTCATGTTGTACTATATTATTAATATATTTCTTTATTGCTACGCGATGCGCAGCTTTCCTTACCTGTTACTCACACAAAAGTTACGAAACTAAAAAATAGTAGGTTTGAAGTACAACACTTTTGACGTTAATCAATCTTCTAAATTTCGACTTAAAATAAATAAATAAAATAGAAGCCGCAAAATAATAAACAATAAAAGTAGAAAATCAATTTTTATCTTTTTATTTCTTCTGGGGGAAAAAAAGGTATACCAACACGAAAGGAGTTTAGTAAAACAAGTAACATAAAAGAAAATCTTTTAAAGTCAATTCCAACTTACAAACACTATCGAAAAAGTTTTTTTTTTTTTTTTTTTTTTTAATAATTTTGAATTAGGAAATAAGAAGCGCGCGGGCAAAATGAAATAATAATTATAACAAAAAAAAAAAAAAAAAAAAAAACTTTTTATATACCCTGTTTTAAATTTTCTGATGAATCATAGAGCTCTTACCAATGTGCATAAAATTTCTAAAGTGATAATGTCGTCAATTTTTGTGAGATGCATAATTTAACTTTTTATAATTTTTTAATGTTCACGTTTAATTAAATGTATTTATTTTTATGTCGAAAAAAAAAAAAAAAATGAACTCGTTTTTTTTTTTTTTTTTTTTTTTTTTGAGGGGGGGGGGGCAACAATTAAATTATAGCTAATATTTGAATGGCTATTTTAACGCTATTAGGATGTTATTATTTTCATATTTTAATTAATTATTAAAAAAAACTAATAAAAAATTCGAAAATCGAACTTCGAAGTATTGTGTTGTCACCGTGTTCTGAGCAATCCTGAAAGTTTCAAATTTCTAGCTAGTCTGGAAGTTAGTTAAAAATCCATTGCAAGATTTGCACAAGATAGGGAGAGCGTCAACTAATAGTAGGAATTGAAAAAATGACCAGGATTTTTTTTTTTTTTTTTTTTTTTTTGTTTCTTTAGTACAATGCTGAATAAAAAGTATATTTAATCTGTGTGTATATAGACATATTCTTTAATTTAAGAAAAAAAAAAAACTTTAAACCTTTATATAGCACCTTTTACGCGTTCTTTTTTATTTAACACACACATATAAATCTTGTTAAATACTTGTTCAAATTTAAAACGTACTTGTTGAAAAATCATATTAGGATGTCAATGCTTTTTTAAATGCGTTAAACTTATATGCTTAAAAAACATAAAACACTTTATCTGAAAAAAAAAAGGAAGAAAAGTTTAAATTTATGCCTATTGTTAAATTAACATTTAATGTGCTAATGAAAGATTTACGTCTTTTTTTTTTTTTTCCCCTCTTAAGAAAACTTTTTGTATTACATAAATATTCCTAAATGAATAAAATTGTAAGTGAACAGAATACTAATTTAATTTTGCAACGATTAAAAAAAAAAAAAAAAAAAAAAAAGAAAAAGAAAAAGAAAGAAAAAGACTTCTCCGGATTATAAATCCGTCAGATTTTTTCCACTGTGACTTATAATTCGGCATTAAATATTTCACTATATTCACTTCATTTCTCATTCGTCACTTTTTACTTTCTCTTACCCATAAGGTAGAGAAAGTATTGCTTTTGGGTCAAATTTTCGAACGCGAGATTTTGTTATATTTACACGTTTTGAGGTCCCCTGAGTACGAAAATCATGTTTTTAGCAAATGGTCTGTGTGTATGTCTGTCTGTGTGTCTGTGTGTGTGTCTGTGTGTGTGTCTGTCTGTTATCAGCATATCTCAAAAACAAATTTATGGCAGAAAGTTCAAACTTGGTATTCTATATGTGTATCATGTAGGGATGCTACAGCAAGCTTTTCGTTAAGATCAAGCAAATGGTTCGTGTACAGGGACAATCAAGAGAATTCTAATACATTACGTCTATGGGGGAAATTGCAGGTAAGTAGAGTTTAACGTCTATAGACTGCACTAAACCAAATGAAACGAATATGTATTTTTTGTAATAGAGATAGTTAACTGGGAAAAAAAAATTGTGTATGTAGGAGCCTCGCCTCCCCCCCTAGGGGGGCGGGAAGTCCCCCCTCGAGGGGAGTAAATATTCATGATGGGTATCTTTCAAAAGAGCTCGCCAATACCTTTAAAACGAATGGTTGAACCATCGATCTGCGATAATTTAAAACAAAGTTATCGATTATTATTATTATTTTTTTTTTTAATATTGAGGTTAAAATGAACTTTTTTTGGATATTTGGTGTTATACTACTTCTCTAATATGGAAATCGTCTGCATTATCATAAAAGATAATTTTTTTAAATAATAATTTTAATAAATTATTTTTTTAAAACAGAATTATTTTTTAATAACCGAATTAAATTCTATATAAATGTAGGTGCATTAATGAAACGGGGGTTGAGGGAGCGGTAGCCCCCTCACACAGAACTAATTATTATATAAAACTCTTCAGAAGCCTAATATGAATTGTTTAACACAGGTTTACATAACAGTACTCGTTATCTTACCTTTTAATCTGCAATCTGTATTTACAGTATTAAATTTCAGGGTAAGAGAAAGTATCGTGAGTGACACACCAGGTTATTTACTTTCTCTTACTCATATGTATGGTAAAGAAAGTATTGTTTTTGCGTCAAATTTTCGAAATTGAGTTTTTGTTATGTTTACACGTTTTAGGTCTCTTGAATTAGAAAATTAAGGTTTTAGCTGTTGGTCTGTGTGTCTGTCTGTGTGTGTCTACTATCAGTATATTTCTAGAACAAATAGTAGCAGAAAGTCCAAACTCGGTAATCTAAACGTGTATTATATAGGGATGCTATATTAAACTTTCGTTGTGATCAAGCAAATGGTTCGTGAATAGGGACACCCAAGAGAATTCAAATATGTTATGTCTATGGGGAAATTTATGGTAAGTAGAGTGTAACATCTATAGGCTGACTTAAACGAAATGGAATTAATAAAATTTATTACATGCATAAAATCATATTTTGTGAAGATTGTGGTATAGAAATCATTCCTCATTCGTTTACAAGGCTACCCAAAGTATTTGGATATATTGGGACTATACGTGAAAATTGATGGAATTGTAATTGATTTTGTGTTAGATGTTTTTCAAGTACGACTAGATTTAAGTACAGTGCAACCACATATCCGAAAACTAGCAGTGAGGACGCATCCAAAATGTTGGAGCGATGCCAGCTTGTCCGACAATTCAAAATTTGGAAAACATCCAGTAATTCTGCGCTCTGTTACTGCTCATTTTCCCTGAGTCAGATGACTGTCACCCCTATTTTAGCATTGGACTCGTTGAGTTAGCACTTGCGCAGATGCTTTCATGGTTTCATCAAATGTGGTCGAAGAATATATAATATTGTTTATAGTACATATTGTTTATAGACAATATACAGGGCTATCCAAAATTGATCTAAACTTTTTTTTATTATTATTATTGAAAGTAATTGATGGAAGTGCTTTGCTACATTTTACTGTGTCGACGAACATTGCTCAGGAAGGAAAATTAACTTTTCATACTCATACCGTAAACTATGTGTTTTTTGAAGTTTTATTTTCAACTCTGTTTCTTTTTGTATAATATTACGTTTTGAGGTACTCTCAATACGAAAGTTCAATTTTTATCGGTTGATCTCTATATATATATGTTTTCACCCATAAAAACTATTAGCTGCAGTAAGTTCAATTTTGGTATTTTGAAGTTCATATTAGGTTTCCACTAAAAATTTTGATCAAGACTGGCAAGTTTGATAGAAAATTAATAACAGCCTTGATTCTTTTATTTAAATAAATGTAGAAACCCCTCACACAGAATTATATGGGGGGAAAAACTGTTCCCAAACTTGTTTTATATTATTTTTAAAGTAGATTTAATATTAGTTCACCTTATTGATCTTAAGACTGACTATGCAATCTACCTTTATAGTATTGAAATGCAGGGTAAGAGAAAGTCGTGTGAGTGACACATCAGATTATTATTATTACTATAATTATTTGATAAAATTTTAGAATTTTAGAGGTGATAATTCGGTGTGAATCACCCTCATTTTCTGAAAAATTAGCGCTCAATAGAGCGCTGGAAAAAGTTTTGTGAAAAATTACAAATAAGATTTTTGAAATTTGAAATCGACACGTCTTATTGTCTTTCTTTAAATTCTGAACACATAATGCTAAAAATTCCATCGGTGAAGAAGTATCTCTATGATATCTAAAAATAAATCTCTGCATTTACTCTGTAAATGATTTCTACAATGATTCCTCGTCATTTCCAAGGGTTATACTTAAAGTATTATCAAAACCACAAAATATATTGAAGATTAAATGAGGCAGAGAATAAGTTATGTTGGAAAACGCTATACAATATTTGCGTTTTTTCTTTTTGTGGGATTTTTCTTTCTGTTTTTATTTGTACGGATATTTATAGGCAAATTATTATTATTATTATTATTATTATTATTATTATTATTTACAAATTATTAATTTTTAAATAATTATAGTATTTATTTGCCACCCTATGTGTGTACTGCTAAAGAAGTTGAATATGATGCATAATTTTGTCGCTTCTAACTGTTAAATAAATTATAGAATAGTCCGTCTGTGCCCGCTTAACACTCGATTTTTACATATGTATTTCCAAATTTATTTCTCCTTACCAGCTTACATTACTAAACATTGGTTTACCCGATGTTTAGAAAATGGCTTCATTTTAACTTCTGTAATAACTTAGAAATAATAATTGTTTCTGTTTTGATGGTCTCTCTCTCTCTCTCTATTTTTTAATTCATTTATTTACCCTGTACTTTACTATGTGTTAAAGCTGTATATATTGTAACGAATATAGATGCATAACACACATTATTTAAATTCTATGTACATCAGTTATTTATAAAATTATACACATTAAATAATAAGAAAATCAAAAATGAAATAATATTAATCGGAAATTGTTTTCTTTTTATGTTTTCTTTTCTTTTCTTTTCTTTTTTTTTTTTAATTAATACAACAAAGTTAATTGGAATCTAAGAATTTCAGTTTCCAATTAACTTTATTTCTCTTTTGTTTTTCTCTTTATCACACAGTAATAATTTTTGATTAAGTATGTTTTCTTATAAATAACTAATGTGTATAGAATTTATATAATTTAATGAAGTATGAAGTACACACACACACACACATATATATATAATGTAGAAATATTGTTGCAGTGCATATTCAAAAAATACCTTTTAGAAATATGCTTGTTACACATTTTTTAGCCGACATCTTTTAGATAAGATTAGCGTATTTTATAGAATTTTAAGTAAATTTTAATACTTATTATTAATTTGTGTAAGAAGCTATATTATAAACATGAAAAATTCAGATTTGAGGAAAAATAGTAAAATTAATTTTCTATACTTGTTTATTCAAATCTATATAATGTATATTAGTTAAATTAAATTTTCAAATGCATGCATTCACCAAAAGATAAACTATATACATATATAAAGGTTGTCTTTATTCATATAATCATTTTTGTAAAAAATGATGATTACAAAATTTGTTTTATTTTTACTGAAACGTGTGAAAAAAAAAAAAAAGGATTTCATTAACAGGGCAGAATTTTGAATAACCAGATGTAAGGACGTATTAATAAATAATTATAAGATAAAAAAAATTTTATAAACCATGTTTTTTAATTTTCTGTTGAATCATATAAACGCTACTGAAGGCAGCCGGAACCCCAGCAATTGGATAAAAGTATTAAAAAAATTCCTGGCTATCGTCTTTTGAGCTATTATAAAAGTTTCAAATGGCCTATCTAGCCGGGAAGTTAGTTAAAAGTTGATTGCAAGCTTTGTACTGGAAACGCTGCCGAAGGCAGCAGGGTCCCGAAGCAATTGGATAAAAATATTTTTAAAAAGCATTTTCACCGTATTCTGAACTGGTCCGAAAGTTTCAAATGTCTAGCTAATCGGGAAGTTAGTTAAATGAATTTTCTGTTGAATCATACGAACGCTGCCGAAGGCAGTAGCGACCTGAAACAGTTGACTAAACGTATTAAAAAAAAATATATTGCCACCGTGTTCTGAGCTATCCAGAAAGTTTCAAATATCTAGGTAGTCGGGAAGTTAGTGAAAAATCGATTGCAAGCTTTGTAGTGGTAACGCTGCCGAAGGCAGCAGGAACCCGAAACAGTTGGCTAAAGGTTTTAAGAAAATGCATTTTCACCGTGTTCTGAACTATTCTGAAACTTTCAAATGTCTAGCTAGTCGGGAAGTTGGTTAAATAAATTTTCTGTCGAATCATATAAGCGCTGCCGAAGGCAGCGGGACTTGAAATAGTTGACTAAAATTATTAGAAAAATGCATTGTCACCGTGTTGTGAGCTGTCCTGAAAATTCAAATGTCTAGCTAGTCGGAAAGTTAGTGAAAGATCGATTGCAAGCTTAGTACTGATAACGCTGCCGAAGGCAGCGGGAACCCGAAACAGTTGGCAAAAGGTTTTAAGAAAATGCATTTTCTCCCTGTTCTGAACTATTCTGAAAGTTTCAAATGTCTAGCTAGTCGGGAAGTTAGTTAAATAAATTTTCTGTCGAATCATATAAGCGCTGCCGAAGGCAGCGGGACTTGAAATAGTTGACTAAAATTATTAGAAAAATGTATTGTCACCGTGTTGTGAGCTGTCCTGAAAATTTCAAATATCTAGCTAGTCGGGAAGTTAGTTAAAAATCGATTGCAAGATTTGTCCCTGACAAACACACAAACAAACCCACAAACCCACAAACAAACACACAAGAATCGAAGTTAATAAAAACATGGTAAAAAATGGTATAAATTATAAAATTACTATATATACATACATACATATATAATATACATATATATATTATATATATTTGATGTAAGAACTGGAAACCATGGAAAACAAGGACAAAAGCAAAAGAATATAAAACAAAAATAACAATGAGGAGCAGAGGCCACCACGTCTTAAGACACGGTGGAGCAAATTAAATCGGTTTGTTTTATATATATATATAGAGATATATATGGGTTTTTGTATGAATGTTTAAAATTTTATTAATCTTTAATTTACTAATCTAGGCTTTAATTATTTAAATTTTTTAATGTAATTGGAATTAATATTGTCTGTCTTGTATGCTAATTTTTATAAGGATTTACAATTCTCAACATTATATATATACATATAATAAAAAAAAAAAAAAAAAAAAAAACTTTACTTTTGTAATTTTGACGATTTTATTTATCCAATTAAAACATTTCCAAAATGTTTTCTAAAATTAAAAACGTAATATATATATATATATATATATATATATATAAACTTCATTTTGTCTAATTGTATTTTGCAATATACTAGCTTATTTAAGTATCTTGAGAGGTATTCTTGTGAAAAATGTTATCACAGTCTTTCATAATCTTTAACTGCATAATAAATTTTTAATTAATTATGTTTGTGCTACTTTATTTAATTCACGAAATTTTATAATTTTTTAATTGTGAAATTGTAGATAAAATTCGAATCACTTCAGTCATTTTTTTTTTTTTCGAAATTTATTTCAGTACATACAAACAATTCAGAATAACATAAGTTAAAATGTATTTAAAAAACTATGAACTAAATATTTAGTTAACTAATTAAATTTTATATTTTTTGTTCAAATTTGTAAGTTCCTCTATATCCGAATTAAATATTCATTATTTAGAATTCAGTTAAAATTAGAATATTTTTGTCATTGTATTATTTGAAAAAGCAAAATTCGTCGAATGCAGAAAATGAGTCTTTAAACATTCAGAAAATGCTTACACCGCAACTCTCTTGGCGATGAAATTGGCGCACATTTCTTATAGCAACCCTTTAAGAGCTAGCAGCCAGCTATGTCTGGAACGATCAAATCCATGTTTTCCTTTGCTCCGGACCATCCTCCGGAATTCCTGAAACTGCCTGATCCTGGAAAGAAGATCGAGATAAACAAAAGAAAGTATTTTAAAATTTAAAATGCTAACAGGCTGAAACTTGGTTGTCGCAATGTATATTAAATATTTTTTTTTTCCGAAGAAAATGTAAGCTATACTTTTAATGCAAAAATATCCAGATATTTTAAAGGTCTAAATTGAGATGCATTTGATGCAAAAGAGCATATGGGTAGAAGATAATACCTCATCAGAGAAGAGAACTAATTTATACCAAACGCCCACGACTTCGTTTTCTTCGAGTAACAATCACTGATTTGTAAGTGTGTCTACAGTTTATTTCGTAAAATATATGTTAATTGTACTTTTGAAGTACATTTTAAATAGATAGATATATATGTCTCGGTACAAGCATCATATTATCATATTTGTTGATATGTTTTCCAGGTTATAATGGGCAACATATCTCTAGTTCTAAAATTTTCATCTTGAAATTTATTAAGAAAAATGTGCCACATTTTTTTCTGATATAAAGAAATGTACTTTATAAATATTTCCACGTTTAGGTGACAACTATTAAAATTGGATAGACAAATATTCCAAATATTTTTTTTTTCTTTTGAAAATTACGTTACATTTGACTACTGATTTATTTAATAAAAACGAGATATTAAAAAAAAATTTAGCTGAAATTATAATTAACAAAATCGAACTTAAAAAAGAATCATTGTGTTATTATTTGAATGTTTGGATGACAATTAATTATAAATTGAACTATTGCATCCCAGGAAAAAAAAAAAAAAAAAATGTGGACCCGAATACAATTGTAATATAAAAAAAGGTCAACAGTCTGAATACTACTGTATTTGAAAATAAAAAAGTGTTGAATAATATGCATCCGCTTTCTGTGTTACGCTCCGCTTGATATTTGAAGAGTTCCTCTGTCTAGAGGCATCCGGTGTTAGATTTAGCCTGCCAAAACATTTCGAAATCTGAGTGATCTGTGATTTTACTAAAATTTGCGATGTATCCTAAAATGCATTTAATGTTCTGCTAAAAGAAATGCAAGTATTTCTGGTTTGTAAAATGAGCGTAAATTACCAGAAATTGTTTTATATATGTTTTGGATTTTAAGCCCATGAGTATAAAATGAGTGAGTAATATTTCAGACTTTCCTTTTGTAACTCTATAAAGAAAATGTATGGTTATTTTTTATCAAGTTTAATGTATTTTACTTGAAAAGAAAAAAGAAGATATATTTATGGAAGTGAACTAAAAAAAAAAAATAAACATATTTAAATAGAAAGAAGCTGTGTAACGCTTTTTAAGTTTGTATTTTATTAATAGTGTAAAAGAAAATAGATGTTTTACTGAGAAAAAAGAAAAGAAAAAAAGTATATATCTGAAATATTTTTGTCCAAAGTTGTGTCTTATAGTTGTAAGACTGTTCAAGAAGCATGATATGTATTTTAATTTGATTGTGAATGCAAAAATTACTGTTCTTCTAGATTAAAATCATGAAAAATACAGTAATGCTTTCATTAATATTAGAAACGTTATCAAAGGAAAAAGATACAGAAAAAGAAAGCATATGTGATACATATATTAATTTCCTCAGTAATTCTTGTTATATATTACTCTTTTAACAAGTGATAAAATTCAGTCCTTTTTCTGTGATATGATAACTGTATCGCTTTACTGATTACCAATCATTTATTGTTTTTGAATAGAAGCCTGCTGAATAACCATGGGCTCCACGGTTGGAAAAGGAACTTCTTTTCTCGAAAATCTCCCACCTAATCAGACATTGCACGTCGTCATGCTGGGTCTAGATTCTGCAGGTAAGACGACAGCACTGTACCGTCTAAAATTTGACCAATATTTAAACACAGTGCCAACTATAGGTTTCAATTGCGAAAAAATAAAAGGAACGTCAGGTAAAGCAAAGGGAACAAGTTTCCTTATTTGGGATGTTGGTGGACAGGATAAGCTTCGTCCTCTCTGGCGTTCCTACACCCGTTGTACTGACGGAATCGTCTTTGTTTTGGACAGTGTAGACGATGAAAGACTTGAAGAAGCGAGGCTAGAACTGGTACGTATGGCCAGAGCCCCCGAAAACTTAGGTGTTCCAATTTTGGTCTTGGCAAATAAACAAGATCTACCAGGTGCCAAAGACCCGCATGAAATTGAAAGGATCTTGGGATTAGGTGTGGAACTGGGTTCTGCACACTTGTGGCATGTCCAACCAGCTTGTGCCATTATTGGAGATGGGCTTGAAGAGGGATTAGAGATTCTTTACGAAATGATACTCAAAAGGAGACGTCAGCTGAAGCAAGCGAAGAAGAAATATACTTAATATTCGGTTTGTATGAATTGTGATTTCCTGGAATGAGTGTATTATTTTGATATAGAAATTGCTTATATTTTAATGAAAGTTACTTTTTTTTTCTGGATTACTAAAGTAATTTAAAAATATTAAAATATTTTCCTAATGTAACTTTAAAACGAATGTCTAACTGACATAATAATGGTGTCATTCGAAGGTATTTTTATAATGCATAGAATGCATTATCAAAAAATTGTGAAAAATAGTTACTTTTGTGAAATATTTAAAATGAAATGTACACTGATTTTTATTTTTAAGAATTTAAACAAGTATTGTTGTCGCATTTAATAACTTCTTCTTCTCCTTCTTTTTTTTTTTTTTTTTTTTTTTTTTTGCTTTACATTTAATAGTTACATTATTAAAATATAATTTACTTAATAATCATTGTATTTAAATATATTTTTTAGATTTCATAAAATTTAATTATTATTTTTTTAAATTTCGAAATTGGAAAAAAAAAAAAAAAAAAAAAAAAAAGATAATTCATATATTTTTTATTACTGGTGGAAACGATAATCGAATACGTTACATTTTTGCTGGAAATTATTTTAATTAGAAAATTAAATTTGTTATGTCATTTAGATTTTTTATGCTAAATTTATAGCATATTCAGTAACGAAAAATTCATTGAAATAAGTATTAAAAATTAACAGAATTTATACAATAATTTTCTCGATAATTTCTTTTTCTAAAATACTTTTCTTGAATTTTCCAGTAAATCACAATGAAAACAATGATTATTTGGTCCATAATGGAAACACTGCCTACATATTTAATATCATACATACTTTCTGTGTACCAGTATTATTTCAATTGCCAAAAAACTATTTATTTTACTTCTTCGTAATTTGTGAATCAAAACAGTATAGAAAGAGTAAATAATAAATCATTGTCCGAGCTCTGATCCTAATCACAATCATATTTCAAAAGAAGATAGTAGCGAGAAGTTTTGATAGAATCACCGGGATAACAACGAAATGGTGGTGTAATAATCTTTCAAGTTTTGATGCATGCAAGTTTAATAAGGAATTTTGTTTTGTTTTTCTATGAAACCAAAAAATTTCAATGGTTATAATTTTAAATTAAGATAGAGTATTTTTACTTTGTAATTCCTTGTTGGTTTAATTATTGTTATTTATTTAATTGTATATAAGTTACTTTTGTTTATCTTTGAAATATTTATTTAAAAATCTGTTGAAATTATATAAAAATATTATGTGATTATTCGACAAACATTGATATTGTTGACAAATGATAACTTGTTGAAAAAGTTATAAAATTTTTTAACAAATTTAAATATTAGCTTGTTAAAATAATTTTATATGTATAAAAAAAGTTTATTTAAAAGTTGTTAAAAGAAATTTTAAACTGTAGCCACTGCATGAAAAAAAAAAAAAGTATATATTCTAATTTTAATGTTGAATTGATAAAAAGGCCGATATTTTCCACCATCTTTTCTTCATTTACTTTAAAATCATATTATTAGTCCATCCCTAGAAGTAAACAAACAAATTCAATAACCCACACAAAAACAAACTTTCTAATTTATATAAATATATTTTTTTTCTTGGAAATCTGAAAAATCAGATCATGCTTAGATTTTACTCTTTTATTTTGCTCCGTATCATATATTATTTTAATTTTGTGAGATGAAATTAATTAAAAAAAAAAAACAAACAAAAAAAAAAACATGATTTATAAATATTTATTAAATAAGATGCTATAATAAGAACAAATATTGGGTTGTTCGGAAAGTCATTTCGTTTTTCTCAGCAGAGGACTTAATTGTATTTTTTTCACACCTTCTTCACATTTAAGTTGCATTGCCATTACATATTGTGACAGCTGATATAGCAAAACTTGCTGGTGAAAAAGGTCGTTTTATTCTGCTCAATAGTTTTTCATTGGTGCCCTATCAAATAAACAAAATCAGAAGCGACATTTTCGGCATATTTTGTTTTTGCTATCAAAAATGCGAAAATACCATTCAAACAAGGAAAAAAAGTATACGATGTGTGCACCGAAAATTTATTTAAAGAATGCTATTGTCAAAATTTGTTTACCAAATTTTGTTCTGGCAATTTTGAGTTGAAGATGCATAACGTTCTAGAAAACCAGTTTGTGCTAATGAAGACAAAATAAAGTATTGATTTATGAAAAACTGCCAAATAACAACTCGTGAGATCGCTAAGAAACCGATCAAAGTGGAGAATATATAATTCATTAAAATATTTATACAATATAAGAAAATCGTCTTTCATTTTCGAAGGAAAAAACGAAATTACTTTCCAAACAACCCAATAGATAAAGTTTTTTAGATTTGTTTGTAAAGTTTTCCTTGGAATATTACCCATTTTCGCAGAAAATGCAGAATAAATAAAAATATAGATACCAATCACTCATAATACTAGTGATATATTTATGTTTTTTTTTTTTTTTTTTTTTTTTTAAGATTTAAAAAGAAAATGACACATATGCATTAGCGAGAGTTCATTTAATGCAATTAGGGATTCACTGGTTGCTTGCATTAGAAAAAAGGCACCACGGGGAGACTAAGCATTTAGATTTTTTTAGCTCATCCGCGTCTATTCGGCCTTGTTAAGAACAATGAATATTTATTTCCTTTGCATTTTATTTAAATTGATAAATGTATTCCAAATGAAATCTGAAAGCATCTAAATGCTATTTGTGTTACATTATGCTTCTCCCCTTTAACGATAAATCCTATTTTTAAAATTATATAGTATTACACAAAGTAACGCTTTGATGAATTTTAATTTCAAAAAACAGTTGTGTTTTTACTAATGAGAATTTAATACATTTTTAATCAGAAACATGAAAGAGAATATCTCAAATAAATGATGTTATATTCAATTCTATTAACAAAAGTATTGTCTGCAAATAATTTGAATATTAATAATGATAATGTAAAAGTAGAAAACTAGGTGTAATTTTGTGCACGAATGAAATAACTCGGATATTCACATTTAAACTTGAAACAATATTACAGAGTTGCTACAGGCGGCTTTTTTCTTTTTATTTTTTTCCAGATCACTATTTCCATAACATAAAATTTATAAAGGCAAAGTGCAGATATACCTGAGAAAATATATTATAAATTTTACTTTTGGGAAATAGTGGTATGATAATAATAATAATAACTCGCCCGTGGCAGTCGTGATATTACAAGAATTTAAAATTAATGCATGGGTCAAAAGTAACGCTCCGTTTTTCTGTCTTCACGTTTTTTCGTAATAAAAAAAATTCTACAATTGCCTAAACATGTTCCCTAAAAAAATATAAGTACATTGCATGGTATGTTATGGGCAAGTAGTAAGTTCAAAGAACAATCTTCTAGATTCTATTATTAGTAATAACCTATCATCTGCATGCAGATAAATATTAAAACAGAAATATTTTCCAAATTTAGAACGTATTTTCATCTTAAACATCATCAACGTATGTTTGCTCGAACTATTTAAGACAATAGAAGGATTTGGGAGCTATGTAGTAAGGACGTAGTTTAAATTATAGGATAAATGTATATCATTCCGAAAGAATCAAAAGATAATCAATAAAACTTTGTATATCTTTTACAACACATCCCGAAAAAAAAATGGGCGTTACTTGTGGTTCACTTTGTATATGAAGAAGGAACATTTTAAATCAAAACAAAACAATAAATAGTTTAAAAAGGTGATAGTAATTTTAGATGTAATATGGATGTTTTTCTGTGTAGTCACGTTTTGTATGGAAATCTTTTGTAATACATGAGATTTTTTAAAATAAACTAAATTTATTAATTGCGATGTATAATAAATGCTTCTCTCGACAAATAATATCTAACAAGAATTTCGAGTGTTGTAGATGGCTTTTGAATTTTTTTTATTTTTATTTATTTTTTTATTTTATTTTTTTTTTTTTTTGTGCAATAGATGTATTTGTCATGTTAAATACATATCAAAGTCATCTTAAATTTGGTAAGAGTAGGTTTGAGGTTACGATGGAATTTTATAAACTGATATATGACAGCCTTAAATTTTTGATTTTATTCGAAATTATTTCTCAACTTCGGGAATGAGGAATGCGAATTAACCCTAAAGCGTTTGAAGTAGAGCTGTCAGCTGTTTTTCCCATAGATATAGTAATAAGACATAGATTGATCAGCGAGAGGGAAAATTGATACCTTTTTTTCGGGAAAAGTCACTCTAATGGCCGCCTTTCCCCGAGTAAATCACACACAGGAGTACACACGGATAATTTAGTAAATAAAATTTATGAATAATTTATTTACTAAAGGGGAGTGAAAAACTCCAGATACAGTTTCAAATTCATTTTTCTTTTTATTCTTTTTTTCAATACTCTCTAATGGCTGATTTTAGAACTTTTTTTCGGCATCAAAATTTTTTGCTCGATAACATGGGGATGATAGATCTATATATATATTACTATATCTATGGTTCCCCCCCCCCCCCTTTTCGCTTCCTTTTCTTTTCGGCCGGGCAGCCTTATTTCTGAGTATTTTTTTTTTTTTTTTTTTTTTTTTACTGGACACAAAATATTTCGAATAACGAGGATAATGAAACAAAAAAAAAAAAAAAAAAAAAAAAAAAAAAAAAATGTATCATAATGTAATAATTTTTTGCATTTTGGAATACACTTGAACCTAATTTTGAGATTTTCTTATATTGAATATCAAAATATGTTAAAAGACAAAGTTTGAAAAGAAATGCTATTTTAACTAAAATAAAAGAATACGAGAAAATCAAGTATGAAGTGAAAATATCAATTTTCACTTAAGTTCTTATTTTAAAATGTAAAGTTTGGAAAAAAATACTCTTTAAATTTTAAACGAAAAAAAGTAATTAAGAAAATAAATAAGTCTCAAAAATTTTCTTTTCCAATTAAAAAAATAAACTTACTTTAATAAACTTTAATAAAAAGAGACCATTAAAACTGAAGAGAGGGAAACATATAATTAAACATTATATTGCAGGTAATATGCACTTTTTTAACGTCAGAAACAAACTTTATTGAGTTGAGTTGTTAAAAATGGTATGCTATTAAAGTTTATTTGCGTTTTATAGGCATGTCACTTTAACGCATGTGTTTAAAAAAGTATTTTTTCGTTTCTGTTACTTTTCTTTATAAGAAAGTGTATGAAGTGGCTGGATCGAATAAATTTAATTATTAATCGACAAATACGTTTTAAAACATGGTTAAAGTTTCTAAATTATATTATTATTTTAAATTACACTATTATTTTCTCCAGTTGTATTACCTTTCAATTTTCTTTTGGATATAATAACAGTATTTTGTATTCCGTGCGTACATGCAAGTTGTATATAGAGTAGGTGCTGCAGTGATTGACATGCTCCAGTAATTGACATCTTCCCCGAAATAATTAATAAATAAGAAAAAAAAAGGCAAATGATTTACACATCAGAATTTATTATTGTATGTAAAACACTGGAGCATACGGCGCCTATTACTGGTAAAATGAAAAACTATCAATGTCAAACATAGGGACCGATTACTGTTTAAACTGAAAAACTGGCAGTGTCAATTACTGGAACATTGAGTGAGTATAAAGTAAAAATTCATTAGAAAAATAATAATCATCAAATGCATATATTTTAACATATACGTGGTTCTGAAAGTTTTTCATCCCATGTATATCAATTTAAGATATCCAAAAATAGTTTCTGGTGACTAAAACATTAAAAACATCAGAAATTACTCTAAAAGTGTCAATCATTGTAGCACTCACCCTATAAGAGATATCGTCTTCGTTAAAATTATTTCACTAGGCAAGCTTTCCTTAATTAAATATTTTCAGTTTTGAATAAGAATATTTCTTATTAGAAAATTTTAAATTGGTTAATCTAAGAATGAAATTTTTTAATATGTTTTTTTACATAAAAAATATGAGTAGAAAATCAATATTTTCTCAAATTATTCCATTATTCCTTTTTTCAGTTCTCGTTTCTTTTCTTTTCGTTTAATTTTTTTTTAAAAATTTAATATGGTTAAAATAAATGTAAAGTTTAATAAAGAAATTTTAAACTGGTGTGTCAGGTAATCTAAGACCAAAAACTGAAAAAGGTTTATTTATTTATTTATTTATACTTTTTAATTTTCAAATGCTACTTTTTTGTTTAAGAAAATATTTTTTCTTTATGAAAATAAACATTTTTCTGTCACTGTCATTGAGTCAGTTTTTTTTTTTTTTTTTTAAATACTAGATTTATGCCCTCTCTCTCTCTCTCTCTTTTTTTTTTTTTTTTCAGTGTTTAGCTCATTTGATTAAAAATCTCTTTTGTAAAAGTAGATAAGTAAAATATTAATGTTTCTTTATTAAAATTACAAATTTAGATAAATTTTATTGGGTAACTATACTTTTAAATATACGAAAAGTTGCACAAATACTTTCTTTTCAGTTATGATAGAGAGTCATATCCGTATTTTAATTAAAATTTAATTACGTAAACTTGACATAATATCTCCTCATGTAATTGAGAATGAACTTGGTTATAATAATATTTATTTATTTATTTATTTTACATAATCTAATTTTCACAAATATATCAAGTGTAATAATGTTTCATATGTAGATTTTCTAGATGTTTGAATACCAGTAATTTTGAAAAGAAAATTTGGATTTATTTAATGATGAAAATTCTGTTGATTGAATAAAATTAAAATAAATTTTTAGAAATATAGTATTAAAAAAAAAGGAGTTCTGACAGCTTTTAATGTGTTTAAGATTAGTTGAACGAATTTACATCGTGTATGTGCAGCTTTATTAGATTCTAAAAAGAAATTTGATTAATAAATAAATAAAAATATAAATGAGGAATCAATCTCATTCTGGTTAACCCTACTGCTGTCATCATCATCATAAATGATGATTAACCCTGCTGCTGTGTTCATTACGAATGAACGAAATGGACATTCATTTTTAAATGTACGAAATGGAGTCCAAACGAGATCAAAAGTTATTAATTTCCATATATAACCGTACTTTCATTTCAAATTTCTCAATTAAATTTATATAATGTTTTTACGGAGTGTAGTCTTCATAAAATGCAAATTTTCATGTCGAAATGGACCCGAACACAGCAGCAGGGTTAAAATAATTATAATATTCCTGTACTTTTTGCAATATTATTTAAAGCAATTTAACAAGAAACTGGAGTGTATTACTTTCTTTTCTTTCTTTTCTTTATATTATTTATATTAATGTTATTTATTGTAACAAATGTAAAAGAAGACGATGGATACACTATTTTAACAGAGATGAAATATATTAGTATATTATGTAATGTTGTAATGCTTTGTTGAGTGACTGAATACTGCTTTGATACTGCTGTGATCTGTAACTGTGTCTTTCCTCTTCGATACGAGGCTTGTGTCGTTCATTTCTTACGTCGTTTTTCACAAAGGTAATGTAGTTGCACAATCATTACTATACTGGAATCGAAATAACAGATAAGCAATCAATGAACAATGTTTAATGAACATCTGTATTTTATGTTAGTGTTTTAAAATACTTCAAAACACTGATACAACTATGACTGTATAAGAAAAAATATTGTATGTGTAAATATTAAAAATAAGTGGAAACCCACTCAGGGTTGCTATACAAATCAGGAAAAAAAAATCCCTGTCTCTTTTAGAACTAAAATAGATAACACGCAATCATGCAGCATTAGAATTTAACATGTTTACAAATCAATTGAACATATTTAGGGTATATTAATTTTATTAACTTACTATAGTTGGGGAAAAACCCATAATGGATGCATTATAAAGCACTATAATTAAAAAAAATATATTTGATTATGAAAAAAATTTCTAATGTTTTTTTAAAAAAATTTCAAAATTCCCTGATTTTTCCCTGTTTTTGCAATAAATTTTGAAATTCAATGAGTTTTCCCTGTTTTTTAATAGATTTTGAGATTCTATGAGTTTTCCAGGTTTTCCCTGTTTTCCAGGTACCGTAGCAACCCTGCCACTGCTGTTTAAAGTTTCTAAAGTTCTAAAATTCAGAATTAGGTGCAAACACAATGTAAAATCCCCATTATGAGAATGTGTAATAATTTATTTTTGTCCTTTTTTTTAGCATACTATATATTCTCAGTTTGAAATCTTAGTGCATTTCTTTCAGATTTCTGTGAAAATCTTTTTAGTATGGAAAACAATACTCGAGCACAAATCTAAAAGAATTGGAATAAAATGTGCGACCATTTGCTGTTTGGCCGTTGAACTATCTTGACCGATTTTAACATATTATTACAGAACTAGTCATTTACTATAGCTCCGATCATAGCACAAAACTTAAGTTTGTACAGTGTTTAAAAAGGTTTAAACCATATACAGAATATCCTTTTAGTGATGGATTCACTAAATACTCAAAATAGAGTTAAAATAAATTATTCCTTAATTCTGAAATATAAAGTTTATCATGATAGATTAGTGATACAAGTCTTTTAAACACTTTATTTATTGTAAATAAAGGCGTTCTGAGATATCTGAAATTTCGGTCAAGAAGTAAACTGCAAAAGTAAACTTAAAAAAAAAAAAAAAAAAAAAGGTATTTAATCGTAGATATGCGGTTTTCTCTAAAGAGAGAGAGAAAACATTTTAACATAAAATAAAGGTAATTACTTATTTACTTATTTGCTTATTTATTTCTAATATAATTAGATGCAAAAATCGATTATATTCATATTTGCGTTATTTACACTGTTAGATTTTTATCATATATTTAAATGAATTTATTACTGAAATTTTTAAAAATAATTTTGTGTGTAATTTTTTATGTCATACTTAAAAATGAGTAATAATTTCATTTATTGTATCTGTTAAACGAAATGTCTGAAAAAACATATACTTTTTTATTTTTTCGAATATAACAAATACGTGTATATTAACACTTTAAAAACAATGTTTTGAAATTGTATATATATATATATATATATATATTCAACGCCTATTATTGCTAATTTGAAGATTTTTGTAAATTGTCATTTATTTTTATTTTGTCAACATTTTTTCTCTTTTAAACTTAGCAATGAAAACTTTTTTTCTCCCATTCTATCGCTGTTTAAAAGATGAAACTATTTAATTGCTTAACATGTTAATTGAATAAAAAATGTAACGCTCTAAAATAATTAAAAAAATGTATTAAATATTAATTCACTTTTGATTGAATAATCTTAAAAAAAAAAAAAAAAGAAAACTGTGAAATGAATGAAACCTGTAAAAAACGTAATTTTCAGAATTACGTTTCAGTAATTTTGATTAAATTACTGAATAAAATGATGTAAAATGAAATAAAATAAATAAAATAATTTTCTTTTGTCTTTAGAAAAAAGGAATCTGGTTGATCTCGAGAAAAATTTCTCATTTTAAGTTTTTTTCTTTTCTTTGGTCAGTAAGTATATATATATTTTTTTCAATCTTATAGTTGTGTAATAGTTTTGTTGAAAAAAAAAATGTTCCTTCAATTAAAGAGTTTATAGACAAAAAATATCAGTAAGCAATTCTAGTGATAAATGTTAATTAACGAGCTATGAGAAACAAATTTTTATTGCTGTTTGAACATTATGAGTAATTTTGTAACAAACAGTATCTATGCACCCTAACAAAAAAATATTTATACAGTTGCTGTATATTTTATAAGTAATATCCTAGATAATTATATACATAAAAAACTTTAAATGAAGTATTTTTAAGAAAATTTAAATTCAATATCTTCTTGTGATTTTAGATTATTTATCTAAAACTAATTTTTAAAAATTGTTGGACATCATCGTTAGAAATTGTTACTATACCTGTCGAATACTTTTTTGGTAGGGTGCTCACTTATTTAGTTTTGTTTTCTGATTATGGAAATTAATTACAACTGAAATTCAAATTATCAGAATGGTCTGAATTCACCCATCAAAATTATATAAATAATGTTTCAAAATATTTATTTAGTCTAGTAAAAAATAAATAAATAAATAAGAAAGAGAAGTGCATAACAGTATTTTAAAGTCACATGTATAAGAATATCAAGAAGTAAGGTTGCTCCCTACTCCCTAACAGTAAACTTATCCACAGCGAATTTTCAGGATGTTTCTGAGATGTCTTTTCATCATGAAGACAGAAGATATCCTCGGGAGAAGATGCGTTATTAGGGCTAATCGTTTAACCCCCCCCCCCCCACTAGCTAATTGTTTAGTTTTGTTCTAAGCTGTCTATTCTTTTACCACATTTCTTATGACCATGGGATTTTCGCACATGTGCTAGCTCAACAAGTCTAGTCTTAAAATAGGAGCGATAACTCTTATGGTCGACAGAAAGTACGCGATAAGGGAACGCGGAATGACTGGATGTTTACCGAATCCCAACCTGTAGTGAATTTGGTACCTTTATAAGCCTTTAGAATCTTCATCTATGCTAGGCTCGGTGAACGTGGTCACACTATAGTGGTTTATATGCAACGGTGTTGGATTCATCTCCTAGGAATTACACAAAGACATGCTAGTACAGTTTTGATCCTTCGCTGCTTTTATTCGGGAAATCTTCAAATAATTGTTTAGGGTATGTATTGAACAGCAATGTTTTTTTGGGTTCGTTTCCTACCTACAACGCGTAAGCCAAAATTTAAATGTCTTAGTTAATTCTGATTTTTTTTCCTTTTACAGTAGAATTCGAATACAGTATTATAAACATTCTTAAAAAAAAAAAAAAAAAATGTATTGGACTCGATGAAGAAAGTTGATGAGATCTGAAAATGTATTTTTATTCTGACAAAAAAAAAAAAATATATATATCATAATCTTCCGAATATATGTAGATGCCAAATGTACAATAAAATAATGTGTAATTTTTGAAGCGAATTACTTATAAAAATTAACAGTTAAAGGGTTGAGGAAAGAGGACAGATATCTATTTGTGTACGAACATTTAACCAAAGTTTAAATTTTTTACTGACCATTTTGAAGTTTAGATTTTTCAGTTGTAACTAACTTGTTTTATAAAAACACATGTATCTGTTCTGTTTATTTATTTGTTGTATTGATTTAGATTGATTATATTTTTGTTATCAGATTATAGTTTTCCTTCTATTTATACGTTGATATATATTTTATCTAAATCAGTATTATCTAATAAAAAGTTTAAAAACTTCGGAGGAGTCATGTTACCTCATCTGTAAGTAGAGCTTACTAAAAATACTATAACAGTGAAATTTAAAAACATGGCTTTCCTACAAATTGTATATGACATTATTCAGAAAATGATTTATGAGCTTAATGTCTTTTTTATTTTCTTTTGGTTACGTGAATGATGTATTAGAGCTGCTTTTCTGATCTTCGATTCCTGAACTATGCTGTAATGTTCGATAACAGCATAATGTCACTGTCAGATGTAGTAGAACAACGTAGTCACAAAGAAATAATTATACATATGAAATCTATATACACTTATATCTGGAAAAAGAAAATTATATCTATACTAAACTGTTACTTCTGTTGTAAATATCTGTTAAGAGAAGAAATGTAAATAAATATATGTCATCATTGTCGTTTTTATTTGTCTTTTTCTTAAAAATAGGTTATGATGTATTTATTGAATTTAAAATATTCCTCACTTCTGAGTTAAAATGTTTACTATTGTATTGTTAAATATCTTTAAATACAGTCGGTAACAAAAGTCTCCGAACACTAGCAAAAATTTCTATATAAAAAAAGTACACTCAATACAGTTTTGTTAAATAAATCCTTGTCGAATCCTGTTCTTAGTCAATCTGAAAACAGGATTCTCTTTTTTATATAGGAATTTGTGCTAGTGTTCGGAGACTTTTGTTACCGACTGTACGTCATATAGAAACAAGCACATGATAAATGGAGTTTTATTGTATAAATTTGTTACTTTCTCTTACTTATATATATGGTAAAAAGTATTGCATTTGGGTCAATTCTTCGAAATTCAGTTTTTGTTATTTTTACATGTTTTGATGTTACAAGAATCCTAAAATCATGTTTTTAGCGGCTGGTCTGTCTCTCTCTTTGCCTGTATGTGTGTGTATTTTATCAATCTATTTCAAGAACAAAACAATAGTAAGGTGTCCAAATCCAGTGTTCTAAATCTGTATCATATAGGAATGCTACATTAAAGTTTTTGTTGAGATCAAGCGAATAGTTCGTGTACAGGAATATCCACAAAAATACAAATACGTTACATCTATAGGCGAAATTTTTGGTAAGTACAGTTTAATATCTATAATCTGCACTGAACAAAATGAAACGTACATATATTTTTTATATGCGTAAAAGCATGTTTCATATAGAATATGGTATGGAAATCATTCGCCATTCATTTACTAGGCTACCCAAAGAACTAGAATATAGCCGGACTTACAATTCCTGGAAATTAATTTTCCATTATAATAAATTTATAAAGTTCCAAATAAAAGCAGATATCTAGTGTTTTAATCTATTATTATTTCCAATGGCGTGGCACTTGTGGCTAAACATTGGCCGGAGGTTCGCCGAATTGATGACCATTTGTGAGGCGCACCCAATGGGCGTTATCACTACCTTTAATAGGGACAACACATCCATGCCTTCTCCTGGGTTCGAACCCAGGCCCAACCGTGTAGGAGTCAGGGACGCTAACCACGATACCGTCTGAGCGGCTGGTGTTTTAATCTTGCATGATTTGCATTAAATGAGCATATACAAATAATTTAAGAATGCATATTGATGAAATTTATCGTTTCTCAAGATTGCGGTTTTTTAGTATTGTACGAGTATATCACTGAAGAAAAAGAGTTAGCTGAATTCTATATTTATATATATATTTTATTCCACTCTTTGAATTTATTGCTATTTATTCTTGTGAGGTTTTTTTTTTTTTTTTTTTTCCTTAATTAAATAATTTATTTATTTATTTCGAGAGTGAAAATTAGAGCTCTAAATTTATATAACGAAATAACAAATTTAAATATTATTATTTTCTTCTATATATGTTTAAAAAAAAAAAAAAAAGTATTGGATTCGTGAAAATTTTGGACCTTCGGTTTTCGATAGATTTATACATTTTGAGTTGTCTTGTACACTATTTTACCATTTTTAGAAAATGTTTGTCTATTGCTCTGTGTGTGTATCACAAATGTTTTAGACACTGTATCTCACGAATCAGAGAGCGAAATTTAATCAAACTTTATAATTAGTTGAACCTCGACCTAAATAACAGGTGATAACAGGTGGTTTTGTCATTCCAAACCATTTTTTCATAATTTTTATTGTTGCAGTATAAAAATTTCGTACACGAAGAAAAAAAATATACCGCCTTCATCTAGAATGAATAAGTGGCCATTTTCTAAATCATTAAACTAGAAATATGGATTTCCGATCTATGCGCATAAAGCACACCAATAAACTGAATAGACGAAATGATCGAGAATTTCTAGTCTACACATTTCTAGATGGTGAAACAATATTCTGAATATTGTGAATCTTTTGTATTGTGAGAAATTCTCGCTTGATTTTCTATAGAATTGGGGTAATAAACCAAGATTATTGTTGCTGAAACCCGCCTCTTGTATTCGCATTTATTTGAAGAGATTTTTAAACAACTTTGTCCTCGAAAATATAGGCAAACGCTCTAGAATTCTAATAGAGGTTTCTAGAACTCGCTTTGAAAGGGGGACTAGAATTTATAAGGATGACACAGAACTATTTTTTCTAGAGCCACAATTTAGATTCTAGATGTCAGTAACAGAATTTTTTCTCAGTGTATAAATGCAGATAATGAGAATTATTATAATGCCATCAATATATAGGGAAAATGTGTGAATATGGAATACCATTTCTATTTGATCTCACCATAATAAGCTGGAGTATTTTAGATGATTGTGGATTCGACAGTTGCAAACTTTCAAGTGTTGTTAATGTGTTTTGATAGTTTTACGTTACAAAAAAATATCGTTGATGTACAGTCAGCCAAAAAAAAAAAAAAAACGCCCCCCCCCCACCTAATTTTGCCGAAAATTATCGTAGAAACATTTGACTGGTACCGATCGATTTGTAATAACGTCTAGTTTATAACGGTATAGTTCCTTTTTTCCTAGGGGTCGTCTACATATTAAAACTGGCATTAACTTCATTTTCTTCAATAGCAACCCCTATTTTTGACTTCATATTCAGATTTCTGAGATCAAGGCGGTTCGGAAAACATACCTATTTATATACTTTAAATCAATTCTAAATAGAGTTACACGTGAAAATGTACTAGGGGTCCGTGTATATATTTAGAAAATATAAATCATGATCTGCCACCCAGTATACATTATTTATTAAGTTTCACACCGAAAAAAAAATTCAGAAATATTAATTATAAAATAAAAAATGACAAATTCCCCGAACTCTCTGAGTTAGTTTATGAATTAAAAGATTTTTATTGGTTTCTATTGATTAAACATCAAATAGTTTACTTCACACGAAGAAAATTAAATAGCTTGAATAGATATTAAAATATCTATCAAAAAAGAAAAAAAAAAAAAAAAAAGGTAAATGGTTTTAAATTTGTTTGAAAATTCAAAATTATTTTAACTCAAGCTGCTGTATAATTGTCTGAAACGGTGGCACTCAACCTGGTTCCCACGGCCGTTTCACAGTGACAATGGGACTTTTTCTGATACTGCAGTACTTTCATTTTCTTTAATTTAATTGACTTTTTAAAAATATTAAAACAGATTTTTTTTTTATTTGTTTATTTATTTTTTTAATTAATTATTTATTTTTTTCATGACATTATTAAAAACTTTTACATAAATCTCCACGATATTCTTTTGCTTTTATATTTTATAATGTGTAACAAATTAATATGCAAAATAATAAATCCTACTGCTTAATGGGATGTTCTAAAATTCTACTCTTAACACAGATACCGAAGTGGACGGTGGGTGTAGAAAGGCTGACTACCCTTAATCTAAATTTTCAGTTGAAAAGGTCAAAATGTTACATTACTCTATTAAAAAAAAGGGGGGGGGGAGAAAGAAAATAATAATAATAAAATAAAATAAATAAAATAAAAATAAATAAATAAAATATCTGAACAATAAACTATGGGAACAGAAGCAGGGAAGCCATCGTCTCCGTGAACGATAAAAATTACGATGGCGTGTCTCCGGACCATCGTAGGGGTGCGTCCCATACCGTCGCCAATTACCCATAGCGCAGTACTAGTGCGACATTAAACCCAACCTACCTACCTACCAATATATTGTGGTGTGAACTGGCGTATAAGTGACCGATTACGCATGTATTTCAGTGTGGAATGGCTTTCTTAGTAGGAAAAATCTGTTTGGATTTTCACAAATATATATGATTTTAAGTTTATTTAAAATTTGCTTTGGAAGAAGATGATGACTCCTCATTTAAATGCTAATGCTGAAGGTCACATGTGGATAGCGGTAAAAAGTAAAAATCTATGTTAAAGTAAGATAAATTTCTCTTAAAAAAAAAAAAAAAAAAGCAAAAATAGGAATAACAGTGGGTTAAAAATACCCCGGAATAAATTAAAATGTTGTTTATTCTGGTTTTAGTCAGGTGATATCACTTGTGCTAAATAGCTGGATGCGCCCTCTCTTAAGCTCAGGTTCAGCTCATCATTAAAATATTGTTTTTAATATCTGCCGCACCAAAAGTTCAAAACACAAATGCCAATTTTCATATATTTTGAAATCTTCCCGTTTTAACTTTAAAAGCATTTAGATTAATTTCTTTTATTTTGAATTTTTAAATTTAGACGATTAAAGTCTTTTAAATGAAATTTCAGGATTCTGTAAGATCAATATTTATATATTTGAATGTAATAAGACTATTCCTTTGTTTTGAATTTTTATTCCATAATAACTGTGACTTTGAATTCGTGATTAGGAAATTGAAAATAAATACTATTGAGCTATGTTCCAAAAATAGATCTTATAAACTTTAAAAAAAAAAAAAAAAAAAAAAAAAAAAAAAAAACAATTTTTCACTATTTGATTCTGTATTAAAAAACTTTTAATAGAAATTTGATATTTTATTATGTTACATTATGGGATAAATTTTAAATAACACAAAGCTTACAAACGGTACAGTAACCAAATGCAAATATGTTACAACAAAATTTAAACAGAAAATTCATGGTAAAAAATCTTTTTAAAATTATTAAATATTCATAATAATAATAATAAAACGATCGTCGAATGCATAATTACTGTTTCATGCAATCAGCTTCGCTGTACCGTGTTTTCTAAAACATGATATTTAACTAGAGGTGTACGTACTCTTGAATATTGAAATGCGAAAAAAACTGTAACAGGGTTAAAATAGAATTTTAGCAGCAAAAAACTAGAAAAAGATATTTAATACTTATGAAGAAAGACTTAACATATTAGGATCGGATATATTCCTCTCTTGTACCGTAAGCCACGCCTTTTCACAAATTTTCTAAAACTTTATAATATAAAACAAAATAATTTTGAATATTTGTAATTAAATCATTTAAGTTTTGTCTTCAATAATCGATGTAGTAAATACCATTGTGATTTATGCATACCAGCGTCACATATAGAGTCAAATAGGAATATGCAAATTAGTCTTTTTTTTAAAAATAGTGTTTCAGCGAATCAGAGGCGGGCTTCTTTTCTTTTGAAATTCTTTCACAATCCCTCGCCTACATTGTGATAACTTTACAAAAATATGCCAATTTGTACAATAAACATCGAAATGTTGCTTAGGAAACAATAAAAACAACATAAACGTAAATTAAAATAGTTTTCCGTCAAATTATAATCAAACATTTACTTATAGAGGATACATATTATAACAAGTGACGGCCCCCTAACAGGAATAAAAAGTGAAATATCACTGTAACTCAAAAAATAATGTTAAGAACGAGCTGTAAATTTGGAAACCCATGTTTTTGATGATGCCCGTTCTATTCGTGCAAAAATTAACATAGGTCATAATTCATAATTTTTTCAAATATGAATTTATTAATAATTTTCATAATTCAAAAAATGTTTTTTTAGCAAAAATTTGCATGGAATATGTTTGGGTCACTTCATTCTATCGTATAAAAAAAAACAGAATTTAAATATCATAATTATTTCGGAAGATATGATTTAATGTTTGTCACATTCATTTAACATTAGCATCCCCAAACTTTGACAGCTCATAACTCTATGAAAAATTGAGCGAAATATATAAACTATACCATTTTCCGTGATAATTTGATCCAAAGAATTCAAATAAATTATAAAAAAGGGGGGTTACTATTGAAAAAAATGAAGTTGATGTCAGTTTTAATATGTAGACGACCCCTTAAGTAAAATTTAACTATAACATTATAAACTAGACGTTATTACAAACTGATCGGTATCAGTCGCATGTTTCTACGATAATTTACGGCGAAATTAGGTGGGAGGGGGGCGTTTTTTTTTTTTTTTTGGCTGACTGTACAAAAATGTTATGGTGTAGGTATGAAGGGAAATATGGAATGCACACTTCCTTAACGGTTAATATGTAATAGGGTAGTATTTTTACAAAAAATCATGAATAATTGCAATATAAGTATTTTATTTTGAAATTATTATTGTATAGATATAGTAATAAGGTAAAAATGTGATTTCTCTACACTGACGGCCATTACAGGGGAATAGTAACAGATCAGAAGCAGTTTTTTATAGCTTTGGAATGCACACGGATGTTTTAGCAAATAAAATTTATGTATAATTTATGAACTAAAGATGAACGAAAAACTCCATATATAATTTCATTTTTTACTTTCTCTTACCCGTAAGGTAGAGAAAGTTGTTTTGGGGTAAAATTTTCGAAAGCGAGTTTTTGCTATATTTACACATTTTAAGGAACCCTGAATCCGAAAATCATTTTCAGCGGTTGTTCTGTGTGTGTGTGTGTGTGTGTGTGTGTGTGTGTGTGTGTGTCTGTGTGTCTGTTATCATCATATCTCAAGAACAAATGGTAGCAGAAAGTCCAAACTTGGTATTCTAAATGTGTATGATATAGGGAAGCTACACTAAGCTTTTCATTGAGATGAAGTGAATGGTTCGTGTACAGGGACACCCAAGACAATTCAAATATTACGTCTATGGGGGAAATTGCAGGTAAGTAGAGTTTAAAGCTATAGACTGCACCAAAACAAATGAAACGAATATATATTTTCTATATGCGTAAAAACATGTCTCATGTAGAATATGGTTGGGAAATCTTTCACTGTTCATTTACAGGGCTACACTAAAGGACGAGATCATAGTGCGACAATAGCTGAAAGTTGATGGAAGTATATTTCAGGTTGTACCGTGTGCTATTACTATAGGATTATGTTTAGGTCTGTACATAATCTTCGAAAAATATACAGGGTTGCAAATATTTAAGAGATAACATTTCTTTTTATTGGTAGTAAAAGTACTTTACTATAATATTTTATCATGTCCGGGAAAGCTGCTCAGGAATTGAAATGAATTCTTCATAGAGATGTGATAAATAATATATGTTTTAAAGCCAAATATTCATTGTTTGTTTTTTGTATATTTACACGTTTGAGGCTTCCTGATTGCCGATGTCAAATTTTTAACATTTGATCTTTGTCTGTGTCTCTTAGAGTAACTTAAAAACTAATAATTTCAGATCCAAAGGTTGTATTTTCAAGTTAATATAAGTTTGTTGCTAGAAACGTTTGATCAAGATTGATAAGTTTCAAGGAATGTTGCGTGTAAAAGTTGTCTGAATAATTTAAGTGACCTTTTAATTTTAGTAATAGATTTAAATTCTATGTAAATGTAGGCGCAGTAATAAAACGGGGGGTTGAGGGGGAGGGGGGGGGGCTGCAGCCTCCCTCACACAGAACTAATTATCATATAAAACTCTTTTGAAACCTAATTTGAATTGTTTTAACATAGGTTTGCATATCAGTTCTCGTTATCTTACCTCTTAATGTTCAACCTATATATTTATAGTATTAAATTTCAGAGTAAGAGAAAGTCGTGTGAGTGGTGCACCATATTATTTTTCTTTCTAATAACGACATTTCAATAACTTTATCGTTTCTATTTACTATTTCTGTCTGGTAAAACTTTAATTGCACCTACATTGTTTCCAACACTTACTTTGTTCCAAAAACTTTTGAACTTTGTTAGAAATTGCAAAAAATACAAATTTCTTAAAATCGAAACATTATCATCAGTTTGACTTCTATAAATTACTACCTATATCTATGAATTAATTTTGTGTTTATCTGAGAAGAAAATCGTCTGCATTCTTCATGTAAAATAATTTTAATAAATAATAATCAAATAATTTGTTCTACGTAAATTTGTATAGGAAAATATAGAAGAAAGTTTGTAGTGTCCAAAACATATTATTTACTTTATTATTATTATTATTATTATTATTATTATTATTATTATTATTATTATTATAAATTCTGCCTAGTCTAAGATAAAATGTCACACGTTAAAGATTAAAGTTAAAAAAACAGAATTCGAAAAACTGCATTTTTCATTGAGATAGTTGTAAAATATGACACAAGGACAATCAAATGGATTAAGGAAAAAAAGAAACGGCAAATCTGACTTAACGAGCGGCCATAAATATGATTAAAATTATTATTGTATTTGAAGAATAATAACTTATCAACAAACACTATAAAATGAAGAAACACTTAATAATTTCGAGTCGAAATCCTTTAACGCGTGGCGAAATAATTAAGAGCTAGTGCAGTGTGAAAACAGCAGCGTTACAAATTTATATTATTATATGCTTAAACAATTTAATATTTGTTTTTCGGTCTCTTTTACCATTCTAGGGCTTATGACAGACATAAGTATCATTCTAGGGCATTTGACAGACATAGTATATAACATATTAATATGAAAACATTTTGTCGACATTAAAATGTATCGTAAAACAGTGCAGCAAGACTCTTATATATTTATTTAAAATAATAATTATAATTTTTGGTTTAAATTTTGATAATTGTCGAAATATCTTTATGTTATGTTATGTTATGTTACTTATTTATTTTTATAATTTTTCACATTGCGACATAATTATTCCCCTTACTTTTAATATGTAGATATTTAAGATATATGTTTATATAATTTTATGCGCATTAAAAATGTCTAGGATATGTGTTTAGTTTTCTCTACAGATTTACAACAAAAATTTAGACTGTTACTTTATTTCCATTGTAAAATATTTCAAAATCTATGGAACAAGTATGATTTTTATTTCGTGTTCGAAATCTTCAAGTCTTTTATTCTCCTTTTCAGTTATTTATTGTAATATTTTTTGTTGGTGTTTTATAAGTTATTATCCAATTTATTTTGTTGCGAGTGTGAAACTGTAGCTCGATTATCTACCAGCTGTTTAGAAACACACTATCTTTGCTTTCTTTGTCTAAAGGGTATAATAAAGGGTTATTTGATCTTCAGCCAATTGTTAAATGATATATCACTGAACAACGTACTTTTTTTTTACTTTTTTTTTTTACTTTTTCAAATGGTAGAATAAATTGTGATACGATTTCTAGACAACTGCTTAGTGTGACATTGAATGTTTTATTTATTTATTTAATTTAAACTGATATAATATAGACTGTTGCTTGATAGTTAGTAGTCGCAGTGTTCACTATAATTTCATTTGTCTGGTAACGATAAATTAAAAAGTAAGTAAATAGTACGGAATGCCTATAAAATAAATATTTATTTTATTAATATTAATAATAGAATCATGCTTTTTTTTCAGTTTTTTATCACTATCAGTTCTTTTGTACTACATATATATGTGTAGAACTTAGTAATCATGAAAATTTTCGATCTCGTTTTTTTGAGATTTTTAAACGTTTTGAGGTGTGAGGAATACGAAAATCACAAAATTGGTAAAATGTTAGTGCGTTAATGTATTAGTCTGTTAGTTTGTTAGTCTATGTACACGCTATCTCAAAAATAAATGACTGAAGAAAGTCAGACCAGTTTTAAAATATCACTTATAACACTGGCAAGAACAGTATTAATTTTAAACATTCTAATTTAAAAAGTTCGCAAGTTATTTAAAATTTACGATTTTCTTAACATGGAAGAATCATAGATATAGTAATTTATATAGATCTATTATCCCCATGTTATCATGCAAAGATTTTTGATGCCGAAAATTTTTTTTGGCATCATACATTAACCGGTATTGAAACTCGGTAATATTGTAATAGGGTAAGATGAATGTTGATGAATTTTTAAAATGCCGATGTATTGCGCGGCTTTCAACTGTTCTAATAAATGGATGAAAGGAAGGTAATAGGTCTTCATAAGTAAGTTATATTTGACTAATTTATGAAAACTATAATTTTTTGTAATCAGTTGCTTTGTTATTATTGTAAAAAAAAAGTACTGTTTTCATGTTTAATGGATTTTTTTTTTTTTTTTTAATTTCAAAAATTTTTAAAGGTTTTATATTAGAAAGTAATGTGGAAAAAAAAATCTGCTGTTTTTATTTTATTTTTATTTTTATTCATTTTATTTTTAAAGGGATTTTCTATTTTTCTTATTTAAAAGACAAAATCCGTAACTTTATGTGGATTTCTTTTTCTACCTAATTTTCCGATAAATTAACTTCCTTTTTTAATAATTAATTTTATGTAATTTTACAGATCATCCCTGACAGTTTTGCTGCCTGTATTTCCCCGAAATTTGAGGTGGATTCGTTTAAAGTGCACATAATTTTTTCGTGCAGTGTAAAAAATTTCTAACCTGCTGAAGAAATGGTTTTATAAATAATTTTTGAAGACTCTAATAAGTATTCTTTCATATTTCCCAACAGTTTCAGAAATATTAAATCAGGACAAAACATCACACATTAAATACGAAACTTTTACAATATTACGATTATTTTTAGTTATTTTGGATATCCGTGTACGAAATTAAACCTATGTTTTTCTAATACGTTTTACATGCAAATGAATATACAGAAATTAATTTCTTGCTTACTTTTAGTAAAGGTTAGAATTAATGTAATGCTTATAATATTGTAATCGCATACATTTGAAATAGTTCTTTATTTAATTTTAAATTTGTACCGAAACTTAAATTAATCATTTTAAATATTAATTGAATATTTTATTTTTATTCGAATTTAAAGCTCTTAATAAGCATATAATAATAAAATAAAAGAGAAAAATTTAATTTCTTCCTTTAAAACTGTTCTTGCGCTTTTATATTAAAAAATATCTTTCAGTTGAATACATTAATACGATGTTATAAAAAATAATTTAAAATAATTCATTTTCAGAGTTTTAATGCTTTTAAAGCGTTATTGAACATAGTATGTTAACAGACATATTTTGTAAAGTTCATTATTAATTCATAATTCTTTTCCCTTTATAACCGAAAGGTATTTATAAGTCGCTTTTACCTTTTCAATGAAATTTTATTTTTGTTAAATTGATTAACATCTATTATATATATATATATATAAACCTTTTGCCCCGTAAAAAAAAAAAAAAAAAAAGCGGGGGAGGGCTTGCGATTTTTTTTTTTTTTACCACGCCAAATTGTGATGCATCATTTTTGTGACATTCTAATTCTTGGCCATGTGAGATAGCAGAGAATTATTTTCTATTATTATACTTTAGAATTGCTCCGATAAAAATCTATTTTCCAACTACAGGATTCGAAATTAATTGTAGTCCGTTGGTCCAGGACCACAAAAACATTCAACGAACCAGAAAAATATAAATTCTAGTGGTCCATCATACCAGTGAAGCTTTTAAATTTTTTTTGTATTTTTTACTTTTCACTAAAATTGCCCATAAATTTGTCACAGAATAGTATATTATAACAAAAGTAAGTGCACGTCTTTATAATTGTCAATATCAACTATTCTCTGTAATTTTTCAATTAATTTCACTTTCATAACCTTTTTTTTCTTTTTTTTTATATTCAATTTTTAATAGTTAAATACGTGATATTAAGTTCGTTTATTAAAGCATACATTTTTGATTTATATAAGACTTTATTTGTATTTTTTAATTAATTTACAAAATATTTATCATATTTGACTTGTAAATTTATAAACAAACAAAGTTTTGGTAAAACAAATAGTTTACATATTTTTAAATATTTTTAAAAATGTAATAGAAGGGAAGAACGGACCATTTAATTTCTACCCCTGAAATATATATTTTTTCATTACACTTAATTCTTATTTCATTGCTGTTATAAAGGAGAGAAAATAATTTGGTGTGCTACTCACTTGACTTTCTCTTACTCTACATTTCTACACTCATTAATACAGTTTAAACAGAAAGATAAGAGATTGATATTTCAGCATTTGTGAAGAAAGGTCTTTCACAGCCTATTCATTTTTATCCATTCCTGCTGTTTAGTAAAGTTATAAAGTTATTAAAGGATTTAACTTGAATCTGTTTGTGATATCTCTATATTTTCTCCATGTTTCTTTGCATTACTGTACTGACATTAACTGTACTTTTAACGGCTATCTGGTTATTAAATTTTACATGTGACACACATTTCTTACATTTTTATGTTGCTTATTTCTTGATTATTTTATTTGTGATTATTGATGCCTAATTACAAATTTTATTGGTGTTTTATCACTCATAATTTTTTAACTAATTTATTGGTTTCTCACATGTTGTGGTGAGTTTATTTTGATGCATGTTTTCCTTATTTTATTTCCATTGGATGTTTCGGGCCTGTGCGTAAAGAAGTACTTAGCTTTTCTATCTTTGTGACAGAAAAACATTCATTTATTTAGCATGTTTGCATTCTACCAGGCCTTTGATAACGTTAGAATGCAAATAATGCTGTTATCTTATTCCAACTTGCTTTAACTCATTTAGATTTGACTATATTTCTTTTTTGGTTTCATTTGAGTGATCTTAGATTTTGATCATATTAATTGTTTGAATACTAATATTAAATCGTCTTTGAATTCCAACTGTATGAATTGATAATATCATATTTCTACTGTACGTTCTGATTATCTATATCTATATCTATATCTATCTATCTATCTATATATATATATATATATTATAAGGAATTGATTTATAGAATTGAATGACTTATATTCACTATTAATTGCCTTTGTTCCAAATTTTCATCCATTTCTACAGAACTTTAAAATAGTTTTAAACATCATATACATATTTTATGTCTATGGTAGTAAACTTTCATAAAATACTTTTATCGGAGGAGAAGATACTTACAGTATTTAAAACAAACTTGAAACAATTATTGCCCGCGCAGGGTAATATACTCAAATTCTTCTGAATTTGTCTTAGAAAAGGAAACGTTAATGCTATATACTATGCAGACGATTTCGGGGTTTAAAAAAAAAAAAAGAAAGATATTCATTTAATCTCAATGCTGAAAAAGAAAATTTCTTTTTCAAATAGTTTAACATACTGCTTACAAAATATACGAAAGAATTATTGCTCGCAGACTGTTATAGATTAGGGTGACGAGATGGCGTCCTTGAAAAATCGTGTACGTCATTAAAAAGAATTACAATTACACATTTACAGCGGTATAATTAAAAAAAAAAAAAAAAAAAAAAAAAAATGAATATTAAAAAGGTTACAATTATTATACATAGTTTTCTTGCTACATTTTTTCAAAACTTAGAAAAACGATTTCAAAATATGGACTTTTCTCGTAATTCGAAGACATATGACCACTCTGTTATATAAATGATTTTCCAAAAGATAATTGCTTTTTATGATATTTTATGATTATTATCGAAATCAGAGGTAGTAGTCAACCTTTAATACTTATCACCTACTTTTGTATGTCTGTTCGTAGTACACTATTAAAATTTTCAATTCAAACTTGAACCACTATATAAAGTGATGAGAAATACCATAGTAAAATTCAACGTCACTTTTAAGTTTTCTACTTCTAGCAATTGAATTTAATTTGAACCAAAACTTGTAACTACCATACGTCCACTCACAAGAAATCAGTAAAATTTCTATTGAAACCACACCAAGCTTAAACGAAAGAGCGTTGTCGAAAACATAAGGTAAAGTGCAAATTTTGTGCAACAACTCATATATGGGCAAGATAAGACCCCAGAAAATGTAGCCCCTTTCATGAAAATCAACGAAACATAAGTATCAGACAAGAAAGCGTGGCACTGTACCAAAGTGTTTAATTTGAGACAAGAAGGTCTTCAGTTCGATCCTCGTCTTGGTCGAATTTTGAATTTTTTTTTATTTAAAACATAATACCAATATTTGGTTCAACTTAAAATTAACAAATCATGGTAAAAGGTTAAACCATCGGGTGGTTGCAGTTACTTCAGTACCAAGTTTTGTTTCAAATTAACACTAAATTTTTAACAGGGTAAACATTTTTAAAAACACTCCTGTTTCTCCAAAAGGGTGATATATGCATCAGGAAAGTAACTGTACTTTATAAAATTTATAAAATAGAGTTATAACAAGTTAAAGCATATATTAAAAAAGTATTTTTCCATTTCAATGTTTTTAAAAAATCTATTATATTTAAAAAAGAAAAGCGTTTCTGTATCGGTCAAAACCCCTACCTCTCACCATAAAAGCTACAACGCCCACTACTACACAGTAGGGACCGAGTGACTACCACTAATCTAAATAATCATATATATATATATATATATATATACTATAAATATATATATATATATATATATATTAGGAAATATGCATTTTTTAAATTTTGAAATCATTAAACTAAACTTTGTTTTCTTAAAAAAGATCAATTCAAAAACTAATTTCTGGATCTTTACGATTCAATAACATTATTTACTAAGAACATTGCTTTTCAAAATTAAAAATTGTTACAGATTTCATAAAATGATATTATATTTGTTTGCATTGATCGATTATTAAAATAAATATTCATTCTCATATTTCAATAAAGTGAATATTAATATATTCTGAAAGATAAATAAAGGCTTTAATCAAAAAAGTAAAACTTTCCAAAATCATTTATGTATGAATCTTAATTCTTGGCCAAAATTCTTAAAGAAAAAAGTAGTTTAAGAAACTCATAAAATGTCACTTTAATACAATATATTAAACTTAAAGAATTGAAAAATCAAGTCTTCCTTTGATATTAAAAAATAAATTTGTTTTATGTGCGACATTTATGTTGGAATTAATTTAAAAACCAGAACGAAAAATAGAAAATTTCACATAGTTTATGCCAAAACAAAAATACAATTCGCATACTGCCATTTAAGTAGCTTTCAGCATAAAGTGCACAACCAGTGCAGCAAAGCAAGATGGATTAATGCTCCAAATATAACCGGGAAGTATTCTAGAACTTGCCAATAAAATTATGGAGATTACAGAGGAATTAGCCAATAGGGTATTGGGAAGCACTGCGTAATGAAAATGGTATGTGAAAATTAAGAGAATGTGGATTTTATAAAATATGAACAATAATCAGACAGTTGGGCTACCGCAAAATCACAATTAATAGTATTCTTATGATCTAGGTCTATCGTCTTTCTAGGTCTGGAAGTAGACCTAGAAAAATGAAGAGTATGAAGAAGATGTAATTTAAAAAGATTTTTATTAATTACTCATATAATTGATACCCTTCAGTAATTATTTAAGGATTGTAACCTTTGTCAACAACGATGTCTTTTAGAAATTTAATTTCAGAATTGGAGGATTCAGAATCAGAGCAGGTGTTGAGGGTATGACTAAAAAAACTGAAAAAAAGATTCATATTTTGAGTAGGTGGATGGCATGAATAATTATGGGGAGATAATGATTTATCATTACAATACTGAAAAATATTCTGAAATTTTCTAACGTTGTTTTCTTAGAAATATGTACCTTTTCAAATAATAAATTGAAAATAATCAAATGACCAAATGAAAGAAGGAAGTCAAACAAATTTTTAAATGTCTTTGAAAGACTAAAACAAAAAATAAAGCAACAGAAATTAAATTTGTTGATAAATTGAGAAAATGTTTTAGTGTACGATTCCTTCTTTAAGGCGTACTTTCTCTACTTCTTCTTCTTTTTCTTTTTTTTTCAGTAAAAAGAAATGAATCAATATTAAAAATAAATTGTTAGGTTTTATTAAGAATCCCATGAAGATGTTATAAAAAAATATTAAACTTTATATTTTAATTCAATTATCTGATCATTTCTTCAATCATTTCAGTTATCCATTATATTTTAATTCAGTTACTTCAATTTCAATCTAGGATATGGCACTTTTTCTTTGTAAGTATACGAAAAATTTTGGAAACCATTGTAATTGTACATAATTGTTCTATTTCTAAAATCAAATAATCATGGGTATGATATACCCAAGAGGATATAAGGCATAAATCTCGCCTGTCCTCGCAAGTTTTGATGTTCATATACATAGGGCCATTCATCTAACTCCTAAAACAGTTTTAGCAAATTTGCATTTAAACTCAGAGACCTGAATTTGTGTTATGATGGCGTTATATATATATATATATATGTATATATATAGATAACTATATACAGGGTGTTTCAAAATTCATGGGCAAAAATTTAAGGGGTGCCAGAACACATCTAAACAAGCCATTTTCACAATACAAGGCATGTGCGGAGAGCAAGCGGTGGCCGTTATAGGGCGCTGTAATGGAAAGTATAAAGCACGCGTTTTCTTACACATCGTCATTTCTACTGTGTATTTCAGCAGGCATGGCGACATACAGTAATCAGGAGAAGGCGAAATTGCATTTTATGTATGGTTTGGCGAATGGGAATGCTCTGGAAGCCGCAAGACTGTACAGGCAACGTTTCACGAGAAGACACGTGCCAGCCGAAAAATACCACAACAGTCTTGCGGCTTCCAGAGCATTCCCATTCACCAGACCATACATAAAATGCATGTTTACCTTTTTCTGATTATTGTATGTCGCCATGCTTGCTGAAATCCACGGTAGAAATGACGATGTGTAAGAAAACGCGCGTTTTATACTTTCCATTACAGCGCCCTCTAGCGGTCACCGCTTGCTGTCCGCCCATGCATTGTACGGTGAAAATGGCTTCTTTAGATGTTTTCAACCACCCCTTAAAATTTTGCCCATGAGTTTTGAAACACTCTGTATATGGGTGTTTATAAATAAAGTTTAAATTTCAAACAGCTGTGAATAATGAACCACTGCTTAGATTGATCTGAAATTTGAACTGGATACACTTGAAAAAAAGAAAAATTATATGGCATAAGGAAAAAAAAAAAAAAAAGATTTTAGCAATCGATAGCGCTTTAAGCGGCATAGATGTGTTCGGCTATAAGCAATATTTAAATCACAATACGACGGCTATGGCATGAGTTGCACATGAAAGTAACTTCAATGTTCAATGTGCTCAACTCCATGTTTTTTTTTTTTTTTTTAACTGAAAAAATGATTTACAATTTTTTTTTTTTTACAATTCAACAGTTGTAGTACTCTTAATTTAAAGCCATTCATCACGGTAAGGTCTTACCACATCGGATTATAAAAACCGGTCTTTAATTGTCCCGAGACTGAAAACTACATAAAAAGCAGCAATGAAATCGGTTTGTTAATTATTTCGAAACTTGTGCAAGACACACTGAATATGCTGTCCAACGTTTTCTGCTCTAAGTTGAAACCGAGAAACAGCATGTTCCATTATAGATCGGAGTGTATCAGGGATCACGTTGAAAATGTACTGTCCAATTCAATTTAGTTAAGTTTGCAAGCGGACCACTGAAAAGAAAAAAAATCTGGAGTGACTCCACTCGACTTTCCGAACATTGAGTAACTAACAGTTTTGTAGATAAAATAAAGAAAGAGGAGTTGCTAAACAAAGAGAAAACCATAACAGAGTGTTTGAGTATTTTTCTCCATATATCACACGAGGTTTTATTTAACGCTACTGAACTTTGAGCCCTTAGATCTTATGATCTAAGGGCTCAAAATTCTTTATCCTTATGGATAAAGAATTTTTCGTTGTGTCCCTGTAAAAATCTATAAATGCTAGATTCACCAAAATGCTTATAGTTAGTACAACAGTGATTTATAATATTCATACAAATTTTCAGCTCAATTGAATAAGGCGTTTAGATGCTATCGCTGGACTCATAGGCCATAAAGATAAATAATTTTTCTTTGTGTCCCTGTAAAAAAACTGTAAGTGCTAGATTCACCAAAATCTATACAGTTGGTTCAAATGTGACCTATAACATGTGTACAAATTCTTTGCTGAGATTAATAAGGCGTTTTGACGCTATCGCACTTTTAAAAATTTGGCAAAGAATTTTTCTTTGTGTCCCTGTAAAAAAACTATAAGTGCTAGATTCTCCAAAATCTATACAGATTGAGTATCTGTGACCTATAATATGTGTATAAAGTTTTTGCTCAATTGAATAAGGCGTTTAGATGCTATCGCACTTTTAAGATTTTGGTCCCTTGGCCATAATGATAAAGAATTTTTCTTTGTGTCCCTGTAAAAAAACTATAAGTGCTAGATTCACCAAAATCTATAGGGTTCGTACTATGGGGACTTACAATATACGTACCAACTTTCAGCTTATTCGAACAAAGCGTTTAGACGCTAGCGTGTTCACTCACAGACATACACACATACATACACACATACATACACACACACATACACACATACATACACACATACATACACACACACATACATACATCATCGTAAAAATAGTGAAAACGGACTCGTTGGACCTCGAAACGTATAGAAACATGAAAATCTCGAATTCGGATTTTTGACATGATTACAATACTTTCCTCACTATAGTGTTCGGAAAGTAAAAATATCAGATAACCCCACAGTCACAAGTCACAAACATTAAGATCAGTGGACCTTAACGGACAGACTATTGGAAAATTACGGCTGATAATTCTATCATTTCCGAAATGCCTCTTGAGAAGCCGCTTCACTGACTTTGCAGTAAGCTGCGGAGCGCCATCTTGCACAAAAAATGATGCTACCAACACATTCTCGTTGTTAAAGTATTGGAATGATGTAGTTTCGCCAAACACTCTCATAGTGTTTACCATTGATGGTACAGTTAACAGAACCTACACGACCCATTAAAAAAAAAAAAACCCAACGATAAACGGTGCCATCAAACCGCACCACACAGCTACCTTTGAAGAATGAACTGGTACTCGTTCATTTGCGAACGGATTTTCCTGCCTCTGCCACTGCTCTGCAATTCTGAGTATTATCTTGCCTTTAGAGATGGAAATAGGCTTCGTCTGTCCAAGAAATATTCCATGACCATTCATGGTCTACTCCCATGCGAGTCTGAACTTCTAGAGCAAAAGCTTCTCTCATAGGCAAGTCAACAAGAAGTATCTCCTGAACATGGGTAATTTTATATGGATAGTAATGCAGAATGTTTCATACAATCTTATGCACCAACTCACACGCATGTATAATATTCAGGTTATTTCCCCGTGTTCTGTACGTTTGAACACCACCATTCGTATCTTCTTGGAATGTTGTGACCACTCCTTGTATTGACATCGAAGCGATTGGTATCATTTCTCTGCCAGTTTCATTTAAAAAGAACTTGTCTCTTCGAAAGTTATAATCATATTCTCTAGACTAGCAACACAGCCTTTTATCATAACTTCTACCGTCCGGACTTCTTCAGAGCTACTGGCATACAGTCACCGTTCTTGTAAAAGCGCTTCACAAGCAGAACGCAATCGAATATTGAGAAAGCCATGGCGCGTTTTTCAGACGCAATATCAGGAAAATGGCCATGTACACCAGGCGCTTTTAAACAAATGCAATATGCCGTACTTATGAAACGTCTTTTATTTTGCATATTATGACGCTTAAAATGCTACCTATTGTCAAATTTGGAACTTTTTTTTTTCTCATGTTATACCATTTCTTTTTTTCTTTTGAGTATATATTGATTTCAAATTTCGGGTAATTTTGAGAAATTGTTCTTTTCTCACAGCTTTTTGAAAGTTGAAGTTTAATCATAATTATCCTGTATATACGTACATTTGTATACATACGTTTATGTGTGTGTGTGTGTGTGTGTGCTATCTATATTCTCCCTTCGAAAATAACCATGTGTACACCCCTGATTTCAATTCTAAATTAAATATTTAAAACATTTAAGGATTTCTGAATATGAACAACTAATTTTTAACCAGCGAATAAATAAGATGCCGAATCGTTAGTAACCATTAAAATGAAGCATTTAAACTCACATTTTAGTCCAGCAAAATGTACACAATAATTAAGACATAATCACAGCTTACAACGTCATTATTAAATTATACGCTTTAAGCTTTCCTATTAACAGTACGCTGAAAATGAATTAAATTAAATATGTCGTTCAAACAGCACATCATTAAAAGCTTAACAACCAACAGCCATCTCTAATTTCCGCAACTAATAAAGAAGCAACTGTCTAACAACTCAATTTAACCTAAATGTTATGGATGAATAATTAGGCAAACAAAAATCTGGAATTTCTCATTTTCAGAATTACATTTTGCTTTAAAATATTTGATTTCGTATTTGAAGTACGTTTTATTTTTCGTTTTATTTTTCGTTTTTGCTTTAAAATATTTGATTTCGTCTCCTGTTAACGGTTGATGAATGACTCTTTAAATGGCTGACGAAATTTTTATCAATTACTGAAAGTGAAAGTAGAAAATAATCAAAATTCATAAGCTAAATTTAGTTTAGATAGTTATGTGTAATACTTCAAGTACCGTAGAAAAAATTTCAATTTCTGACTAATTAGTTAGTTTTTAGTTGAAATAATTTATTTTAATCCGTATAATTAAAAGGGATAATGAGACTGTTGTAATTTTCATTTCATCATCATTTAATTAAACAGTTTTATAATCAGTTTCTACCAAATTTATTTTTTAAATCGAGAATACATTTTAAAACCTCTCATGGTAATAAATGAGTTAATTAATCAAAAAGACTTTTATAAAATTTCAGTTTAAGTTAAAAAAAAATAATTTAGTTCTTTAAATAAAGAACATTTTAATTTAATAATTTAAAATTAAATTGTGTATCATAAATTACATTTGCACAATTATAGCAGTCCAAAAGAAAGAAAAAAGGCATTATACATTTTTAGGCAGGATTCTAGAAAGTAAAAAATTACAACGTTCCAAATTTCACTTTTTTGCTTCAAATTATACAAAACGCCTATGTGTTATAGAAAACGGAAAGTAGGTCATCAATTCAAATAATAAAGAATTACATTTTTCAGAAAAGACAGGGGTTTTACATCTTGGAAGATTTCATAGATTTTTTAATTAGAGGAGCATGTTAATAAAATATTATTGTCAAAATGTTTTAGACCATATATGATTATTTGAGATTATTTGCGATCCTTGAAAAATCTCACCGTGTTAAATACCTACTCGGTGGCGCCTCCCCGTTTTAGAACCTACAATATCTTGCTCGCTCATAGTGCAAATATCTTTGAAAATTCTAACGGTTGAAAATTTTCGCTCTGTGGCGACTACGTCGAACCTTTACGTTTCATGATCTGTTCGTTCACCGTGAAAGCGACTCTTTAAAACTATGATCATGGAAAACCCCAACCCGGTGGCGATTACGATCTAATCTATCCTATATAAGTACTATAATTATAATTAGAATTGAAGATATTGAAATTTTAAAATATTAAAGCGACATCTGTTGACAAAATTTGCGACATCTACTCTTCATTTCCAATTCAAATATGTTTTAAAATGATATATTACTTATAAAATTATGTTAATAAGAAGCTGAGATACAAAAGTAATATAAACACTGTTATAAAAAAAAATGTGTCTGATTTTTCCGCGGTTTTCTTAGAAACTTGCGTAATTCCAGTCTGGATACCGTTAAAAGTTCTTAGTACAAAATGCGAAAACATTCTGGGATTTCCGTGGTTTTCCCTGCTATGCTGAAATTTTCCTTGTTTCTGTAAAATTAAATCTCAGACTCTAATCTGCACAGTTACACCCATATTTTCCTTACTCAGGTATAAATTTGTTTGTATCGGCTGAGAGGTGGCGCGTTTATGTTATAATTTTCCTTGTTTTTAAAAAAGCTATATCTCATAATCTAATGTACATAACTTCAATATTTAAGCTGTATTTTAAAATCGAATGCACATAGCTTCACCAATTTTCAATTTATGTATATATTGAACAGAAAGCTTTTGTTATATATGTAAATCATGCTAAAAAAAGTAATTCATCAGCGTAGGCCAGAAAAAAAGAAAAAGAAAAAAGAAATCGTCCCAGAGAAGGGGCGACAATATTCATAAGACCCACCTCATTAGATTCTAAAGGACGTAGAGGTCCTAAATTTTAATTTCATAGCGATCTGACCGTAAGTTTAGAAGTTAGCCGGATCATCCAGGGTGTCCGGCAATATTTTTAAAACCCGCATCATTAGGTTCTATGGGGCCTCTAGGCCCTAAATTTTTACTTTCCTAGCGATCGGACTGTAAGTTTAAAAGTTGGCTGGATCGCCATGGGTGGCCCGGCAATACTCGTTACATCCCCACCATTAGGTTCTATGGGGTCTAGAAGCCTTAAATTTTTAATTTCATAGCGATCCGACTGTAAGTTTAAAAGTTAGCCGGATCTCCATGTGGGGACCAGCAATACTCGTTACACCCCTAACAAGGTTCTATGGGGGTCTAGAGGCTTTAAATTTTGAATTTCATAGCGATCCGACCGTAAGTTTAAAAGTTAGCCAGATTGCCATGGGGGCTCCAGTAATATTCGTAAGAATCCGCTCCTCCCCCATTAGGTTTTATGGCGTCCAGAGGTCCTAAATTTTTAAATTCACAGTGATTCGACCATAAGTTTAAAAGTTACCCGGATCGTCATAGGGGGTCTAAATATATTCATAAGTGCCTGACCATTAGGTTCTTTGGGGTCAAGAGTTCATAAATTTTCAATTTCATAGCGATCCGACAGTAAGTTTATAAGTTAGCCGGATCGCCATGAGGGGTCTTGCAATAGTCGTAAAATCTCTATCGTTAGGTTCTATGTGGTCTAGAAGCTCTAAATTTTTTATTTTATAGCGATCTGGCCGTAAATTTAAAAGTTATCCGGATCGCCATGGGGGGGGGGGTTATTCGTTGCACCCCTAACATTATTTTGTATGGGGTTTAGAGGCTCTAAATTTTTTATTTCATAGTGAGTATTAGGTTCTGTGGGGTCTAGAGGCCCTAAATTCTTTGCTCCCCCACAAATAAAAACCCTAATAATGCCAATTTTTAATGATCTGTGTCTACATTTTTGCCCTTTCGTCCCCTTCCTTCCCTCCCTCCTATTAATTTAACACTTGCGAAAGTATTTTCATTCCGTTAAACGTGAAAATGTCTGTGTACGAAACCTCAATGGCATACCTCAATTTCAAATATATCAAAAGAAAAAAGAAAAATTAATCTTACATTGTCTTTCGATCACGTGTGTTTCAATAAATTTTAAATTCCCAATAAAAATTTAACTTTTTTATTTATTAACTCAAGTTGATGAAATTTAAACTAGAGGCTGGTCTTACGATGTCTAAGCCGTATATTAATTTCTGTGTTCGTAACTGAAAATTTGAAAAAGTTTGAAAATTGCAATTTTTAATCCTACTTCAAAGAAGACGAGTGATATCTTAATGCTCTGAGAGCATTTCTTATTCCCAGTAAAAATGTAATTTTTTTGTTTATTAACTTAAGTCCATGAAATTTGAACTGGAGGCTGGTCTTACGATGCCTAAGCCGCATATTAATTTCTATGTTTGTAACTAAAAATTTAAAAAAAGTTTGAAAATTGCAATTTTTAATCCTACTTCAAAGAAGACGCGTGATATCTTAATGGTCTGAAAGCACTCCCTTTTGCATCTGCGACGAATGTCTAGGATTAAGTCTACATTGAAATTCTTTCCACCTAAATTTCATACTTTATTTAATTTTTAAAAATCTAATTATCGTGTCGAAATGCTGTTTGCAATCCTGGATTCAGAAAAATCGCCCCTTTCATTTGATACCGAATTTTTAAAGATTGAACAAATATTTCTAATTTATTTGGGCATTTAACTTTGCTTAAGCTCAGAAATGACTCATTTATTAATTGACATAGGTTGACGTTTTAATTAATATCTCCACAGCTAATTAAAATTTTTAAATTCTGTTTTCACTATCACCTCAGGAAAATACCTGAGCATCCGTATGTCAATTTTTGTACTTCTACGTTTAATAGAGGCTGAACGTATAGAAGAACATACAGACAAACCTTTCCTTTTATTATTATAAATCAGCTAACACTGTGTTGCCATTGGGCATTGATTGAATCAAAATAAAAATGTGAGTAAAACTCCTTATAGTTTAGCTTTTATTTTGAGAGAACTGAAATTCTGTTCATTCTATCTCTTATAACTTTTTGAACTTACACGTTATTTGTTAATGACTTTCATATAAGTTGCTCAATACTTTAAGATATTAAATTATGCAAATGAAGTTTTTTAAAAGCTAGCGCATGTGTAGTTAAAAATTATTTTGTAAAAATGCTCATATTTCGAAAGATATTTAAAATTTTTGCATTCTGATTGCAGTATGCTGTGTCTAATGTAGCATGCCAAATTTTCTAAAATAGTCTTTGCACTGGGTCTAGTTCCCTACGTATTATAATTTAAAACGTGGAAACTTTTTTTTGCAATACTTAAAAAAAAAAAAAAAAGTTATATCTTCATGAGTATATGTGGTAGCCTCATGAAAATTTATACAGACAATGAAAAAAATCTTCATAATCACATGCTACAGCCAAAATGCATTTAAAGCATTACTTTTTACAGGGTGATCCTAAACTTTTTTATTTTTGTGTAATTTTTTACTGGTCCCCATTTCCTTTTCAGAACACAACTTTTGCTGAAATATACATGAGCTATAACATGTTCTTTTCATTACCAAAGTTTCAAGATTATTCCTAGATATTTGACAAAACGTGTAAATTCAAAAGTGTCCAAATACTTATTGGTAGATAGTGTATAGGGTAAGTGCACCAGTGATTGACACTTTTAGAGCAATCTCTGATGTTTTTAATGTTCCAGTCATCAGAAAATATTTTTAGAAATCTTAAGTTAGTACAAATGGCATGAAAGACATTCAGAACCACATACATGTTAAAATATATACATTTGACAACATTTTTTTTTTTTTTAATGAATTTTTATTTGACACCCACTCAATGTTCCAGTAACTGACACTGCCAGTTTTTCCTTTTATCAGTAATTGGAACCCTATGTTCTAGTGTTTGACACTGCTAGTTATTCATTTTACCAGTTATTAGCACCGTATGCTCCAGTGTTTGACATAAAATGTTAAAATTCTTATATGTAAAATGTACGATTTTATTATTTTTTCTTATTTATTAATTATTTAGGGATAGATGTCAATTAATGGAGCATGCCAATAACTGGAGCACCTACCTTATATGAAATATTTATAAATTGTAAAGATGTGTTAGTCTAAAAATTATTAATATTCTATACAGATTTGACCCATTTTACCCAAAATTATACGATAAATAAAAATTTTTATCAAATAATATTTCTATGAGTGACACAAATCTAAATTTGAACAGCCTAGACGTGATAAGTATTTGAAGCACAGTGCGCTAAGCTAGTCTGCCAAGTATAGCGCTAAATCTAAATAGCCAAATTATTATTATTATTGTTGTTGTTGTTTTACATTGATTGAAAGCAAAATGTTTTTGAAATACATAAATTGCCGAAGGATTCCCTCAATTATTAACGAACTAATTAATTCATTATGATTTTTCACATTTGAAACCCTTGCAGTCACTTTTATATTAAAAATTTCGAAATACAAAATCTTTTAAATATTGCCTTAGTTTTCTCTAACATTCAAAACTATATCAAATTAGTAGGGCTTTTCCTCTCAACTACAAAAACGTTCCAATTATCGTTAATGTAAATTTTCATAAGGCAAGGCATATGAATTTAATTATAAGTTGAAATATATTTCGCTCAGTGCTGTTAAATGTAACGCTTCACCAAGTATTATTACCTAATTTGTCAAGCACTAGAGGAAATAAGAAAATACGTGAAGATTTTTGGATAAGTGTCAAAATTGATAAGAAATTTATTTATCACTGGATCCTTTCCAGTTAAACTCCACCTTTACAAAATCAACTATAATGCATAATTAAAATAAAATAATCTAGTGTGTATAACTCTAATTACTTTCTCTTATCCTAAATTACTATCGATTTATTATTACAGTTTAATGTGTAAGACAAGATCTGTATTTAGATATGTACAAAGTGCTTTAAAATAATATTTCTTTCTTTCTTTCTTTTTTTTTTAAGCAGCTTTATTAGAAAAACATTTTTGTAGGAAAGAAGGGAAGAGCTAAAGCCAACATCAACCCTCTTTTTAAATATTGTAGAGAAAAAAAAAAAAATTAGGCTGTTATTAAATTAAAAAAAAAAAAAAAAAAAAAAAAAAAAAGTCAGGTTAAACAGATAAAAATACATAAGTACTATTTTTTCAAACTTAATAGACTAATTTTGAGTATCCCTATATATCATTTAAAAAAATTAAGTATACATCAAACAATGTACATAAATTTAGCACAGAAAAATAAATCATGACGCAGCATTATATTGACTTCAAGCCATTTTTAAATATAGCACGAATATATCAAAATTTATTTGTGTAACCTTGTAAACGAAGTCTAACTACTTTCACATCGTATTTTATATTTCCATTTTATCGTGTTTAGTACAATCTAAAGATACTAAACTGTATATACATCCAATTTCGTCCACAGATGTAATACTTTTGTATGCCTTTGTACACAAATCATTTGTCCGATCTCAATGTCCTATTTCAAAGAACATTGCTATATGTTACAAATTTAGAATACTGAGATTGATATTCGTACTAATAATCATTTTTGAATTATGCGGATTTATGTAGTCTCATTATAGACTCACAGACCAACCTCTAGAAACCTAGTTTTGGGATTCAATGGATCAAAACGTATAATTGCAACAAAAACTCAATATCGGAATTTTTCTTTACTATACATAGGTACATTTATAATTTTATTTTATAAAGACATTAATAATTTTATAATTATTAACAAACTTTCACAATAATCCCAAAATAATTTTTATTAAAAATAAATATATATATTTTATAGCGTACAGATTTTTATCTTCTATTTTTTATCTCAAAATCAATTATAATTACAATTTCATACCTGTTTTTTTCCGATCTTAAGCTGCTTTGACATTAAATTTGAATGATTTATCAAGTTGTTTCCCATACGGATAAGTAAAAGATTAAACGAAAGTTAAATCGCCTTTCGCAATTGAGAAAATGCCTTGCCGCAATATTCCGGCGGTTGTCATGGCAACAGTCCTGAAACCAAGCCTAGGGATTGAAAATGCTGTAAACAAGTTGTAGTCAGCTTTTCTACGAATTGCTTAATAAGATGAACAAACATTTTTTGATTTCCTACTAAGAAAGAAAAAAAATAAATCATTGTATTTAAGTTAAAATTATTTATAGAAATTATTTATTATTTTTATCTTTTATTTATTTATTTATTTAGGGAAGGGGTGCAAATTTATCACGTTACATTATTTGTTTTTAATTTTAAGGAGACTGTGAATTTTAAAATGACTATGTAAAGTTGAAACTCTTTTTAAAAATAGTTTAATTTAATAATAGTACCTGGATGACCGAGTTCATGCACTCGGTCTCGCAGATAAGAAAAATTTAAATCAAATTATCATATCAAATTTCTAACTATGATTCCTTATCAAAACCGTTCAAGCATTTTGCTAAAAGACAAGATTTCTGCTATATATTGTTCCAGAGCAGTGACGGCTAATTTTTCTGAAGAATAAGATAAGAGAAACAGTTTTTCACCTAAAAATAACCTCTTTTTCTACACATAAAAAAAAAAAAATAATAATAATAAATAAATAAATAAATAAATAATCGTTCTGGTGATTTTTAAGAAAACAAAGTTTACGGCGCATTTCTTCTGGGTGGTGTGGTGTGCGGGTTACCAACGAATGCTAATTAGTTAATGAAGATGAGGGTTATTTCAGATCGAACTGCTATCTCAAAAGCACACCAACTTTAAACGTTTATCAAAATCATTCGAGGACTTAGTAAAAAAAATATAACAAAATAAATAAAAAATTCTGTCTTTGACAGAATTTAATTTAGTACAACAGGACTAATTTATATATTGCTATCTCATAATTTCTTTTTTCTTTTATTTTTAATTAAAAAAGCTTCACCAATTATTCGGAAGATATCACCTACATATATTAAGATTCAGAAACCATAATCAATTTATATCTAGAAGAAACAGCCAATAAATATTAAGAAGCCATAAACCATACATATTCTAAAGGTCTTCTCAATAAATATTCAGAAACTATTTTCTATACATAGTCTGAAGTTATAGTCAACAAATATTCAGATGCTATTATCAATACACACTGCAAACGCACAAAAATAACACATTCAAGGACACATTTTGTCCTCAAATTAACAACACTTTTTGGTGTTCTAAGCTAGAACACTTCATAAGAAACATAATTGCAACAGACATAATTGCATAAGAAACATAATTTAGTGTTTGCTTATTTGAAATAAAAGTCGCTTGCACTCATCATAGAAAAATAATTTTAATAAGTGATAATTAAAAAAATATAATTATTAGAATAAAGAATTTGCTCTACATGAATTTTAATAGTAAAATATAGAAGAAAATTTTGTGATGGCAACAACATACTAGTTTCGTTTTCTCACCTTTAGCAGCCTTCTGAATCTAATCCCCATAATACACACTGCTGAGCAAATTATTAAGAAAACGTCTGCATATTATTTCACGGGATAGACTATTCTGTTTAATAAGCGTTTCTAAAGTGTTTCAACGTTAAAGATGAATGTGTTTTAGAAATGTTCTAAAAAGCGTTTATAATTTGTGAGGGATCTTAAATTTTGATCGAAACACTATCTGAACACATTTCTTGTCCTTGTAATTGTCAACAACACTTCGCAACACTTTTTTTTCCCTCGCGCAACACAATCGCAACACATTCCTAATACAATCACAACATTTTTAGTTAGAAGTGTTTACTATTACGTTCTAATAACGTTGCAAAAGTGTTTCACGCATTTGCAGTGCATATTCAGAAAGATATCGCCAACACATAGATAAAAGCCATCCTCAATATGTTTTCTAACGATATCACCAAGAAATATTCTGAAGTCATCATCAATATATATTCATTAGCTATAGCCAACAAATGTTCGAAAGCCATCATTAATACATCTTCAGAAAATATCTCCAATAATATCTATAAACCATTATCAATACATCTTCAGGAAGTATTGCCAATCAATATTCAGAAACTATCCACTTTTAGAAATGTTGATGGTCTCGGATACTAAGATCGGAAATTCATTTCTACATGTAAGCAAGGAAGAAAAATGTAAAAGTTTTACGGATTTGACAAAATAGTTTAAAATAGTTTAAGAAACTAAATGTTAAAATTGAATGTTGGTGCGCATCATGACAAAAATGAAAGTGAAATTGTGACAAGGCAAAATCGCTGTCTGAAAGACACAGTCCTGTTGTACTAAAAAAAAAAAAAAAAAAAAAAAAAAGAAAGGAAAGAAAACGAAGTTTCTGCCATTTTTTCTGGAGGAAGTGCGGATTACCGGTAAACGCTAAATGTTCTAAAAAGAATGTCAGATTTTTGTGCTTAGAAATCAATTGTAAATTTAAAAATTCCCTAAATTTAATTTTTTATAAAAATCATTCAAATAGTTTCAAGGAAAACGATATCCTGCCATATTTTGCCACGTGTGAAATGAAGGTTAACAGTGAACTCTACTTTTTATGAAGATGAGAATAAATCAGATGAGGTTTTCATCTCAAAAACTTTTGGTGCTAAGTTTTTATCTAAACTGTTAAAGTCATTTCCTAGAAAGTTTCTGCTGTAGTTTTGCAATGGGCGAAGTGAAAGCTAATTGTAACGTTAACTTTACTGAAGATGAAGAAATTCAGTTTAAATTGTCATTTAAAAACCCCACAAACTTTAAATGGTTATTAAAGTCGTTCGAGCAGTCTCCAAGACAACCAAATTCTGCCATATTTTGCCATAATGGAGTGAGGGTTAACACTGCAGTAAATGATAACTTTCCTCGAGACGAGGATGTGTCAGGTAATTTTCTCATAAAAAAAAACTAAATTTAATGTTTTTATTAAAATTAATAGATTTATTTCTGAGAAAACCAAGTTCCTGACATATTTTGCATAAGAAAGTTAACAATGAACGCAAATTTTCGAGAAGATGAAGTTAAGTCAGATGGATTTGTCATTTCAAAAAATACTTAAACCTGAGTTTTTATCAAAATCGTCGGGGCCATTTCCCAGCCAATCAAGTGTCAGTCATATTTTTCAACGGGAGGAATAAGCGTTAACAGCGAAATATAATTTTCCAGAAGATGAAAATAAATCAGATGGGTGTGATGTCACAAAGCAGACTTATTTCTAAGATTTTAATCAAAATCAGTTGAACCATTCTCGGGAAAACTCTGAATAAATTAGATTTCAGCCACTATTTTCAGCGATTGAAGAGTGGGTTAATAATAAACGTTATTTTTTTCTAAAGATAAAAATAAGCCAAATGGGTTTGTCTTCTCGAAAAATTTTTAGTCATAAGTTTTTATTGAAATCGTCATTTCCATTTCTTAGTAAACCCAAATTCTGTCATTATTTTTCAAACGGCGGCTGATGGGATAGCTGTGAATACGAATTTTCCTAAAGATGAGGATAAGTCCAATTAATTTTTCACCTCAAATTAACCCTTAAAATCCCTATTTTTCTTAAAAGCTATAGTTATTTCCGAGTAAACCCAATATATGCATCTGGAAGACAAAGGATTAACAGCAAACGCAGATTTTCCTGACATGAGAATTAAAATATTTCATTTTTCACTTTAAAACACCCTTAACTTAAAACTTTCATCAAAAATCGTTATATTTATTTCCTATGAAACCCAATTTCTGCCATATACAGCAACCAGTGGATAAAGGGCTAACAGCGAATGCAAGAATTTCTGAAAATTAGGACAAGGCTAATAAATTTTTCATCCCAAACATTTCTTAACTCCATGGTGCAACTGACTGATAAAGGATTAACAGCGAACTCGAATTTTCCTGAAGATGAGGATATGTATAATTGATTTAGTAACTCACTAAAACGCATTTAATCCCAAATTTTCACCAAAATCATTTTATCCATTTCCGAATAAACTCCATTTCTGTTATATGTTGCAACACTGGCCTATAAAGGGTTAACAGTGAACTCGAATTTTCCGGAAGAGGAGGATGTGTCACATCAATTTAGCTCACTAAAAAACACTTAACCCTAAACTTTCATAAAAATCGACATATTCATTTGCGAGTAAACCCAATTTCTGCTATATGTTGCAACTGGCCATTAAAGTGTTAACAGCAAACGCGATGTTTCCTGAAGATGGGAATAAACCCAATTGTTTTTTCACCCCAAAAAGCCCCTAATCTCAAACTTTCATTAAAATCGTTAGAGCCGTTCCCGAGATTCCCTAGACAAATATATATTTAAAACAGGAATAAACTACTACGTCAGAAACGCCAAAGAAGAATTATTGAGGTGCATACAGCTGTTTCGGTAGCCTAAAGCGTACCGTCATCAGTGCAAAAAGAATTCTGAATCTGGAGAAGTGCTCATATATATAGGAGAGGGACCGGATTTAGTTCAACCAATAGGAATACGGAAGAGGTGGGGAGTGTGGCCACTGATGACGGTACGCTTTAGGCTACCGAAACAGCTGTATGCACCTCAATAATTTTTCTTTGGCGTTTCTGACGTAGTAGTTTATTCCTGTTTTAATATTCAGACGCCAAGTCTCCTGCTATTAAATATATATTTGTTTAATATAAGAAAAGAATATGATTACCGTACCGTAAATAAACCCCTCATCTGCCGAAGAAAACTTACGAGATTCGCTTCCCAGCGCCAACATTCTCTCTTAATTTCGAAATGAGTAAATCCTTCGAAAAAACTGTCAAGAACACTTTCTAGATTATTTTATTGCGTTAGACTTTCGATTTTCAATACATTATTTTACTTTGAAATGACACTTAGAAAATCTTCATCTGTCTCTTCGTCTCCCTCTCTCTCTATCACACACACACTCTTTCTTTTCCTGTGTCTGTGTGTGTTTGTGTGTGTGCGTGAGAGAGAGAGAGAACCGAATCTAACTTGAGACTAATGCATAAAAGTTCATAAAACGTTATATTTTGTTGCACGAAATAAATTATTGTGTAATAATTTTTGGTGCATATCGCTCAACAAAGGGCGCTGTTGTTTAGTTTTATCATAAATTTTTGTATGGCAGCAGGGGACAAAATTTCGTATAAATGTACACAATAAGGATTATTTTTAACCAATCATTTTGAAATAAAAAATAAACAAGAAATAAACAAATCGATCATTTCTAAGCACTGTAACGAAATGCACTACTTTTTGTAGCATTGTATATATTTCTAACACCTTGTTCACCATCTATCTCGTTTAACAGTAAACTTCATTTTATCAAAAAATGCTTTAAATTTCATAAGTATTTAAATTTATTGCAACTATATCCCAAAATATTTGAAAGTGTTTCAGGATTTATAAAAAAAGTTAAAAAAAAAAAAAAAAAAAATGGATGCTAGGAATTGAAACACAGTTACTGCATGCTTTTATAAGGAAGAATAGATTAAAATAAGTCCTGTTGTACTAAATTCAATTCTGTTTTATGCAGGATTTTCTTTCTCTCTCTTCCTTCTTTTTTCTTTCTTTCTTTCTTTTTTCTATTTTTTCCTTCTTTAAATTTAGCTCAATTATTTAAACGCAGAATGATAAATATATCATGAAGGAATTGCTTGTTTAATTATGAGAAAGAACGCGTTTATTTCAAAATAATGGTATCAATTATAGTAAATCCCTATTATTCAGGGAGAAAAATGTACATAATGGGCAGAAATGAAGCATTAGTACCACTTGCGCGATTCCCATTTGCGCGAAGAGGTGAAAAATTTCCATTTGCGCGACCGGAAATTGCAGGACCGGGCGAGCAGATGATTTCTTTCTTTTTGACTTGATAATCTGAGAACGCCCGTAACTCGATTCCGCGGCAATCACTACCACGCACACCCCTACCCCGCTGTGCATGAATCTGAGAACGCCCGTAACTCGGTTCCACGGCAATCACTACCATGCACATAAAAAAAAGAAAAGAAAAATCGCTGGTTACCCCTACCTCGCTCTTGACGAATCTGAAAACACCGGTAAATCATTTTCGCAGCAATCAGTATCACGCACGTGAATACGCTTCGCGCACATAAAAGAGAAATCGCTGGACACCCCTGCTTTGCTGTGTATGAATCTGCGAACGGATGTAACTCGTACTAATCTTGTATTTTTACTTTGTTCGTGCAAATGGAAAGAAAAATCGCACAAATGAGAATTTTTCACTACTTCGTGCAAATGGGAATCGCGCATATGGGAAGACACCGAAATAGAGGTCATTTCTTTCTTTCTTTCTTTTTTTTTTTTTTTTTTGTTACTTTACAGATAATTCTTTTAATTGATTTTTTTTTCTGACATCAGGTATAAAATTATTTTACTGAAAGTTATACATACTCAGGTAAAAAGGGTATAAAATGAAATCCCCTAATATTAGGTATGAATAAAGATACCATTTTTTTTTAAACTAAATAAAAGAAAGTATACTAATTTAATAAAACAGATTTAGTCTATAATATAATAGGTGACAGGTCGATCGTAACAGGATGCTCCAAATAATAAAGAAAAAGAGAGAGCGGAAGCGGTCCAAAGGAGAGGATGTGTTTTTCCTGTTGGGACCTATACGAAAGAAAGCCGTGTAGAGAGCAACCAACACAACACTGAACTTACAAAAGGAATTTATGTTTATTTATAACCTCTATGGGTATCGAACCTGAAAATTTATAGTCAAACTGCTTCCAGGAGGTGATATTTACAAAAATTCTGTTTCTTTAAGCTGAAAAAGCCTTGTATATATGCTTAAACTAAATTGTGTATGCTTTATGAACTAAAATTTTACTGTTTACATTGTAAATACAAATATTTGCTTGTAATTAAACAACATAAGTTGTATAAAGATTTATTAATTTGAGATTAAATATTTTATAGACATCATATAAATTTGGTTTAATTATTATTAAATTGAAGGTTGTGGTTATTTTGTTGTAAAGAAGAGATATACTTCAAAATTATTCAACATTATTATTACTTGAATAATAATTATAATCTATATAATATTTCTCTAACGTGGACCAGTTCCGATTATATTTTGTTAAAACGAACGATAGTGATGTAATTAATAAAATACGCGAGGATAAAAAATAATATTAATAAATGGATAATATTTAAGCACGCGGACTCAGCTGAATAGTCTAATAAGAAAAAATTACGACATTTGTCTAATGAGATTTTTTTAATAGGAAAATGTATTTTTAAAAGTTGCATCTTCAGCACCTTTTCAAGCGCCATTTTAATCATAACAATGCTTTAAAGACAGAATATGAATTATTATCATAAATTGACTAAAAAGCACAATCATGGAAAGTGTAATCAAAAGAGTAATTAGTTTTTTTTTTTTTTTTTTTTTTTTTTTTTTTTTAACAAAAAACTGTGCCAAAATAAATAAATAAAAAGTTATCGCCAACATGATGAGTTAAATTTAAAAGTCGTCATGAGGGTCCTGTACTAAAACTGTACTGCTCCAGAAGAGTGATAACTGGCTTGTCAACCACGGATTTTATTTTTAAATCTTTCTTTGAATGATCTTGATTCCACTGTTGTACAATGTTAATTTAGTTCTAAAGATAATTTGGCTGCGTATAAAGTAAAATTTTAATTTGAGGGGGGGGGGGGCAAAATTGGTATAAGATTTATGAGTTTCAAATTTTAAAGATAAATAAGAAAAGAAATAAAAGTGCGAAAAGTTCGCGCGGGTTTGCTAGTAATAATAATAATAAAAAAAGTTCGAAGGTTCAAAGTGCACTTTTGCAATTTAATCAATAAAAGTAAACTTTATACATTTTCTTGTAATAAATAAAAGTTAAACTTTATGTCATTCTTTCTTAAATGGTGTTTAGTAATTTACTGCACTTTCTAGCTCTCAGTTATTTTATGTGCCTAAGCGCAGAAGACTGAAAATTAGGTCGCAGAATCCTACTTAAAATTTATTCTAAACTACTACAAATATCCACATTTGAGCCAGAGATCGAACTTGATAATACATCTAGGCTGAAAGTTATCGTTTCAATTATAGGCAAAATAATGTTTGAAACTAGATAGGTCAATAATTTATTAAGATCAACTGAGAATTAGATTCTTCTCGGTGAGATCTTTCAAGAGCTGATCGCAGAATTTGAAATGAGTTAAAGCAGAATAAATTAAGGCAGAAATAAATTAAATAATCTGGTGTGTCACTCACACGACTTTCTCCCTGAAATTTAATATTACAAATACAGATTGAAGATTAGGTAGTAAGATATCGAGTACAGTTATGCAAACCTATGTTAAAATAATGCAAATTAGGCTTTGGAACAACTTTATTTCATAATTAATTAAATGTGAAATGGGCTACTGCCCCCCTCAACCCCCCGATTTCATTTTTGTACCTATATTTATATAGAATATAAACCTGTTATTAAATTCAAAAGTTCATTTAAAATTACTCAGACAACTTTCACACGTAACATTCCTTGAAAGTTATCAATCTTGATCAAACTTGTCTAGTAACAAATGTATTACCTTCAAAATACGACATTTCGATCACCTGAAATTATTTGTTTTTTATTTACTCTAATAGACCCAGACAAAGATTAAACGTTAAAAATTCGACTTCGGTATTCAAGAAGCCTCAAAACATGTAAATGTTAAAAAAAAAAAAAAAAAAAAAAAAAAAAAAAAAAAACAAGACAGGAATATTTGGCTTTAAAAAATGCATTATTTACCATATGGCTATTAGGAATTAATTTCAATTCCTAAGCAGCTTTCCTGGACATGGTAAAATATTATAGTAAAGCGGTTCCACTAACAATAAAAAAAAATGTTGTGGTTTAAATATTCGCAGCCCTGAATACATTCTGAAGATTATGTACATACCACATGGTACACATAAATATAATCCTATATTAATAACACACGGCACAACCTGAAATACACTTCCATCAATTTTCATGTACTGTCGCACTATAATCTAGTTCTTTTGTGTAGCCCTGTAGACGAACAGTGAATGATTTTCATACCATATTCTATATATGTTTTTATGCATGCAAAATATATACATATATATATACGTTTCATTTGGTTTAGTGCAGTCTATAGATGTTAAACTATACTTACCTGCAATTTCCCCTATAGACGTAATGTATTTGAATTCTCTTGGGTGTCTCTGTACACGGACCATTTGCTTAATCTCAACGAACAATTTAGTGTAGCATCCCTATATGATACACATTTAGAATACCAAGTTTGGACTTTCTGCTATTATTTGTTCTTGAGTTATGCTGATAACAGACAGAAACACACACACACACAGATAGACACACACACACAGAGACACACACAGACACACTGACCAACCGCGAAAAACATGATTTGCCGATTCAGATGACCCCAAAACGTGTAAATATAACAAAATCTTACTTTCCAAAATTTGAATAGAAAGCGATACTTTCTCTGGGTAAGAGAAAGTAAAAAATATATGAAATAAAAGCATGCTTCTCTCCTTGCATTGAATCTGTTCGAATGTTTTTCAAACATTTGAATGCGTGCATACCGTTATTACTAGTTATAGTTTATAAAAATACATTTAAGTATTAACTAAACTATCTAGCTCATTCTTCGAACTTTAATGATTCTCGCGAATAGTCAGCTAATGTTAGTTTGGTTTGGAGCTCTACGGACATTTTTTGTACATTAAGGCTCGTGAGACTAAGGCTTAAAGTGGATCCCGAACCTTGTCCATGCTTTAACCCAGATTCCAATCCGGAACCTGGGAACTGAATGATTGCGGGGCTAACCAGTATTGCCCCACTCTAAGACAATTTTTGCTGGCAATTGTCATCTTAAATAATATGCAATTCTAAAAGTAAACAAAACCATCTGAAACGTTTGAATGAAGGATAATGATACATTTAAAGGTATTTTCATGTTTTAACGGCCACTACGATGATATCATAATGTGGGATATAAACGAGCGCTAAAGAAAATAAGTAATATAAATAAATAAGTAATTACAAACAGTAGTATTTGAAAAGTAATAATTATGGATTGGCTCCCAAAATGAAAATCGATCGTACTATTTGTATTAAGTGAGTAGGTAGTGTGTAAGTTTGCATATGCGTTAGAGTTAATGAAATGGCGTAACATTTAGAAAAATAGTCTCTATTGGAGGAGCGAGAATTGATTCGTTTCTTATGGGCTAAGACTATGTTTGAATTTCAAATGATTGTGTCATTCCCTTGCATGACAAAGCCAGGCCCCATTCTACTCATGAAACTCAAGAAATACCGAAAAATTTCGAATGGGGAGTCTAAGATACACGCTATATTTCCCAAATTTGGTACCCAATAATTATTTAATTTTCATAAAACTGAAAGAACTCTTATTTGACACAAAATTCTTTTATACAGTGATATGAAACCAGTTGCTGAGAATTGGCTCACTCGACAAGGATATAATTTCTACCAAGCCGAGTTTCTACGAAGTTGGTTCTGCGTTCAGATATATGCCTATATTTACCTAAATTTGATGCCTAGATATGGTGATTATGTGGAAAATGGATAGGTAAATACCTCTTAAGTCCATTTTGTATTTGCTGTCTGTTGTTGATACATAATTTTTTATTACAATTGTAACCATTATTTTGGATCCATCCTCGTAGAGAGTACCTTAATTTATTATAGTTATCTTAACTACTTATTATTTAAATTATGATTAGTTAAATTATCAAAAACATAAGGGATCTCATTACCTTCAAAAATATTACATTACGTAAAAAAAAAAAAAAAAAAAAAAAAAAAAAATCAGTTTTAATTGATGACAAGGTTTTATTTATTTATTTATTTATTTTTTCGTTCGTTTTACAATTGCACAAAAATCTGTAAGATATTTAAGGCTTAATTCAGCCTTTCAAAAACTATAAAATAATTTTCTTAATTAATTTCAATAAAAATGGAACAAATTTTTAATGTAGCAAAAATTTTTAGTGTTATTTTAAGATTTGTACGATAACTTAATTTCAAACTAATGTATTAACATGCAACTTATATTAAAATGTTCTTAAAACTGCATTCTGTAGGAACAATTTATATCTTTAAATATAATTAAATATTTGCATTATTTTAAAGATTATTTAAGTAAAATTTCCATATTTTCATTATTCAAGTTTGCATGATATTTTTCAATACTTTATTCCGAAGATTTCTATATTCCTTTCTTTTGGAAAAATTTTAATGCGACTTATATGTAATATTTACAATCTAAATTAAGTTATATTACCGTGATCTCACAAGGAAAATTTTTACTACATTAATAATTTACTTTATATATTATATTGTAATTTGTTAAGAGTACTGTATTTATAAATTTCCTAAACTAGAAATAAGTTTTAAAAAATAGACAATTTTTTTGAAATTTTATCTAGAATTAAAAAAAAAAAAAAAAAACCTGTGATCAGTTGAAACAAATTAACTTTTCCCTTGTACTAAAAGATTTTAAAAGTATGATACCCCTTAAATTTATTTAAATAATTTAACATTTTTCTTCATTATTAGTATCTCCCAGTGATTGAAACTCTACAAAACGTTTTAAGTAAGCATTTAAATAATAAATATAGAAATTAAAAAATTTTGTGCGAACAATAATAATAATAACAGTCACTATTACATTTCATTGACGATGGAGATACCAATAACTTGTATATCTACAGTCGGCAGCAAAATTTTTCGAGTGCTAGCAATAATATATATTTTTAAAAAAGTACACTTAATACTGTTTTGTTAAATAAATCTTTGTCGAATCACGTTTTTAGACTGACTAAGAATAAATCCTTGAATAAATCCTTGTCGAATGATATTCTTAATCAGTCTAAAAACATGATTCGACAAAGATTTATTTAACAAAACAGTATTAAGTGTTTCTTTTTCTTTTTTAATATATAGAAATAATTACTAGCGCTCGAATAATTTTGCTGCCGATTGTATTAGCTTTTCAATCCGACTGACCAATGTTCTACTTCTGGGTATTTCAATAACAAAGAAAACTGTCTAATAGCACAATGAACAATGAACACTGTCTAATTAACGAACTAACAAACTGACTAACCTACAGACGGACACCCCATCGAAATAATGATTTTTGGATTTTTCAAATCTCAAAACGTGTAAAAGCGGTAAAAAACAAGATCGAAAATATTCATGATTACCTAAATTCACCAGATTTATAGAATGATAGGAGACTAAAAAAATGTCAAATGAAACTGAATAATTCGCATTTGTTTTATTAATTTAAAAGAATGCTTCACGTGAACAACCGTGTTAATTATAAGAACATAGTAACAACTATAACAAAATTATTACCTAACACGTAATGCAATAATAATAATAATTCGTATTTTATATATCATGTTGTTAACATGTGTTACTTTCCAGGAATATTACTTTTTCAAAAAATGGTTCTATGAACTTTAAGTATTTATTTATAATAAGAAAGAATTTTCGGCAAATAAGAAATTTTGAGGAAGGAATTTTTTAAGTCAAAGTATGTCGAAATAAGTTGTCTAAATAAAAGTTACAAAATGGATTAATTAAAAAAGCCTATAATATAATTTGCCAATAAGTTGAATTAGGATTTCGAAATTTACGAGGTTACTTCCATTTTACCGTTGCAGCGATTGAACTTTCATAAACCTGAAACGTCTAAAATTTATTTATGAATGTTATGAATATATGTGTGAATATATGTATGAATGAATGTATGTGTTACCCAGCAATTTTCTTCTATCTGCCAAACTTTTTCATGGCTCAATACCTATGTAGTGGATTGAAATATAACGATTTTCAGCATCCAGTGAAAAATTTTCTTTTATCTTTTAAAGAAGTATTGGATCCATAAAAAATTCCAACTATCGGGTTTCAATGTATTTACACGTTTTGAGAGGCCCAGAAAACGATTTAACCTTTTTAGAAAATGTCTGTTTTCTACATGTGACAAAATTTTTTTATGCTATAGTTTAAATGAAAAACTAATGCACAGATTTTCATAAAAATTTATGTTTAGTTACATCTTGACATAAATTAGTGTCTGTATATTTTTAGTGCACATTGCTGTACATGTGTCACTGTTATCCCGTTTATTTACAAAATTTCAGTATTGTAGTATAGGGTAAAATTACGTGAAAATTACACAATGAAAACTATTTCTTAACCAATCATTGCGAAATAAATTTTGTGGAGAAAATTTTGCGATGGCCAAAACATACTAGTTTTTTTTTTTTTTTTTTTTTTTTTTAAATGCATTTTAGTGTTATGAAAATCACCTTCTGATCTTTTTACTCGTTATAGTTTGTTCCTCATGCAGATTTCTACTAAATCCAAATACAGAGTATATTCCAACAAATTCAAAGATAACAATGAAGTAATTTTTGAAGTTTGTTTTATTAAAATTATGCATGCCTGCCAACATTCTAATTAATATCCCGTAAAATTGTTAGTACCCACACAATTTTCCACACCACATTATTTTTAGAGTAATATTCACCAAAATATAATTGATGTGCAAACATTCGAACCGTGTTTTCTCCTTCGGATACAATTTTTCAGACAACATAAAAACTAATAAATTAAAAAATAACTAAACCTTAAACCTAATTATCGTTTGTTTAGATGTATTACTAGATACTTAGAAAATATGTAGACATACCTAGGAAGATATACAGACACTGTTTTTATGTTAAGTTTAAAGAAAAATCACTAACTCGTTTTTTTTATTATTATTATTATTATTATTATTATTATTTTTTTTTTTTAGAGAAAACATGGTTTGAAAGTTTCCTCCTCAGTTAGGATTATGTCAGAAGAAAAACACTCAGTATAATATTATAGTTTAAAAAAATTAAAGAACACGCTTTTATAGAAATGTGAACTAAAAAGCACAAAATATCTATCTTAGTATTAAAATGCAGGGTAAGAGAAAATCGTGTGAGTGACACACCATAATATTTACATACATTTAAATCTTTCATTAAAGTAATTTAGAATTAAACAAAAAACATTTTAAAAATATATCCCCTGAATGGGATCGAACGCTAGACCTTTAGTTTCGTAGCGCGGAGCTATACCTCAACGCCACGGCGTTCACGTAGGGAAAGTCTTTTTTTACGATATAGATTTTTTGTTTGCTCCCAGAGCGGTTACAAACATACAAACATACATACATACATACAGGTGAAGCTAATAAAAGCGTGTTAAAAAAGACTGATGTGGGAAAAAAGATGGGTACTAACAATTTTACTGGTTATTAATTAGAATGCGGCCAGGTATGCTAATGAGATAGCTAGGCTATAATATTATTAAATACTTTTAATTTAAAAAAATCTTATAATGTTTATTTATTTATTTGCCTAACTTTTATTTATTATGGGGATCCCCCCCCCCTTTTTTTTAAGTCGGACGGAGAAAAGATTTACTATATTTAAAGCCACCAGGACAGAGCAGTTATTTGAGCATTCATCGAAAAACTTTGTAAAATATTCCTGAACTGTAAAATCAAACATCGAGCGAAGAAAGTAAAAGTTCCCCGGGTGCTCATTTTGAGAGAACTGAGTTCTTCCTCTGTGTACAGAACATTGCTCCAAGATCTTGTATTTTCTTGAATAAATGTGTAGATTTTTCTTGTATTATCCATTTCTGGACGTTTTTCGAAAGAGATTTCACATTTTATTTGTTTCAGAAAGATACGATACCAATAATATTAAACTGTATATTTGATGTAAAATGTCCGTTAAATGAGGTAATAGATAAAGTAACCAATACATATACTGTAACTTAATTTATATCAAATTATCGTGCATGATTATTTAGATCGTACGTCTTATTTTGTTCCTACTATATAATTCATGATTTATGCTTTTTAATTTGAATGCATATGATGATTTGAGTAATTTTATTCTAAAATAAATTAAAAATTAAAAGAATCAAAACATATAAACGGATAATAAAACTAGCTGGTTTATTGACAAAATTTAATTATGCGTTACAGAAGCTTAAATAAAAATAAAACTTTATTTAGAACTTGAAATATTCATTTATTTCTTGAATTTAGGCGTAATGGTAAGTACTTAGATTAAATATTAATAGACATATCGTTCTTGTTTTATTACTTTCTCTTACCCATAAGGTAGAGAAAGTATTGTTTTTAGGTCAAATTTTCGAACGCGATTTGATTATATTTACATGTTTTGAGGTCCCCTGAATACGAAAATCATGTTTTTAGCAAATGGTCTGTGTGTATGTCTGTGTGTCTGTGTGTGTGTCTGTCTGTTATCAGCATATCTCAAGAACAAATAGTAGCAGACATTCCAAACTTGGTATTCTAAATGTGTATCATATATAGATGCTACAATAAGCTTTTCGTTAAGATCAAGCAAATGGTTCGTATACAGGGACAATCAAGAGAATTTTAATACATTACGTCTATGGGGGAAATTGCAGGTAAGTAGAGTTTAACGTCTATAGACTGCACTAAACCAAATGAAACGAATATATATATATTGTAATAAAGATAATCAACTGGGAAAAAAATTGTGTATGCAGGAGCCTCGCCTCCCCCCCTGGGGGGGAAGTCCCCCCTCGAGGGGAGTAAATTTTCATGATGGGTATCTTTCAAAAGAGCTCGCATATTCTTTTAAAATGAATGGTTGAACCATCGATCTGCGATAATTTAAAACAAAGTTATCGATTTTTTTCACTTTTAACGAAAAAAAAAAAAAAAATACTTAGAAAAAAAATCGTATTTTTTTTTTTTTAATATTGAGAATAAAATGGAATGTTTTTGGATATTTAGTGTTATACTACTTCTCTAATATGGAAATCGTCTGCATTATCATAAAAGATAATTTTTTTAAATAATAATTTTAATAAATTATTTTTTTAAAACAGAATTTTTTTTAATAACCGAATTAAATTTTATATAAATCTAGGTGTATTAATGAAAAGGGGGGCGGTAGCCCCCCTCACACAGAATTAATTATCATATAAAACTCTTCCGAAGCCTAATTTGAATTGTTTAACATAGGTTTACATAACGTCGTTATCTTACCTCTTAATCTCCAACCTGTATTTATAGTATTAAATTTCAGGGTAAGAGAAAGTCGTGTGAGTGACACACCAGATTATTTTTAATGACTATTACTTTCATTTTTTTTCCCACAACATATTTTCATTATGCTACCAAGAAATATTTCAGTACCGGTTGGTTTATATATGTGGCTGTTTGGATTAACCAGGAATTTATATAACTACCTAATTCATTTAATTATTAGCTGGTATAAATGTTTGGATAAATAGATCTCTGATTATATAAGCTGATTAGAAAAGGTGTATGATCCGGTTAAATGTTAATGGATATAAGCGACTGATTGAGTAAATATTTTATTTACATAACTTACTGATTCATTTCGTCAATTTATGTAAGAAGATGTAATGATTTAATTAAGTCTTTATTTCTATAAGCATATACTTCAAGTAACACGTAATAGTTAATTTGTTTGTTCAAAAAATATTGTGACTTAAATTATATATATTTATATGTATTTTTTCTTTCTTATTAACTGTAATTTTTCATTGTGACTGTAATTTCTATTTGATTTTCCTGAGTATGCTTTCGGGTTGCTAACGATATACATTCTACAAAAAAAAAAAAAAAAAAAAAAAAAAAAAAAGACGCACTAAGGAGTTATCCGAATGGGACAAAAATTGGTAGATGTGATGTACATGTGGAGAAAAAGCAATTGACTACAGTTTCAGAAAATTTGAATGATTTAATCAAGAGAAAAGGCCTCACAAAGTAAACAAGTCAATAACGCGTTGGTCCACTTCTGGCCCTTATGTACGCAGTTATTTGGCTTGGTTTTAATTGATAGAGTTGGCAATGTGCTCCTGTGAAGTATTGTGCCAAATTCTGACCAATTGGTGCGTTAGATTGACAAAATCCCGATCTGGTTGTAGGACCCTTTTTCTGATGCTCCAAACGTCCTCAGTGGAAGAGAGATTGAGAGGGGACTGAGCTCAACCCCATTTCACTGAGCCGTTTCCTTGAAGTCACTCAAGTACCAGTTGCACGTACCAGTTGCTCCCATCCAATTGTCGAAAAATTCTCAGATTAGACCAACCGGCTTCTTTGAACCCAACTACACACCACACTCAAATGCTGTCATCTGCGCATGTTGTTTGTGCACCTGTATGCGAGGCATAGTTACTGTCTTTCTGAGTAGACGGAATAAAATTCTCGAAGAATTTATGACCTGGAATCAAAATTTCTCATTTTTAATATTCTGCCAATTGCGCAGTTAAGATGCGCTGCCGAGTCGCATGCTCATTCAATGGCAACGAAACTTTAAAATTTTGCATTTTCCACCGAAACATGTATGTATGTTAATTCGTGTCCAGTTTGTATTTCTCCTTCTTGGTGCGTCGTTTTTTTTTTTTTTTTTTTTTTTTTTTGTTATAGAATATATTTAGACAATTAGTTTTTCATAGTCTCAGGAACATTATACATTTATTTTTTCTTGAAAATGAAAGCCATATATTTGTGTTTTGGGAATAATAAAGCTTTTAAATAATTTTAATTCAAATTTATTTTAATCTGTTTCATTTTTTTCTTTTATTGTAAGGTTCTTTTTTCCTTTTTCCTTTCTCTTACCCATACATATGGTAAAGAAAAAATTGTTTTTTAATTCAAATCTTTAAAATTGAGTTTTTGTTATATTTACTCGTTTTGAGATCCCCTGAATTCGAAAAACTGGTTTTCAGCGGTTGATCTATGCACTGTAAAAAATATGTCCTATTTGCTGCCAGAAATTCTCTGCAATTTGAGAAAATACGCGAAATTTACGAAAAAATTACGTTGTCAGAACGTATTTTCTCAAATTACAGAGAATTTCCGGCAGCAAATATAGGACATATTTTTTACAGTGTATGTGTTTTCAGCATATCTCAAGAACAAATAGCAGCTGTAAGTCCAAACTCCGTATTCTAAATCTGTATCATAGAGATGCTACACTAAACTTTTCGTTGAGATCAAGCAAATAGTTCGTGTACAGGGACATCCAAGAGAATTCAAATACATTACGTCTATGGGGGGAAATTGCAATTAGGTAGAGTTGAACATCTATAGGCTGCACTATACCAAATGAAATGGATATATATATATTTTTTTTTTTTTTTTTCATAAAAGCATGTGTCTTGTAGAATATGACATGAAAATCATTCACAGTTCGTTGCCAGGGCTATACAAAAGAACTAGAATATAGTGGGATAATTCATGGAAGTTCATTTCAGTCTGTGCTATATGTTATTAATACAGTCAAACCTCGTTAACGTGAATCTCAAGGGGATAAAAAAGTTTTGTTTACCAAACTAATCTTCCTTTTGACGGGGATTGTGGAAACAGTTCATGTTAAAAGTAATTCACGTAAACAGCGTTCACATTAACGAGGTTTCACTCTATAAGTATAGGATTATAGTTAAGTGCACAATGTAGTGTGTACATAATTTTTAGAAAATGTACAGATCTGCCAATAATTAATCGAAAACATTCTTTTTTATTGAATGTAATTAGTGGAAGTGTTTTACTCTACTATTTTACCATATTCAGGAAAACTGCTCATAAATTAAAATTAATTCCTCATAACCATGTGGTAAATAAAGTATATTTTAAAACTAAATATTTAGCGTTTGCTTTTTGTTTATTTACACGTTATGAGGTTCCCTCAATAATGAAGTCATATTTTTATTGTTTAATCTTTGTCTATATCTTTTATCAGAATAATTCAAAATCAAACAAATTCAGGCAATTCAAATGTTGTATTTTGAAGTAAATATAAGATTGTTACTTGTAAAATGTTATCAAAATTGTTAATGTGGTGTATTTCGTCATTGTATTCCTGATTCAATCTATTGGATCTTTGGTAAGTGACATCACGTCCAATCAATGATCTGTTCATTCCTCTTTACTTTATCTCTGCTAAAACAGATCAGTCTTAAAAATGTAGTCGTTTATGTTACTTGTGTATTTCATCTGTAATTGTCATTGTCTATTAAATTTTATGTGTTAAAAATGAAACGCCTCGTCATATCCTAGTTATGGCTTAATCATAAATCTTCTCCTGCCTATAAAATACTATAATGGCGACGACAGGAAAAGAAAAAAGCAAAAAAGTTTTGCTCTTATACATTCACTTGAAAATAATTAAAAATGAAATCTGCAATTCATAAAAAAAGAGAACGGAATATGTTCTAAATATCTCACGAAGAAGAAATTGGTTATTTGAAATGAATCATAAAGCAGATCGGAGGCAGCAGCGGTGAGTTTTCTGTCTACTGTCGGGGCGGAAGTGCATAGGCGCCATCGATAATTACTACTCTACGATTTTTTATTTTTCGAGAAAGAGAGGGAAAAAGGTATTTACACATTTATTTTATTTTTTCCTTTCTGTTCTTTTATTTGATTGCATCTTTTTATTATTAGAAATAGCATATTTTCATTAAAAATGTTTCAAAATTTTAAAGAATTCAATGATTCTGTTGAATCTTTTGATACTTATATTAGAAGATTAGAACAGAACTTTATATTGTTTGATATAAAATATGAAAAAAAGAACTTAGTGCTTTAATTACGTTTATTGGACCGAAATTATATAATTTACTTACAAATTTATTGTTCCCAGATCTTCCTGAATCAAAAACTTACACTGAATTAGTAGGTGTCTTAACAAAACGTCTGTGTAAGATACCTAACAAAATTAATGAAAGCATTAAATTTAGAAAATGTTTTCAAGGAGATAACGAATCTGTGCAGGATTTTAGTGTTCGTTTAAAGAAATTTACAACACATTGCGCGTTTACGGGCGATTCGCTGTCAGAAAATTTGTTAGAACAATTTTTACGCGGATTAAAAAATGAAACAATCCAAAGTAAATTAATGTCTCAGGTTGAAGATTTGACTTTTGAAAAAGCAGTAGAACAAGCCGTAACTATGCAAAGTACTGAAAATGACATGAGTGAATTACACAATAAGAATTTGAATTTGAATAAAGTTTCTGTTAGTGTTAGGAAACCAAAACAAAATTATTCGCAAAATAACTTAAGTAAACAAAACGTGAACAAAACTGCGAGTGCAAATAAAAGTAAAACTCATTGTTATCGTTGTGGAAATAGCTCTCATTTAGCAAATGTTTGTAAATTTATTAATGCAGTTTGCAATTTTTGAAAAAAACGCGGTCATTTGAGTAAGGTGTGTCGGAACGCACAAAACAATGTTACTCAAAAGAAAAATGTAAATGTTCTTGATACTGTAGACATTTTGTCATTACAATCTGAAGACACTAAACCTATAAAAATTTGGGTTTTGATAGAAAATAGTGCTAAAGCAGGAATGGAGCTTGATACATGATCGGCGATTTCCGCCGTACCGATAAATCGTTTTCGGAGATTATTTCCAGAACATAAAATGTTTCCTGCTTATGTAAAATTAAAAACAGCCACGGGAGAAATTTTCCAGCCCGAGGGATTTGTTAGAGTAAATGTAACTTACGAAAACAGAACTAGGAATGTTAAGTTATATTTAGTAAAAAAAGACAATTTTCCTTTATTGCTAGGTAGGGATTGGATAACTACATTTAATATATTCCCAAACAATTTACAAACTGTTCCGGTAAACAAAGTACAAATCTCGGAAAATTTAAATAATTTACTGAATGAATTTCCGGATTTATTTACAAAAAACGTAGGTGAAATTAAAAATGTTAAAGCTGAATTACATTTAGAGAAACTCATCACCAATATTTTGTAAATCGCGAACAGTTACGTATGCATTAAGGAATGTGGTAAATGAAGAATTGGAAAGATTAGAAAATGAAAGGATAATAAAAGCTGTTAGTACTAGTAAATGGGCAACACCTATTGTTCCGGTCGTAAAACCTAATGGGAAAATTCGTTTGTGCGGCGATTTTAAAGTCACAGTAAATAAATTTTAACAAATACCCGCTACCAAAAATTGAAGATATATTAGCAACTTTAGGGGGTGGATTACATTTTACAAAGATAGATTTAAATCAAGCATACTCCCAAGTAGCACAGGAACGTTCTGTGAACGTCTAATAACGGTTTCAATAGTTCAAACACCGTGTTTCGTGTCAAAAGAACGTTCTAAAACACGTTCAGAAATTGTATTATTTAGAACGTTCTGAAAATGTTTGATTTGTACCATCTATAAAACGTACAATTCTAGTTCTATATAAAACGTTCAAGTGTGACACCGTCATAACACGTTCTGTAACAGTGTAATTATAACGAATATGACAAAATGACTTTTTAGTACTATTGGTTGGGAAAATAGGTTAATCATGAAAATTTTTTACTTCAGTTTTTGATTTTTTTACACGTTTTGTGGCGTGAGGAATCCGGAAGTCAAAAGGTTGGTATGGTATCTGTTAATGTGTATCGGCTTCGGCACCTATTAGTGTGATAGCCCGTTAGTTCATGTACACGATATCTCAAGAACAAATGATTGCAGAGAGATCGGACCAGTTTTAAAATATCACTTATGATATTGATAAGAATCTTATTGAGAGATTTGCAACATTCTAATTTAAAAACTTCGTAAGTTATTCGAAATTTATAATTTTTAGCAAGATAGAGAATAGAGCATTTTTTACATTTTCAGTTTAACGTTTTGTTAGCACGTCAGTAAAGAATGCTTCTCAATAATCAGTAGCGGTGAGGTGAAAAAAAATTACAAAATTTTAAACTCATAGAAAAATTTTGTGGATTTTGTATGTCAGGAATCAATGTATGGAATTCAACCAAACTTGTTACAATATTAGATCTTGCCCTAAATTGGAGTTTATTTGAATTTCATTTGGGATATATCGTCCGATAGATTGCGGTGCTATGCAATGAAACCCTCCATTTATGGGACGGCTATATCTCAGCTTCTATAGTGTACAAATGCATTAAACTTGATATATTGGCATGTATCATCATAACCTCTGCTAATACAATTTGGATGTATACATTGTCCAACAGGTGGCGTTGCTAATCTGCAATTTAATCATTTTAACGGAAAGGCAATATTTTAACTCTTGTGATTTAACAATAAATTTTGTGATACACTGAAGTTATAAGTGAAATCGATTTTATGTAACGCTTTACTGGTCCATTTTGGATGCACATCGGCCAACAGGTGGCGTGGCTATGTTGCAATTTAATCTCATAACGGAAACGGAAAATCTCAACTTCTGTGATTTATAAATGTTGTAAATTTGGTAAGTGAAATTAATATTACGTAAAACTCTACAGATTGCCTTTGGGTGCATATCGGACGACAGGTGGCACTGCCACATTCCAAAATTTTCCATTCACAGAAAGGCTATCTATCAGCTTCTGTAATATATATACTCACCAAACCTTCTGCGTGACATACATTTGATATATATTATTGATTCAATTTGGATGTATAACGAGTAATAGTCAAACAGTTTTTTTTATTATTATTATTCATAGGACATTGTTTTTTCCCCTAGGAATAAGTATACATCATCCCTGGGGGATGGGGGAGGGGTGGATAAAAATTTTCACTATGATTATCTTTCAAAAGAATTCGATATCACCCTTAAAACGAATAGTTGAAACATCGTTTTCTGATGATTTAAAACAAATTTACCGTTTTTTTTTTTTTTTTTTTTTTTTTTTTTTTTTCCCATTTGTAATAATAATAATAATAAACCCTTAGAAAAATACATTTTCTAAGATCTTCTATACAGCATAAAAATGATTGTCTTCTGTCATGAAAATCTATGCATTCCCCAGACCCAGAGTTTAGATACAAAAAGCTAATCACGGATGTTATTGAATAAGTAATATAGTGCTTTACGCGAGTTTCAAAGAAAATCACGGGAAAACTCCGAAAACCTAAGTTGACGAGCATGACCAGGAATCAAAACCAACATTTCCCGTCTGTAAGGTTCGAGAGTAGAACCTCGCGGCCTCTAATACTCATCGGGAAGTTACAGAAATGAGTTTTTTTCTTCTTTTCTTTAAGTTATGGTTCTATTTAAGTTTAAATGTTACTGATAAATTATCAATATTGATCATGTTGTTAAATCATTACTCTGTTTGATTGGTCTTGTTTTATTTTATTTATTTTCACTGAATATTTCGTTCAATACTGAAATATACACTAAAACAAGATATGCTTTTCCGTTTAATTCGAGATTTTAAAATGGAAAAATAAAGTGATCTCATAAATTTTTAAAATACTTTATAAAAATTTAAATAATTGTTTAACTCCACTAAATTTTTCCTTAAAATATTGACTACAGCTACAAATGCTTAATGTTTTCTACAGCTATAAATGCTTAATAAATTATTGTTTCAAATGTTGAACTTTGAAACATGATTATTGCGGATGCAAGAAGGAAGGGAGAGCAGATGATAACATCAACATCTGTGGATTGCATTTATTTAATTTTCGCTGACCGTGCAACTGCAAAGTCAAACGCCAGGCGCGGCGCCAGGTCTTGGGAAAATCGTGTCGTTATGTGAGGCGGTAATTTTAAAACATGTAATCTGATTTGTTCAGTTTTAGCGTTATAAAGACTAGGATAAGCTTTAGAAAAGGTAAAAATGTAATATTTTTAACCTGTAATATTCTCTATGTTCTATTTATTAAAGTCTTATTTTAATATCAATTAAACAATCATTTTCATATCTGCGTATGTTCTTAAGCCTAACTTTTGATACTTGAAAGTTGAATCGCAGAAAAACTGCTCTTGTTACAGACAACCGCTTAGAAATTATTGATTCATTTTATTAATTTAGTCTTCTGAGATGGAATTTGTTAAAATAACTATTTTTGGTTATTATAATTCTGAATGAAGTACGAAGAAGTCACAAAGACTTTACAAGATAAAAGCTAATTTTAAGTGAATGCCCTTCCGACTGGTCATTGTGTATTTTAAAATGCTAGTTGGAAGGATGTTTTCTTGAAGAAAATTCTTATGAAAATTCAGAAGGTTCGTAATTCTTTTTTTCTTTTCTTTTTAAATTCTGAAATTATTTATTTAATGTTTATATGATAATATATATACAATCTAGGTTATGCAAATTGCACATTTTTAAAATAATATCCTAAGTTTCACCGACTTACAATTTTAAATATCTCTTTACTGTTATTTATTAAATAAAATATATGAAATTGTTTAACCGCATAATAAAACAAAGATTCAATTCAATTTTATTCCACATCTTTATAAAAAAAAGATATCCTGCTTTAAAAAAAAGGACGATTTACTATATTATTTATTAATACTAATAATATTTACATTTATCAATTATTTAATATGCCATATGATAGCATAATTACATCAAATGAGGTAAAAATTGCGTTAACTCAATTTAAAGAAATTTAAACATTTAAAAAATACCAATTACATTGCCATATGGAATAAATTTAAATACCTGCAAACATCATTTTTGTAAACTGCTGCTGTAAACTGAAAATATGTATACACACATGCACTGAAATTTAAAAATATGAAGTATGTTAAATATTTTAGAAAAATATTTTGATTAAAAATATATATATGTATTTAAGTATTTGGAAATTTTTAAAATTTCCTCCTTCAAACTAATTTTTTGTTTCAATTTCTTATTATTATAAATTAACAATATATTCTAAACTCAATTATATATTATTTTAGCGGTGTATTGGTACATTCATTTTTGAAATTATTTTTTATGGTGAAATATTAAAACTTTCTATAAACTTCAGCATTCAAATATATTTATAAACTATCCATGGACTTACAAAGTAGTACCCAGAAATGTTTAGAATATACAGGTTGCAAAGTCGAGAGCAGGTCTTTATTTGCGCTACAATTGGTCTCAGACGTCCTCCAATAAGAAAATGTATTTAAAAAAAAAATGTAAGAATTCATTATATAATATGACATGTTTAAATTTAAAAAATTAATTTATTAAAAATCACAAAAACTGATAATTTTTATACAATTTTCATGACACTAATAGTGAAAGTTGAGTTCCAACCTAAAAAATATAACACAAAAAGTTTCACTTTTGTGCACCCAAAATTGTCTGAGATAGTTAGTTTCAAAATTTAGGATTATTTCGCATTTTCTCGGGCTTTATTAAAATGCCAATGAAAAATTCTTTAATAAACCCAGGGAAAATGCAAACAAAGTCCAATTAGGACTTTTAAACCGATCCCTTATTGAAGGCCGAAATATGTTAGAAAATCCAAACTTTAAATATCTTGTTCCATTTTGGGAGAATAGAAATGAAACTTTTTGTTAGAATGAGTGTCAGTTTTCTAAATATGACTATAGGGATCTGTGACTATGTAAAAAGCTAGTTTTTGCAATTTTGAAAAAATAGATATTTTAAATTTAAAGATGTTATATACCACAAATGCTCATATTCTTTAAAACATTTTGTAACTGAAACTATATATTTGCGACCAATAGTTGCGGAGATAAAGGTATTCTCGTCACAATGCTTTGCACCCTGTATTAAAAAAAATAATATATATATATATATATATATATATATATATATATATGTATAAATGAATTTTTTAATCTTAGTTAAAGCCAAGCAACAGATATAATATCCCTGAAACCACATAGGTCAATGAGAAGGAAATTACAACAAATTTAAATAACCTGGGGAGACTGATTGTGATTTATTGAAACATTTTTTTTTATTTATTGATTTTTATTTTATTTAACTTCAGTCTAATCATAAATTTATTCCTATATTGTTAGTTGCAATTTTAATAATTTTGCCGGTGCGTAAAAACCACATAAAACTCAAATCAAAAGTTACAAACAAGCAACGAGGAAATAAAAAATTAAGACAGCATTTTAAACATTTTTTTTAGGAAAAGCTTAGAATGGTAGGAAAAAAAAAAAAAAAAAAAAAAAAACTCGTCAGGGGTGACCCTTTTCGTGGTTGAGCACCGATTCCGTTCGTTAGCAGCTATAATAGCAAATTGCTAGCGGGCACCCTATCGTACAAGAAATTAATTGAAGTTAGAAATGAAGAATAAATTGGAATAAATTATTTACTTCAAGAAATCAGAGAATCAAACAGAAAACAACCATGAAAAACAAGCATCAATCATAGGATGACGCATTCGGAATCACAAGGATTAAAACCAGCAAAATAAATCAAGAGTTTAGTTGTACATAGCAGATGAGGAATAATGATACAACACAGCAACAGGGATATAAATTACTTTTTTTTAAATTCAAATAATGTTTGATAAATTTTAACATACTTACTATTCCTTTAATTTCAACGTATATGCATGAAAAATCCCATATTTTATGACAGTAATTCCCAAAAAGTGTCATAACGTGTCTATATCCCTTAAAAAATTCCTTAAACTTTTGCATTTTTAAAAAATTTCTTTTTTCCCCTAATCTGAAAATAATGACGTTATAGTATTAATTACGAAACTTTGAATAAACACCATAAAATGCAAGAACTCGCAACTGCTACAAACAAAGCTCGGCTTCTACAAACAAAGCGGCAACGCATTCAACACACTCAACGTGCTTGTTTGCAGCTCTCGTTTCTACAATGTTCGCCTGATGAAGGGTTGTGTCTTCTTTTGATCCGAAACAGTTGGTGCGAGTTCTTGCATTTTATGGTGTGTATTCAAAGTTTTGTAATTAATACTACAACTTCATTATATTCAGATTAGGGGAAAAAAAGAAATTTTTAAAAAATGCAAAAAGTTAAGAAAATTTTTATGGTATAAAGAGACGTTATGACACTTTTTGGGGAAAACTGTCATAGAATATAGAATTTTTGATGCATATACGTTGAAATTAAAGGAAGAGTAAGTATGTTAAAATTTCTCAAACATTATTTGAATTGAAAAAAAAAAGTAATTCATATCCCTGTTCATGTGTTGTATCATTATTCGTCATCAGCTATGTAATTTTTACTTCTAAACGCTCGTACTGAGGTGATTTTTTATAATGACGCCATTTTTTTTTTTTTTTTTTTTTTTTTTTTTTTTTAACTACACTATTTTAGAACGTTTACAGTACGTTTTCTGGAACGTTCTGAAAATGTGTATAACGTTTTGAAAACGTTGTAAAAACGTTTAGAACGTTCTGAGACCGTATACATAGAACGTTCTCAGAACGCTTCTATAACACCGATGGTGATAGTTACACGTTCATTGAACGTTCTCTGAACCGTACTATTGTACGTCTTCAAGATGGACAGATAGACGTCTATAACACGTTCAAAGTGAACGTTCTTAGAACGTGTTTGCAGAACACTTTTTGAACGTTCAGAGAACGTTTCGGTGCTGCTTGGGCTTGCATTTACCGGTAGAGGAAAATTCACAAGAATTACTTACTATTAACACTCCTAAAGGCTTATTTAAATTTACGCGATTACCATACGGAATTGTCAGTTCTCCAGCAATATGGCAGAGAACTATAGAACAAATTTTAAAAGGTGTAGAGGGTATTTCAGTTTTTATCGATGATATATGTATCTCAGGGGAAACGGATGAAATACATTTAGAGCGATTAAAACAAGTGCTAGAAAGGTTACGTGAATATAATCTTAAAATAAATAAAGAAAAATCTTTTTTCATGAATGATGAAATTACATACTGCGGTTACAAAATTGATAAAAATGGCATACACAAAACGCAAGAAAAAATTTCTGCTATTTTAAATGCTCCAATACCCAAAAACATAACTCAGGTAAAAGCATTATTAGGCTTAGTATCTTACTATTCTAGATTTGTTCCTAAATTATCTACGATTGCTTATCCTTTAAATGAATTATTACGTAAAAATGTAAATTTTCAGTGGACTAAAAAATGTGAAAATTCATTTAATGCAATTAAACAGGAAATTACTTCCGAAAGGATTCTCACCCACTTTAATCCTAAATTACCCTTAATTTTAGCCACTGATGCTTCTCCTTATGGAATTTCGGCAGTACTTTCGCATACAATGCCAGATAACTCCGAAAAACCCATAGCTTTTGTTTCTAGAACTTTGCCTTCTGCAGAAAAGCGGTATAGTCAGGTAGATAAAGAAGCGTTATCAATAATTTTTGGAGTAAAGAAATTTTTTCAATTTTTATATGGTAGGAGATTTACTCTGTATACAGATAGTAAACCCCTAGTTTCCATATTTTCACCCGTAAAAAGTATTCCGGTACTTTCGGCAGCTAGAATGCAAAGATATGCATTATACTTACAAACATTTAATTATGATATTAAATATAAAAAATCTGCAGAGCACGGAAATGCCGATGCTCTATCACGTCTTCCATTACGTAGTGAAGACTTACTGCTGCCGTTGTCCGATTCGCTACACCCAGAAAAAATGTCACCAACTTTGTCACCAAATTTATTTGGCAACCCTGATGAATACGATTGTTTATTTATTCATCAAATCACTTCGTTACCGTTAACTACAAAAACTTTGTGTGCAAGTTCTAAGCGAGAAGCAACATTGAAAGAAATGTACCAGCATTTAATATCAGGCACACAGATGCCAAATTACTTACTTTTCGGACATAAACAAGAAGATTTTTCTATACTAAATAATTGCATACTACAAGGGAATCGTGTTGTAATTCCTACTGTTCATAGACAAAAAGTGTTAGAAGATTTACATTTTGGCCATTTTGGCATAGTTAAAATGAAAGCACTGGCACGTAGTTTTGTATGGTGGCCAGGTATTGATAAAGACCTTGAGAATTTAGCAAATAACTGTTCTGTTTGTATTTAATTAAAACATAATCCTCCCAAAATGGACAATCATCACTGGTAATGGCCTACAACACCTTGGAACAGAATACATGTAGACTTTTTTGGTCCAATGATGGGGAAAATGTTTTTAATCGTAGTAGATGCCCACAGTAAATGGACAGAAGTGTTCATTGTTCCTAATGCTACTGCTGAGAACACTATAAACTGCCTTTCTTCGCTTTTTGCCAGATATGGCTATCCTGTGTCCCTTATGTCTGATAATGGGCCACAATTCATTTCAGAACAATTCGAACATTTTCTACAAAGTAAAGGTATAAAGCATAGCTTAACTGCACCATTTCATCCCTCTACAAAAGGTCAGGCTGTAAGATATGTCCAAATAATTAAAAAAGGATTGAAATCCTTAAGTTCAGAACCCGGAAATATCCAATTTAAGTTAAACGAATTTCTATTCCAATACCGAATAATGCCTCACATTACAACAGGAGAGAGTCCCGCATCATTATTTCTCAAGAGAAATATCAGATCAAAACTGGATTTGCTTGTACCAAATGTTAAAAATTATGTTGAAAACAAACAACATAAAAATGTTTTTAGCAAGAAAAAGATAAGAGAATACCAAGTAAATGAAAAAGTTGCAGTACGCAATTACACACCAGGAGATAAATGGAAAATAGGTAAAGTAGTTGCCAGACTAGGTAAACTGCATTACAAAATTCAAGTAGGTTCATGTGTATGGAAAAGACACGTTGATCAACTGAAAAGTGTAGGTTCCAGAGTACAACTGGAGGAAACTACGAGTCCTGGTGAAATTGAAAAGAACACTCTTGATGCAAACATTTCCATGGTTCCCGATAGCAAGAGTCCACACCTACAAAGCAATGGAGAATCTAAGTCTGGTAGTAGGCCTGCCATTATACCAGATCCAGTGCCAACCAATCCTGCCATTATACCAGATCCAGTGCCAACCGATTCTGCCATTACACCAGATCCAGTGCCAACCAATCCTTCCATTACACCAGATCCAGTGCCAACCGACAGTAGATCTGTGTCTACAAAGCCTGGAGAAATTGACTGTGATAAAAATATCAACAGTACTCTAAATCAGGGGTGGCCAACCCGCGGGCCCTCCGCGTAGTTTCTTGCGGCCCGCGAGGTGACTAATGATATTTAAAGTTTGACAACTTTGGTTAACGGATCAAAAATTAATAATTACGTTCTGATTTTTCGAAATGGAAATACCTTTTAACGATTATGATAGCTAAAGAACTGTTGTAATGGAATATTATTAGATCCATTATTCATTCTTTTTATTATAGTTTTAATGTATAATCATATTTTTTTCCCGATTCTATTGTTAATTTATGAATGAAAATAATTTAAATTAATGTATTCTGCTAAGAATTTTCACCCTGCCCTTCCCCATAAAAAGTATATACATACATGAATCGTATTCTCACAAATATATATGCACAAATGCATATGTATAGTCATATAATAATTAATATATATAATGACCCTCATCCTCATCTGTCATTCACGATTCCGGTTTGCACCGCTTCAAAACAGAGACTTTTGGCAGCCATTTTTTTTTTTTTTTCCATTTGTTCAATTCAACTTACGAAAACATACATATCATTTTCATACATGTTTTGTATCGCACATATTGTTATTTATTCCGTCTAAAACCTTGAAAAACTATTCAATTGTAATGTTTAAATGTTTAATTAAATATAACGGATCACTGGCTATTATAAACATGAACCTATAAATAGAATTATGTAACTTCATGATTATAAACTACGCAATGCCAAATAAAAACAAACATAATTTGTTGCCATTCAGAAAATACAAATTCCAAATGGACAACTCTTTAATTGCAAATGAACGACTGACTGTTTCATAAAAAAAAAAAAAAAAAAACGCTTAAAATATTTCTAAAACATATTAAAGCCTTAAAAATCTTAAAATATATTTGTAAAAACATATTAAAGTCTTTAAATATTTTTATCAAGCTTCATTATTTGTTTACATTGTATGGTATGATTGGCGTCGAGTTCAGTACGTAAATGTCGCCAGTTGATTTTAGTTTTGAAATTAATGTAAAGTTATAGTTGGGATAGAATGTTTGGTTGGGCAAGTAAAGGTCACCAGTTGAAATGAGTATTGAAAGTAGGGTAGTCTAAGGTGATAATATCGAGTCAAGATAAAATGTTCGGTTGAGAATGATAAAGTCCCTAGCTGGATCCTGGATATTTTGGCGATGTTGTGGGTGAGATAGCTGGTTGGGAGTATAGAGTAGAGGTGAATTTGGGTTAGCATGGAGTGTCTGTAATTATTAGATAGTTAGTTAGAAAATACGCAAGCAAAGTGATGACGTCACTGGGCGTCAGTGGATGCAAGAAAAAGATTTCCTATGTTAATCGCCCATTGGATTTTTTGTAAAAAAATATTAAAAATTGAGGAAAATTATTTCCCGATTTTAATTCCCATATTTCGGTATAGATATGTATTAGTTATCGTGTGCATGCGTTAGATTAAGTTGTTTTTGCTGTAAAATTGATAAAATTTAAATTTTAAATTTCAGAACTCTAGAAAAAAAATGGCAAACTTCCATATTCGATTCAAAACATAAACATTTCATTTCAAAAGATGATATTTACACAATAAATATCCAACTAATATACTAATTAAAAGGAAAATGATAAATATTCTATCATAATTTGAAGTCAAATTTCTTTTCAAATGTTTAAATAAAGTGTCTGATATAAGATACTCATATGTTGCAGCGGAATAGATTTAATATATCTGTCATCCTTGGCGGAAAAAATATATCGCCAAATTATTTGGCGAACATATTTCATTCCTTTCAAAAATCATGGTTATTTTAACTGAATTATATGAAACAATATATCGTACAATACGTATTACGAAAATAAATATCTGGCATGTATATTTTCGTAGTATGTTTTTAATCGCCAAATACAAAAAACGCCAAAGATGACACAGTTTTGAAATTTAAAATTTTGTCAATTTGACAGCAAAATAACTCAGTCTAACACATGGATACGATATCATACCTATACCCAAATACGGGTATTAAAATCGTAAAATAATTTTCTTCGATTTTTAATAATTTTTTACAAAATATACAATGGACGATTAAAATAGGGAATCATTTCTTGCATCCACGGACGGTCAGTGACGTCACATTTCGCTTACGTATTTGGAAACAGGATCTTCGATAGTCTTAAAAAAAGTATTTTGGTAAAATGAAGTGAATCGTTATTTACTTCCTCTTACCCATAGGGTCGAGAAAGTATGGTTTTAGGGTCAAATTTTCGAACGTGAGTTTTTGTTATACTTACATGTTCTGAGGTCCCCTGAATACGAAAATCACGTTTTTAGCGAATGGTCTCTGTGTCTCTGTGTCTATCTGTGTGTCTGTGTGTCTGTTATCAGCATATCTCAAGAACAAATAGTAGCAGAAATTCCAAACTCAGTATTCTAAATGTGTATCATATAGGGATGCTACAGTAAGCTTTTCGTTAAGATGAAGCAAATGGTTCGTGTACAGGGACATTCAAAAGTATTCAAATACATTACGGCGGTCTATGGGGGAAATTGCAGGTAAGTAGAATTTAACATCTATAGACTGCACTAAACCAAATGAAACGAATACATATTTTTTGTAATAGAGATAGTCAACTGGGAAATTTTTTTTGTGTATGTAGGAGCTTCGCCCCCCCCCCCCCGGGGTAGATGTCCTCCCTCGAGTGGAGTAAATTTTCATGATGGGTATCTTTTAAAAGATCTCGCCAATACCTTTAAAACGAATGGTTGAACCATCGATCTACGATAATTTAAAATAAAGTTATTGATTTCTTTCATTTTTAACATTTTTTTTTTTTTTTTACTTTAATATTGAAAATAAATTCAACTTTTTTTTAGATATTTAGTGTTATACTATTTCTCTAATATGGAAATCGTATGTATTATCATACAAGATAACTTTTTAAAATAATAATTTTAACAAATTATTTTTTTTAAACTGAATTATTTTTTAATAACCGAATTAAGTTCTATATAAATGTAGGTGCATTAATGAAACGGAGGGTTGAGGGGGGCCAGAACTAATTATCATATAAAACTCTTCCGAACCCTAATTTGAATTGTTTAACATAGGTTTACATAACAGTACACGTTATCTTACCTCTTAATCTCCAACCTGTACTTATAGCATTAAATTTCAGGGTAAGAGAAAGTCGTGTGAGTGACACACTAGATTATTCTTATTATGAGGACTTTAAATAGAGCACTTAACGGAACACTGGGATGTGTTATTGCTGTTGTGTTTTCGGGCCTATATTTTTTGTCAACCAGCAGTTTTTTTATTGTCATTCATATTTATTGATCGGGTAGAATTTTTTTAATTTCAGAACGAAAATTAGAAAATATCGAAACACATTTGATTTATAAACAAAAACTGAAAATACATTTGAATGATCACGTGGTAATCTTCATGATCTAAACATTGTTTTCAAGATTTATCGTTCACATTCCGTCATTTTTGACGGGGCTATATACTAGTAATAGTAATAATTTCCTTCCCCGGAAATTATCGTAGAAACCAGCAGCCGATGCCTAATGATTGGTAATAACATCTAGTTTTTAATTCAATTGCTAAATTTTGTTTAGGGTGTCATCTACTTATTAAAACTTGCACAAACATTTTTTTTTCCGAATAGTAACATCTATTTTTGACTACATATTCGAATTTCGGAAGTCAAGGCGGTTTGGAAAAAGGTATAGTTTATATTCTTTATATCAAGTTTTCATAGAGTTACAAGCAAAAATTAATCAGGGGTAAATCTCTATATTTAAAAAAATTAAGGTATCACAAAGAAAATTATTATATCTATTCAGATAATAATAGGAAAAGAAGTATAACAATTTTAAATATAAACTAAAGTGAAGTAATGCTAATTAAGAAATGATGTGTACGTCTAAACTTACATGAATAACTATTTTAAATCATGTGCAAGCAAAGTAATATATGACACAGATGATAACACGTGACAGCCCTCTAAGAGTAATAAAAATTGAAATATCACTATAATTCGAAAAATAATGATAGGAATGAACTGTAAATTTAGAAACCCATATTTTTTATGTTGCCCATTGCTATTCGTGCAAAAGTTAATGTAGGTCATAACCATAACACATAATTTTTTGAAATATGAAATTATTAATAATTTTCTTAATTCAAAAAATGTTTTTTAATCAAAAATATGCATGGGATATATTTGAGTTACTTCACTCTAACGTAGAAGAAAAAAAAAAAAAAAAAAAAAAAAAAAGAAATTTCAATATATTAATTTTTTGGGAAGACATGAATTAATGTTTATTACATTCATTTAACATTAGCATCTCCATAATTTAACAAATTATGTGAAAAATTGAGAGAAACAGATAAACTATATAATTTTCTGGGCTAATTTGATCCAAATAATCCAAAAAGCTTGTCGAAATTGGGGGTTACCTTTGAAAAAAATGAAATTCATGCCAATTTTAATATGCAGACACCCCCTTAAGCAAAATCTAACTAAACCGTTCTAAACTATACCTTATTTCTAATCGATCGGCACTAACCGCATGTCTCTACACTAATTTACGGCGAAAGTCGGGAAAGAAGGGAGGGGGGGGGGGCTTATTTTATGGCTGTACATACGGTGCGGCCCCAATGAATAAAATAGATTTCCAATGCGGCCCACCAAGTGTTTTGGGTTGGACAGGCCTGCTCTAAATAAAAATGAACTAAAATCTGAACATTCAAAACTTAAAAATACTAATTTGTCTTTTTCTGAACAGGTTGTAAGAAGATCATCTAGAGTAAGAAAACCTCCCATCAGGTATGGTATACGGAATTAAGGGGAGGGGAATTGTGGTGTATTTCGTCATCGTATTCCTGATTCACTCTATTGGACCTTTGGTAAGTGACGTAACGTCCAATCAATGATCTGTTCATTCCTCTTTACTTTATCTCTGCTAAAACAGATCAGTCTTAAAAATGTAGTCGTTTATGTTACTCGTGTATTTCATCTGTAATTGTCATAGTCATCTATTAAATTTTATGTGTTTAAAATGAAACGCCTCGTCATATCCTAGTTATGGCTTAATCATAAATCTTCTCCTGCCTATAAAATACTATAGTTGAGTTTTAAGAAATGGTTCAGGTGAAAGTTATCTGAATAATTTGGAATGAACTTTTAAATTTAATAACAGCTTTTGAATTCTAACGGGCCTCTGTAGGAGGGCGGCAGCCCTAAATGTGTATGAAGAGGGCAGTAGCCCCCCCCCCCCCATACAAAATTATTTGTCAAATGAAGCTTTTCCGAGGCGTATATTAAATTGTTTTTAACGAAGATTTTTATAACAGTGTTTGTTATCTTATCCGTTAATGTTCAATCTGTCTTAATGGGGTTGAATTTCAGTGTAAGAGAAAGTCGTGTGAGTGGCACACAAGATTACAATTTATTTTGTTCGAATCCTTTCTTTGATTTTAAACTGTATTATGTTGAAATCTCACCGGGGATATCCGTCCGATATGGACCCCCTAAGCAAGAATGCTCATAAAACTAAAATTAATTAAAATAAAAAGATTTAGTTTGTTGACTGCTCATTACAATTGAATAGTTGCATGGTTCAAGCTCAGTAAAGCACTCTGGGAAGTATTTTAATAGTTGTAGGAAATAATTATTTTATTTATGTGTTGGTGGCCCATATTACACATACGTTCGTGTAATATGGACCAAGTGGTCCATAGTGGTCCTTCCCGAAGTAGTCCTTCCCAAACAGTTGACACACTTGGAATTGTGAAACGAACTGACCAGCATGTTTCTTCATGCACTTGTCCATCTCTTGGGAATAGTAGAAATGGTCGAAAAAAATAATAGTTAATGGAGGAGGGGAAAAAGGAGGTCCAAAGGTTATATTCAATGGTTAGTATGCGAAGGAAGTGATAGCTTCATTATCCCTGCTTCTTTGTCCTATCCTATAGCTTCAAGATTTTGAGTGTGCAACATATGTACGCCGAGCCTTAACAAAACCTCTCTGATCATGGACCACTGGTCCATATTACACAGCAGAGCATGGTTCATATTACAAGCATAAACAGAGCAACGTTGTTTCAAATCACATATCGCTATGCAAATTGGCGTTCATGAAACACATGCGTAGATTGTTTAGAAAATAAGTATATTTGCTACTTACTATTAACGGGAAAATTATATTACAGTTATCTAACAGTAGAAAGTAATACTTTCATTTTAACATACTTGTTACACCAATGATCATATAAACTGAAAACTCAATTTCATAATCGTCCAGATACGCACGTGACAGGTACGCGCGTACAAGTCACTTCCTGCTTTGGATAACAATGATATTCACTAAAGGCAATAAGATGGTTTCACAATCTATTGTTGAACATATAAATTTCCCCATGGTCCGTATTACATGATGGTCCATATTACACGGTTCTCTCCTATATATTTATATGGAAGTGTCAAAAATATTAGATGATTCACGAAACGATTATTTCTATTAACTTAAAAATATTTTCTATATGAGGAGTCCAATGATCCAACTTAGCAACATCTCTGTAAAATATCTTGTGCCACATTACACAACAATACTGAAGCAGCTTAGTGTGGTGAACGCCGTTGGGAGCGTGGCATTTTGGATGGCCCTGAGTCGTCTTCAGAAGGTAAACGTGCCCTTCTGGCCTCCAAACCGTGGCTCGACTAGGATCGAGGGCCCTTGTCCCGATATTGACTTACTTATGTTTGTCCGAAGTTGATAGTAAGGGCCTTGTAATCCTGACTGCCGGCCATGCCTGGGCCAGTACTTGCTGTCATGTGGCAGGTACATTGCTGTCGTGGTGGTTAGGACTTGCACATGTTGGGACGTCACTGACGGGACTGTATGGATACACATAGTATCTGGGACAGTTGGTAATGGGACGCGCTTGCGCGCCACCTCTCTTACCACAATCGTGTAGAGATAGATTACCAGCTTAACTGTGTAACATGCTACGGTTACATAGTTCCAGCTGGCAACATTTCTCTACATAATTGTGGCTAGTAAGCTGCCCCAATATTGCTAAGTGTAATTGTACACAATTTTTTTTACATTGATTCTGTAACTCGTATAATGATATAAGTGCTTTCTTAGACTGCACATCACCTAAAAACTAAAAAAAAAAAAAAAAAAAAAAAAAAAAAAATTCGAATACGATTGAATACAGTTTACAAAACTGGACAAAAATATCAGCATTATAAATTAGTACACATTTTACTGAGAAACATATAAATCACATACATCGTAAGGGCATATAAAAGTGACTTTATATAATGAGTTTAATGAAAATCATTAGAGTCGTTTTTTAATGTATATTTCCGAGATCTCAAACTGACCTACCTAATCAAGCCACCTATGAATTTCCCTGTAGTAATCCTAAGACATATCCGAAAGGATATCTAAAAGGGATTTGCATAGCAATTTTGAAGAAAATCGTTAGAGCTGTTTTTGAGATACGGACTTACGGTCCCAACTCCGATTTTCCAAATCCCACTTCCGGTTTTCCAATTTTCATCAAAAGCTGGCGAAATTATCTGTACACCTGGCCTGTCTTAATTGTAAAATTTCGTCATTCTACCTTTTTTTTTTTTTTTTTTTTTTTCTTGAGATATGATAGTCAGATTATACCACACATATATACAAACACACACACTGATCATTTTCCATAAACGTCTCTTTTAGATTCGGGAAATCTTAAAACACGTCGACCAGGTGAAAACAAACTCGACATCAAAATTGTTGACCGAATAGAATATTTCCATTACCTATTAATCGGGTAATGGAAGTAAGTAGAAAGAAAGAAAGAAATATAAAATCTGAAAATTTTGTGCTTTTTTTCTTTCTTTTTTTGTTTTCTGATTGAAAAGCATATTGATTTCTTAAATGTTAATAATACTCATTTTAGAATTCAGATTTGCTATAAAACAAATAGAAAAAAGAGGAAGAAATATTATTAAAACATATTTAAACAGATTTATTTAATGACCTTTAAGTCAAATTTAGGTATAACGGAGTCTTCATTACTCACAATAATTATTATTTGGAATGATAAATGCAAGTATCCTCGGCATCCGCTCTCGAAAAGTCTCTCCGCAACAATGAAGGCCAGTTGCCATGGCTACCCTTTACAGAGTCAGGGAGGTGAAAATATGCTGTACTCAGCTGTTAACAAATTCTTAATGGAGATTTCATTATTAATGAACGACGAAATAAGCCCAATTTCTTTTTTCTTTACAATTTTTAGTGACAACAAGAAAGGAATTTTCGGATCGTCATTCGTAGTTGCGACAACCAGGGAATTAAAAGTTTTTATGAATAAAGTCTTAAAAGAATGTGAAAGTTTTTGAGGCAAAAAATGTTAAGTTATTGTTTTGAATTATCTTTATGCAAGGAGCAACAGACGTTTTTGAAATGAAGGAATTTCACTGTAATTATCCTGCATCTAAATTATTCGAATTCCAGGAATAAGTGACCGTGAGTTATTCATCTGACATACTTATCCTTCTAGAATTTCGTGTTACGGTAAACAATGAAAGAAATATCACGAAATTTTAATGTACATTTTTAAATTAAATCTTTTGAAAAACACATTGTTTTTTATTATTATTGTATGCGTATCATATTATAAACTAGTAAACATCTATTAATTTGCTTCGCTGATCAACGAATCGCATATAAATATAAAATATAAAATCTTAAAATTATAAACTTTGAAACGAAATTCCATTGAAACTGGATGACATTTTGGTAAGGATTTCCGAAGTTAGATCGTAGTGTTCCAGTACCAAAATCCACTGCCAGCGGCAGCAGTTTATTTTTAAGAGAAAGCGAGATCACGCACGAATTCTGTCAATAAATAAAGGCAATCTTTGTCGTATAACGATATAAATGAACACGAGAGAATAATTTATTATGGTGCAAATAAACTGATTAAATCAATGGGAAAAACTTGATCTATTACATTTATATATAATTCGAAAATTAAAGTTTGCAGTCAATTATGGTTGTTAAAATTATGAATGAAATTTGTACATATTGAAAAGCATTAAAATTAATGAATGAAGTGCCCCAAACTTGTAATGTTTTCAGTATACTTCAATGTAAGAAATGCTGATGAATATTCGTTACAGTCAGCAACGAGTAAGCTCCAGTGGTGTGTATTTAGTACTTTTAAAGCTATTATGACTTCAATTTTATCAGAAAGTTTTCGTCCGTGTAAGTTAAATTTTTCCTAAAGTTTTTATATTTACTTCTTTGTGGCATGTGAGAAAAAATCAATAGTAAGAATAATATCAATAATAAGTACGTTATTTAAATGTAGATAACGCCACAAGATATTATATTATTAGGCCCCATAACTTTCTTTATATTTGTCAGACCGACGGTATCATTAACTTTAGGCAGTTCCCGGACAATACGGATCACTTTGGGAAAAAAAAAAAACTGTATGTAAATCAGTCTAGTAATTTTTTATGGCGAACACACATACAAACGCTGTGTTGTACATATACCAGTGTCCCATGTGTCTGTAGGCATTTCAAAAATTCATGAAATTGAATTTGAACGCAGTTTTCTTAAAAGTTATTCTCATACAGGGGGATTTTTTTTTTTTTTTTTTTTTTGGTAAAGAAAAAAAAATAGTTATAATTTTCGTCGATAGAGGACGCTGTACACGAACAAATCACAAATTTCCATAGAAAATTATATTCATTTCAATGCAAATTTTTACAGGCATATAAATTCTATTCCATGTGTTCGCTATCACCACAAATTGCAGTTTGCAAACCAGTTACAACACCGCTAATTACAGCTTCAGTCGGCAATTCTTAGCTCAGGGAAAACATCTTCACCAAAAGCGCTTTATCCACCAAGTCAATATCGCACATAAAACTTTCTGTATGCACAAATAGGAAGACAAATGAGAAATAAGCTGTGTTAATCGTAAAATCGTGCAATTTATAGGACTCTGATTTGTATATTTCTCGTTACGCGTCCGTGTAGCGCCCTCTATCGAAAAAAAAAAAATAACTATTAAAAAAAAAAAAAATCATGAGAATAACTTTTCTATCAATTAGTTCAATTTTTATGAAATTTTAGAATGTCTACAGACATACGGGACACTCGGTATACATATACAAATATCTTTTTAAATATTCCATAGGAAGAAGTCAAAAATATCGCATAAAGAAATAGAAGATTTGTTTAAAAAGATAATATATATATATAAATAATCAAAATCCAAAAAATGAAAGCATAAAATAACAAATACACTATCAGGGTCATTGGTTGAATACTGTGTACAAAAATAGATATTTCTGTAAATCTGTAATCATATAGCTAAAAAATTACAGATTTCATTGCCCAATACACGTAAACCTGACAAGACCAATTACACATGAATGGAAGATAGAATTCAAAAATTTATATGAAGATAAAATTTAGAAGATGAATTTCTTACTAAAAGGAAAAAGAAATAAATATCATTTACTTACAGAAGTGATAAATGAACTGTGATGGTACGTTAGCATAACAAATTTGTATTACTTCAGTGAAAGTAGAAGTTAAAGTTATTTCTAGACCTACTTACTGTTTAATTGATAGAGCCATAAAAATAAAAATTAAATAAAAACTTAAAAAAAAAAAAAAAAAAAAGTTTTATTTTCTAAAAAATTTTGTAAGTGTCAAATTCTAATAAAATTATATATATATATATATGTGTGGTAGATCGGCATCCTGTTTCTCTCCCCTTACTTGGCTTTCCCATGACTCAGAACCCTAGCTATTTGATTTCTCTTTGCCGTTCCTGAAATCCAAGGCAGTTTAGTTTCTCTTTGCTGATCATGTGACGGAGCGCCAGCGCTTGAGAGGAAATACGTGCTCATGACGTGAATGACGTCCTTCCGGAACGCGCGCCTGCTAAGAGAGCGCTGAAGGAACGACATTCAGTTCTCGACGGGATGTTCAGACGGAACGTAATAACTGTATTTGATGACTTGTTTTCTTTTGAGTTTTCGACGAAGCGTGCACACTAGACGGGTGCAACTACTTCGACGGACATTACCAAAGTAACATTCGATAATGCTTATTAGCATTCCTGTACATATGTAAATTACAATTTAATCTTTTATTAAATTTATAATTAGTAAATAAGTATTAGTTTTTGTTTAACGCCTACAAAAGTGTGCCATCCCACAAGTTCAGAAGTGGGATAAAGAATAAAATCTACTGGATCAAGAATAAAATCTACGGGATAAAGAATAAAATCTACTGGATAAAGAATAAAATCTACTTCATAAATGATAGAACGCGAATTTTAATTTTGATTTAAAGTTTGGATAGAACGCGAATTTTAATTCTAAAGTGAATTTTGATTTTAACGTGAATGTTCGAGAAACACGAACTTTAAAAAACAAACTTTATATAAACTTTTATAGACTGAACTTTTAATTGATTTTAAGACTATGATTGAACTGTGTGTCTACGGTGTTGAATCACACTGAAGCTTCTGTACGGAGTGCTTTTTCTCTTCTGCAATTTATAGTGGATAATAAAATACATAAAGTGTGTGATAATACTTCGTGATCAACAGAAATGTTTACACATGTGAAATCAGCTTAAACTTAAGCAACGAAGTATCTGCGAATTCTGTGATATAACCACGGATCAACGAGGGTTTTAAGGATTAAAAACAACAGCTGTTTCTAGTCTTCTAAGGTACGTACATTTTATCTTCTTATAAAATGGTATCTCTAGGGGATATTCCTAAAATTGGCAATGCACTGAAGATAGAGAACTATAGTAAAATTAAAATTCTGCATCGGTTTTTATTCGATGAGATCGGCGATCGTAAGAACAGATGCAGAATAAGAAAGTTTCAAGGATTCACTTTCGCTATAGGCGACGAAAAATACCTTGAAAAGCAAAAAATAATTGATAAAAATTTTTCATTAAATGAATTGATTACTATTAGTAATGTATTAAATGTCCCTTTTGATGGGAGCAAAAATGAACTAAGAGACAGATTATTGTTACATTTGTGTGACACGGAGTTGTTGAAACAAGAATGTTCCGAGAACAATTCAGATGAGGAAGATTCGGAAAACGAATCGAACAGTGAATCCGAAAGTAGTGGCGATAATGATATTGAAAAAGTTGACTCCTCTGTGCAATGCCATATCAGTAAAAATAAATGTTATGATTATTATAATGATAGTGACAATGTTATTGATGATCATAATAAGGGTAAAAAAAGTATAAATTATAGTAATAATGTGAATAATGGATCACTTGGTGCAATTTCTTTCAATGATTTTGAAAATTCCATGTTAAAATTTAGCGGCGAGCCGCATGAGAACATAATTGAATTCTTAAATGAATTTGAAGAGTTAGCTGAAATGTTTAACCTAAACGAATTACAAAAAATAATTTTCTGTAAAAGGTCTTTGAGCGGAAATGCTCTGTTATTTGTAAAATCCGAAAAAGGATTATTAACGTATAAGAAACTAAAAAATGCACTTATTGAAGAGTTTAAATTAGAAATTAATTCTGCCTCTTTACACGAAATTTTGTGTAAAAAGAAAATGAAGCCAAATGAAACAGTTATAGAGTATTTCTTTAAAATGCGCGAACTGGCAAAAAACGGGCACATTGAAGATGCCGCGTTAATGCATTACGTGATCCAAGGAATAAACGATAAAAGCGAAAATAAACTAATTTTGTATGGGGCTAAAAATATTCGTGAATTTAAAGAGAAAATAAAATTGTATGAAATGTATAAACGTGATAGTGAAAAAGTCAGACATAAATTTGATAAAGTAGATTATAATGCAAAATTGAAAACTGTACAACATAACGTACATGAAAAATTTAGTCCTAGAAATGATGTGAATAAATTGTGTTATAATTGTGGTGAAAAAAACCACTTATCTAGAGATTGCCCTCATAAGGCAAAAGGCCTTAAGTGTTTTACGTGTAAGCAGTACGGGCATAAAAGTTCGGAGTGTCCAGGTTCAAAACCAGAAGTTGATGCACTGTGTATTAATGTAAATCAAAACATGAGTAAAATTATACAAGTAAATGATGTAAATTTTATTGGAATTATTGATACAGGAAGTGAAGCAACATTGTTGCGTAAAAGTTCTTTTGATAGGTTGAATGTAAATAAATTGAATTTAATAAGTACCACTTTGAAGGGGATCGGGAAAAGTTCAATAAAGCCGTTAGGCTCATTCGACGCCAATCTTAAAGTTGATAATTTTGAAAGTAAAACTAATGTGTATGTTGTAAACAATGATGTAATACCATATGACGTAATCATCGGGTTGAATGTACTGATGGTGGGTGAGACGATAATAAATGAAAATGGTATTTTTATGAAAAACAAATCTAGTTCCCTTGAGGTAAATTTAGTAACAGTACTCCCTGTAGATAAATATCAAAGTGAAATTAAAACGAATGTTGTTGTTGATGCCCCTATGAACTGTAAGAACAAAAATTTTGAAAAATCCCTAGAAATAAATGAAACAGTAAATAGTGTTGAAAAATGTGAAATTAAAACTCCCCAACCTTGTTATGCTGTCAAAAAACCATTAGAATCTTCCGAAAAAGCCATAAGTGAAAATGACGATAAAGACGAAAACGACGAGAGTGATGACGATAAAATGCTTTTAAAGGATGATATTAGTGTAAATGATGACAGTGATGAAGAAGAGGAGCCTCGACGACAGAAACAGAGTCATACGAACATTTTCCAGATAGATGATGATGGTGATGAAGAGGAGGAGCCGCGACGAAAGGGACGAAGCCAGACGAATATTTCCCGAATAAAGTCGCCAAATCCAGAAAACACTTACTCGAAGAAAGATGAAAAACAATTCCTACTTAGAAAAATTTCACAGTTAGCCGAAGAGTTGAAAAAGTTAAAAGAAAAAGTTGACGAAAATTCCAAACTCCTTAAAAGGAAGAAATCCAGAAAAAAGCCATTAACAATAGATTCCACTGAGTGTAAAAGACAGAATTTGCCAAAAAAAGAGACTGCCGGTATAGATCCGAGAAAAGTGTTCATTCCATCACTTCCATTGACGACCACGATTGGTGAAATAGCCATATTGTTTCCCAAAGCTATACAAATAAAATTAGAAGTTTTTCCTACATATAAGACTGCCATTATAGACTTTTTGACCGAACTTGATGCAACAGACGCCTTAAAAGGCATTAAGACTGAAAATGATCGATTGGAGGGTCTCGAGTTCGAGTCCCAAAATAATTTTGAACCCCAAAGTAAAGATTTAAGTGCACATGATAAAAAACAACTTTCTAGAGTCAGAAAGAAAAATAGATTGAAATGCAAGTTGAGTAAACAACCACCAAAAACTGGTGAACTAAGCGACCAAGTTGCCGTAAAACCAAAACTGATGTACTTTTGTAACTGTACGACTGTAAAAATTAAAAATGATAATATTGATGAAAAAGTTAGAAATGGATGCCATGAAGGCTCCTATTACACATCTGCAAAAGCTGAATTCCTCAAATGGGGAATAACTTAAAAACAAAAAATTCTCAAAAAATTTGTAAAAATTTGTAAATATTTATGTTATTATTTTGTGTTGCTTTTGTTTGTTTTTTTTTGTTTGTATCTTTTCAGTGTGATCGCCTGGAGGTCCAGCCGATGCAGGATGGCCGAATGTGGTAGATCGGCATCCTGTTTCTCTCCCCTTACTTGGCTTTCCCATGACTCAGAACCCTAGCTATTTGATTTCTCTTTGCCGTTCCTGAAATCCAAGGCAGTTTAGTTTCTCTTTGCTGATCATGTGACGGAGCGCCAGCGCTTGAGAGGAAATACGTGCTCATGACGTGAATGACGTCCTTCCGGAACGCGCGCCTGCTAAGAGAGCGCTAAAGGAACGACATTCAGTTCTCGACGGGATGTTCAGACGGAACGTAATAACTGTATTTGATGACTTGTTTTCTTTTGAGTTTTCGACGAAGCGTGCACACTAGACGGGTGCAACTACTTCGACGGACATTACCAAAGTAACATTCGATAATGCTTATTAGCATTCCTGTACATATGTAAATTACAATTTAATCTTTTATTAAATTTATAATTAGTAAATAAGTATTAGTTTTTGTTTAACGCCTACAAAAGTGTGCCATCCCACATATATATATACAGAACATTAAAAAAAAAAAAAAAAAAAAAAAAAAAAGGAAAAAAGAAATCGTGTATAAAACATCGTATAAAAGAAAAACCGCTCTAGAAAAGATCGCTTAAAGGCAGGTTTGACTAGATTTCACGTGAAAATATTTTATTTTTATGGTGATTCAAGTAGTATTTGTTTATTATTTTACTTCTAAAATCAAAAAAGGCAAATGGGTGCAAACTGTTTGTAGTTTACACTATATGGTAAATTATTAAAATTACAGCTGGAATTTAGAATAAAAAGACTTGGAGGTTAACTACAAATAATCAATGTACATCGATAATCACTAATTGTTTGATCTGTAATCGATTTTGTTTCGATATAATGTCATTTGTTGAATTCAAATACTTTTAACAATGTAGTCAATTTCGTTAGAAGATAATATGTTTGAATAGTTTATTTTTTAACCATTGTTTTCCCAATTTTTGTTTTGATGTTAACCATTGTTTTCCCGAGATAAATAATCAATAGTGATGATCAAAAGTTTTCATCGTATGTAAATTTAAGAAAAATATTTGTAATAATTATAATTTCAAGATAATCTGGTAAGTTAGACTGGAAGAAATAAAAATATTGTTTTATCTAGCCCAGCGGTAGCTGGGTCAAAGGGCCGCCATCATTTTCAAAAATGAAGGGCTAATCAACCAACTAGCCAACTACAAGGAAAATGGGCGGACAAGCAATAAATACTTCTAATAGTTTTAGGTAAATTAGACAAGGAGAAAAAAAAAAAGTCCTTTTATTAGATTTTGAAGGGGGAAAAAAATCAATAATTTAAAAACCTATATATTATAAATATTGATCTATCCGGAAATTTAGTTCGCTATACTAAGCTACACCATTCAACCGATCGCTACAAAAAGTAGTACGCTTCTTAATCAGGAAAAAATCTAGCTAACTCTGTATTATTTAGTTCAATCGGATAATTGGCTCAAAAGGTATTAAATAAAAAGACTATTTTAACTTTAAAATTATACATATACATGAAAAAAAAAATGATGCCAGAAATAGATAAATAAATAAGTAAATGTATTTCTTTTTTATGTAAAAAAAAAAAAAAAATCTCTCTCTCTCTTTTTTTTAATTTAAACTAACTATTTATTTGTAGTTTTATTTGTTTAAGTTCTCACAATGAGTTCAAATTCTTATTACTAGAATTTTATGGAGACAGTGCACGTAGTGATTCATTTTACTACTTTCTTTTTATTTCATTGAATTTTTCCCTCGATTTTAATGTTTAAATAATTCTGATAGTAACACTCACCGGTCGCATATAAATCATTAACGTTTGCAATATCATAAATCTAAAATATATATATATATATATATATATATATATATATATATATATATATATTTTAATTCAGTTTAATTTCAATTATATCTCATACTTTCTTTTTTTTTTTTTTTTTTTTTTTATTCGAAAATTTTATAAGCACTACTTCAACTCGAACAGTTCCGGGTAAATCTGATATTTTCACATTTTAATGGAAAATAAATTTATTATTTTCCACACGAAATTAATAAACGCATATCGATCGCGAATATACATAATCTGACTTTGTACATTTTGGTTACATTTCAAACTCTAAACGAAATTTTGGGGGGAGGGGTAGGTTTGAGTGGTTTTTTTTTTTTTTTTTTTTTTTTTTTCAAAAGGTCGCACTAGTACTACACTATAATAAATTGGCGACGGTCTGGATTTCACCCCTGAGGGTAGTTCGGAAACATGCCATCACAATTTTAATTTTCCACGCTTTGGTAACCTCCAGAGGTTTAGTTTGGATATCTTGAAATTTCGAAAAGTTAATAAAATGAAATTATGTTGTTTTCATGTCCGAAAAGCTATTTCAGCGTCATTAAATGAATATCATCAAATACCATGCAGAAGAAAATTAATATGTAAAGGGAAAAATGAATCTTATTGTGAAAGACATTTAAAAACATCGCTAGCTTTCAAATACACTTAGGGAAAGTCTATTTCCACAGATATAGAGCCTTTTAGTTACTATAACAACTCACTCAGATATCCTATATTTCTCTGCTATATCTTTACGAGAATAAAGGAGTTCTTTATACACTACCTTTCAAATAAATGACCGGGCACATTTTATTTCAGACGTTTTGACAAATATGCACAAAAATTACTGCCTATTTATACTGAAACTTTGGACGTATATTTAGGGAGATATAAAAAAGTATATATAATAAAATAAATAAATAAAAATAAAAAATTACACATTTTTTGTTAGAATATAAAGGGCATTAAATCCAATTTAATTCCATTTTACAGGAAATATGACAAACTACATTAGAAATACATACAAGAACCAGAATTTAAAAATTTATAATACCTAATGAAATGTAAGCACATTAATTATTTATTAACTACCCAAGCGCAAGCTTTAACGGAATTTCATTTGCATAATTTATTGGCCTAATGTATTGAGCTACTTATATAAAAACTTCAAGCAAATATCATGAAAGTTAAAAAAAAAAAAAAAAAAAAAAAAAAAAAAAGCGTCGTTAATAGAATTGAACTATAGAATTGAAAATTTCAGCTCCTGGGAAAAAAAAAAAAAAAAAAAAAAAAGATAGCTCATAAGTATAAGGGTCTTGTCCAAATTTTTGTGTTGATTCAAGAATGGTAATGTGATTTATGTGTGTGTGTTCATTCATTGTAAATAAATATTGATAAAATCCCCTGTTATTTTCCATTTTTTTAAGAGGAACAGACATTCAGTTCATTCTAACAATGGCATCATTTTATATTATTACGATATTTCCTTGGGAGTTTTATATAAGTAGCTAAACACACTTGGCTAAATTATTCAAATGAAATTTCGTTAAAACTTGAACATGCGCAGAGAAATATTAAAAGTGAAACAAAACATAAAAAAAAAAAAAAAAGTAATAATTTAACGGTTGAAAATTTTCTGCATGTGAAAACGGAATTTTTAACAACAAAAAAATAAAAAAGAAAAGAAAATTAAACGACGAGTTTTTTTTTTTTTTTTTTTTAAATAATTACATTAAAAGTTCCATACTGAAAATTAATTTCTTTCTCATAATATTGTAACATCTTCTGAAATTATAAAAAGTATCTTTAATATTAAATTTTGAATTAGTTTCTCGTGATTTTTACTAAAATGTAGACCAAAATTGTGACCAATGCAGAAATTTTTTCAACCTCAAAAAATGGTAATTTAATTTTCAAAAATAATCCTGTGATACTTACAGCCTTGTAATCTTATATGTATGTATTTTTAAACTTAAGAATGCGAGGATCAAATTTCGAAGTATTATAAATGCCAATTGCTCCTGGAATTAAAACTAGAATTAAAATATATATATATATATATATATATATATACAGACACGACATTATTTCATTATTTAAAACATGAAAATCTGACATTGACAGATTTTAATTTAGTGCCAGAGGCCTACTGCTAAACTTGTTCATATCGACAAATTCTTCTTTAGTTAATTCGTGACGATCTAAATTCCATGATAAAGTTTTCATTAAATCAAACCAATGTGTTTCAGCTGCATATACTGTAACAAATAACGTTGGAAGTCCAAACTGTCTTATAGCCGCAAAACAACGTTTTTTCTCTTTTTCCCAATGAGGGGGAGGTGTGCCTTGGGGGGACTCATGTCAAAGGTGTGCCTTGGGGGGGGGACTCATGTCAAAGTTGTACCTTGGGGGGACTCATGTCAAAGTTGTACCTTCGGGGGGGGACTCATGTCAATGTTGTGCCTTGTGGGGACTTCATTCAATAAATCCCCATTCAATAAACCGACTGAAATAGGCCCTTAGCACTATTAAGAGTTACGTATAAAAATTCGACAACGCTGTACCGACTGAAATAGGGGTACCTTGGGGGGGACTCATGTCAAAGTTGTACCTTGGGGGGACTTCATTCAATAAATCCCCTTCAATAAACCGGCTGAAATAGGCCCTTAGCAGTAATTAAGAGTGACCTATAAAAATTCGACAACGCTGTACCGACTGAAATAGGGGTACCTTGGGGGGGACTCATGTCAAAGTTGTGCCTTGGGGGGGACTTCATTCAATAAATCCCCATTCAATAAACCGACTGAAATAGGCCTCTAGCACTAATTAAGAGTGACCTATAAAAATTCGACAACTGTACCGACTGAAATAGGCCTCTAGCACTAAAAAAAAATGAAAATTCAAATGACTATAACGTAACGTGATTAAAACAACATGCAAAATTTACATATAATAATAAAATCAGAATGTTTTTATTAACTTTTAATTTAACTTTGTTTTTATTAACTTTTATTAACTTACTATCAATCCATGTTTTTATTAACTTTTAATCTTGTTTGTTTGTGTGTTTGTTTGTTTGTTTGTCCGGTACAAATCTTGCAAGCTATTTTTAACTAACTTTCCTACTAGCTAGACATTTGAAACTTTCACAGTAGCTCAGAACACGGTGACAACACAATACTTCGAAGTCAGATTTTCGAATAGTTTTCTTTTAATTAATTAAAATATGAAAATAGTAAGCTCCTAATAGCAATAAAATAGTCATTAAAATATTAGCTAATATAATTTAATTGTTGCCAAAGAAATTTACGAGTTCATTTTCTTTCGACATAAAAATAAATACATTTAATTCAACGTGAGCGTTAAAAAATTGTAAAAAGTTAAATTATGCATCTGGCAAAAATTGACGTCATTATCACTTTAAAGATTTTCTACACATTGATAAAGTAGTTCATGATGCAAATATATGTTGTTCTGAAGGGATTAATATATTATTTTTAAAACCAACTTTTTTTTAAATTCAAATTTCCCGTAACTCTTTAACCAATCACATTTAGAACGTCTATCTTTGGAATATCGATAATAAGGATTTTCTCGCCAAAAAAGTCGCCAAGGGCAAAAAGTGGCCAAATTTGGCACGAAATCCATTACCTGCCTATTGGAGCTTTTTAATGCGTTTTAAAGGGAAAATTAAGCTATTTTAACGCGAAAAAGAGCTGGATATGTAGAAAATTGACATTTTATCAACTTACTAAGCCTCTTTGAAAGAATTTATACAAAAATAAATACAATCATTTACAATTTCGTAACAATACACATTGATAAAGTGCTAATGCAGTTAGTTCTATAGCTATGATTCAACAGAAAATTTAAAAACATGGTTTATAAAAAGTTTATCTTATAATTATTAGTGTTTAATACAAATCAGAGTTATAAGAATTTATAAATTATAAGAAAAATAATTTGAAGTAACTTAGAAACTTTATTTTATAATGAATAAAAAAAAAAAAAAAAAGAAAGAAACAAGTAATACCATTTATGTGATTTTAATGCAATTATTAGTTTTTTCACTTTTATAATGAAAGATGTGACTTAATTGTATCATGTTTATAATAATTATTTAATTAATTAATTCACATTTACGATAATTAATTTTGCTTAATTGTATCATATTTATGATACAATTAAGCAAAAATACACATATTTAAAAAATATGGAGTTACACCATTTTTACAATGAATCGTCCATATAATGAAGGGATATATTCAAGAAGCCTGTCGAAAAAGAATAAGAATGAATTCATTTTTAATTATGGAGACGATACAACAAAAATTAATGAAACGAAATTTCACAAATAAATGGAAAATCGTCTTCTTATCAAGAAAATAGTCCGGAAAATTTGCCGACGTATTTAGCTGGAATGAAACGCAAATATTAAACGTGATCGTTTTACGTCTAGGGAAAAATGAAACTTGTTCGTGATAAGCAATATTCAGCCTTGAAAATTCTCATCCATTTGCAACATCCTCTACAGAAGTATAACAAATGTTACAATAAGAATACGGCGAAGTTGTTTTATCAATAACAGTTCTATTTTGGAGTTTTAAAAAACTTAAGAAAGAAAGGTATTTAACTTTCAAAGGACAAAAGTGCTTTATTTCATCTTGCGGTTTTTACTGGCATCCCACCTCCACCCTTAATAAACAATTATCATCCAATTCAAGTAGATTAGCTTAATTTTATTAGCGCATAACTTTTGTATTCTCAAAAATAAATTCATTCTCTCTCTCTCTCTCTCTTTTTTAACATGTTATAGGCTGGAACTATATTTATAAATATACGATGTGTTATAGTACTGTTTTTCTACCGATAAGGCAAAAAAGTAAACATTCATTCAGTTTAGAAGTAGAAACGGTCAAACCAGTATGCACCATGTAGCACACCTTCTCTAAGGGCATTCTCAGGATCAGGGCGTTTTGTAGAGGACAAGGCATACTTTGGACATCTTGAAAATGTCCAATGCAAAAGGCACCGAAAAACTGGTGTTTAAATGAAATGAATAAAAACTTTGCAAGCAAACACTGTAAATTGCAAAAACTCGCAACAATTGTTTCGGATTGAAATAATAAAAACGACCCTTCATAAAGCGAAAAATGGAGGTGTGTAGCAATGGATACACTGGACATGTTGCCACTTTCATGTTGAACTCGTGCATACTTTTTTAACCCTAGAACACTAGCGTGTTCATATTTGCCGCTATCACTAGAAATACGTAAAATTTACGTGCTCATGTAAAATTCGTTTTCTTTGCTTATATTATATTAATGTTGTTTTTAAAAATGTTTATTTATTTGCTGTTTTACCTAATATTACTAACTTTTCATTAACTGAATAATTATTTGTTTTTAAACTCAAGGTCAAACAAGTGTATCGGTAGAAGGGAAGGACAGAAAAGAACCAATAAAGAAGACCGCACGTAAAATTTACGTACACTAGTGTTGTATGGTTAAGGTACAGCGATATGTATCTCGTTCGAATCACACCTGGCTTAATTCTGGATTCACTTTTTTATTCCTTCATCTCTTCCAAAATTTTTTCGTGTTTTGGTTTGAGGGAATACTGATTGGTCTATCATCTGCTTCAAAATCCAGAAGTGATAATGACAAGAAATTGTACACATCACGAGAACAGCGTAAACTTCAGTGTTTTGCCATTCTTGAATCGAAACTAACCTGTTCCACAAACACCACAGTCTTATGAGTTGCAATAGTGGTACAACTCGAAAAATGGTCGTTTTGGCATAAATGAGTTAAAGTTTTCATTGCTATGGAAATGCATCACACCTTAATTTACACATACCTTACGGTGCATATATTAAATTATTAGACGTGTCGGTATTGGTGTAGAAAACAACGTGTTTTTTAACATGAGATCTATACTTATTTCAAAAATCTTATTTCTTAAATTGTTCCACTTTTGCAGCCTATGAGGGATACTTTATTCATTAGGAATTCTTGGAAAGTTATCATTCTAGCTCAATGGTCAAACCTATCAATATAATTAAATGACTTCTCTTAATAAAAATCCAGTATACAGCTAAATTCACCGCTTGTTCTCCTATGCATTTTAAGTTATATTGGTTAAATTAAAATTCTTCTAAAATAACAGAACCAATATATGCACTATACGTACATTGCCGTAATGTACGTAATGGAGATTATGTGCTACAGTAATCGTGTTATATGGAAGCATAACTTTTCACCCATGAACTTAGAATTTTTTTTTTTTTTTTTAAATCTATTCTTAGATACAGAACAACATTTCTCATATCATAGCTTTTAGAAATAGGGGTGAGAATGAGGAAATATTTTTCCCATTTCAGAACGTGCATATTCCCTTACAAAACAAATGCTCTTTTAAAAAATCTAGATTTTATTCGAATACGTTTTATAAATACTGAAAGACTGTTCGTATGATTTGAAAAATAACTAAAACACATTTTGTAGTTAACTAGTCGATTGACTACATTCACTAATGCTGATTACTCTAAAAGAAATATATATATAATTTTGCGCGGCACTCACACAACTTACTTTCACCCTATAGTACTAAAGACATATTATTACAGTTTAAAGTATAAGATATGAGGTAATGTATTTAAGTATTTCTAAAATACATTACCAAAATTTTTTGCTTTAGAATCAGCTTTATTTTACATATGCTACAGTGAAGGGGAGGGGGGGGGAGCAGTTTCCGCAGCCGCCATTTAAATATTATAATTATATTCATAAGAACATGTAATAGAGTTGTTATTAAATTTAAAAATTAACTTAAAATTATGTGGAGAATTTTTGCCCAGAACACTTTTTGAATCTCTCTGTGATAATCTCGGATAGCCCTGTGTGTCACTATAAATTGTCATACAGTATGCTTAAATGTATCGCAGTAAGAAAAAATCATAAAATAACTTTAAATGCACTTTAAGTAGTTTCCAACTGTATTAGAACTTTTTTGCATGGATCTGTAAACAAACGGTGAATGCTTTTCACAGTCCATTTTATATTCCAATGTTTTTAAGAATATAGGACATATGTATTAACTTCATCGTTTTGAACACTGTTTAAAGATGTTAAAATGTAAACAGAAAAAAAAAAAAGATGATAAATGTAATGTATTTGAATTCTTTTGTATGTCCCAGTACAGGAACCATTTCTCCGATCACAATAAGAAGTTGCAAGTAATATCCTCATATGATACATATTTAGAATACAATTTTTTTTTCTGCTGTATTTGTCTTTTGTGTTATGCTGATAAGAGAAACTCACCAGAGACACATAGACAGACACAGAAACCAGCCGTTTAAAGCCTGATTTTTGGATTAGAATAACCTCAAAGTATGTAATTACAGTAAAAATTAAGTTTGAAAAATGTGGCTTAAAACCATTACTCTGTCTGCCTTACATGGGTAATATAATGTAATAAATTATGAGATAAAAAGAAAAAAGAAAACATTTTGTGGAATTTTTGTTTGAAAGTTAATTGTTGATTTTAAAGTATTTTCTGAATTGGCTAAAATATTTTCTCACAAAAAAATTAATTGCAACCAGACACTCTCTGTTTACTTCGATTGTATTTTAAGAGAAAAGAATGAAATTTGAAAGGACAGGAAATTAATGATTCGTAATTTTCTCTTTTCCATATCCGGGGAAGCATTTCCGACGCTTTTGAATATCTGTTATCACACATTGTATGGCACAAAATGAACCGACAGAGGGAAAAATGAGTCCTATTATGAAAGACATAGAAACATCTCCAGTTTTCAAGGACACTTAGGAAAAATCCATTTCCGTAGAGATAGAGCCTTTGGTTTCTATGACAACTCTCTGGAATATCTTATGTGTCTACAAGGCTTTTATTCCATAAAATTGAATTTCTTCTTCTTTTTGTAGCATTATATACAAAAAAAGTGTCTGTTCTTTTGCATTTCGTAGAATTGCAACAAAAGGGGAAGCAATAAAAATTCCACTTAATAGTAAATTTTATTTTCCGTATTTGTTTTTATATGACTTTAATTACATCCTGTCATAACAATTGTTTTGTTTGTATATTAAAAAAAAAAAAAAAACTCTATGTATGAAATAGTAATAATAATAATAATAATAGCCTGGAAAAATTAAAGTATATTGCATTTTATTTTTATTTATTATTTTTTTTAAGAATTATAAGTAAAACTTCTAAAATCAAATTTAACAAAATTATCTGTATTAACATTTTACATAGAATCCCTGTAATGAAATCGCTGTACAAATTAAAGTAGAATAAATTATGTGATATTCATTACTTTTTTTTTTTCTTTTTACAGTGTAAGTACAGCATTTTTACGGTAAATTAAACTTATCAATATAAGTCCACTTCAGCCATAAACGATATTTATATAGTAAAATATCTGTTTTCTGCTAAGTACATGTCCATTCCATTTATGTCAGCGCAAGTGTTTGGACGCCCAAGTTTACTCATAATAATTTACGGTACGTATAATCATAAATTATGTTTACAGTACCTTTACTAGGTATACTGCTGCCAGTCATGTGCCCCAATTTAGGACCGATTTTTTAAAATATTGGTGAATATACTTTTCTGATTTTCGCTTGCTTCGTAATTTTGTTGGTTATAACGAAATGAAATTTTCCTTAATGTGTTTAAATAGATGCCGTATAAGTGTGTCAGGTGGTAGTGATTCTGTAGGTTTAAAATCTCTGTTCGAAAGACTTAAATCTGGATGGAATGCCCTGCATGAAGGGCGGGGATCTTTCTAAAGACTTCTAATCCATATTTAAGCTGGTTTTGGAGAAAATAATAGAAAACACTGAATGGCAAAGTTGATGGGAGCGACTTGGGTTTGAACAGGGCAGCTTCCGTCAACAAGAGAGACGAACTTCTCCATTACTGGTGCTCAGGACAGCAGCTTATGCATTTAGGTAGCTGAAAGTTACCTGTAGAATGGTCCAAAATATTTGGTATCAGTCGAGTCCAAAAGATTGGTGATGAATAGCTTAGTCATTAAGTTTCGGAAAAGCTTGCGTTACAGTTCTTTCTGAAAATTATTTTTTACTTTTAGCCGCATGAACTAGATAGAAAATTACCGAGTCTGTATTTGTATGACATAATTTTACATCATTAACAAAATTATAGCTCAGATTAATAGTAAGAATAACAATAACATAATTATAATAATAATTTTTAAAAAGTTTAATAAGAGGGCGTTTTTATAAGTTATATTTCATATGACTGTTTATGCTTTTTCATACACGATGAAGTGTATGGTTATACTTGGAAAGAAGCTATATTTAACTTAAATGATCCACTATTTTTACTTTGAACGTAATCTTCTGAATTTAATGAGTAAATGAAGGTAAGCAACCCCTTTAAAATGAGTACATTTTTAAGGACACAAAATTGTATAGAGGGAAGTAGGTAAATGTATATTGAATATACTATATACTATTTTTATTTGAATTCACCATAAATTGAAATATGTTGGATCTTTGTGGGTCTATTGGAAACTTTCAAGTCTTGTTATGTGTTTTGATTGTTTTATGTTACAAAAAATAAAGTTTACATGCAAAATTTTTACTTAAGGAAAAAATAATAATAACAATAAAAATAAAATAAAATAAAGCTATTTTCGGGTAATATGGATCAAGCACGTAATATGGAATAGTTATGAATGGAAATGTGGAATAACCATTTCCTTAACGGATAATATAGAACAGGGTACTAGTATGTTTTGCAGAAAATCTTGAATAATTGCAATATGAAAATTTTGCACACTAGGTTTTCACTCATTTTGCTGCTTCGTAGACAGATTATAGAATTCGTAATACCAACGTCCAAAAAAGTCTGAATTTTGAAAAACGAAAAGAAGTTGTATGACACAAAAACTGCTCGTCTCTCTGACACAAGATGAACTACCTTTCATATTTGAGGCCAAGTGAAGACGTTTGGCGTGTTTCCACTAGGTTGCAGCCCCATACAAGTGATATATAATAGTATTTCATTTTACCGGACTGCTGCATATTCTCCACCTATCCTTTACATATGTAAAGCTATCTTTATAAAAGCCCCCAACCTTGAATTTAATTGCATGTTAATTTTCTATAGAATCGCTAATTTTATGTAGCAAGAACGCTAGCTCGTAAATTTTAAAATCTCATTTTAATCATTTTAATCTCAATCTGAATTTAATTAAATACAATTTTACTTTAAAATATCTGATTTTTAATCGAATGTAAGGATTTTTTCAATTCCTACTATTAGTTCACACTCTCCCTATATATATCTTGTACAAATCTTGCAATCGATTTTAAATTAACTTCCCGATTAGCTAGAAATTTGAAACTTTCAGGATTGCTCACGGTGACAACACAATACTTCGAAGTCCGATTTTCGAATTTTTCATTAGTTTTCTTATAATTAATTAAAATACAAAAATAATAACATCCTAATAGCGTTGAAAGAGCCATCAAAATATTAGCCATATTAGCTATAATTTAATTGTTGCCAAAAAAAAAAAAAAAATACCAGTTCATTTTATTTCGACATAAAAATAAATTCATTTAATTAAACGTGATCATTAAAAAATTATAAAAAGTTAAATTATGCATCTCACAGAAATTGACGTCATTATCAATTTAAAAATTTTATGCTCATTGATAAGAAATCTATGATTTATCAGAAAATTTAAAACGTGATATATAAAAAGCTTTTTTTTTTTTTTTTTTTTTTTTTTTTTTCTATATATCTTATAATTATTTTATTTTCATTTTGCACGCAATTCAAAATTATTAAAGAAAGAAAAAAAGAAACTTTTTCGATAGTGTTTGTAAGTAGGAATTGACTTTAAAAATTTTTCTTTTATATTATATGTTGATACTGAATTCATAATAACAATTTTAGCCACCCTTTAATTTTTGTTAAAATCGGTTAATTACCGCGATTAAAAAAATTATGAGATAGTTAAAAACTACACGTGACTTATCATCTAACATGAGTTGGAAGTTAGAAGACTGACAACTTGCTCAGTGCAAAGGAGCATGAAAAAACACATTTTATGTTATTTTAAAACATCTATCGAGATTTTCAACAAACATAGCTAAGAACCATCCCAATTAAATCAGTGTTCTAATTCATAAAAGATAAAAAATGAAAAAAAAAAAAAAAAAAAAAAATTCCACATTGAAATTGGTCTGTTTGTTATAGAGTTACAGTGCCATAGACAGACAGATAAAAGCTTCAAACACCCCCTACCATTTTTTTTTTTTTTTTTTTTTTTTTGTAGAGGAGAGAGGGGTTAAAAATAGTTACGCTACCGAATGAAATCTACTTGCATATTCGGCAATACCTGCATTGAAAAATACACTTGAAGAATTTTTATTTATTTACTTATTTACTTTTTACAAATTCATATTTTTAATCAATAACATTTTTTTTTTCTTTTTGCTTTCTTTATTTGTTTCTTCATTTCTATGGGGGAAAGGGGTACAAATTCTATATCATCATAAAATATAGATTAGTTTTATAATCTGAAAACAGTATTTTTATCAAACCAATCTAAATCTTCTCATAGCCATTGAAAAGTATGTACTTTTAAGACTATGGATTATATGTACTAAGCATTATATTTTGCATAATGCATAATATAATTTAAAGCATGGCATAAATTCACATTTATGTATAAACATTAATCAAAAATTAATTAAGTAGCATAATTCTTTAATGATAAGATATTATCAATCTCTCTTTAGTGACGAGAGACAGAGATGATCAATCATCTTGTGTTGCTAACCCAACACTTAATAATATACGATTCTTGATGATGAATAGTTAATAATTTTTACCTCTACTCCATGCGTATAAATGCAAATAAATATAGATACGAGAATAAATATATGTATGCATATGACCATGTAGTGCATATTATAAGAAGTATGGATTATAAGGTTCAATCTATGCACAGTAGAAGTAGCAGAAAATGTTAAGTATTAAAACTTTTTGTGAAAAATTTATCATTAAACACTAATAGTGCTTTTAAGATTTATGCTATTATTATAAATTGTTTTTAACAATCTTAATGAATTAATTTATGAATTCTTAAATTTTTGTGAATTATAATGAACAACCGTTGATGGGTAACACTGACGGTTAATTTTTGTTAGATCACATCACCTCTTTTTTTTTTTTTTTTTTTTTTTTTCATTTCATTTAAGTAATTTTGGCAAGTTAGTTTGGTAAATATATAATAATTATAATATATAATAATTATAATATATTATACATATATATTATATATATATATATATATATACCGGGTGTCCCATAAGTCTGTAGACATTTTAAAAAAAATCATAATAATCGAAGGAATTAGCAGAATTGAATGCGGTTTGCGAAAAAATTATTCTCCTAAAGAGGGGTTTCTTCGATTAAAAAAAAAAAAAAAAAAAAAAAAAAAAGTTAAATTTTTCATCGATAGAGGACGCTGCACGGATGCGTAACGAGAAATATGCAAATCAAAGTCCTATAAATCGCATGGCTTTACGATTAACCTAGCTTTTTTCCTATTTTGCCTTCCACTTACGGACATGAATTTTAATTACGATGGTGGACAAAGCGTTATTGATGAAGATGTTTTCCCTCAGGCAAGAACCGCCTACTGAATCGCCAGTTAAGCGTGTTGTAACTCGTTTGCAAACTGTAATTTGTGTTGTTGGTGGACATATCGAATAGGATTTTTATGCCTGTAAACATTTGAATGTGAATAAATATAGCTTTTGAAGGGAATGTGTGATTTGCTCACGTACAGCGCCTTCTATTGACGAAAATTTTAACTAATATTTTTTTTCTTTACCCAAAAACTCCTCTTTCATGACAATAACTTGTTCACAATTCGCATTCAATTCTACCAATTCCTTCAGTTTTTCTGAATTTTTTAAAATGTCTACAAACTTATGGGACACCCGGTATATATTGTGTAACAACCACACGACTTCCATTACCCACTAAAGTTACCATTACATTACACTAAAAGACAGATTTAAAAAAAAAAAAAAAAAAAAAAAAAAGCCGCACTCCAGCAAAATTGAATTATACTATTTTTATCTGCGTTTACTTCAAAGCTAATCACTGAAACAAATAAAACTGTCAAATTTGCATAATACCCCCTGACAACACACTTGTCCATAATACATCCTGAAGATTTTCACAGGATGTCATTTCATCCATGGTGTGATGTAGAAATCACATATATTTAAAAAATTATCTATTTAATTTTAATTCAAATCTATTTTATCGCTTTTTACACTGGTCAAAAAAATTTAAGGATCAGCCCGTTTTCTCTTTCTCTTCTTTTGCACATAATTTTTAAACAAATAAACATATGAACATAAAATTTGGATGGCCTGTTCATTATCATATTGTTAACCGAATCTTATGTAATTTTAGCATACAAATAATTTTTAAGCTAATAAATATTCAGTTTTCTCTTAAAAGTAAGCTTTAAAAAAAAGGAAAATTTTCAATAATTTTAGGAAAGAACACTTAATGAAAAATGGTCATAAGGATGCCTTACAGATAGGTAAAGGCGCACACGCGTTCCTATGTTAGATTACAACCAAATCTTTCTACCTGCATTCATTTTCTGTTTCTTCTTTTTTCTTCTTCTTTTCGCCTGTGAATAACTTTTTAAAAAATATGCATACAAACATGAAAATTGGATAAGATGTTCATTATACAATTATTTTTCGACATCATTATTATTCTAGTGCTGAGTATAGTTTACAAATTAGTAATTATATATTTTTAAAAAGTTCATTATAAAAGTAAAAGAAAAGTTAATACAAAAAGAAAAATCGAGATTTAGTTTAACATTTCAAGGTATGAGCGTCTTTACCTATCTCTAATGCATCCTTAACACCACTTTTCATTATGTGTTCTTTCCTAAATTTGTTGAAATTTTTCATTTTTTCCAAAGCTTACTTTTGCGAGAAAAATGAATATTTATTAGCTTAAAAATTATTCTTATGCTAAAATTACATAAGATTCGGTTAATAATATGATAATGAACAGGCCATCCAAATTTTATGTTCATATGTTTATTTGTTTAAAAATTATGTGCAAAAGAAGAGAAAGAGAAAATGGGCTGATCCTTAAATTTTTTGACCAGTGTATAATAATTCACTCGTGTATTCAATATTAATCTTTAGTAACTGCCGAATTCTTCCTCTATCAGTAAAAAAAAAAAAAAAAAAAAAAAAAAAAATGTAAAAGATAATCTCCTTGTATATTCTCATAATCATTTCCTATCATAAAGAGTAACACATGGCTCATTTTATTTATGTTCCTCCTAAATCACAGTAGCCTTATTCCTAACGTAATTTATACAATTAGACAAAATTATCCTTGAACACAATTAAATTATAGCTATATTTTATGTATATCTATCCATTGCGGTTTACTTTTCTCATGATGAATGCCTGGCGAAATTTGGGATTTTCATAGGGTTATCATATTATGGCAATCCCACTCTGTATTCAAAATTGTTAGCCTAATTTGAGTGTAACGTATCTTTAAAGAACCACTTTTTATGTGTTCTTGCTGGCTATGAAATTAAATGCCAATATGTAACAATAATTTGAATTTGGCTGAAACTTTATTCATTCTTCTCTGATCGCTCCTGCTTAGAACATACGGATGTAGTTCTTAAAATATTTATACGTTAGGGGCACCTTCCCTCCTTATTTTATGCAGCAAGTCAATAAAAAAACTGTGCACAAATTTTTGTCAAATCTTTATTGATTTCTGAATGTCATCTTTTTAACACCTCTGGATTGAATCTTGGTTATTTTTAATGGAAGAATTGTAGATTATATTTCTAGCGGCAATCAACGCAAGTAGAGGAGGTCTTTTTCATCTATACGGAAATATGGCCTAGTGGAGACCTTCGAAATGGAAACTTCACTATTTACATTTGGCTCCCTGCAAAAATCTTCTCTACATACCTGAATTATCATACGAAATATTATCTTACCTGCCACAAGAAAATCTTCATAACACATGGGACATCCTAGGGATGACATTTGGAAAAGATGTGCTGTTAGGTCTGTGAAAAACTCCTTATACATTTGTAACTCTAATATAGTTTTATTTATTAAGATTTGTAAGTTCATAAAGAGCATTATTAAACTGTAAATGCACATAAGTATTATTTTATCTCTTTGCAAAGAGATATAATAATACTTATGTGCATTTAATTAAGATTTTGTAAGATTTGTGAATAATAATTAAGATTAATTAAGATTTGTGAGTTCATAAAGAGCATTATTAAACTGTAAATGCACATAAGTATTATTCTATCTCTTTGCAAAGAGATAGAATAATACTTGTGCATTTATAGTTTAATAATACGCTTTACGAACTCAAAAATCTTAATAAATAAATAAAACTATATTAGAGTTACAAATCTATAAAGAGTTTTTCACAGAAAAGAATTTTCTTAGCATAGTTGAAATAATTGGATCTCCAAATGAAATACGTAGCATGTGAAAAATTCCTTTTGAAATTTCAACTCTAGAAAATATCTAAAATCTAGCTCATTTTTTGCCGATAATTTGTTTATTTTTTCTGTGTTCAAATGGACTTTTAACATAAGTTGCTCGATATATCTAGATTTCAACATATATGGATAATAAAAAAATTTCTATCTTTCACGCAGTAAAAAAAAAAAAAAAAAAAAAAAAAAAAAATTACTATAAATGCTAATATTTCAGCGAATATTACGCTTGGGAATTTTATGTTCCAGATTAACGTTTTTCCAATGTTTTGTCAAATTTTTTGCAAGTTTTGTAAAGTTTTATGGAAATCCATTCTTGTTACAAGCAAAAAACATACAAAATAATAATAATAGTAATTAAAATTTTTGAAAAAATACATTATTTATTAAAATTTTAATAAAAGGACTATATTTAATAGCAAAATAAAAATACCTTAAAAACATCCTTTTAAAGGAAACAGCAGATTAATTTCGGCCACCTTCATGGCCATCCTCAGTGCTGAATCACAACCTAGACGTACGTTCCTTAAGTTTCAAAGGGTTGTTTTGTTGGCGCCGCATTTCTTTCACTTCACATCGTTTTCTTCCATTAGCTGTTGCCATTCCGGCGGAACTAAATAGTGCTCTCTATCATTAACGGAATTTGAGTTATTTATAATTTCAATGGCCTCCCTTTTCAAAGCGTAACTATAGTTGTTATAAGGAGCTATTTTTTTAATGTTTATGGAGTTAGTATTAATTGGGTTATTATTGTGGGTAGTGGAAAAGGCTGTGGAGGTTTTACCGTATTTTAAATCTGCACGGTGTTCTTTCTCGCGTTCGCTTATCCGTTTTTTCGTCATGCCAATGTAGCTAGCCCTATCGCCGTTAATATGTTCGAAGTCTATTTTGTATATGCCTGCGGTGGAGTTTTGGGGGATAATATCTTTTTCATTGCGTATGTGCTGGAAAATGTTTTTGTTAGGTTTAATTGGAATATTAATATTATGGATTTTAGCTTCGTTACGGATTTTTACGCTGGCGCCATTACAGAAAGGAATAGATGTGGTGAAATTGGGTTTTGTTTTTTGTGCATTATTAATTTTGTTTAGTGTTTTTATGCGTTTTTTATAGAGAGTGTTGATAAGGTTTTTGGAGTAGTTAGCTTTGCTGGCAATGTTTTTGATATGTTTAAGTTTGATATGTTAAGTTTTTGATATGCTCCAATAAAAACCTACTCAACAAAGAACTTAAACATATCAAAAACATTGCCAGCAAAGCTAACTACTCCAAAAACCTTATCAACAAACCTTACAAATATTATACATAATAAGGGAAATCACAAGTTAAATTTACAAGTCATTTTTAGCTTTTTATTTTACAGGATAATTCATAGTATTTGTGCTTTTTTAACATAAATGTTCTTTGCATGTCTCAAGTTCAAGGACATTTCGAACAGCATTTCTTTAAGAAAATAGAAAAAATGTCATATAATAATAATAATAATAATAGAAAAAAGTATAATTCGATCACACGCTGATGAAAATTCAACAAGTCTGTAGTTTTTGGCAGGTATGGATTATTGCAAGCTTTCGATTTTTTTTTTTTTTTTTTTAATAAATAAACATGGTCGCCACTTTTGGCGGTTAGGATTTGAACTTTTGGTAGCTATCTTCAATGTAATAATGGCCCATTGGCGACATGTGACCGCTAATCTAGAGTTCTTGTTGGGAGGCTGAAGAACAACTTAAGATCACATGTTTATGATTTTAAGCTATGTCATTATGCTTAAAATCAATATTTTATATCCAATACCAATATTTCATCCTCATAAACGGGAAAAAGCTTCCTGGCAACTGGACGTAGCTCTGTCATCGCCGGTCCTGAACAAGAATTCTACAACTGCCTGTTGTCTTATTCTGATGTTTCCTTGAGTGTCCATTGGGCTCACCTGTTAACAACAAAAAATAAATAAATAAATAAATAAATAAGTAATGTAGCTAAAGGTTTAAAATACATTCCCTGAAAATTTGATTATTCTATCACTAATAGTAAAAACCTATAGCCTTAAGTGCAAAACTTATTGAACATCCTTTCTATAATACTATTGGCGTTATATAAAAAAGTCTGGAGTGACTCCACTCGACTTTCCGAACATTAAGTAATTAACGGTTGTATAAATAAATTAAAGTAAGACAAGTTGTTAAATAAACAAATGTAAAAAGTACAATAGGATGTTTGAATATTTTTCTTCATAGTTTAATTTTACGCTACTGCACTTCAAATAATTTGAGATCATAATGATAACGAATATTTCGTTGTGTCCTTGTAAAAATCTATAAAGGCTAGATTCTCCACAATCTATTCAATTTGTGTGACGGTAATATATAACATGTGTATAAATTGTCAGCGAAATTGATTAAGGCACTTAGACGCTATCGCATTAAATCGAATAAATTGAGCACATAGACCATAAGGATAAAGAATTTTTCTTCATGTTCCTGTAGAAAACTATAAGTGCTAGATTCACCAAAATCTACACAGTTTGTGTGGCAGTGACTTATAATATGCGTATAAATTTTCATCTCAGACGAATAAGGTGTTCAGGTGCTATCGTACTTTAAAAATTTGGGCCCATAGGCCATGATGATAAAGAATGTTTCTTTGTGGTCATGTAAAAATAATTTAAATGCTAGATTTACCAAAATCTATACAGTTTGTGCAATATTGACTTGTAACATGTGTATACATTTTCAGCCCAGACTAATAAAACGTTTAGACGCTATCGCACTTTAAAAAATTTGGTCCCATTACAGAGATTAATCCAGAAAAAATTTAGTGCCTCATTGAGGCACTTTCACAAAGTCAACTTTCAGGAAAGAGGAACCTTCACAAAATCAACTTTCTGGAAAGAAGCACCTTCACAAAATCAAATCTCTGCAATATAGCTGCACACTAAAAATTTTTATAAGCTGCACTGCGTCGAACACATAATAAATAACCTCAATTTGATTATTTACTGGATATAACGATAAATATCTAAGTAAATACCTTCTTACATTACACATAAGAAATAACTTGCCCACATATATATTTATTTTAAAAGTGTTCCATTTTATTTTTTAAATGTATTTTAAAGTTACATAAACTGTTTTGCGTATTTCGATTAATTGTTTGGAAGCATTATTAATTTTCACAAACTTACTTGATTTTTTCACAAAATAATTTAATAAATTCGCAAATGGGGTACCATTCTAAAACAGCTGGATTAAACCTTGCCATAGGACATAATGATGAAAACTTTTTCTTTGTGTCCCTGTAAAAAAAAAAAAAAAAAAAAAAAACGATAAGTGCTAGATTCACCAAAATCAATAGCTGTCGTGCTATAGTGGCCTGTAATATACGTACCAACTTTCAACTCATTCGAACAAAACCCTTAGACGCTATCGTGTTCACTCACATACATACACACACACATACATACATCACAATAAAAATAGTAAAAAATGAACTCAGGGGAATTCAAAATGTATAGAAACACCAGAATCACAAAGTCCGATTTGTGACAGGATTACAATACTTTCCTTACATATTTATGTTCGGAAAGTAAAAATAAACATAAGAAAAGAGGGGAAGGTTGGTTGGTTGTGGGGTTTAAGGCCGATTGACTACACTAGGGTCCTAGGCCTATAGGTGAAATGCACCCGTATTTACGAGTTTCGGAGAAAGCCACGGAAAACTCCGAACGGCTAGGTCGATGAGCGCACCCTTGGATCGAACTCGGCACTTCCCATCTACCAGTTTTGAGCGCAGAACCAGTCTGCCGCTAGTGCGGCGAAAATAGGAGAAGCATTTTGCGATTATTCGTCAAAATACAAATATGTTACAGTTAAACGAAAACTATAAAATTTTATTTGAAAACAATGCAAGCGTAGACTAATATAAATTGTTTGATATTTTTCGATACTAATACACAACACTTAGAGACTTACTTAAACAATGTTTTATTCATTGCGGATTTTGTCCGTTGTAAAAATACAGCATTTTTAAATTAAAAATAAATAAATAAATAAGGGAACTGCTTGTTTTTATTTATTTATTTATTATTTTACATTAAATCTACTATATTTGACTTTCGTTTAATAATAAACATTTTTTTATTCTTTAAGTAAATAATAATAATAATAATAATAATAATAATAAAAATGTTTGAGGTAGGCAGTTCTCTTAATAATGGTTGCATTAAATAGTTAAATGGTGGCTATTACAATTGTATATACGTATTTTTTAAATATTACAGGGGAATTTTATTTTTAATTTAAATGTAAGGTGGTCTCTGTATGCCCAAATATCCGATTTTGTAGTAATTTCGAATAGCTGGTGGCATAAGATTGTTAGGAATTTTTAACAATTATACCGACTCAGATGAGTCGCAGAAATACTTGGTTTTCCCGCGCTGGTAGTTTTAGTGCCGTTAAATTAGTTTTACAGGTCGTTATCGCGACGTTAAAAATTATCAAAATCGCTTCATCTGAAAAGGGTCCGAGTCTTCTCAACAAACTTAACAAAACTCTTTGTAATTTGAAGACTTTCATTGGCGAAGTGGGAGAAAAAATATTCATTTCGAAATTCTACGATTAACTAAATATGAGGAAATAATCCCGATATCTCTAGAATGTAATGTTCGTTAGGTCATGTTGCCAAGCAATCACTGATCACTGATGTTGCCAAAACAATCAATGGCAGAATTTTTTCTTTCCCAGAAAGTCGCTGATCGCGGTTTGTAAACTGATCGTCTGAGGCATTTTGAGCTTGTGTGTGAAAATTACTTTTTGTGATATTTTTAAAATTACGCTGTATCATACTGCACAGTTTTTTTTTTTTTTTAAAGTACTTTTAAGGGGATCTAAGGAGTCTTACCTGACTGTCTGTGATGGTGATACAATTTTAATATGATGCAAAATACTTTAGTTTTCCTTCTTAACTATAATTCATATTACTTTTAAACTTTTACCACTAAGAGTTTGATTTTATATACATACCGGGTGTCCATAAGTCTGTAGACATTTTAAAAATTCATAAAAAATTGAAGGCATCGGTAGAATTGAACGCGGTTTGTGAAAAAGTCATTCCCGTGAAAGGGGATTTTTTTTTTTTTTTTTTTTTTTTTTGGGGGGGGGGGGGGGGGGTGTAAGGAAAAAAAAGTTACATTTTTCGTCGACAGAGGGCATGGATGCGTAACGAGAAGTATGCAAATCAGAGTTCATAAATTACACGATTTTACGGTCAGCACATCTCATTTTTATTTTGGCCCCCTACTTTCATGCACATGAAGTTTTAATTTCGGGGCTGACTTGATGGATAAAGCGTTACTGGTGAAGATGTTTTCCCTCAGTGAAGAACCGCCGACTGAAGCTGCAGTTAACATGAAGCTGAGTATTGTAATTCGTTTGCAAACTGTAATTTGAGGACGCATAGATTAGGATTTATATGACTGTAAATATTTGCATGCAAATAAATATATAGTTTTTCACGAAAATGTGTGAACTCTCGTACAGCGTCCTCTATCGACGAAAATGTTAACTATTACTTTTTTCTTTATTTAAAAAAATAAATATATATATATATATATATATATATATATATATATATATATATACCGTTCACAAGAATAACTTTTACACAAACCACGTTCAATTTCCACCAATTCTTTCAAATTTTATTGAATTTTTAAAATATCTATAGGCTTATGGGACACCTGGTATATATATATATATATATATATATCGCTTTTTTTTTTTTTTTTTTTTTAGATTTTATCAAATAAATTTTATTATTTAAAAAATTAAATTTGTTTAATTAAAATTTGGAAAGCAAAAGTTGACACATGGTCACTACGCGCAAGATTGTGGCAAAAATATTGTGTCTAGAAGCAAAAGTATAACTGATAATTATGTAAAAAAGGTTTTCCTTGGATTTATATATTTAAAAATTTTTTAAACATTAAAAAATATATATATATATATTTTCACAAATCTAATTAAATTTGTATTTCTGTAATATGCTATTTATTTATTTATTTATTTTGTATTGAAGTGCTAATATAATATGTAATTATTTAAAATTTCGTGTTAATTTGAGGTATAAGTTGTTGCACTCAATAAATTTAATATTATTACCAAGTTTCATGAAAATAACTTACAATGTTTTTGAAATACAATGCACGAAAACTAAAATTTAAGAAACTGAGAAAACAGCTGTCAAAGATAAATATATTAATAAATGAGAGCATGTAGTAGCTTACTTAAATAGTCACACCTCAAGAAATTATGTGAATTTTATAATGCGGTTTTCTGCATATCGTTCAGAAATGTTTAAATAATAATAATAAATAAATAAATAAATAAAGATTTTTGTTTCATTTAAGACTTTTTAAACCCCTTAAATTGTTACGGTTTCTACAATTTTCCTAAAATACTATGAAGGTTTTAGGGATTGTTTCAATCAAAGTTTACAGGAAGCAAATCTATCTTTTATTATCAGATTATCATTCAAATCTTTTGCATATGTCACTTTAAAATACTAAGTATAAATATAAATGTATACTTAGGATTAAACCTAAATAAAATAAAATAAAATAATTTTCAGTATACTATAATGATTTATTTAAGTTTCGTGATACTGAAACAATTTTAATGAAGTAAAAATTTGGTTGGATAAAATGAGCAAGTAGAAATTGAGACAAATAAACAAACAGGTCAATCATATCTCTCTATAAAATTTACACACGATCACAAGGAAAGGAGGATGTTTTCTAAAAAAAAAAAAAAAAAATTGTTTACTCGAAATGCATGAACGAATAATATTCATAGACATTAATTAAAATATTAAAAAGTTTTATTTTAAAAATTTATTATTCATAACTATAATAGGCTTTTGCTTGAAATTGTTTATAAGTATTTCTTCAATAATTGTATAACAGTTCTGCTATCCCAACATTTTTTTTTTTTTTTTTTTTTTAGATTTGACTAATAAAAAGTCTTATTTTGCATACGATTTCACCCCCCCCCCCCCTCTTATTAATGTTGAAATAACCTTACTATTAATTTTAAATTTTCCCTTTTATTTCCCCTTTAACTTCCATACGCACATTTTTAACATCATATAATTGACTATATTCTACTTAATGCATGAGCAAAATAGGTATTTCAATGTTGGTCACAATTAACCTACTTTTCGCTATCAGCAAAAATCTCATAACCTGCACCTTTTCACTCGCTCCTATTATTTAGAGAAAGTGAGTAAAAGCTCTCTATCTGTTGCCATTCTGTCCTTTAAAAGCTGCCATCTCGACTTCTAAACAGCGTATTATTTCACAGGTATCCTTTATTTCAGGTGGGGACGACAAGAACGCCCATTTTACACCCCCGCCTCCCCCAGGTGTAGTGGACGAGAACCAATCGTTCAAAGAGAAGGTGACCTTGGGATGTTTCGGAATCGTTGCTATGGTGATCTGATCCGCTCCTCCGCATCTTTGCGAAGCCTCAGTTGTAGTTCTGATGCCAGATATGTCGGATGTTAAGGAAACGCAAATAGAATTCCGTTAATGCATTAGTGCGTAGGCCGTTATGTATTATATCGTTTTTAAATGAATGACATTTTCACTTCATTTTATTTTACTTTTTAAAAGTTAAACGAAAATGCGTATTTTTTTACCCTTTATATTATTTACAATTCGTTTTGAAAACGACAACAGAAAGTTTGTATAAATATATATATATTTATTGGAATTTTTTTTATTTTCTGTGAGGGGAAAAAATGTGGATTTTCATTTAAAAATTAATTAAATGATAAATAAAACGGGTTTTTTCCCCCATTGTGATAACTGAAAACGATAAATTCACAAATCTGCTTTGCATGTTTTTTATTCAATTAAACAAAGCTTCTCAAACGAATTTTATAAAAAATATTGCGTGGTTGTTTTTCTTTTAGAAGTTTTGACGTGACAAATTTTTGAATTAAGATAAAGACAGCAAGAATTATGTGATAAATAAATTGGTGTGGCATTCAAACGACTTTCTCTTATCGGGCATTTCAATACTATAAAACCGATTATAAATTAAAAGGTAGATAATAAGTATTGTATATGGACCTACTTTAAAAGCAATTCAAAACAGGTTAAAAGACAATTTTATGTGAGGGTGATTGCCCCTCCTTTAAACCCCCCCACTTTGCATATAGTATCTATACTTATAAAGAATTCAAATGTGTTTTTAATTAAAAAATGAATAAATAAATAATAAAAAAATTATTATTCATACAACTTTTATCCGAATCCCTCTTTGAAAATTACCAATCTTGATCGGACTTTCGAAAGGTAACTTCGTTTGAATTTCAAAATACCAAATTTAAATTTAATGCAATTATTTGTTTTTATGTTATGCTGATAAGAGACATGCACAAGATCAATCTCTAAAAACTAGACTTCCATGTACAGGGGATCTCAAAAGGTACAATCATTTAATTAAAAAAAAAATGTATTCTATTAATTTTGGGTAGCCCTGTATATTGTCTATAAATATTGTGTACTTAAATTTAGTCCTATAGGAAAAAGGCATAGCATAACCTTAAATGCACTTCCAACAATTTTCAGTAATAGCCCAATACAGTAACCGCCGCTTAATAAATTCGCTGGTTAATAAAATCAACCGCTTATTCTGATCAAATTGCTAGGACCAGAATCAAATCAATACAAATTACTTTTAAGGCCGCTGCTTAATAAAATCAGCGTTGCCGGTTAATGAACTCAAAAATATCTCCTCAGCAGCCAAAAATATCATTTATGCACATTAAAAAGAAAATTTATTTACAAGGTGACTTTTTTTTTTTTTTAAATAGAAAAAAGAACTTAAAGCATAACAAACTCTCCGTTATCGCTCATTGTCGAAGATTTTACACTTTCAGCACAGTTACAAATTAAACATGCCCTATAACTTATCTCCGTAACAATTTCAAGGAACGTATTCTTCAAAGCTCAGTAATAAGTTTTCAAATTTGGTTTGAAGTGATATATATATATATATTTATATATATTAATTTCTAATCACTGAAAGGCAATTTTTAGCTCTTATTTTGAAATTACTATAACCCATGTGGGTTAAATGGAAAAATTTTAAATTTGTAAGAACAGCGTGAACTTTTGGTAAAGTAATAATGTTTTTTCTCAAGAAAAAGCGCATGGGAACTTAGAATGCGTTTAATTTACTTATATCGAAGGAACAATTAATTAATTACCTATCAAAAATTAATTAATATTGTTCACTAATTCCATTATTCATTACCTTTTGAAGTTTCTTTCCAAATTTAAACCTTTTCTTTAACTGCAGGAACGTTCGCCGGATATAAAAATCAACCGCTTAATAATATCATTTTGGCTCAGAACGAATGTGATTTTAATAAGCGGCGGGAACTGTATATCCGAAATCTTATAGGTAGTCCTGTAAATGAATTATGAAGTATTTTCATAATATATTCTATGTGAAACATGCTTTAAAAATAAAACCGTGTCTCTCATTATATGGATAAGAGAAAGTAAAAATTATAATACTGTGCAACAAATCAAACACGATTTTATTGCATTATTGAGAGCATAAAAAATTAAATAGTTCATTATTGTTATATTTTAAATAAAAGTAATTATATTTAACTATATTTTAAACAATAACATCTATAATATAACGAATTGTGAGTTAAAGAGAACTAATAAATCGTAAGGATTAGGGAATGTCATGACAATTGCGAAGGTCTCAAAATTTTAGTAAATCCAGTAAAATAGATTAAATTTTAATTCTTAATGCAATCTTTAAATCTTAATTGAACTTCTATGGAAATTCAATTTGTGTCGACAGAATCATTCTACTATTGCGTAAGAAGATAAACGATATGGAGAAATCAAGATGATAAAATAAGGAGGAATATTAAAAGTTCCACGCTATTTTTTTTTTTTTTTTTTTTTTTTTTTTTTTTTTTTAATGAAATTTAAGAGAAAATAATTTTAATTTAAGTAGACGACATTTAACACTATTTTTAATTGCCTTTTAAAGGGAATAAAAACTGTTGAAATGTTGAAATGTTGAAATGTCAATTATTTTTAGAGATGTTTCTAATGTCTGCGAAAAGTTCAAATGGTCATAATCTAAGATATCCCATTGTTATTATAAATGAAGCGGAAAAAAGAAAATTTTAAAGAGAGACAGAAAGAGAGAGCGAGAAATTTGTCTTATATTCAATGCTGTCATTTTTTTACGTAAAATTTTTATTAAAGAAAACATTGTTTTAGTTTGAATAAATCGCATTTAAAATTATGTTTCTAGATATATAAAAAAAATAATAGAATTCTTATAGAATAGTATTTTACGTCGTACTAGAGCATTGGTGACGATTTGAAGTTCTTCACTAGTGGTGATCATAATGCCCTCCCTCCCCCATAAAAAGAAAAGAGAAAGAAAGAAAAATACGCATTCATATTCTTTCGACATTATATATATATACATATTTACATGTGAATAAAAATATATTTCTTTTTATGTTGGAAAAAAGAAACAGACGTATAACAGTTTTCTTTTATTTAAACTAAGGGACAAGACAAATTATTACTGTATATTTAGTATCCTAGTTAAAAATGTTTTTTTTTTTTTTCATTTTATCCCTCTCGCAACAAGTTAAAACAAGCAAATGAATGAAATAAAATTGAGAAAACAGCGAGGAAGAAATGGTACAGCTTTAGTATAGGGCGAAAATTTGATATTTGACACCGAAGTAGCTCGGAAGTTAAATTTTGAGTCAAGTTCTTTACTTAAGCAATTGAGATAGGCATTTAGATTCATCGCTAAAATGACAAAAATTTAAAAGTCGGCAAGGAGTTCTTATACTAATGCTATAACAGAGAGCTTTAAAATAATGAATATAGCAAAATTGCTTAGGAAAGAAACATAGTTACCACATACCTTAGCCTAAAAGAAAAGTCTTGTCGTATTAAATTCTAATACAATCGTATTAAATTAAGTTTTGTACAGAATTTTATGTCTTTTACTTAAAAAAGAAAAAAGACTTTATTTTTATTATTTCTTTCTTTCTCTCTCTCTCTTTTACTTTCTCTCTTACCCATAAGGTAGTATTGAAAGTGTTGTTTTCGGATCAAATTTTCGAAATTGAGTCTTTGCTACATTTACACGTTTTAAGAACCCCTTAATCCAAAAATCATGTTTTCAGCGGTTGATCTGTGTTTCTCTCTCTCTCTCTCTCTCTCTCTTTCTCCTCTGTGTGTGTGTGTGTGTGTTTCTATGTCTGTTATCAGCATATCTCAAAAACAAATTATAGCAGAAAGTCCAAACTTAGTATTCTACATTTGTATCATATAAGGATGCTACACTAAACTTTTCGTTGAGATCAAGCAAATTGGTCGTCTACAGGGACACTCAAGAGAATTCAAATATATTACGTCAATGGGAGAAATTGCAGGTAGTACAGTGTAACATCTATAGGCTGACTTAAACGGAAAAAAAAGGAACTAAATTTATTATATTCATAAAAGCATGTTTTGTGTAGATTTTGGTATGGAAATCATTCAACATTCATTTACAGGACTTCCCAAAGTATTTGGATATATTGGGGATGTACTTGAAAATTTATGGAATTGTAATTCATTTCGTGATAGATGTTTTGTGTTGTGTGTTATTAATACAGGATTATATTTATGTGCACCATGTGATGTGTACATAAGTTTCAGAAGATATACAGGGCTGCCAATATTTAAGCCATAACATTCTGTTTTATTGTTAGTGGAAGTGCTTTATTAAAATATTTTACCATGTCCAGGAAATCTGCTTAGGAATTGAAATTAATTCTTCATAGGCATATGAGGAAAATAATGTATTTTTATTTTATTTTATTTTTATTTATTTATTTATTTTAGTTTTATTTATTTATTTATTTTAGTTTTATTTATTTATTTTTTATTTATTTATTTTTTTTTTAAGCTAAATATTCATCGCTTGTTTTTTTTTTTTTTTTTTTTTTTTTTTTGTACCTTTACACATTTTGAGCTTTCCTAAATACCAAAGTCAAGTTTTAACGTTTGATTTTTGTCTGTGTCTGTTACAGTAAATTAAAAACAAATTATTTCAGGCGATCCAAATGTTGTATTTTGAAGTTAATACGTTTGTTACTAGAAAACTTTGTTCAAGAATGATAAGTTTCAAGAAAAGTTGCGTGTGAAAGTTGTCTGAATAATTTTATATGAACTTTTGAATTTAGTAACAGATTTGAACTCTGTATAAATGTAGGTACAATAATGAAATGGGGGTCGCCCCCTTACATAAAATTATTTGTCAAATAAAGCTGTTCTGAAGTCTAATTTGAATTGTTTTAAACATAGGTTTACATAACAGTGCTCGTTATCTTACCCCTTAATCTCCATTCTCTAATATAACATTAAATTTTAGGGTAAGAGAAATCGTGTGAGTGACACACCAGATTATTTTTCTTCAAGCTTGTTTATTGGGATAATTTGATTATTTTTCGTATGTTTTTTTCAGTAGTGACTTTTACATTTCATAGGCTTTTAGAAAAATTTAATTGATTAAAAAAGTAATAATAATGGAAGAAAAGTATCATTATTTGAGAAAAGTAAGACGAGAAAATAAAAATGGTGAAATCACCCATAATTAGCTAGAGAAACAATATACATAAAAGGGAGTCTGATGCGATGGAGTTGTTCCGCATAGAAGAATTTTATTTATTTTGATTTTTCTTGGTGTAGAATTCTATATATATATATATATATATATATATATATATATATATATATTTTTTTTACAGATAAATTGCTGCCGCTTTGTTCTAATGAAAATAGTAGCTTCAATTAAGAGGCACAGTTGCGTTTATAACATTTAATTAATAAAAATATTGAAAGAATTAAATCGTGCTATTTTGCATCTTTAAAAAATTATTAAATTAAATTAAAAAAAAAAGAAATCTTATTAAATCGAACAGAAAATTTGCAAAAATGTTTTAGTACTGCACTGAAAAAAAAAAAAAAAAAAAAAAAAAAGAAAGTTACATTTAAAGGTGGGGGGGGGGGGGATGCCTTTTTGGCTCACATATTTCTTTTTTTTTTTTTTTTTCTATTTACTTTAGAGGGGTAAAAACTGCTCATTTAAAAGGTTTTAAGCTTTTTAATAATTTTTACTTACATATTACTACAAAATAGGTATGCCGAATCGATTTCTTTAAAGTCTTTTATTATACACCTTTGATCAATTTTCGATCAAATTACTGGAATAAAAATGAGAAAATTTATGACAAAAATTATTTTGAGAATTCATTTAAATATAGTGACCAGCGAAATGTGGAAAGCTTGCTAATCTATTTACATATAAGCAGTTTATTTCTTACATTAGTCGGTTCAAATATTCTCTAGGTTGTAGTTAAAGATATCTTAACCCTTAACGAAAATTAAAACTTATGATTAAAGTAGAAACATTTTAATAATTTGATGCATTATACTGATTTGGAAGGGGGAAAATTCAGTTGTAAAAAAAATTTAAATGAAGAAATAGTATGTTATACAAAAATTTCTTAAATAACATTTTTTCGATTGATACATTATTTTTTATATACATTATTTTCATGATACAGTATTATTTATAACAATTTTTCTAGTAGACGATCTTTATCTTTTTTTTATTTGCGTGTGGGGGGGGGGAAATAAATAAATAAAAGGATGGTACAACCATTTGTTGCATAAGTTTTGACGAGTTCTCTTGACAAATACTCATATCAAAATTTTACAACCCCTATTGCTCCTAAGTAACAACAACAACAATAATAATAGTGTAGGAATAACTGGAAATGAATGAGCTGTTAAATTAGCTAAAAAAGGAACGGAAATCTCGCAATCAAATAATAGTGAAGTACCAATTTCATCAATTAAAAGAATCATAAAAATAATCACAATGCCAAACTATTCGAAGAAATTAAGAGCAAGAAGTGGAGGGAGTCGATTTATAAAATCCCAGACCCCCCTAGATCCATCGCAGTAGCAGCCTTCCGTCTGGAGACTGAGCATGATTGTCTGCCAAACATTTATATAGATTTGGTATTTATAATAGTCTCCTGTGCACTCTGTACAAACAAAATTTTGAAATGGACAAAGAACATTTGTTAAGTTGCGTTTCATTGAATGAGAAAGACTTAATCAGGCCAATATTGGCGGGCTAGGGAGTTGATGCAGTTGACATCCAGCGACTAATTTTCTTCTTTTTTTATGTTTCCACGATTTTGATGTATATTTTGTTTTATGTTCATGCTCCAATCTTATGCATCTGTGATGCATCGGAGCCTATGATACAAAATCAAGTGCTTTTGAATAATAATAACAATACTGTTTGACTATTACTATTATAAATTACTATACATGTATTTTTTATTTCACGATGATTGCTTAAAGATAATCCTTACAGTATACATTTATGCAAAATTTTGTCCTATGCTGTCATACTAAAAATCATGTAAAAACAGGATGATAGTGCTAAATTTTAAACAACGGGCATCAAAAGTTGATGGACGCTAAGGTGCACTTAAAAAATATATATATTATGAAATTCTGTGCTTTAATTCTTCCACAAAATTTTTGTCACACACATACACTGTAAAAATTTTTATGTTAAATTACACAACAATATTGTGGCGGCTTACCATGTAGAAAAATACCACAACTATGAAGAGAAATGTTACCATCTACACCTGTGTAACCGTTGCATAACGTGTAAGGTTACACGGTTACAGCTGGTAACATTTCTCTATAAAGTTGTGGCAAGAAGCCTTCCTCAATATTGTTGTGTAATAGAGTAAAAAAATTTTTACAGTGTACAAATACAGGCAGATCTTTTTAAGAATAGTCAAATCGATTTCTAGACTTCGCCTGTCCAAAACCCAAGACACTTGGTGGGCCGCATTGGAAATCTATTTTATTCAGGCAAGGCAAAAAGTATGTATGTGCATGTGCCTGTCTGTTTGTAAGTATATGAATTATGTATGTATGTCCTTTTTTTTTGGAGGGGGGGGGCAGGTTAAAGATACGGAGCAGAATATATTAATTTAACGATTTTTAATTCATAAATTAACAATAGAATCCTGAAAATTTTTATGATTATACATTGATAACTATAATAAAAAGAATGAATAATGGATCTAATAATATTTCATTACAACGATGTGATTCTTTATCTACTATAATCGTAGAAAAGTATTTTCACTTGGAAAAGTCAGAACGGATATATTAATTTTTAATGTGTTAACCAAAGTTGTCAAACTTTAAACATCGTTAGTCTCCTCCCCGATCGCATGCGGCCCGGGTCTGCTGGTTGGTCACTCCTGTTCTAGACCTCTTAAAACGTGTAAATTCATCAAAATCTGAAAAACAAAATCTTTAAGAGTACATTCATTTTATAAATATAGAGGAAAATAAAAAAGTAAAATGTTCTGGAAAGTATAAGAAAATTGAGCGTCTGCAAATTAATTTTTCTTTTACGATTTCCTATCAATTTCTTTTACATTATATAATAATATGTTCGTATTTTACAAAGTCTAATTTAAAAGGCTATAAAAATATTAATTATGTTTTATAATCAAAAATTAACTCACTCACACGTAGTGAGAAAAGAAATAAATGAGCAAGCTTACCGTTATACGTTTAGAAAAAACACAGCTAATATAATTATTTAAACTATCTTTTAAAAATACATCAAATATTTATTTTTGAACCAAGTTCATATTGTATACTTAACATTATCTAAAACTCTTAAAAATAGTTGTGCACTGTATCTTTATTTCCAAAAATTGGAAATTCTATATTGTTTTCAACACACTTTATATATATATATATATATATATATATATATATATATAAGGCCCGCCTAATTGTAATGTATTATAAAGGTATTAAAAGATTTGTGCTTGAATTTTTAATTATCCTGTTAGAAATTAAAAATATTTCTTCGAAAGATTTAACTATAGCTTTCTTAAAATTTTACAAATGTGTCTTAAAAAAAAAAAAAAAGAAGTTTCTTCTTCTTTTTTCATTTTTTTTTTTTTTTCTTTTTTTTTTTTTTTTTTTTTTTTTTTCTTATCAAATTCATTAAAGTAAGCCATTTTTTTGTTTTTCTTTTAATAAATATAAATGGTAAAGTATAAATATATGACGTATAAAAATATAACATATCAATATATAAATAAAAAATCAAAAAATATAACATATCATTATTTAAAAAATATTCATACAAACTACTTTCGCCATTCTTCCCTTTATAATTTTCTTTAACATATTTCTACACAAATGCAGTTAAACCTAATATTAAGTTATCCAAGTTTTTAAGATCATTGAAATTAATTGATTCTTCATTTATACCCAAAGTTTGTTTAACGAAAAGTAAAAAATCAGTGGCAGAATGAAGGAAAAAGTAATTAACAGAAGAACTAAAAAAAGAGAAAACACCGTTGTAAAAAGAACAATGACTTAACAATTTCCTTGAAAAAGAAGAAAGAAAGAAAAAAAAAAAAAAGTTACCACTTTCTAAGCTAGTTCTGAGACAAGCTTTTCGTGATAATTTGATTAATTTCCAATTAATTCCTATAGTCGTGTCTCTCCAATTAAAGTTGTTTTCCATCAGGTTTAACTAATTTAGAAACATGGAGTGAAGTCTGTTCAAATAAGTTAAGACGGAAAAAGAAATATTATAAGAAAATCAAAACAGATAATAATAATAATAATAATAATAATAAACAACATATTTGTTGTGACATAACTTTTATCGTATCATAATCATATAACTTTCACATAACTTTTATCGTACATAACTTTTATCGTAATCATTCTGATATACAGAGTGTCCATAATGTATTCACCGGTCACAGGTAAATCTCAAATAATAAAGAAGGAAAGATCCGAATAAAAAATTATCTGAATTTTATGGAAAATTTTAAAGATTTTTGTGTTATACACTTTAATATGACCAACATTAGTTTCTCAGAAAATAATCGAGACCAATATTAATAATACAATATTAAAACCAGAAAACGCACATTGCCTTTTTGCTGCAAAACGCCATTTTGTTTGTAAACAAGCAAATTCCCTGTAGATATTCACAAAAATTAGGACAAATGAAATTAAATGAACTACAGTATTATATCGATATCAATTCTTATCGATTTTTATAAAATCTTAATCGATCTTGCTCTGTAAAATGACATATTAATTTAAGTTTGTTACATGGTGAATAAATTATAGAACACTGCATTTCAGTAGCACAATCTCGCTTTTCTTAGCATTGTATATGTTTAATATTAATTTACCTCGCTTCTACGTTTAACACAATATGAGAAGCAGAGCTAGCGTTCGGCTCGTCATAATACGCACAGCATAGCAGAACACCCTGCTTGAATATGCAAATCAAATTTGAACCTATATAGCTCCACAACATAATCTATATACCTTAGTTGTTTACGCAATTCCATGCGTTGTAAGGCTGAGATACAACCTTTGCAATGCATACCAGTGCTATCTGTTCTGCAATATTCACTAAACTACAATAAGCACATTTTCGATTAGTAATTATTTTACATAATACATTTCATGTAATTCCATGCTATATATATATATATATATAAGAAAGAAAGAAAAGAAAAGAAATATCTTTGAAGAACATTGTAGGGTCAAATCAACACTGCTAAAAACCTACCCCCCCCCTCCCTCAGAATTTTATTAAATTAGACTAATTTATTGGTTCTATAAATAAATGAATGTATACCAATTAATTTAGTTCCTATCTTTTTTAGTTTTTTATATAAGGGCTGAAAAAATGGGTAAAAAATTATCCTACTGTATTTTGTTTCCTAATTAACTTAGAGATATAGGGTTTGTATCATCAGAAAACTAATAATACAGACTTTCAAATGGTATATCACATGCATATAATCATATTAAAATCTAAATTTATAATTATAAAACTCCTCTTTTCCCATTTTGTCTGAAAGAAAAAACACTTACTTTAGTACAAATATATTTACTAAGATTTGCGGCATTTTGCAGTGGTGAACAACTTTTACAGTTATTTTAAAAGATGTACAAGCACTGAACATTTTTTTCAGGAGACAGAGTGTAAATTTTTCTAGTGGCAGTTATGGGGATTACAAACCAATAAAATTTAGGCAATTACTGTATGAATTGAATTGTTTCTTTTCTTCTTTACTCGGTTCCTACAAATTGAACTAAATCAGAATTAATGTAACATTTTCATGTATATGATAAACAGAGACAGAATGAGTTCCATTTCCTCGACCGTCAAAATGCAGTTTTTTGATTTTAGTTCGGCAAACGTAAAAAAGTCAATTTTAATACCTGGATACTCATCCTTGAATTGTTTAAAAGCCTCCTTTAAATAACACAATACTAACATTTTTTTGTATGTATGTGGCTTCACTGTATTAACATCCATTGATGCATAATATTAATAACAGTAATAAAACCAATATATTAACAATAATAATAAAAACCTACCAAAAATTACTTTAATTGTTTGTTATAAGGCCGTTATTTTTTCTTTTTCGGGGAACTAAACAACACCTGGATCCCAATAGATAAGGTACAAATATAAAATGCGAGCAATTGAAAGTTGCAATCAAGTTTCACTTACTTTGTGTATTTTATTACATTTGCAGAACTTTTATTTTAAAAGTCATAGTTAGTATTAAAATACTGATAGAGGGTTGAATTTTAATTTATAACTCAGTATTACATGTCCGTCTTATGTTGAAACCCACAATAATTTTAGACAATAAACGTAAGAATAACATATAGTTTTTAAAAGAAAATTAAGTACTTTTTGAGACATTGAGGGTCAAAGGACAAAATATTTAACCTTGAATTGAAGAAGTTTCTCAACATGTGCATGCGACATGCCGTTTTAAATAATAAGATTTATAATGATACAAAATTTATGCCTCTAAGTCAATAAAGTAACAAAATATGGGCACATTTGTAATACAAAAATTTTGAAAATTCGCATTTTTTACCCAGCCTTGTATATCAAAAACTAAAAGAGATAGAGACTTATTACTTGGCATACATTCATTTCTTTATAGAACAAATAAATAAGTCCAATTTCATAAAAATCTAAGGGAGCCAGGTTAAATTGCAGCTTTTTTCTGTTGATTTGACATGGGACCCTGTAAAAAATGTGGAATAGTAGTAATCGCTCGTCAATCGATCTGCGCCGAAATTCAACCAATGAAGGTTTTCGTAATGTTTATCTTATACATCAAATTTTATTAAATTTCATGTCGAGATAAATAAATCTTTAAAGTTGCTGCACAACAAAACCACCTAAAGTACGATACACATTAAATTCTAATCATCAAAAATTTCATCGAAATTCAGCTATTTATAAAGTTTTTTAGTGGCCATGTATTAGTTACACTTCAAAAGTATATTTTAAAATATTCCAAAGTGTGTTATTTAGTCTCAGGTCAACAAAAATTGGAAAATAAGTATTTCCCCGAGTCCAACACATTCTTCTCATAAATAAATAAATAATAATAATGAAATCTGGAGTTGCTCCAGTCGACTTTCCAAACATTTAGTAGTTTTCAGACATTTAAACAAATTTGAATCAGTGAATAATTTAGCAAATGACGAAAGGGGAAAAGTATCATAGTGTGTCTAAGAATTTAGCTGTAAGTTTACATGTTTACACTGTAATGTAATCGAATTCTTTGTGCGTCCATGTAAAAGAATATACGCAGTTGCAGTAAGCATGCAACTTATAGTAACACTCATTCTGTAGCAAAACTCTCTTCAGATAATTAACTCAAATAGAACGCGATATGTTTAAATTATTTTATGATCCTTCTCAAATGTATACACACACACACACACACACACACACACACACACACACACACACATATATATATATATATAAGTAATACGTACATCTTTTCCCATAATGATCCCATACATTAGCAAAACAATATAACATATATATTCCAATGAAATGAACTTCAAACATTTTAAGTCTATAGTCCACAATGTATAAGAGTTTTATTTCTCATAGCCCTGCAATAAAATGTAATTCTTACACTCATAAAAATCAGTATAGTTTTTGCTATGACGATATATCATACGCCTATATAATTTTATCTCTGCTAATAAATAAATAAATAAATAAAAATAAAAATAAAAATGAATTCATGGGATCTCAAAACATATATATATATACTGCAACAATTACAATGATTTTCTTACATAATATACATTCCTAAGGTACAAAGAAAAGAAATAACTGTGATTAAAGAGAGAACCTATTTTATCAATTCTCTTTATTTATATAGTAATTAATGTACCATTGCATAAAATTTAAATAGACATTTTTAGAAATATTTGATAGGATCATTAATATTCATAGAACTGTGTAAATTATAGAACACAAAATGCTGTTACCCTTCTGGTGTGCGAGTTGGGTATCGCTCTAAGGTTTTTCTTTGCACATTAAGCCTCATTAGACTGGAACCTACGGCTTAAAGTGGGCCCTTCATATGGAAGTGAGTTCCTACATAGTGTAAATATTTAAAAAAATTCTCAAATTTTTTTTATTAAAGCCAATTGGCGACTTTATAAATCGCATGTGCAACAGTTATGTGTATAATATTATGATTAAACTATTCAGAAAAATTGTGTTCATATTTTAGATAAGAATATGGAAAATTTATTTATTTATTCTTACATGCAGGATTATTATAATTACAGTCACTCTATTCGATGAAACTTAGTATAATTGTTATATAGACCATGGCGGAAAATTTGTTGTAATAAAATAATTAATTTAAATTTCTACCACCTACGATTTTAGCCGGGCGCCCAACCATCCTCAGAGTACTGACGATTTGGCTTGGTTTGATGCAACGCCACCGTATGTCTAAATTTCTTGTCGGTTCCACAGCGTTACACGCATGCGCATTGGTAAGGATTTCAATGTTTTCGTCTAACAAATGAATAGTTTTATTTCACATATTAAAATATAACTTGTTTATTTCATATAATGGATCATAACAGAATACAGAGTATATGGTTATTGCATTATGTTTAAAAAGAAAGTTTTATGTAGATTTTTATAAAGTACTTTGTGCAGTTGTGACATAGACAGTCTGTGGTATAGACATAACGATCTGCGCATGAGCAGATAATCGAATACCCACTGTGTGTGAGGGAAATGGGAGAAGATGCCGAAGTGAGCAGTGTATTGTGCCAGCCGGTGAGCTGGAATCAGAGACCACCTGCCGAATTATTTTTTCGTAGTGCTTCGAGAATTCAGCAATATGATTTTTACTTTTCCTATCAGTTTTATCTTTGTGTGATTTACATGTTTATGTGTTCCTGCGTTGTATGTATAAAACGTGTTGTGTCTGCAAAGAAGTTTTGATGCATCCTCGTCTTAACACGTTACACAGTGTAATAAAGCGAATTACTAAATCGAAAATGTACATAGGTATCATTTCATCTCTTTGGTATTATGCAAACATGACAATTTTATGTGTTTCAACCATTAATTTCGAAGTTATTACAAGTAAAAAGAAGGATAAGTAAATTTTTCTGCAGAGCAGCTTTTTTTTTTTTTTTTCCTTTAGTTGTAGATCAGAAACTTTATGTGAATCTGCTAGCGATACAAGAAATACAAGGATAAAAGAAAATAAATAAATAAATAAAATATCCAAATATAGTTTACAGGAACAGATGTTTCAAACAGTATGTGCCTTACGTTACAGAAAGTGTTCAAAATTCCTGCCATTTGTAACAACACATTCATCGAAACGGAGAATCATGGTTTCGAGAACTCATCCAAACATTCTAAGCCTGTAAACGAACACGTGCTACTTCTTCATCAGTTCTTCAAATAATGTCCTGTACTGCACACACATGACGTTCCCGAATATATGCTCCTATATAAAAATGATTTGTTTTGGTATGCCCGACCCACCCTTCAAATTTGCCGGAACTCTTCTGAATCACCCTGTATATTTTTCCAACGCCCTTAGAAAAAAAATAATTTTTTCTGAGTTATTAAGAGTACTATGTGCTTTGGCTTACATTGAATTAAAACTACTCATTATATGTTGTATAATAAAAATTGCTGAATTGAAAATAAAATTTAAATAAGATTTTTTTTTTTTTTGTCTTATAGTAAGCAGTAAAAAAAAAAAAAAAAAAAAAAAAAAAAAACTTAATATATATTTTTAAATGTTCATTTCACTGCTCATTCTCTGAACTCCCCCCCCCCTCCAAATAAGGTTAACTTTACAAAGATTATGGTAATTTTAAAAATTCCCCAAAAATATTTCTTTCTAAAACTCATTAATATTAAATTATTATTATTTTTTTTTTTCATTTTAATTCACTGTGTTTAATTTAGTACCATTTACACCAAAGTTGTTAAATGAAAAAAAAAAAAATCAATGGTGCAACAAAGGAAACAACATTTAACACTGAAACAGGCAACAGAATCCCCATTAATAGGAAAGGAAAAAAGGGCGAGGTAATTAGTTCAAGGGAAAAAAAAAGTCACAAGTAAAAAGAAAAATGTGTTATTTTTTTAGCTTTTGAAGGAGCTTTTCCGCAATAATCCCATTATTTTTTTGAATTTAAGAAAAAATGGTATTACAGGTTTAGTTGTATATTTCTGCATTTATTAACTTTTCCTATATCTTTTGCCTTGTATAATCATTCACTTTCATATGGAATTATTTATTGATTAACTTAAGTATTCCTTCCTGGTGTTGGTCCCTATAATGATGAATTATTTATATATATATATATATATATATATGTGTGTGTGTGTGTGTATACATTATGTTGCATTATCTATCTATGCATATAAATGTATATAATGGAAAAAATTTTCCTCATGGTAAATTTTTCTGTAAACGAGACAAAAAAAAAAAAAAAAAAAAAAACCACGAAAATGCATTTTTAAGTATAACTTAAAAGAATTTGCCAGTTTTTTATTTTTTACGTTAGCTTTAATGCCCTTGTTATAATGACTTTAGAAAGCTAATTAAAATTTATATAAATTTTGCACAGAAATAAAGACAGTGTTTGTAAATGTAATACAATAATTATTTTAACATTTTAATAATTCATAGTTTTTTTTTTTTTTTTTTTTTTTTTACCATTACTATCTTTATAATTCTTATTTTGTATCACGCAGTTACCAGAGGGATTGCAAATGCAGGATTACTTAATCAAATAAAATATTGATTTAGTTTTAAAATTATCGCTCCTCCCCCCTTCCCCCCCCCCAAATATATATATATATATATATATATATATATATATATATATTATTATTATTATTATTATTATTTAAAATTTAATTTACCTCAAACCAATAGACAAGTACAATCACGAAGCACATAATTTTCATTTTTTTATTTTTTTATTTGATTGTCACATTGTTAAATAATAAAACTCTCATATTTCCTCAAAAACAATTAGTTGCAGTTTTAGCCTAAATTTTTTTCAGCAGCGTAACTGAACAAAATGACGTCAAAGTCGGACTATAGGCCAAAACGTTGCTACGCTTATCCCACTTCATCCTATACAATTTTGCAAAAAATTCCGCCGCCCCCCCCCCTCCTCCCTCCTATCTCGGAAATGCGTCGGAATTTTGAAAAATAGCGAAACACATGCTCTATGAATTCGAGGGAGACATCTTTTGACGAAAATATTTTGGGTTCGGGGGCGTTTGGGGGGCTGCTAGGGAGGACAACTTTAAAATTTACAATGGGAAGGTATATCTTGTAATACATCCATGGAAACTTGTTTTCAAGACAATGAATTCGATATATATAGTTTTGTCCTGCGATAATTATTAAAGGAAATACATGAGTTTTTAGAGTTTTGAGATGTGGATTTTATACTTATTTTTTTCTTTAATAATCACCGCAAGACAAAACTATTTATTGGAAAATTGGCTTACTTTCGTCAAGATTAGTTCGTGAGAATTAGCAAGCTAAGCAGCTTTGTGGAGATGCGACAACCAGCCACAAAAGTAACATTTCGATGCAGGGTGAAAGAAAACCTAATTAAGAACATCTGCATTCACAAAATAAAAAGGAAAAATAAAGTAAAAATATATTTTGCCAGATCCAGAAGAATTTACATTTCGTTATAGAAATAATATCAAGTGATCAAAGGTTTCCCCTCTGTTGCCTTGAAAAATAGGTCCATCGTGGAAGGGAAAAGTACATTGATTATGTATGAATTTAAGTTATTATTTATAGGTTAAAATAGTCATATCGTTATATTTAAAAGAGATTTTAAGCTTAAATAATTTAATTTATAAATTTATTTATTTGGAATATTTACTTATCTTTTTGAAACATTTTTTTTTTTTTTTTTTTTTTTTTTTTTTTAGTATGTGAGAATTTACATCACTGTTCGTGCTTGTTATAAGTGTGCTTTTTTATGTATTCCACGTCGTATAACACATTGCATAAAAACGTAATGCAATTGTTTAGTTCTTCTGTAAAGCAGACAGTATATCATTTAGAAATGTCGGCACCTGTTAACTAACGTAAAACAATGAGATAATGCAGCAAGCTTGTAACGTGGGAATTTTTGAGTAAAAATGAAATGATATGATTTGCATACAATGACTTTTTTCTGGAAAAGAATGTATTTTGCCATTTATTTACAACTTGGCTAGGGAAAAAATAAATAAAGAAAATGAAAGAAAAAAAAAGCATTAAATTACTGTCTGAGAAAAATTTATTGTTATATTTTACTATTTTTCTACAAAATAAATATGAAATATTTTTAAAGAATCTTTGCAGCAGTAAAGAACTATGCATAGACTGTTAGAAATCTAACAAGCTTGTTTAGTCAGAAAGGTGTTTAAAACTTAGTACGTTGCAGCCACCACGAAACTTTCATCTATATTTTCTTACACAAATTCACGCAGAACAAAATATTTATTAAAATTATATATCAGAATTATTTTCCATGATAAATACACATGATTTTCATCACAGAGAAATATAATTTCACTAAATATCCAAAGAAAATTAAATTTAAGCTATTACTTAGAAGATATGTCAAGAAATGCAATTTTGTTTCCCTCCTAAGTCCCTTTAAAAAGAAAAAAAAATCGATTTTTTTTTTAATTATCACAGATTAATGATTCATCCATTCATTTTAAAGGTATTGACGAATTCTTTTAAATGATACCTATATTAAACTTTTGCTTCCCTCATGGGGAGACTTCTCCCCATGAAGGAAAGTCTCTCCATGATCTCCCTCTCCCCCTTCATATTATTCATAGGGGCTTTTTCGAGAAAAGGTAGTCTTCGCCTCACAAGATAGCCGTATTATACTTTTCTTGAGCTTTATTTCCGTTTGTCGGGCAGTCTTGATGTATATGTCCTTTCTCATTACATTTCCAGAAGTGATCCCAGAAATGCAACGTAGCGGTCTTTCGGTTGTCCTTGGTCTTTATGATGGTCAATATATGACTTTCATAATCTTATCTAAATTCGATTCTTCATTTTATATTTCGGTTGACACCGATTCGGTAAACTCGTATTTCATACTGTATGCAAGTGTGCCTTTCAGGTCTTTAAAATATAAAGACATGTTGAATGTTAAACGTCTTCATCTCGGATAACATCAACGAAGAAATGGGCTGCTAAAGTTTTTTCACATCCAGAGGACAATCCGAATAGGCAAGGCTGACCAGCCTTTCGATATCTGCTTCCATTACCTGGAGACTTTCACCACGTTTTTGTCACTGAGTTTTCAGTTTGGTCCAATAAAAATGCATTAAATGCCTGTTCCTGAATCAGCTTTCCAAGGCCTTTTATACAGTAATTAAATCAGTTAGTTTATTCAATGGGATGCCTTGGAGAATCTCCGACGCAGACCCTCGAAGAGCGTCAATTAATTGTTTGCTTTTACCCTATCAGTCTAGCTATTTATGGAACTTACGCCGTATAATTCAATTTTGAAGCCATAGTCCATGAAATCTGTCTATCAGTGTTGCCAGATCTGGCGGATTTTTTATTCAATAGTCATCAATAGCTTTTAATTCTAACATTTGCCCAATCACTTCGAAGATAAATATTATGTATATCGCTTCTCAAAATTATTGGTGATTATTGAATAAAAAATCCACCAGATCTGGCAACACTGCTGTCTATCGAAAGTTAATATCATCACGCTACGTCTAAAAGTCACTGATTCATTATATAATGGAGCTGTACCTTGTCGCGAGTTTAAAGTTTTGACTTTCCTTTAAAGTTGCTGGGCCTCATTTTTAATATATTTAAATCCTCTGTACAGTTTTTCTTGTGTCTTGTATTTTTCATTCCACGTCTTCCTTTGTGTCTTGAATTTGTACGTAAAGTAAATTTTTTTTAATCACTTTTTTTTTTTCTCCTTTTTTTTTTTTTTTTTAATCCACTTTAGTTTTATAAAATTTTTATATAACATATGAGATAGTAACTTTATTAAAATAAAATTTCAATATATTTCAAAATTTTTTACACTTATTAATTTTAATGAATACTGGTATTATTAATTAAATATTTTTTTTTAATTATTTTTTGTTATTATACCACTAAATAATTTATGACACAAAGCTTTGCAGATGGTTCCATAGTAATCTGGTTATTTATTTTTGCATGTTACAAATAATAATTTTGAATTTCTTTATTTTAGTTGCGTTGCTTTTCTATTATTTAAAAAAATGAAATGAGGAAGTACTTTTATTTTCCATTTATTCCATTCATTTTTTCCTCCTTATTTATACAATTTAGATCTCCTCCTTTATTTATAAATTTTTAATACTGTACATATTAATTAATATAAAAAGGAACTTTTATTATCGCTTTTAAAATATAAACATTGGTTGCATTTTAAAGGCTCCTCTCTACCTCTTATAATTTCCCCGCGTTTACAACAACCAAATCTTATGTTATTCTAAGCGGAAATTTTATTATTCATTACCTAATGTATTCTTTTAAAATCTATTTCTGAAATCGGAATCCTAATATTTAAATTTGATCTTGTCCCCCCCCCCCTTTTTTTTTTTTTTTTTTTTTAATTTCTCTTACCCATATATACATGGTGGAGAATGTATTATTATTGAGTCAAGTTCTCGAAACTGTGTCTTTCTTATATTTACACTTTTTAAGGTCCCTTGAATCGGAAAATCAGGTTTTTAGTTGTTGACCTGCGTGTGTGTCTGTTATCCGCATATCTCAAGAACAAATAGTAGCAGGAAGTCCATACTCGATATCCTAAATATGTATCATATAGGGATGCTACTCTAAACTTTTCATCGAGATCAAGCAAATGGTCAAGGACACCCAAGAAAATTCAAATGTATTAGGCCTATGGATAAAATTTTCGGTAGGTTGCCATACGTAGAAAACAAAATTAAGGGAACAAATATTTTTATATACAGAAAAATTTGTTACGGGTAGAATAGGGTATGAAAATCTTTCACCATTTGCTTACAAGACTATCCAAAAGAACTACAATATAGTGAGAATATATTTGGAAATTGCTGTAAGTACATTTCAAGTTGTGCTGTGTGTTATTAATATAGGAATACATTTATGTACAAAGTGTGTTGGGTACACAATTTATAGAAGATATACAGGGCTATTAATAATTAAGCAAAAATATTCTTTTTTGTTGAATATAATTGGTGAAGGGCTTTACTAAATTTTACCGTGTCGAGGAAAACTATCAAAGAATTTAAATTAATTTCTCATAAACATACGGTAAAAAAAAGTATTTTTAAATGAAATTTTCAGCGCTTGTTTGTTGTATAATTACGCATTTTCAGCTTCTATGAATGCTAAAGTCAAGTTTGTATCAGTTGGTTTTTGTGTATATCTGTTATCAACGCATCTTAAGAACAAATAATTACAGGCAACTCAAATCTGTAGAGTTTATATAAAGTTGCTACAAGAAAAGTTCGACCAAGATTGATAAGTTTCAAATAATAACGTGGGTGAAAATGTCTGAATAGTTTTAAATAAACTTTTAATTTTTACAAGAACCTTCAATTTTATATAAATTATGTACTATATTCAAATGGGGGATTGAGAGGAGCGATAACTTACTCATACAGAATTAAAGCTCCAAAATGAGATATTAATTATTTAAAAAATATATTCTTGGAGACCAAAAACGAATTGAACGGTTATATTTTTTCTAAATGTTAAAACGAAAGCGGAATTTAAAAAATACGTTAAGTAATGACTATTTTTCACAACGAATTTCCCGTTGGCTTTGGCTGCCATCAACGATAAGCAGATAATCATTTTAAGTGGTATTTATACGAAAAATCATTGCTTTTGGAAGGAATAAAACAAATTTTACACCCATTGTTGTAAATATTTTCGAATTGTGTAATCGTACTTTTCTTCATTTTAGTACATTCTAATCAAATTGAAAATTGTTTATTATTGTTTGTCTGTTTGCGCTCTAACTCCTGTAAATATTCATAAAATTTCTTGAAAGTGACATATGTTATTCAAGATCACTATCGGATGTTCTCTATTGAAAATGAAGCAAATATCACCACTAGTTTATATACAGGACACCCCAAAGAATTCCAAAGCACTGCGTTCTATGAGAAATATTTCCATAAACCATATTTTAATATTTTTATTTCCTCCAATCATAAGGAAATTGACAAAATAAGTAAATAAGTAGAATAAAAAATAGAATAAAATAAACACTTTCTGTAGAATAGAGTATGACCATCATTAAGATTTACAGGGCCACTCAAACATATGGAGTTGCATTAACAGGGTGGTTACAGACCAGCCTTTTTTCTCTGATACTCACACCAATATATTTATATGGTAATATTTTATTTAATTAATCGGGAAATCTTAGTATTAAAAAATTCGAAGGAAAAATACTGGCAGAAGAATCAGGAAAAAAATGTGGCCTATGACCACCCTGATTGAGGACTATTATTGGAAATTGCTGGGATTGCCGTTTTGTTTGTTTTAAGGTTTTTAACTCTTTATAACAATGTTTAAGAGCGATTATGATCTGAATTTATATATATAAATGTGTGTGTGTGTGTGTGTGTGTGTGTAACGAACACATTTGTATAACCTCTAAATTGCAACTTAAATTCACATATAGTATGTTCTTTAAATTTGTACATTCTCCCTCTTCCACATATGTATCTTTTGTTAATTGCAACTCTATCGAAACCTTTGATCACGTATTATTCGTTCTTTAACGTAATGCAGATCTACAATAGCATGTTATGACTTTTTTCTAATTCGGTTTCTTTTCATCTTGCAAATAAATGCAGTTTTGTCGCCATGAGTGCATTTCTTGTCTTTTAACATGGTACGTTAATTTTTTCTTAAAAGTTCCGTTTTCTCATGGCGAATGTTGGCTTCTTGTCAGGACCATTTGAATTATAATTATGTGATAACCTTTTCAAAAATTGTATGTGTTTATATGTAACATAATTACAACCATTTTTTCTCTATTATTTTGAATTGGCTTCGATTAGAGCTTTGGCGATATTAATGAAGAAATTGGAGCGTCTCTACATTATCATGACTTGACCTGAGAAGTCGACGTTTTGGGCTCCCACTCCAATGTTATTAAAATCCCTTCAATTATAATAACTTTATAAAGTGGTCACCTATAAAAGAGTAATACATCAAATAAAATGTTTAATAAAATTTTTCGTTATAATCTACAAAATTGCCTGGATTAACGATCACTGTGTTATTGACGGTATACTTCGCAAGAATTCTAAAGCTGTTTTTAAATTTAACTTCAATAACCAATGGCCATCTACAACCATCGTTACAATCTGTCTTTCTGTCCGTCTGACTGCCTGTCTGTCTGTCTACCTATTTGCCTGTCCGCTATGTATATCAGAATCTCTTCAAAATGATATATATTATTAATTTTACTACAGCATGTTCCTTATTAAAAATGGTATGAATAGCATAACTGGTTTATATTACAGGGACATCCGATAGAATGCCAATGCATTACGTTTTATGAGAAGCATTTTTAAAAAATATGTATTTAAGTAACTTTGTACTTCACAAATTACAAAGAACTTGGCATTTCTTGTTTATATGCAAAAGAAAATGTTTTTGTAGAATATGATATGTTTAGCGTTAAGATTTACAGGGATAAACAGAAATATACAGTTACATTAAGGGCTATAACTGAAAATTGCTGGAATTGTATTTTTGTTTATGTTAAGCGTTTATCGCACTTTCTAATAATGCTTATGATTTATTATGAATTTAGTAGTTAGTCTGTCTGTATTCTGTTCGTATTGTGATCACGTAGACGAGTACGTACTGTTGGAAAGCGTTAATAATCTATGTGAACCGCATGATTTTTTTTTCTTGTCTTTATATGTAGAGAGAGCAAATTAGTAAGGCAAACAACGAAACAAACCGAACGCGTTAATTCTTTACTTTAAAATTCGGCCTGGAATATTTCAACAAGAAAGGTTCAAATCAACTTTATTATTTAACAGCTACCACTTCCAGTAATCTAACTCAACAGATTTTCCAGCTAAAGTAATTCATTTTCATTCGATATCTTTTTAAGATTCACTCAGCATGATTAAAATTGAAATAGAAAATCTTTCTTGGAGAAAAAGAGAAATAGAAAGAAAATGAAGAAGATCATAATAGAGAAAGAAGGTTTATCTCAGTCAAATGAGATACAGAAAAAACAGAAAGTGGTTTAGATTTTTTTTTTTTTTTTTTTTTTTTGCATAAAAAGAATAGCATCCTGTTTCTTGGTTACTTGAATTTTTTACTTCGTTTAAGGATAAAGTCCATTCATGTATTAAAAGCTTTTTGGCTGAAGGCATTTGGAAAAAAAAAAAAAAAAAAGTTATTTTATTATTTTTTTAACATAAAGGCTTTAAATGGGTGAGATAAAACCGAAACAAAGGAGAGAAGACAATGAAAGGAAATGATGGAATTTTAGCGATTCAAAAACAAGAAGTGGATGATTAGAAACTTATTTTTCAAGGATTTGCCGCACCAAGATTTAAAACTTTTCATGCTCATTTTAGTTTATTGGATGTTAAAGAATGGGATAACAGTTCGTTTTTTTCAATTTTCATTCTGTCTTTTTTATGATTTATAAATATATATATATATATATATATATATATATATATATTACAATTTGATTAATATATATATATATATATATATATATATAAATGGTAATTTGTTCTTTCAAGATATCAAATGATTGTAATCATAATGAATATGACAAATTTCATTTTTCTTTATATTTTCTTCTTCTTTTTTTGTGTTTTTCATTGAGTTGAATGAAGTGAAAAATTATTGTTGCAATTTTTTTTCTACTATTTATTTGAAAGAAAATTATCATTTACTCGTATTTATAATTTGGATTAACTTTATCTAAGCTAAAAGAAAAGAATGCTCTGCTTAACACGTTAGAGTGATTCTGGAAGAAATTCGTAACTTTATTTACTCGATTAGATATATTTATTTTTCTGCACTCGTTACTTTCTGTGTTAGTACCCGAAGAAATTGTAATGCTATGACACTTGGTGCTTGAATATTTAAGAAACGAGGATAACTTCTAGAAAATAACAAGGAAGCTTTTGCATGTTGGACCAACCATCAAAACGCCGACCTGGTAAAAATAAAAATCTGGTACTTATCCAGACATTCCTTCCAAATAACACATTTGCCTAAACGTAAAAGCAAACTTTTTGCAACATAATTGCTATTTTCTGTATTTTCTAGACAAAACTTTTCTGTGGAAAACGGGAAAAACTCAATTAATGACCAATAATAGAAAAAAGATAAAATTTGTTACATAATGTAATGATTCTAGAACTTTTTGCAAAACCATTATTTGCAGTATTATTGCCAGGATTATTTAGAACGTTTCTATTTAAAACATTTTAAAAAGCTATATGGGAATTGAAAATATCAGTATTTATGATTACTTTTAACCGTGTGGAAAATTAATAATAATTTAAAAAAAAGTTATGCAAACAAAATGTGTCTTTTAGACTACTTGGAATTGAAAAATTAAGAGCACGTACTTTTATAACATTCATATCTTGATTGATGTATGTTATCCGCGTAATAGACTGTGTAGCAAAATGTACTATGATTCTGTTCTGAAGAAGAGAGTAGTAGAGAAAACGATGTACTTTAAGATACTGAAACGATTTCAACTGATAGTATCATGTAAACTATGAACGCTTCCATAAAAATGTAGAACAAAAAAGTTTTGTCCATTTTTCAAAAGCTCATAACTATGTATAAAATTAGGGAGAAACTTATAAATTAAAAAATCCTGAATTAATTATAAAATAAGAAATGAAAAAAAAAAAAAAAAAAAAAAAAAACTAGTAGAAATCTTAGATACATAAACTTCAAAAATAGTATGATATGTAATTGTAACTATTTTTCAGCATTTTATGGTAATTTTAATATTTAGTTTTCTTTGTAAGACATAGCTTTATAATAAATTATCAGTAATATGGAAATTTGAAAACCTAAATTTGACATGACTGCTACGATTCGTAATGTATAACTTCTAATTGTACATTTGCTATAGTATCACCTTTATAATTCAATCGAAGTTTTGTTTTCTCTCCAAATATACATATTCATGTCTCTATTTTTGACTTTATCAACACTGAGAAAGAATTCTGTAAGTGGGTTCTAGAATCTAGATTGTGGCTCTAGTAAAAATAGTTCCATGTCATCCTTATAAATGCTAGTCCCCTTGGAAAGCGAGTTCTAGAAACCTCTATTACAATTCTAGAGCATTCGCCTATATTATCCATGTCAAACTTATTAAAAAATCTCTGTAAATAAATGCGAACACAAGAGGTGAGTTTTTGCAACTATAATCTTGGTTTATAACCTAATTCTAGAAAATCAAGCGAGAATTTCTGGGAATACAAAGAATTCAGAATATTCAGAATACTCAGACTATTGTTTCACCGTCTAGAAATGTGTAGTATGGAAATTCTTGATCATTTCATCTATTCAGCTTATTGGCGTGCTTTATACGTATAGTTCGGCAATCTATATTTCTAGTTTAGGGATTTAGAAAATGACCACTTATTCGTTCTAGATGAAAGCGGTATTTTTTTCTCTCAGTGAATAGTTAGCATAATACTGCTTTTTTAAAGAAAATAAATATATCTAAAATTTTGGCTACAATTTCAAAATTTGACAGTGTCTGTGCTAGAAAAGTCTCAATTCATTAATTACATAACTTTTGATTACTTTTTAAGCTCAATGCATCTTGAAACTGGTGTCAGACTGTAACAATCACAGAATTAAAGTACTCCTTAAGGCGACTTTAATTTAATACATGAAATTCATTGATCGAAGATTGTCAATATGAAGTTACAGAAAAGAAACAAGAAATATTTCTAAATCTTAAAATAATGAGATACGAAGTAATAAACAATTTAAGAATGTAATAACTATGAAAATGATTAATGCTTTTACTTTCTTCTATGTACATAAGAAGAAAATATTGCATTCGGGAAAATTTTCGATTTCCGATTTTCTACGAATTTATATGTTTTGATATGCCCTGAACACGATTCAACCATTTTTAGAAAATATCTGTCTTTGTTAGCAAAATTTTGTGAACAATGTATCTCACGAACCAATGGACAGAATTTAACCAAACTTGATATTTGGTTGGATCTTGGCTTAAACTGATTAGCTTTTAGAATACATTATCCAACAAGTGGTGCTGCTATTCTATTTTTTCCCTGATTTAAGTGAAGGTTGTATCTCAGCTCCTATAGTGAATAAATGCACCAAATTTGTTAAGTTATATGAGTATTTTGTGAAAGTAAGCCGACTCAGTTTGGGTGCGCATCTAACGGCAGGTGGCTCTGCAATACCGCAAGATTTTGCCTTTACGGGAAGGTTATTCCTCAGCTGTTATGTCATATAAACGCATCAAACTTAGATGTGAATGTTATTATATTAAGAAAGAATGCTGATTTAATTTGGGTATATATCTGCCGGCAGGTGGCTCAGTTATTATTTTTTTATTTTTCAGTTGTTTACGAGATCTATTGATGTTAATTTTACCAAATCTCATACATAAAATGTTAATCGCGAGAAGGTAAGATGATTAACTTTTTATATATGTTACTCTTGTAGTTTGTGCTTTTATACAGCATGATATCGAAGAAAAGCTTGTGATGGCCGAAGAATACTAATGGCATGCATGACAATAAAGTAGAATAAATGAGAAGGTAAAACACGGTATCTTAAATTTATAACCACATTATCCGAACACAAAAATTAACCTGAGTATTGTCGATTCCGCAACTTAAACTCGAAGACAGTATACTAAGGCTTACCTAAAAATAATACCATATTTTAATGCAATTAACGGAAGGGTAATCGATTACATCTATAATATTAATTTTGTTTCTTTTATAAAGATAAATATTAAGCAACTCATTCATATTCAAGATAAAACTTTTCCATCAAAAACATTTTTCTCATCTTCCTGTTGAGATTTCAGGTACTCACAAATCTGAAACTAAGAACAAAATTGTAATTCAAAATCTGAAAAATCAGGATCAAAACGACCGGAATCCGATCAGCAGCAGAAAAAGCTAGAACTAACTCGATACTATGTTCAAAATTCAAAATGAGAGGTCACTGTAATTTTGAAATTTAAAATATAATAATAATAATAATGATTTCCTAAACCAAATAACATTTAAATGTATATTATTATATTTTAGCTAGGTTATTATAATTACACCTAGTTTAGGTTATTATTAAAAAAAACTTAATAATATATAAATTTCTCAATTCTTTGCGTCATGTAATTTACTTTATAGTCAATGTTTACAGAACAAAAATTAAAAAATCAGTGGTAAAATGGCGGTAAAAATAATTAACGCCGGAGCTAAAAACAGAAAGCTCATTATAAAAAAAGAACAATGTGCTAATTATTTTGTGGGGAAAAGTTTACGCCAGTCAGCTTTTCCTAAGGCAGATTTTTGTGATGATTTCATTATTTTTCCAATAAACTTCTTCATTCGTATTTTTTCAACTTAACGTTTTTTTCTGCCGCATTTAATCAATTTCAGAAATACTGTTATCGATTTAAGGTCTGTGTAAATTAAATCGGAAAAAGAAAAATACCCAAAAAACAAATAAAGAAGCAAAAGTGGAAGACAGAGATTGATTAATGGTTGAACTGTTTAAAGAGAAAACATCATCCATTTTAATTTTCTGCATGCTAAATTTCTAAAATTTTTAGCCACTTTTTTTTTTAACATTTGAATACCGAATTCTAAGGTTTAAAAAAAAATAATAATAATAATAATGTTTAAATGTATTTTTCTTTCTTTCTTTTTCTTTTTTTAAGTTGATTACAGGTAAAATACCAGATTTGGAAAAATCACCTAAAACTAGATCATTTTATCAAAAGAAAAAAAAAAAAAAAAATGCAATTGTATACAATCTGAATGCTGACAATCGCTTGTTGTCTTGCCTCAATTTAATAGTTAACATGCTTCGGATTCGAGACTCGGTACAAATATGAATAGTCGTTATGGTTCAGAAACCACTTCAAAATCGTAGGTACCAGCCTAATAAGCTTTCATGTGTAATATATATACTGGTGGACAAAATTAAAAACGGTGGATAATAGCTAAGTTATCTAGACTTTTTTTTTTCGAATATCTAAAAAAATTCTTCATGGGTGTGATGTCGATTATCACATATTCTAAAAAAATATATTATCAGTTATAATAATAATAATAATAATAATAATAATAATAATAAATGAAAAAAAATTATGTAACGAACACATTCCTATAACTTCTAAATTGCAACTTAAATTCACATAGTACGTTCGTTAAATTTTTGCGTTCTTTAACGTAATGTAGTTAACAATAGCATGTTATGACTTTTCGTAATTCGGTTTCTTTTCATATTGAAAATAGAGGCAGTTTGTCGCCTTGAGTGCATTCCTTGTCTTATAACTTTTGGAGCGTTAATTTTGCTTAAAATTTCCGGGTTCTCATGGCAAATCTTGGCGTTTAGTGAGGACCGTTTGAGTTATAATTATGTGGTAACCTTTTCAAAATTTGTATGTGTTTATACGTAACATAATTACAAAAAAATTTTCTCTACTATTGTGGATTTCGCTTCGAATTTGGATTTCTTTGGCGAAATTAATGAAGAAATCATGGCTTCACTTCATCACCATGATTTGATGAGTGAAGTCGTCGTTTTGGGCTCCCACTCCAAATTATTTAAGTACCCCAATTATACATACCATTTTATAGTAAAACGCTTATCTGATCACCTATAATCGTGTTAAATATGTCAACAATTCGTATATAATAAAATTCATCATATCTTACAAGAAAATGCCTGTTATTTGGATTAACGAGCACTGTGTTATTGTCTGGACACATCGCAATAACTAAAACTGTTTTTCAAATTTAAATTCAATAATCGACGGCTATCTAAATAAATACTACAATGGATTCTCTTGAAATTTTAAGGGTAAAAAAAAACATATTATACTACATTTATTCCAATGAAAGTTTTATCATGAAGGCTAAAAGGGAGTCAGTCTCAAATTAACCAAAAATATATAATTTTTGGGATCATCCCCTTCAGTGCCTGATTTAAGACAGGGCGCAAGTGCCCTGGGCCCTCACAGAGAAGGGGCCCCCAAGAAATTTTTATCATACATTTCAAAACATAGTTAAAATGAAAAATTTCCAAATTTTGTTATAATGATCGTTTTTTTTGTTTTTCGTCAATGGATGGAGGAATTACAGCGCTGTTTTATAAATCGGCATGATGATCTTTCAAGGAAACTATCAACACATCCGAAAAATTGCAATATTTTCGTTAAACGCAAATACAACTGCATACCACCGACACTTGCATTTCAGACTTTTACTAAGGCTAACTAAATCCAAGGCACGCACCGCAATGCAGATACACGGGGGCGGCATACGATAGATAAGCGACGGATCTTGTTTAGCCTTACTCTTACGAACAAAATGAAATGTGAAGTGAATTTTTAGACGGCTGAATTGGAAAAAAGCAATTTGTTCTGTTTGTTGTAATATTAAAGTACGAGTAAAAGGGGCCCATTGAACATGAGTGCCCTGGGCCTTCAAGTGAGTAAATCGGTCCCTGATCCCCATGTAAAACATAATGCTTGAAGAAATGAGTTGTAGCTATAGTATATGGTAATGGGCCTTCTTTTAATAATAGATATATCATAATTGTACTTATATTAACAAAGAAATGAAGTTTTTTTTCATAACATTGACAGTTTTTCGTACGTATTTGTTTGTAACATTACAAGGTTTTAAAAGCAAAGCAATGTCACATTTAGAAAACTTGACATATAATATTTGAGATAACATAATGCAATCAGAATACAAAAATATCAACTATCTGATAAAATGTGAGCATTTGCACTAAATAACTTTTAACTGAGCATGCGCAAGCATTAGCAAAATTTCTTTTGCATAATTCATCAACCAAAAATATTTATTACAATAATTTATTCTAAAAAAATCTCCAAACAAATATCGTTAAAACTCAGAAAGGTATCATCCATAGAAAAGTTGATTTTCAAGTACTTTTATAAAGGTGTAAAACTCTAAGGGGTTTTACCCATATTTTTATTTTGAATCAACGAATAGTCATAGATATAAGTGAAAGCATACTTTACTTGTCTCAAAAAATTGGTAAAAATATTTAAAAGCAATTTCTTTTACTAAACCATATTTTTTATGTTGTCTTTAGTATATTACATATTGGTAATAATATTGACTACATTTTTTACCTCCTTATACAGAGTATAAGGCAGTATTGTAATACCGTTTGGCGAAATGGATTTTGTATCTCGCATAGCTCAAAAACGAATGGTTGTAGAATGTTGCAAATTTATATGTGTGACTGTCATGATGTCTAGTTGTACACCTACAACTTTGGTTTTAATACGAGTCCCCATTTTAGAGATATCTACGACTTTACACGATTTTTCTTGACGTCTGTATATATGTGTGTGTGTGTCTCTCGCATGACTCAAAAACAGCTGGAAGTAGAACGTTGCAAATTGGTATATAGGGTTGTTATAACATCTAGTTGTGCACTTCCCTTTTTAGTCCTTCTGTGACTTTCCGTTTTGAAGATTATATTCATAATAACAAAAAATTAAAGGTTTTATCCATTATATAGGACCTACCATCATAAAGTTTTCCAAAGAAGCTAATGATAGCTAGTAATGATATTGTTATGAATGTTGTCGACATTTTTGCGTGTATAAAGTAATTTTTAAAGATATAAGTAGGTTTTAGTCGACGAATGCACTTTATTTAATGACTATTCTGCCTGTAGATAGAGTCTGCAATGATATTGTTATGAAAGTTGTCGGCATTTTTACGTGTAAAAATTAATTTTTAAAGACATACGTGGGTTCTAGTCTATGAATGCACTTTATTTAATAAATATTCGCAGGAAACGGTTCAATGAAATTCTTTTTTGTGCCACAGAAATCAATAATCAATGAATATTCTCGAAACAATCCAGTGAACGCCATTCTTACAATAGAAATCAAATAAACATTGTTAAATACACTATAGAGCAGAAATTTCGCTAATTAGGTATAACCAAATATTTCAAAGTCTGAATGGAATTTAAATTGATCGAGAGTATTGTCAGTTTAGAGAATTTTTGAGGTAGTTCTAAGCTAAAAACCAATGAATCATTTAAAAAAATAAAATAAAAAAAATCCAGAACGCGATTCCTATTAAAGTTAGAGTTTCCAAACTTTGGAAATCCTGACCTACCACTTTTCACCACGTCTGAATGCCTAATTTGACGCTAAGTCAACAACCTACACTGTAAAAAAAAATTCTGTAGTGCTACTAGAAAAATTCTAGGAAACCGGTATTCCATAAACTTTTCTAGTAGCCAATACAGATTGTTCAAAAGTGATCTTACTCCGTTAGAGTTAGTAAACATTACACGCACTTCGTTAGTAAATATACTAAGAAACTCTTAGTTAACGGGTCAAATGCTTTTTTTGTATGTTTACTAAGTTTGTGTTAGTAGCATTACTGAAAGTAATACTGCAATTTTACCAGGAAATGTTTTGTGTAGGATACATGGTTATTATTAGTGTAAATTCAAATAATATCCATGTAACCTTACCAAATTTGTTTTGTTTAGAATACAGATTTTTTATCAGTAATTGTGCTAAGGAAATGTAATTAATAATGCAAATGAATTTCGGTTATACTCACAAAAATTTTACAGTTACGTTTACAGAAATACTACAAGTAATATAAATAAATTTACCCTTAAATACCCCATGTTACCTTACTAAAATTTTTAAATTAACAATATTTAATATTATGAGTAATATTGCTAAAAAATTTAAATAAATAATAGAATAATAATAGAAAACCTTTTATGTTTAGTTTTAGTTAAAAATGATGGCTGATCGAAAATGTTTATTTAAATATATACTTTTACAAAATCTAAATTGTTTGAAATATTAAAAACATATATCAATATCATTACCTTAATTTTTATATATAATTTATTAAACTTTTTTTAAGTCAAAATAAATAAATAAATAAGTACGTATATGGAATCACTTTTTATTGACATACTTTAACTCAAAAAATCGATACCTTTAAAATATAATTGTGAAAAGAAAACATTTTTTGCAATAATTTATGCATAACTTTATTTGGTAAATATGAGCATATATTTTACTATGTTAAATTTAAAATTTAATGAAATAATAATTGAAAAATAATAAGAAACCTCTTTAGTTTTAGTTAAAAATAATTGCTGATAAAAAATATTTATTTAAATATGTACTCTTAGAAAATTTAAATTGTTTGAAATATTAAAAACGTTAACAATATTTTCACCATAATTTTAAGTATAATATATTAAATATATCATAAACAAAATATCTTCTTGATTAAGTCAAAATAAATAAATAAATGGAATAATATTTTAACGAATTTTAACTAAAAAATAGATACCTTTAAAATATGATTATGAGAAGAAAATATTTGTTGCAATATAATGCGCCAAACATTATATGGTAAATACCAGAATATATTTCATATTGCTCAATATATTAAATTAAAAAAAAATAATAATATAAAATTTTTTATGTTTAGTTCTTATTAAAAATGACGGCAGATTATATGTGTTTATTTAAATATATACTTTTAGAAGATCTAAATTGCTCGAAATATCAAAAATATATACCAAAGTCAGAGGTGAAACTATCTAACATGTAAAAACCCTGAAAACTGTTACTTGCATGCAGATAGGGGAGATTTATTAACGATATATGCTATCGCTACCTATAATAAGTTATAGTATTAGGAGACTTCTTAATACATTATAAAACAAATTGAACATTCAAGATAAGAAATTTCTATAAAAAACAAAATAATTTAACATGAGATTCAGACAGCAAAATTTTTAAAAACCCTGAATTCAGGGGTAGCCTCTGAAAAGTTTTTGACTTAACTTTTATACATAATATAATAAATATGTTTTTTAAAAGATATTTTCTTTTTGAATAAGTCAAAATAAATAAATAAATACGTATATATATTAATATTGTACATTTAATTAATAAATTTTATTTTAAAGAATCGAAACTTTTAAAATATGATGTGAAAAGAAAATATTTTTTGCAGTACTATGCCAAATTTTATTCGGTAAAAAATTCAGCATATTTTTCAAAATAATCAGTACATTACATTTAAAATTATTTAAAAAACCTTGATAAAACTGAAGTTTACTTTAACAATAATAACAACAAAAGCTTCAGTGGGATATTATGCATTTAGTATTCTCCAATAATTCAATATATTTATTCATGTCTATTATTGTCACCAAAAATCTTCTTCATAATTACAAGAAGAAATTTAGTTTTTTCCAATAACGTAGTATATACATTAAGAAAAAGCTTTATTGTTTTAAGTTTTATGCAGCTATTCAATGTTTTTCTAATTGATTAATGTCATAAAATTGATTAGAAAAAAAGTAATATTTATACGTTTTTTCAAAACTTTTATCAATAAATATTAAATCTATTTTTATAAACAATTCTTTTCTAAAATTATGTTTTTTCTTTTAATTATCACTTTTTTTTTTCTTTTTTTTTTTTTTTAATATGAGCTTATAAAACTGGAATAAAACTGACTGTCTTTATACATAATGAATTAGTAAACTGTTATGTATATATATATATTATTAGGCAGTGAAATAACATCCATAACATGTTGTTATGACATAAAAAAAAAAAAAAAAAAAATTAAATATAATAAAGTAAAATAAAATACACTTTTAGAATTTTAATAATAAATAACAATAAAGGTCATTTAATATTTTTATAAATATATGTCGGTGAAACTTAATGTGGTATTTCTAAACTGCATAAATTATGCATACCATTTTCAGGGGTTAATTATGTAATACTTATTTTACAAAAAATAAAAACATTATATTAAATAAGTACCTCAGAATAATAATAATTAAAACTACATACCTTTTTAACTTTTTGATTGTTTTATCCGACTTGTTTCCTGAACGTTAATTAATATCACATTAGTAAATTATAATAATAATAAAAGCTTTGCCAGGAAAGTATTTACGTAGCTAGCAATTTTAAATAAATAATCACTAACTAACACAAACCTCCACCTAGCAGGGGCTGTTTATCAGATATTTGAAACGCGTCCATCATACAATATTCCAGTTTTCCAACACATAGTTCCAAAATGAGGCTTAAGAATTGATGTTCACATCAAAATAAAGGTTTAAATTAAAATAAGTTAACGTCAAACTAAGCATCCTGTATTACAAATTAAGGATATATATTTATGAATTCTTACTTTTTCTAAAATGCAGATGTGTATAACGTTAACAATAAATAAAATATCACAGATTAAGATTTTAAAAGTCCACCTCATTACGAATTTCGACCGACCCGATGCTTCGGCTTCTTCTCTGGTATCTTCTACGCATGCGCACAGTATTGGCGTTTGCTCAAAAGAAATCGCACTCTCCAAACGGGTATAGACAGAGACGTAGAGATACTGGGAAGAATGTAGTAGAATTACATATGTTATTTAAGCATTGAATACAAGGAGAATCTGGTTACAAAGTTTTCCCTAGTAGTTGAGATAATACCTGTACTATTACTAAGTAATAATTTGTAAATTGCCGTAAAATTTTTTACAGTGTACCCCTCCCTTCCCTTCGTGGAAATAAGAAAAACTACCATTTGTTCCCACCTTTACTGTAATACCGTATAGAAAGAAATATGTAAACATATAAGCATGTTCTAGTCTACAATCATCAATAATCACTGTTTTGTTTTATAGTCTTGTTAGTCATTTATAGAACTTTGGAAGAACTTAGTTCTGCGCTATAAACCAATGAATCCTTTCGGAAAATTCCAGAAATTTATTCCTTTTCAAGTTAGAGCCTCCCAACTTTTGCAACCCTAAATTACAAACTGTCGTAAAATTCGGTCTCCCAGTTGCCAAATTCGGTGCTAAATCGCCAAAATCCATGCGAAGGACCAGAATCTGCATTGGCTACAAAATTGGCAGCTTGGAGAGATTAACGATCAAATTTGGCGTCAAATGTTGTTTTCGCCAAAGAGATCAAGAGTAGGCCATCTATACTCGAATGATTTTCATTGAACTCTAAGATGTACATTTGCCAATGACAGATTCTGTAAAAAGCCGTGGAGTAATGGTCATGAAAAAACTATTATACTTGTCTCGGCGGTACATATAAATATAATCCTATTATCTTGACTTTTGTGGTTGGAGTAGCAATTTTTTTGGCCGTGGTTAGAGAACCGGCAGCCGGGTAAGTATTATAGACCCGGCAGTCTTCTGCGCTTGCGTATTAGAACTTCCAGGTATGGAATACTTGATCTGTACCTGAAGTGCCGGTTGACACTGAGTATGATTTTTTTTTTTTTTTTTTTTTTTTTTTTTTTTTAATGGTTCTTATTCCTAACAGATAAATGCATAAAAGTAAACAATAAATAGCGTCAGTCAAGCATATAAGTCTGATGTGTATTTTAACAATTAACAAACAAATAAATAACGCCGCGGTAGCTGTTTTTCAACCAGTCAACTTTGTAATCAATCCAGCTGGTGCTGCCATCTTTCGAAATGATTTGAAACCAAAGATTTTCTAAAACTAATCTTTGGAAAAAACATGCAAATTTAAAAAATGAAATTTCTTATACTATACTGATTAAATTAAAATTTAGATTAATATTTTAAAATAATTTAGTTTTTAAAAATCCTTATATAAAAATAGAAACTACTTTGGAGAAACCATGCAAAGTTGAAAAATTAAAATTCTTGTACTAACTGATTGAATTATTTTTTTAAAAATATTAGGTGTACCGGAAAGTTCTGTCGTTTTGAATTAAAATACTGACATCGGAAATTTATCCTGGATAAAATTTAAGATATTCTTAGGTAACTTATAAGATGGTTATTTGTAAAGTACCATGTAAACACTGTTAAACAAAAATTTCCGGTTTCATTTTATTAATTCAAAACGACATAGCTTTCCGGTACACCTAATATATTTAGTTTTTAAAAATCAAAACATAATAAAATATTAGAATAATCTTTCAAGAAATCATGCAAAGTTTAAAAATTAAATTTCTTGTACTATATGATTAAATTAAAGTTAAAAAAAAAAAATTTAGTTTCTAAAAAATCCAAATACAATGATACATTTGTATAATCTGTGAGGAAACCATGCAAAATTGAAAAATTATTTATTTATTTAATACTGCACTAATTAAAATTTTTTTTTTTTTTTTTTAATATATTTAGTTATTAAAAATCAAAATATAATACTATATTAAAATAATCTTTCAAGAAATCTTGCAAAGTTAAAAATATTTTTTTTTTTGTACTATACTGATTAAACTAAAATTTAAAAAAATATATTTAGTTTTTAATAATCTATATATAATGTATTAGAAAAATCGTTGGAGAAATCATGCAAAGTTTAAAAATTAAACTTCTTGTACTATATTTATTACATTAAAGATTTAAAAAATATATTTAGTTTTTAAAAATCCAAATATGATAATAAATTAGAATGATCTTTGGAGAAACCACGAAAAGTTGAAAAATTAATTTTTTTTTTTTTTTGTGCTATACTGATTAAATTAAAATTTTTAAAAATATATTTAATTTTTAAAAATAAGAATATAATAATATATTAATCTTTCGAGAAACCATGTAAAGTTCAAAAATTAAATTTCTTTTACTATACTAATTAATTTAAAAATTTTAAAAATAAATTTAGCTTTTAAAATCAAATATAAATATATGTTAGAAAGGTAATGGTTTTGTGTAATGTAAAATCTCCCCCCCCCCCCCCATTTTATACACACATATTTCAATCATGTACATTATCAATTTTCTTAAATTTTTAGCTTTAATTTGCATTGTGGAGTAATATAAGATCTCATAAATATCTGTAGCAATTTGAGAAACTTATTTAGCTTGATCATATTAACTTATTTAACGAAAGATAACGTAGCATATAAAGCAAAAAATATAAGAGTAAATAAAACTGAATAATGAAACAAATATTTAGCGAGAAAAATCAAAATATAAAACATGGTCAATACAAATAAATGCGAATTAAAGCGGCAATATGAATTATCAAAAGCATGTGTTGATAAGAGTCGTTCACTTTACCGGCAGATGAATAATAAATCACCCGACAGTCATACTGCGCAAGCGTCAGAACTGCCGGGAATATAATACAGACCCGGCTGCCGGTTCTCTAACCACTGCGATTTTTTTCCCCCTTGTTTTCAGGGATGTCCATGAACTGGAACCTATCTGTTTATTTACGAATCAATTACCTCAGACAAAAATGTCTATGTTTTCATTACAATATATATATTCCAATGGCAGTATAAAGAAGTCATGTGGTATTCACGTCATTTTTTTTTTTTTTAATCTTATATTACATTTACTGTACTTTTTTTTCTGTAAGTTTATTAATTTGAATCATAATTTAATATTTTGTAGTTATTATAATATTCTAAAGTTTATATTAGAAAGATGTTTTAGTAAAAATAATGGTTTTCAAACATTTTCTATTTTTTATTTTATTTTATTTTTTATTTTTTATTTTTTATTTATTTATTTAGAGAAAATGTTTAGTGTGCCTTCACTGGCATCCATGACTGGTCGGCGATTCAAAATGAAATGAGTAAAACCCCTTAGCATTTTGCATCTTTTCTGCAAGTATTTGAAAATCAACTTTTCTATCGAAAATATCTTGCTAAGTTTTAACGATATTTGCTTGGATTTTTTTTTTTTTTTAATTTGTCTATACATTTGGCTAATAAATAATGCAAAAAAATTTTGTTAGCACTTGTGCATGCGCAGTTAAAATTATTGAATAAAAATGCTCATTTTTCATCAGATATTTGATATTTTTGTATTCAGATTGCATGAAGTTGTGTATAATGTAGTCAAATTTTCTAAAAGCTGTCAAATTTTCTAATAGCGACATTGTTTTTGTTTTAAAATCCTGCATATTATAAACAAAAAACGTACGAAAAATCGTAGATGTTTTTAAAGAAACCTTTATATTTCCGTTAATATATGAGCAATTCTCATAAGAAATTATGTATATAAATATAATTAAAAGAAGGCTCATAATCATATACTATAGCTACAACTCTTTTCGAACATTATTTTTTAAAGGGTAATCCGAAAGATTATAAATTTTTCGTAAATTTGTGATTGATGCCTTTTTAGCCTTCTGGGCAAAATTTTCGCTTGAACATATATTGTATAATTTGTTCTTTTTACCCCTAAAATTTCCAGAGAATTCATGAAGTATTTGTTTAAATATTGGAACAAAAAATCTAGATAGCTTAGCTATTGTCCTCAGTCCTTTTGTTTTGTCCTCCAGTGTATGTACAAGAGACCTTGATTTTAATTAAATCTTATTTGCATATAAAACTTGTAATTTTCAGTTGGATGAACGCTAACTCGCTATAAAATGTCAACGCAAAGCTTGCTTTGAATTTCATTAAATATTATTAAAAGAAAAAAAAAGAATTTTTCAATTGAATTTAGCAGATTTTTTAATTGTTAATTCAAAATCCGAATTGTAGCCAATTTTTAATTTTTGTGAAGATTGGTTGTTAAATTTCGCTATAAAAAAGATTTTTCATACTTTAATAAATAAATAAATAAAAACGTGTGATTTATCATCTAACATGAATTTGAAATTGAAAATTTTACAGCTCGTAAATTTTAAAATATCAGCGCAAAATGGATTGGGAAAAAAAATCGCATTTTAATTAATTTTGAAAAGACAATCACAATTAATTTCATCAAATATAGCAAAAACCATTCTATAGTCCACAGTTCTTAGTTTTCCAAGCATATTTATTAACTAACATAAAGCAAAACACTACATAAAACAAAAAACACCCATCCTTTTTTGGTCAGGGTTAAAAAAAAAAAAAAGGTTAATTGCTCATAAATATTCCAATGAAATATTATGCATTATAATTCTATTGTTTGGATATAAAAAACTTCTTAACTCATAAGTTAATTTAATATGTGTGGTTAAAAGCTCATTTGGCAAAATAAATTTTCTTTTTTACTTTAAAGTTGCCGACAAAACTTAACTATTATAAATATTTTACACACAGGCATGAGAGTGCAGAAAATTAAAAAAAGAGGAAAAACACGTGTTCATAAAATTAATTTCAAATGAAAAATAATGCGCGCAGGGAAAACTATACAAATATGTTCATAAATTTATTTCAAATGAAAAATAATGCTCACAGGGAAAAACTATAGAAAATATTTTTAAAATTGACAAATTAAACTAAAATAATAATGCACATCAAGGCAATAAAACATGTGTGTCAAAAAAAAAAAAAAAAAAAAAAAAAAAAGCTAACAATCAACATTTAATCATTGATTGGTGATGGAAATCGGGTAGGGTGGGGGGGGGGGATAGTTCATGAGTGAGAAATATTAAACACAATTCTACTTCTTTATGGGTTCTAGAATATCATAAAGTAAGTTTAATTAATATTGACATTGGATAAATAATCAAAATTAAAAGGCTTCCTGCAGAATGCTTGATCGGCGATGGTTAGAGATGAAAAAAAAAAAAATCTGGAGTGACTCCACTCGACTTTCCGAACATTGAGTAACTAACAGTTTTGTAGATAAAATAAAGAAAGAGGAATTGCTAAACAAACAAAAGAGAGAAAACCATAATAGAGTGTTTTTTTCTCCATATATCACACGAGGTTTTATTTAACGCTACTGAACTTTGAGCCCTTAGATCATAATGATAAAGAATTTTTCGTTTTGTCCCTGTAAAAATCTATAGATGCTAGATTCACCAAAATGCTTATAGTTAGTGCAACAGTGATTTATAATATTCATACAAATTTTCAGCTCAATTGAATAAGGCGTTTAGATGCTATCGCACTTTTAAAAATTTGGTCTCATAGGCCATAATGATAAAGAATTTTTCTTTGTGTCCCTGTAAAAAAACTGTAGTGCTAGATTCACCAAAATCTATACAGTTGGTGCAAATGCGACCTATAACATGTGTACAATTTTTTTTGCTCAGATTAATAAGGCGTTTAGACGCTATCACACTTTTAAAAATTTGGCCCCATTGGCCTTAATGATAAAGAATTTTTCTTTGTGTCCCTGTAAAAAAACTATAAGTGCTAGATTCTCCAAAATCTATACAGATTGAGTATCTGTGACCTATAATATGGGTATAAAATTTTTGCGCAATTGAATAAGGCGTTTAGATGCTATCGCACTTTTAAGATTTTGGTCCCATAGGCCATAATGATAAAGAATTTTTCTTTGTGTCCCTGTAAAAAAACTATAAGTGCTAGATTCACCAAAATCTATAGGGTTCGTACTATGGTGACTTACAATATACGTACCAACTTTCAGGTTAATCGAACAAAGCCTTTAGACGCTAGCGTGTTCACAAACATACACACATACACACATACACACATACACACATACACACACACATACATACATCATCGTAAAAATAGTGAAAACGGACTCAGGGGACCTCAAAACGTATAGAAACATCAAAATCTCGAATTCGGATTTTTGACATGATTACAATACTTTCCTCACTATAGTGTTCGGAAAGTAAAAAAAGGGGGGGGGGACAGGACAAAAAAAAAAAAAAAAAATTACATAAGTGAGAAATATTCAATAATTTTGTTCTTTTATATGTTATAGAATCTGATAAAGCACGTTTAAAATGAATATTGACATGTATATTTTGGATGGAGAAAGATTGAGAATTTAAAGTCCTTCGTAGAGCGTTTGAACACTGATCGTTATTGGAGTTTGATTAAAAAAAAAAAAAAACAACGTGAAATTAACGGAAATCGCATAAAAGCGGAAAATCGCGGATCCGCGGAAGAATTTCATGCCTGTATACAGATCCAAATTCATGTATTATTTTAATCTTTTAGATCATTACCAAATGAATTCAACTTGAACGACTCTTTTAATAAATCTGGTTTCGTAAAACAAAATAAAAGAAAATCCGCTCTCTTATTCTACTTTTAAATTGCAATGACATCTTTTAAGCAAGAAACTTTATTTCCAAACCCGCATTTCAGTGAATCTGTTTCATTGTTTGACTTAAAAAATCCTTTGAGATTTTAAACTCTCAAATAATATGTGACACTAAGGTTTTATTGTATTGTAAATTTGTTCTTTTCTGTTTATACCTAAACATTAGTTTTAGCAAACGAGTTATTTTCTTAAATACTCTGTGAGGTTATGTTGTTTTCTACACTCTCCTGATTAGAATTTTTCGATGCGGAAAATGTGAAGAGTGAGAACAAGAAAGACAAAGATTTTTTTTTTTTTTTTTTTAATACAAACATCAGTTTATTAGTTGCGGGATTTATTAGACATGGGAGGATTTTTCTACCCGCTGACTAAAGTGTTTAAATGTATTGAGTGAAATAAACATAAGTGGAGCAAGAATCCGCCTAAATCACCAGTGACAATTAAATTTGAATCTACTAACAATGTATACAGGTAACTCCCGAAGAACACGGATACTTTCCACCGAATTGCACGATTTTAATTCTTTTGAAAAAGAATAAAATGCATAAATGTTTTGAAACAAAATTATTTCCAAATATTTGTTTGATAAAATAGAGAATCATAATCAAAAGCAAATTGTTCAGTATTATAAGGGAATTGTAACTTTTATCACGAAATTTGAAAAATAGTTCCTAGATGATTGCAGTGATGAGAGGACTAAATGATATGGTAATGTAATTTCAATTAAAAAAAGTGATGCATTGCAAAACTTTTTTGTTTTATTTTTCTTTATTTCGATAATAAGAATTTAATATAAAATGTATTTTCAAAACTAATTAAAGAATTATTTTGAATAAAATTTCTTTGAAGTGTTTACCAATATCAATTCAAAAGATAAAATTTTTAGTTTGGTATTTTACAAACATACAAACAAACAAAATTAAAACGTAACTTTTAATCATTATTATTATTATTATTATTATTATTATTTTCCCACTTCTCAAAACTGCTCTATAAAAATTTTCCGAAAAACTTCCCTTACTTTGAATATATCGCTACTTTAATAGATGATACTGAAGAATTGCTTTCAATAACTGTCGTGACAAAACTTCACCTAAAATACTTTCCAATCCATTTATAACTTCAAAACCTCACCGAAAGCTACAACTTCGTTAATCATTTTAATTTTAATTCCCAACTGAAAAAATTCATATTGGAAATGGAAATTTTTAACCTGTTCATTCTCAACTTTTTGCAGCCATAAAACAAGAAATCTTATATTTAGTCATAAACGTATTTAAAAAATTAAAAAAAAAAAAAAAAAAAAAATGAAAATAGGAGTAAGCAGAGTATGAATTAATATAGTTAACATAACTAGGCAGAAGTGTTTATTTACACTTAATATAACTACTGATGCCATTTAAAATCGTAATTTTTCAACAAATAAAAATATCAAAATTTTGAAAGAAATACATCCTAAAATTAATTAAAATAGAAATTATAAACGTTAAATATATATATATATATAAATCTCTTTTCGGCAAGCTTAAAGGCAAAGGTAGATAGATTCCTTTACGTTACAAAAGTTAAAGAATTATTACACATGCATCAACACATACTTAGCCAATGGCTTTGTTCCCACACATTGCATTATTTACGTCGCTATTCTATTTTTGAGAAATTTAATTATAAACTACTACTATTCATTCTGCTTAAAATTTTAGGCTACATTTATTGGTCAGTAAATGTTTCATGTTTTTTAATCCAAGCTCATAATCATTCAACAAATAGAAGCCAAAAAGATTTACAATTTGGCCGCAAGATTTGATAGTTGACGACGAAATTTTTGACTTGGCGACGGAATTAGTTATTTGATGACAAAATATGGCGAGCTTGGCGAAGAAAACTGGCAGCTTTGGTGTCATTATATTTTCTTCCCACGCAAAAACCTCATATCTTTTCACAGAGCAATATGTTGTTTCCACAAGATAAAAAGTCAAAGGAAGCTGTAATGTATTACTCTCAATTTCAATCGTAAATTTAAATTCTTGCGTAAACCGGTGTTCTAAACTATCCGCGAATGTAATGAAATGCTCGCCCTCTGGTGGGCTAAGGTGAAATTTTCACACCACTGCATATCATCATATTATGCAATCGATTTTCCATTATGTAATGGCGGAGGAAAAAAAAAAAAAAAAAAAACACGTGGCTATTATATTTACTAACAACTGCAGTTCAGAGAGCGCCATCTATCGATCATTACAAACGCGGATTCACCACAAACGATATTTTTACCAAGACTAACATATTATTTTAATTTTATATTTTTAAATCATTAATTAAAGCTGTTACCATGGTTTTTATATTTTCAGCTATCTTTTTTATTATCGTTTGCACGTGACGTAAGCATCAGATTATAAATTAAGCAATTAAAGCCACGGAGTAATATTAATAGGAGTTGAAGGTCTAATGGGAGAAAGCTACGAAACTGTGATGTAAATTTTTGGTAAATATTGAGGGCGCCACTTGTCATTACTCCCTACCTCGGCGCGGATATATTGTTGTTTTCAATAGAATTTTGCTGGAATACATTTTAAATTTTTTATTTTAAGCTATTTAATTTGTTTGTAAGTTCTTAAAACAGCATAATTCAGATGCTTCAAATAAATGCTTCGTTCCTAGTTGTAATACAAGCTATGATAGTGGTAAGAAAAAAAAAAAAAAAAAAAAAAAAAGCCCCAGGAGAGAAATAATGTCCGAGTTCGTGTTTTCTGCACCTAAAGTAAGTTTATTTTTTTTCTTTACAAAATTTCATCCATTCTCCTTCCTCCCAATTGTCTGTTTTAGCTAGGTTCGGTTCATAAGGATCGTCATTTTTTAAAAGCTCTCTTTCAAAGTAAAATTAGTATAAAATGGCTCTTAAAAAAAAACATGTTGGTTAGAATACTCTATTTAATGAAATTTACTTTCAATCGAACTTTTTTCAGCTTGATATTATTCAAAAAATAATAATTAAAACGAGACATTTCCCCATTGAATAACATTGCGGGAGCTGGGGAGAAGGAAGTATTGTACGCTGGCGCCATCTGTAAACATTATAAAACAACATCACAAAATTTCAGCGTTACCTTCTTCTCCTGTCTTTTTACTCCGTGATTAAAGCTAAAGTAAAAGTCGGCTCCATTACAATTGACGAAAAATCACTTTTTAACTTGTAACTTTTAAGCAATTGAAGTTATCGAAAAAGTTTAAATACAAAAATTGTTCTTCAGGGTAAGGCGGTAATTCGCCTGATTTGAAGTATTTTCCTATTTTCAATATTAAAGAAATTATGGGCAAATGAAAATTTCCACCCCCGCCATTTCCACCCCCTTTGAGCTGGACACCCCATCTACGAACTCGACTGAGATTTTTACTGTCCTGACAATATACCCCCAGCTGGTTAAATTTAAATAAAAATTACTCCAGTTATCGTGTTCACAATTTAACATGGGAAAAAGCGTTATACATACATATATATATATATATAAACTTTTGAACGGAGGGTGGTTTTGGGTTCTAGCGGTCATGATCGGTGAAGATATGAAGAAATTTTCCAGAAGTCGTGTCATGAGAACCAATGCAATAGGTAGGTATCCTATAAGGAATCTACCTAATACTGGAGACAGTTAATTCACATAAATTACCCAAAAAAAAAAAAAAAAGGAACAGAGTAAAACATCCTTTTTTTTTTTCAATTACAGGGAGAGTAAAAACCTCTAAAAAAATACTTTTTTTTTCGACAAGAAAATGTATATAGATTACAATATTGTTCATTTTGAACCAGTGGGATGTTTAGATGCTAAGAAAGAAAATATTAAATGTTATGATTCCAACTGGCATCACGGAGAATGAAAGGATTAAACAACTGTACTTTAATAATATAGAAAAAAAAAAACATCATTTATTTCTTTCCTTCTAAGTGTGTTTGTAAATTCCGGTGGCTTTTCATTTTCAATGCGCGAGATTAACTTGCCCTTTAAAGAGTTAACCTTAATGGATCAATGCTGCTATATAAACAGCATTTCACTTTTACTTACTGGGTCCAATGCAGCGTATAGGACGGCAAATAAACATTTCATCATTTTTAATACGTTAATTGTAAATATGACAACAATAAGAGTAAATTTTACATTACGTATTACTAAAACAATTGGTTGATAAGTTAGTAGATGACTTTTGCCTGTTGAAAAAACCTCGAGGACACTCAAATGGTGAACAATATTTGCAACGACTAGATGGAAAACTTCACATCATTCATAGTGAGAATAAAAATTATTGCATCGTATGATCTGATCGAAAGGTTCCAGGGGGAAGACGAGAAATAAGATTTTATTGCAATACTTGCACCCACATACCAGGGGCATATATATTGGAGAATGGTTTAGAAAGTAACCTAAAATAATTTAAAATTTAAATCACTTTTTAATAATTTTTTCCCTAAAATATGAATATTTTCTTTTCTGTACTTCACATAAAAAATATTGAGTAGACAGTTTCTCTCCGTATGAAAAATAGCTTGGATTTGGTGGGAAGTAAAATTGAAATACTTCCGGAATGTTAAGGAATAAAACCGGCAAGCCCACTAAAACTTGTTGACAACTTTCTTCACAACATTTCAATTTCACCTTATACCTTGCTTTAACCAATAAAACCATTCGAACTAAACAAACCTTCGTAAAATTTGATAAATTTTGATATTAGAACAAAAACTGCTTATGAGCGCTCACAACTGATATTCATATTTTTAGTAGCAGAATGGTTATTGTTTTCACGCTTCGGAAAAATTAAGTAAGATTTATGAAAATATCAGATAAAAATTCCAACTAACCAATTAATACATCCGAAGGATGGACGTATCTTATGGACGTATCACCCATGGGTGAGTTGTTGCACAACTTTACCCTATGTTTTCGACCACGCTCTTTAATTTAGGCTTAGTGTGGTTCCAAAAAGAATTTTACTGATTCATATTTACTGGAAAAGAACTTAAAGAACTCCTTTTTTCTTGTAATAAATGTTGATTTTGAATGACTTAATATCACGCACATCATCACTTCACAGATTTTATTTTCACTCTCCGGCTTACAGCCGGTGATTTTCAGCACACTAGTGGCGCCATCTCTCGAATACAAAGGGAATTACAATTACATGTACGCCGAAACAATTCTCCAAGCTTTGGGGCAACTGAAATTCAATCGCAAGATGTAGAAAACTGAAAAGTGAGGTTGAACCCTATTATGGTATTACTAATAACTTACTCCATATATAGTGGTTCAAGTTTGAACTGAAATTTATAACAGTGTATGTGATAGTCAGAAGATTCCACACACTCAGATATACATAGATACGCACACGCTGACCAATTGCCAAAAACCTTTTTTTTTTTTTTTTTTTTTTTTTGACTCGGGAGACTTTAAAACATATTATCAGGCGAAAACTCAATGTCGAAATTTTTGATCCAATACTATACTTCCATTACATACAGCAGTAGGTAATGGAAGTAAAACATATTTAAAATGTTCATTAACCTTAATCGCAAATAAATCAGCCAGTAAAATATTTTTCTTATGCGATTTAAAGCTTTTCTGTTTATTTTAAACGTTTTATCATTTCAATTATGCTGGAAATAAGTTCAAAACCATAAGATTGCACAAGTAGTCAATTATTAAAAGCTGAAAAAAAAAAAAAAAAAAAAAAAAAAGAAAGAAAATAAAGAAAAAGTAATATTTCAAAGAAAGTACCTTCTAAGTAAAAAATTTAAAAGGTAATTATTTCACTTTTCAATATCTAAAAGTTTATTACATACTTAATTATCGTGCCTGATTTTTCATCGCTGGTATCATGAGAAATAATAAATCATTTTAATAAGTTCTTTAAAAAACTGTAAAGGATGGGAAAAAAGAAATAAATTAATAAAATATATTGCCAGCAAAAACAAAATTTAATAAATATCAAATGCTGAATTTAATTTAGAAAACAAATATTTTCTTAGGAATTTCTTTTAACCCAAAAATAATAATTCGGGTTATCATTTGAATTAAAAAAATATTTACTTTTAATTTGATATAAACAGTTTTTAATTTAGACACATTCTTTTTCAATTCTCAATGCTGTTTGTATTTACTTAAATTGTTTGCAAGAGTTTTTAAATACATTTCTTCATTTTTTCTAACGTTGTTGTATTCAATTTTTATTTGTCGGTTTTAGATCATGGGGAGGCACACTGATATAGTTTGGTTAGAAAGTGAAAAATATTGGCAGACCAATAAAACCATAACAAATTAGGGTAAATTAAAAAAATCTTCCGTTTTTTTTTTTTTTTTTTTTTTTTTTTTTTTTTTAAAGATAAATCTTGAAGCTCTCTTATAAACATCTATTTAGAGCTAGGATAATTCCATCATAAACTTATACATTTCATATTACTAAAAAAAAAAAAAAAAAAAAAAAAAAATCATATTATTGAACTGAATTCAATTTAAATATTTTCAAACACAACCTCAAACATTACTTTTATTATTAATTTGCTTTATAGATTATAGTTCCACTTTATTTCTGGACACTTTTTAACTTTTCATTCCGCAAATTAAACATCTTAAACTTTTTTAGTGATGAACTTTTGTTATTATTATTTGTTTATAAATGCATGTTTTAAAAAACTTTCATACTATGTAACATAAACATTGAGTACAACATTAGACCCAAGTTTTAGAACAATTACTTAATCTCTAAAGTAAATATTGTTGATATGCCAGGTGTCAAATAGAAAAATCTGATGTGGGCACCACTTCCTTATACAACAGTAAGAATATACATATTTTTATGAAAAAAATGATAGTTTTGTGTGTGGTAACTGATTCGTAAATAAACAGTCAGGTTCCAGTCCACAAACATTCCTTTAAAAAAAAAAAAAAAAAAAAAAAAAAAAAAAAAAAACTGCTACTTAAACCAAAAACGTCACAATAATAAGATATATACCACCGATACAAATACAGTACTAGTTTTTTCAGGAGTAGTACTCAAGGATTTGTTACAGAATACCTCATTGGCAAATGTACAGCTTAGCGTACAATGAAAATCATTCGAGAATAGATGTCCTCGTTTTGTTCTCTTTGGTAAAAATTAGTGGCGGGAAACGATAAATTGTACCAAAATAATTATCTCACTTAAAATTGAGAAAGGGTTTCTGGCTATCCTGAAATAACATTTGCCACAAAGTTTTATCGCTAATCTCGCCATACTGCAAATTAGAAGCCAGCATAGATTTTTTGTCTTGGCATCGGATTTGGCGACTTGGCGAACGAATTTGGCAAAAATTTGAGGTTTAGGGCTGGCAAAGTTTGAAAGCTCTAATTTCAATAATAACAGAGCTCTGGAATATTCTGGAAAAATTCTTTGGTTTATTTCGCAGAACTAAATTCTTCGAAATTTCTATAAATTACGCACGAGATTATAAAAAAAAAGAAGAGTGATTGTTGATGATTGTTGACTAGAACTTGCCTATATCTTTACGTGTTACCTTCTACACGGTATTACAGTAAAAGTGGAAAGAGGTGAACGTTTTTCGTTTCCACTAAGGTGGGTTTTGACTTAGCGTTAAATTAAGCATTCAAATGCGGCGAAAAATGGTAGTAAGGGATTTACAAAATTTGGAAACTTTACCTCAACAGTAGTCTAGTTCTCGACATTTTGAAATGACGCATTGGTTTCTCGCGCAGCCTGAAAATTCTCGCGCACCTTGAAAATTCTCGCGCACCTTGAAAATTCCATAAACCACTCACAATACTTTCGATGAATTCAAATTCCATTCAGACTTCGAAATATTCGGTTGTTCCTGATTTAGAAAATTTTATGCTCTGCAGTGTAATTAACAATGCTTATTTGATTTCTGTAGTAAAAATGACTATTTCATTGGATTGTTTCAAGAATATTAATTTTTGTAGCTCAAAAGAAAGGTTTATTCAACTGTTTACTGAATATAAATAAAGTGTATACGTCGACAAGAACTTCCTTAGTTCTTAAAGAATTATTGTCTACACGCTAAAATCTTGAAAATTTCACCAATATCATTACAGGCTTCATCTACGGGCTGAATATTCATTAAATGAAATTCATTCGTCGACTAGAACCTACTACTGTTTTAAAAAATCAATTTCTACATGCTAAAATGTCGACAACTTTCACAACAGTGAAATTACGGGCATATCTACAGGCTGAATATTCATTAAATAAAGTGCATTCGTCGACAAGAACCTGCTTATGTCTTTAAGCATAACTTTCTACACGTAAAAATGTCTTCAACTTTCATAACAATATCATTACTAGCTCTATCATTAGCTTATTTTGAAATCTCTGTGATGCTAGATCATATATAATGGCGAAAGCCTTTGTATTTGTGGTCATAATGAATATAATTTTCCTAAATATCTCCAAAACGGAAAATCACAGAAAATCCAAAATGGGAGGTGCACTACTAGATGTTATAACAAACCTATATAGCAATTTACAACGTGCTACGTCCAACCTTTTTTTGAGTTATGCGAGATACACACACACAGACATACTTACATACCGATGTCACGAAAATTCGTGTAATGTTGTTGATATCTCTGGAACGGGAAGTCGTATTAAAACGAAGTTGCAGGTGTACAACTAGACATCACAATAGTCAGGCGTATAAATTTGCAACATTCTACGATAAATCATTTTTGAGCTATGCGAAATACAAAATCCATTTCGCAAATCGGGATTACTATACTTCCTTATACCTTGTATAAGGAAGTAAAAAATAGTTCAAGAAACAGTAAATTACAACATTTCCTTTTGGCAGCATGGCCAGTTAAACAAAACTATACGCCATGCCAAGTGTAAATGAAATGATTTTGAAACAACTTTTCCACAAAATGAATACTGATTTGATTAAATTTTGTATTATCAAATGTTTTCTCGATATACCCTGAATTACGGTACTTCTTTTTGGCTACACGACAGATTTAACAGAATTGCACGCCATCTTAAGTGTAGATCGAACGATTTCGAAACAACTTTTCTACAAAGTAAATACTTATATCAAAATTTCGTATTATCAAATGAGTTTCATTTAAAATATTTCTCGATGTAATCTGAGTTAACCGTGCTTCTTTTTGGCCACATGGCAAAGTAACAAAATTGTATTTCATCTTAAATGTATATCAAACGATTTCGAAATAATTTTTCGCCAAAAATGAATACCTGTTTTCAGCTAATTAAATTTTGTGTCATCATATTATTATCATTTAACATGTTCATTGCCAAGCTGAAAACTGGAATTTCGCACAAATAGAAAAAAATAAAATCCCTTCCTTAGTGGCTAATATAAATATTACGCGCCGTTTGGTCGTGGCCGCTATACTATTCCACTTAGAAAGTTGATAACGACGTCCACGTGATAACGCATGATTGGCCCTTTGGTGAGAACTCGCATCACGCAGTATGGCGTGATTGGCAATTAGCATGGTACAATATTTACTGATAAGTGAAAACCAAACTGATTGAAAACACCAGCTTAAAATGGATTGAACGGGCAATTACTAGTTGTTGAATATCCATTGCTTGCAGTCATCAGCTTTGGAGTTTAGTCTGTTTTGTTATTCTACGGCCAATTGTTGCACATAAAGGCTAATCAAACCAGGACCTAGAGCTTAAAATAAATTTCGAACTACTACGGATATCCATATTTGAACTAGGATTCGAACGCTGTACATGGAAATCGAAGGCCAGAACACAGACCATTTGGCCACCAGATAAAATTTTACAATCATCGAAAAAAATTGGATTTTTGATAAAATAAATTTAGTCATAGAAAGAGACAACAGCCTAATTATCTATTTTTAATAGATGAATGAAAATTCCAGATAACTTCTTAAGAAACTGTTGAGGTAAAATATTAAAAATTAGCATAATCTTCAAGCTTAGTTATTATACCAATTCAAACCATTAAAAAATTATTTTTAAACGCTTATTAATCTAAAACTTTCGGAAATGTAAATAAAGATGCTGTAATAAGGCAGTAGTTTCTTTATATGAATATTTTCTAGTGATTTTTAAAATGTCCCTTTATTTCACTTATTCAGAAAATAAATAAATAGAAAAGAAGAAGAAGCACAAGACTGTACAAATAATCAATTACTAAAATCTGAAAAAGAAAAAATAAATAAATAACATAAAACTTTTGGAGAAAATAATAGCGAGTAAAAAAAAAAAAAAAAGATACTATTTATTTAACTTTTTAAAAATTTCTAAATACTTAATTATCATTTCTAGTTTTTCATTTCTGAAATCATAAGAAATAATAAATCATTTTAATAACTTCTTTAAATAAACAAACATTAAAGGAGAAAAAAGAGAGAGAGAGGAAAAAAAAGAATAAATAAAATACACTGCGAGTAAAAACAAAAAAATTAATAAATATCTAATGCTGAAATTAATACTGAAAAACAAATATTTTCTTTTGAGTTTCTTTTAGCCCGGAAATAATAATTTAAGTTATCATTTGCATTTAAAAATATTTGCATTTAATTTGATACAAGCAGTTTTCAATTAAATATTTTTTTTTCTTCGGCTCTGACTTCTGTTTGTATTTAAATTGATTCAAAGAGTTTTAAAATATCTTCTTCTTCTCTTCTTCTTCATCCTCCCCATCCTCCCCTCTCTCTCTCTCTTTTCCCCATTATTAGCTATTTTTATATTTGATTTTTAATTTGGGAGTTTTGGATGGACAGAAGAGAGGCAAATAAATTTGAATTTATCTGCTTAGTTAACTTGAAATATTTGAATCCCGCACTATCAGAGAATAGAATGAACACGCAAAGGGAAAATAAATAAATTTCTAAACTTAATGCAAAATAAAGTAATTGCCTATAAAATTAAAATAAATAAATAAATAGCACTGACAGTATAATTTCTCTTATCATGTACTTTACAGTGGCGAAACGTCCATGGAAGCGATGGAAGCAGCGCTTCCCCCATTTAAGATTTTAAAAAAGTAAACGTCTCCTCGTCGAAAGACTGAGTTGATTCTTCCTCTGCTTTTCGAAATACTTCGCTTCGGCGCTTCCATAGTTTCTGAACCACGCCTCGCCCCTGGTACTTTAGTAGGAAAAAATTTTATCAACAGCCATACATCTTTATTTAAATGAAAGCTACTCAATTGATAGTTTTCCTAAACATGGTATAATTTAGTAAAATACTGTCGTTAACTACATCCAGTAAAAAAGAATGTAATCTTCAGATTTTGGGTAGCCCTGTATATTATCAATAAATTGTTTATGTCAATAATTGTTTGAAATGCACTTCGAGTCATTTCTAAGCATTGTCTCTAATAAAAAAAAAAAATAAAAAAATAAAAAAAAACTTACCCGATCCTCCTCTCTCTTTCATTTTATATGTGTGGGCATTGAATGATGAATGCTTTTCATACCATATTCTATCAAAAATGTGCTTTTGTATGTATAAAAAATGTATGTCAATTCCGATATGTTTAACACAATGTAAAGACTCTAAAATGTACCAACCTTAAATGTTTACGAGAGATCTTAATTTATTTGAATTCTTGATATCAACGCACATGGATCAGTTATCCGATCTCGAGAAATATCTCGATATGATACAAATTTAATCTGTTAACCTGAGAATAGACTGTTCAATTCGTTTCACAATAGGGACTTTTTTTTTCCTTCGTGCATGTCAGGTTTTGAAAAGCCCCACCTTTTATCCCTGAAACTTCCATCAAAATATTTTTACCGCAAATTTGAGCTTAATTGTCTAGCTAATCGGAGGATAAACTTTTGTTCAACTTATTTTACAACGGGAATTTTTTTCTTTAATATGATAAATAATATCAACACGCTTTAAGTAATAAAAGAAAATCGTTTTTAACTTAATGATTTTATTTACTTCTACAAAATATGTTATGATATTTAATATGCAAATCAAATATTTTCGATGCACAAAAAATTAATTGAACTATTTTAAATAATTATTTCACAACATGATATTCCTTGAAGCGATGCTGCATACACAAGCAACATAACAGTCTGTACACCAGAATCACGATTCCTTCCTAAAACCTTCTGAAAAATACAATTTACATCTCCTGGTTACATTTACTCTTGCAGAGTTGCAGGGTATATAATCCGTAAAAAGTCTAGATGTTTTGTAAAAAAAAAAGGACATCCTGTGCTAGTAGCTGACGACAGTGGTCCAACATCTCTATTCTTTTCGATACCTTTTTCGACAATTTTGATGAGAAAATGAACCTTATCGAGATGACTGTCATCTTTCTTATATAAGAGATATTCATTCAAACATACTATGTTTAGACAATGTAAAACTATCGTATATATCCTTGGTCGAATATATAAGGTCAGTGGTCGAATATATAAGGTGAAATAACGTGACAAAAAGAATGCAGACTAGGAAAGAAAGTTGTTTAATGTTTTTATTATGTGTATTATTCTAGCAACAATCACCAGTTATCACATCAATAGTAAAATATAATTATGTATGCTATATGTTGATGAAATGTAATTTTAAACAAAACAGTCATTGGACAAAATGACAAGGCTACTATGCTAATTTTATGCCAGGTAGAAAATTTTAATATGACCAATGTTGTACATTCTGGCGCTTAGCCAAAACTATTATTCTAGTTTGTAGTATTCGTCACTGTGAGCGTTATAAAACATGGATAGAGGCAAACCATTGTCTGAAAGAAAATGAGGAAAGATTCTTGCATTTAATTATTGTGGGAAAAGTTCTCCGTTTTACTGCTGATAAAGTGAGAATGTAAAAGACTGTTATTAATAATTTCTTGAAGAATCCTGCAAATTACTGCCAAAAATGATCTACGGGAAAGCCAAGTTCTTTAACTCCTCGACAAGAGACATAATTTATTTAGAGTTACCAATAAAATGTGTCTTCAGCGCCAATTCTCAACGATATGGACCCTCCGCATCTAGAACAGTACGGCGAGTATCATAAATGAATCCTTATTTGTGTATTCGAAAATGTAAGGACCTCTAATGACGATAAAGCATAAGAGATGCCGTCTACAATTTACGAAAGAATACGTGGCATTTGGAGATAAAAGGTAAAATGTGGTGTTTTCTGACAAAAGATATTCAACGTGGACGGGCCAGACGGCTTTCAATGATATTTGCATGATATTTGCCAAAAGAACAGGTTCTACTCAAAATTCAAAGCATCCGATCGAAGGGGAAAGCGTTATGGCGTTGGCAGGTTTTGCTGCTGACAGAATCTCAAACATAACGTTTATAAAATCAAGGGCGACTTCGCAGGATTATCAAGATGTTCTGACTCATAATCTGCTGCCAGAAGCTACTCTTATCACAAACAGAGACTACTTATTTCAACTGGACAATTCCTCTATTCCTACCTCAAGCGACACAAAAGCGTGGTTTCAGGCCAATGAAGTGCGTATTTTGGACTGGTCGGCTTAGAGCCCTGACCTTAAACCAACTGTGAACTTATAGGATAATTTTAGTTCATGGTATTTACGAAAATGGGAAATGTTTCAAGAATAAAGATGAACTGAAGAAAGCCATAGAACATTCCAAAAGACATATTAAAGAAATTGCCAGAGTCTATGATTTCAAGATTAATGAAGGTCACAGAGAAAAAACATTTTTACTGATTATTAACTTCGTTTTTGCCATCAGGCAATTATGGCCTTATAATTTTGGCAACATTTTCTTTATGTTCATCTCAAATACATGTGGTTATAAGGTAAAAATATCTACTTGTTTTAAGTACTTTTCCATAAATACTATTAAGTACGATTCTTTTTTCAATTTTTTTTCTTTACACAACCAGTTACAGTTTTACATTAATATTTATTCTGTTTATTTCTTGACGTTATATTTCCCTCCAGTACTCGTAATATTTTTATTTACTTGGTTTCTAGCAATTTCATAAGCTTTCATTTTCCTGACAGCAAGATAAATTCCTCCCACATTTCTATGACGAAAAATGTTGTCATGCCCATTGGAGTTGTCTTAATGGTATGACGCAAAATTTTGTCATAACTAGTTAATAGGCTTAAATCCCGAACAAATATTTTCTAATATCTGTTTTATATTTATGCTGATAACCGACACACACAAACATACACAGAGAATAACCTCTAAAAACTTGATTTTTGGCTTCTGGTGACCTCAGATCATATACAATTATAGCGTGAACTAATTTTCGAAAATTCGATCCAAACCTTATATTGGTAATAGAATGTGAAAATAATACGATGGATATGAATGAATACGTCAATGTAAACGTTGTGTAAATATTTATATTTCTGTTCAACGTCGAGTCTGGTTGTATATTCTATGAAAATAATCCCTAAAAATTGCTTTCTTAATCCTAATTTATTCATTATCATTCTACACAAATAGTTGAACAGCGTTTTCACATGCTCACACTTTGTATAAGTGGGTTCCGTAAAATACCGTTCAAGCATCCCCTTAATCTTTAAGGAAAATCGGAATATATTTGGGGAGGGAGCAGATAAGCGGTAAAAACGTGCAAAAATATATAAATTGACACGTATTTTCCTGCTGAAATTAAATAGCTTAAAAATAATTTTAAAACAATATTTATATATATATATATATATATATCTTTATATGTGTGTGTGTATGCATTACCCATTGGGCAGTACTAGGACGACGTTAAACCCAACCAGTCAACCAATATGTGTATATATATATATATATATATATATATTAAGTTCCAATTATTTAAAAAATAAATAAAATGAAATAAACACTATGAACTCTCGGTTAACCGGTATTCAACTAACTGAAAATTTCGGAAAACTCTTTCCTCATCCTTCCATGTTTTACCCCCATGGTTTTAAAATATTTGCCCCTATTTTAGGAAGCTTAGGATTCCATTTTCAAATAATCAGTGTCCGATTTAATATAATACAAATCAATGCTTATATTTACAAATGTGTTGTAAAAGAAATAAATAACGTAAAAAACTGTCACCTCTTCGGATATAGTCTACCACTGAAAAGGGCGTTTATTTTAAGAACAAATTAAACTCACGTGAAAATCAGAGGGTGGCGTTTAATCGTGAGAGGGTGCTTCTGCGGTATTTTACAGTAGTATATATTTCAGATAGAGAGAGCAAATTAAAACAAGAACGGAAATTGACTTGTGCAAAAAACGAACAGAAGTCTTTGAAAAAGGTATAAATGCTCTACTAGGTCCTTAACTCGGTCAACAATTGAATGGTACCGTTAAGAAGTCGATCAGGTTGGTTTGACCGTTTTTCATGATATCGGTGCAACTTCTGAATAAAAAAATCTGGAGTGACTAAACTCGACTTTCCGCACATTGAGTCATTAACAGTTTTGTAGATAAAGTAAAGAAAGAGGAGTTTTTAAACAAACAAAAGGGAGAAAACCATAATAGAGTGTTTGAGTATTTTTCTCCATATATTACATGTTGTTTTGTTTAAAGCTACTGAACTTTGAGCCCATAGATCATAATGATAAAGAATTTTTCGTTGTTTCCCTGTAAAAACCTATAAATGCTAGATTCACCAAAATGCTTATAGTTAGTGCAACAGTCATTTATAATTTAATAAAAAAGCACCACAAAACTGGCGTTGTAAAGAATTTTACTTACAAACTTTGAATAAACACCATAAAATGCAATAAACTCGCAACAATTGTTTTGGGTCGAAAAAGCACTCGTGCTTACTTTATTCGCCTGATGAAGGGTCGTGTGTTCTTTCAACCCGAAACAATTGTTGCGAGTTTATTGCATTTTATGGTGTTTATTCAAAGTTTGTAAGTAATAGTGATTTATAATATTCATATAAATTTTCAGCTCAATTGAATAAGGCGTTTAGATGCTATCGCACTTTTAAAAATTTGGTCCCATAGGCCATAATGATAAAGAATTTTTCTTTGTGTCCCTGTAAAAAACTGCAAGTGCTAGATTCGCCAAAATCTATACAGTTGGTGCAACTGTGACCTATAACAGGTGTACAAATTTTTTGCTCATATTAATAAGGCGTTTAGACGCTATCACACTTTTAAAAATTTGGCCCCATAGGCCATAATGATAAAGAATTTTTCTTTGTGTCCCTGTTAAAAAACTATAAGTGCTAAATTTACCAAAATCTATAGAGATTGAGTATCTGTGACCTATAATATGCGTATAAATTTTTTGCTCAATTGAATAAGGCGTTTAGATGCTATCGCACTTTTAAGATTTTGGTCCCATAAGCCATAATGATAAAGAATTTTTCTTTGTGTCCCTGTAAAAAAACTATAAGTGCTAGATTCACCAAAATCTATAGGGTTCGTACTATGGTGACTTATAATATGCGTACCAACTTTCAGTTTATTCGAACAAAACGTTTAGACGCTAGCGTGTTCACTCACAGACATACACACACACATACATACACACATGCACACACACATACATACATACATCCTCGTAAAAATAGTGAAAACGGACTCAGGGGACCTTGAAACGTATAGAAAGAACAAAATCTCAAATTCGGATTTTTTGACATGATTACAATACTTTCCTCACTATAGTGTTCGGAAAGTAAAAATAAATATCTTTATTAAGCTAATTAATTTTCCATTTTATTTAACTATCACTGTTTAAGATGAATTATAAGAACACTTTAAGCTAAATCCATAAATCGCAAAAATTCACAAAAATTGTTTCGGGTCGAAATAATTAATAGGCCGAAAGAAGTAGACACAAATGCAGCGTGAAATCAACAATGTTATAATAATGAGGAGAATAATAAATCATTTTAACAACTTCTTTAAAAAGCATTGGAGAAACAAAATAAAAGATGATGCAAGTGGAGAAAAAAAATAAATATAGTACGATTTTAGTACGTTATTGCTTTCACGCTATGCTTGTTTTCGCTTCATCTATCAATACGCCGCTTTGCGATTTATCTGTCAATAATGGAGAGAATTACATTCATTTCATCTTATTTTGAAACGTTCAGTGAAAAATAGCAATTTCAAGATATAATAATTGTAAATTTTTAAAATTAAGTTCATTATTTTATGTTATTTTTATTTTTTCAGCTTTATTTTCTGATTAAAAAATGAAGAGAAATCGTATAATATGATCTTAGCTTTTTAATTGTCTTCTTATTTGAAAATTTATTATTATTTATCCATTTATTTACTGTTTAAGAAAAAGTTAAATACCTATATATTTTAGCTCAAACAATACAATAAAACAAATTTTTTATATTCTCTTTATTCAACTGCTGCCAGCACATAGAATTTAAATTTTAATTTCTCTAAAAAAACTACTATTATTATTCTTAAAATACAATTTATCATTACGTGTAAAATAAAATAAACCTTAATGAAATTAATATGTCAAAAAAGGAAATACAGGATAAGTCGAAATATTTAAAAATTCTCCTAAAATTGTGACATTTACAACTTTGTTTTTAATACACTTATAGCAAATGCTGCGAATTCTAACTGCCACCGTTAAAATATTTTTTCCTTACAAAAAGCAATACCAAATTCATATACTAATTTCAGTTTCACTTTTTATGTAATTTTTTTTTCCTAATTATATAAAAATCAGCAAACGTATTACGTTTCGTATTCAATATGTTTTGGAAATACTTCACTCTCTTTCAATAAACACAAAATATTGCAAAAAACTGAAATACTATATTAAAGATTAAGGGGGAAAAATTAACTTTGTAAAAAAAAAAAAAAAAAAAAAACAGAAAAGAAGAAAGAAAGAAAGAATAAAAAAGTGAAATCACAAGACTTCCACAGATTTTACAGCACTTTACGTCTGTATTTAACATTTTGAGTGCCATGTCAGCCATTCTAGATTCTAGACATTTTGTCATACATCTCTAAGTACTGAAGGAATCATCTTGAAACTTTAGGAGTGTGCAGAACATGTTATACTTCAAACATTTTAATGATTAACAGGGAAGAGGTGCCGCTCACTGCTGTAGGAGCAGTGTCGAGCGATTCCAACTATGCTAAGCCCCTCTTCCGGAGTTTATTTAAACTCAAAAAAAAAAAAAAAAAAAAACATTTATAAAGGCCACTAGAGACAGGTCTCCCACTCGACAAGGAACGGTATGCTCTATGCTGGTAGATAAAGTGACAAGTGGCTTAAAGATATTTGGTAGCATGGTATTGTTGAGAGTTCATGAGAAAAAATTGGTGCTGGGAAAGTCTTTATAAATTTTTGTGCTGGGAAAATCTTTATGAAACCCTTCTCGAGAATGGACAACGTTGTTGTTAATTTAAGCAGAAAAACTGAGTGTTATATGTGCCGGGCTATGCCCCACGCGACAAGTGGCACCGTAATAACTTTTAAGCTGGGGTCAATTAACTGGGAGGTTCTTTTATGTTGATTTTGAGAAACAAGACAATAGGCTGCAGTTGTTGATGGCGATATTTTATGTTGTGTTGAAATGTCCCACAGCACAAGATTGATGAAAAGATGATTTTGTGAAGGTTTGATGACATACAGAGCAAGCAGATTGCCGACGCTCTCCTCTGTGTCCTTGCGGGGAGGAGGGAACTCCTAATCACATTTTAATGATTAAAAATTTATTAAAAATTTGCCTAATTTTTATTTATTACAGGAGGAGTCATTATGAAATTTTAATGTATTTTAAGAATTTGCGTGGCGCTCAACGTGTTGACCGCGACACATTTTAGCCTTCAATGTATTATATCTCCGCGATAGCAATTTAAACTATATTTTGTTTACAGAATGAAATTTCATTAAAAAAACTTCCTTTATACAATGTAGCTTTACATTTAAAGAGAAAGCACAAGATAGAATATTTTTTATGTTGTTTTGTAATTTGTTTAAAAATTGCATATGCACCGCATTAATAAATTAGTATAATTTAAAAATTATATAAAACACCTTTGTATGCAATATGAGAGTGTAATTCGGGTGATTTCTACACATATCTTAGAACGTATTTGAATATTTTAGTGCGGCTCTGTAAACCAGTTATTATTGGTATTAGTGCTATATTCACAGGAAACAGTCTTTTGTGCATCTGAATAATGTATTTTAATTTCATTATACTTTAAATAATCGCTTCTCAAAATACCATAATGTATGCAAATTCTTTGTATATATACATACATACATATATATATATAAACATCCATTTTTTAGCATATTTGCATTCTACCAGGCCCTTGAAAACGTTAGAATGCAAATTATGCTTTTTTCTCATTCCAATTTCCATTTCAGTTTCTCTTTAATTCTTTTTAAATTTGATATGGGTAGTCTTTGCTTATGATCCAAATAATTGTTTTAATACTGAAGTTAATTCATCTTTAAATTAAAAAAAAAAAAAAAAAAAAAAAAAAAAAAAATGCACTGATATTATTTTATTAATGTATTACTATATATATATATATATATATATATAAGTGTGCTTTAAATAAACCCCTATCATAGACAGTAATACATCAGAAATGTTTCATGAGTCCTGTTACACACACCATTTGCGATATTATAAAATTTTCAATAGATATTAATAATGATTTTTGCGTATATGAATAATATAGATTAATTTCAGTATGTTTTGCGTCGTACGAAGGTACTAAAATATGGTATAGATATACCTCTTATAAAACGTAATGCTTTGGAGTTATTTTGGGTGTCTCCATACGCAAACAGTAGTACTATATATAGAATTTCCAAAACTAAACATATCATTGTGAACCTGAATAACGTATATCAGTTTCAAGACATTTAAAAAATATTTACGGAAACCAGAGAGCGGACATGTGGATAGACGAACAGAAGTCATAAGCTATTTCAGATTCGTTAAAAAGTGTTGAAAAGACTAGAAAATGAATTGCTATGAAATACATTAAAGTACTGAAGCGTACAACTTTTTAGCACGAGAGCTGATTAGGATATCGGGGATCACTCAATATAGTGGGTTGGCATAGAGGTATTCCCCTCAATTATTTGTTTTTAATTATGCTAATATGAGCCGTACACACGTATCAACGGTTAAAATATTGATTTTCTTATTCAGAGGATCTTAAAACGCATAATTATAGGAAAAATCAGCATTGAAAATTAGATTCCAAATATTGTTTTGTTTACCATATGGATATATAAGAAAATAATTATCATTCCTAAGAAAATTTTCTTGACTTCGTAAAATCTAGTAAAGCGCTTCCATCTATTACATTCAGCAAAAAAAGAAAAAACTGCTTTTGCTTAATTTTTAGTAATTTGTACTGTCTATAAATTATACACACAACATATTGTACACTTAATTGTAGTACAATATACATAACACAAAACCTAAAAGGTATTAACGTGCATGCTTGCTACTTAATATATCCCATTTATTTTACGTTGTCCTATAAAGGAATGATGAATGGTTTCCGCATTATATATTCTATAAGATACATGGTTTTACACATATAAAAAAATTATGTTAATTTTATTTGGTTTAGTGCAATCTAAATATATTAAATTGCACTTACCAGAAATTTTGTTCATAGACGAAATTTATTTGAAATATCTTAGATGATCCTGTACATGAACTGTTTGTTTTATTTTAACGAGAAGTTCCAAGTACAATCCTCATATGATACAGATTTAGAATTACAGAGAGTCTTCTTGATAATATTTGTTCTTCAGTTACCGTAATAATAGATATGCAGACAGAAAGACATATACACAGATCAACAAAGAAACTGATTTTAGGATTCGATGGAGCTTAAAATGTCGAAATATATCAAAATTTCATTTTCGAAACATCTATAAACAATATATGGGTACGAGAAAGTAAAATTGCACTTAAAATTAATAAGACTTTTTGGAGGGCCATACTCTGAAGACCATAGGTTGTGAACCACTACTTTAAAGTCTTAAATAGTAATGAAATTGCAGATAAGTCGATATATTTATTAAAAAAAAAAAAAAAAAAAAAAAAAAAAAAAAGAACTATTTGCTGTTGAATGATTTGATGATAAAGAAACCTCGATTAAGAACGATCTGGAAGTTTAACATTGCGAAAATGAACCTTATATCTAAAATTTTTCTGGCAACAGATGTTGGAAAATACATTAAATATAATTTTAAAAATAAATGTCAAATATTAAAAAATAAAGGAGATGATGAGAAGGTAAAAAAAAAAAAAAAAAATCTGGATGCTTGTTTTAAAATTGCTCGATCTTCCAACAACAGATGTTGAAGAACTCGTTGAACCTGCTGTTAAAACAAATGCCAAGTTTCTTTTCTTTCTTTCTCTCTCTCTTTTTTCTTTCTTTATTTTTTATTTTGATGCTTTTTGAAAATCTCTTTAAGAATAGATTTTATATCGGAAGAATTTCGCTTTCAAGAAAAAGCGAAGCGGAATTAATCTCTACAAAATTTGCTGTCAATCTATTTTTTATTGCGTTTAAAATAACAGTTGGCCTTTTTTCTTTTGTTAATAGGATATTAATGCACAGTCAAGTTCTAGTAGAGATAACTCAATGCAGTGACATTAAATATAATAATTTTAAAATTATGTTTGCCTAATTTAATAGCCAAAAGTAATGAATTACTTATATGAAAACCCCAAACAAATATCGTCGAAATTCAAAAAGTTATAAAGAATATAATGAACAGAATTTCAGTTCCTTTCAGAATAAAAGCTAAACTATAAGGGGGTTTATTCACATTTTAATTTTGATTCAATCAATACTCAATGGTAATACAGTGTTCGCTGATTGTAAATTAATATTGATAAAACCCCCCATCTTCCGTTTTTTAGAAAGGAACAGAAATCCTGTTCCTCTGTAAATAAAAGGAGATTATGTTCATTCTATCACTCAGAACTTTTTGAATTTACACAAATTTTTTTGAGGTTTCATATAAATAGCACTATACTTTTGTCTATTAAATTATGCAAATGATTTTTTTTTTTTTTGAAAAGCTTGCGCATGCGTAGTTAAAATTATTTAGTAAACAAGTTCATATTTCGTAAGATATTTTTGAATTCTGATTGCTGTATGTTGTATCTAATGTAGAATGCTAAGCTTCCTAAAACTGGCTTTGCACTGTGTCTTATACCCTACGTATTATAATTTAAAAAGTGGCAATTTTTTTTTCAATTTTTTAAAGAAACCGTTATATCTTCATGAGTGTAAATGGTAGCCTCATGAAAATTTAAACAGGTAATTGGAAGAATCTTCATAATCACACCCTACAGTCAAAACGTATTTCAAGCATTACTTTTTACAGGGGGATCCATGACATTTTGATTTTTGTTTAATTTTTTACCGGTACCCTTTTCCTCTTTAGGACAAAACTTTTGCTGAAATATAGGAGGTATAACATGTTCTTTATGCCCCCAAAGATTCATGATAATTCCTGAAGAAGTTTTGTAGATATTTGACAAAACGTCTAAATTCGAAAGTGTCCATATACTTGTTGGTAGCTAGCGTACATCGATAATAATAGTTTAAAGCTATCAAAATCTTCGATCTGACTAATAGAAATAATGTTAGGGAGGGGCCTGAATTGTTTTTGCAATACGAATTCTTTTCTTTTCTTTTCTTTTCAACCATATCTATTCTAGCTTCTATCGTACTAGCCGTATCACTTTAAAATTTTGTCCAACGGTTCGTTTTTCCCTTTTATCGTAGTAGATGCTTCCGAAGGTACTGGAAACTCTAACTGAGATTCATGTGAAAATTTAATTTTCCTACGCGCCCGGGTTAGGTGTTGCCGCAGATAGTGTTTTCCCAAGCCTGCCAGATCATGGATAAGAAAAACTTTACCGAAATCACCTGGACCCTCGCACCGAAGTTTTCACAGATTTCAGGGGAATTTCATTTCAGAGGAGTTTAAATTTTTTGAGATTTTATATTTATAAGTGGTTTAATTAAATGCACGTGACAAGTGAAGCGAACAAAACCCGTTAGTTCTTCTATAAACAAGAAGAAAGTGTTGGATTCGGGAAAAGTTTTGACTTCTGGTTTGCTCGTTCTGACTTACTCGTTTTGAGATTTCATGAATACGACGTAACCATTATTAGAAAATGTCTATTTGTATGTGTTTGTATTTTGTTGCCGAAGTATTTCACGAAATAATCGATTGAATTCCATAAAACTTTATATCTGGTCGGACTTGCATATAAATATGTATTGATTAGATGAGTAAGAGAAAATTAAGAGCTTTTAAGGAGATGAGTAAGAGAAAATTAAGAGCTTTTAAGGAGATGAGTAAGAGAAAATTAAAAGCTTTTAAATGTAGTAAGTGTCTTTCGAAACCAAAAATTGTGCTTTTTGATACGCTTTTTAAATTTATCATAAATAGAAACATTTGCTCATTTTAAAATGAAACAAATTGTACAGCATAGTACTACGTATGACAATCTAAATCCGATTTTGAAATAAAATAAATATACTTTTTAAATAGCATACATATAATTAAAATAATTATTCCTTTCCCACTATTATCTCCTTCAGAATTATTACCTCTTTCCTTTATCGGTTTCCCACAAGATAACTTTTAAAAAATATTCAATAGAACCTATAGTTTTATATATAGTGTGTTGCAAAATTAAAGGACACCACTAAAAATCCACCGTATCTAAGGTTTTGTAAATTTTTTGAAAAATATGTTTTATAATGAAGGTGTGTCATAAAAACATACATGGAAAAAATGGTTTCACTAAGTTTTAGAAAAATGCATATTTATTTTCAAACAAAATTCTTTTTTGGCTTGTTGCAAAACTATAGGACATATCAAATAATTTAAAACAAATAGCATAAAAAAAATTCACATAAAAATTTTTCATAATCACTACGTCCCTCAGAACAATTTATCACTTGAAAATGACAATTTTTCAACTCTCACATAAGTTTAACAAGGGATTAGCAGCAATAAAGTTATAAGATGCAGTAATAGCATTTTTCAACTTCTCTACCCTATCGTATTATTTATTTCCTACATAAATGTCCTCAAATTATCAACTCCAATAGATTCTCTACTGGGTTTAGATCAGGAGAGCAAGGTGGCCAGTCAAGAGTTGCTATCTTTCCCTGTCGGAAAAATCTTTTTGTTTCATCACTGTTGTGGCAAAAGGCATTATCTTGTTGAAAATTTAATTTCTTTCATCGAAATTTTTGAATAAATAGTGACAGAGCATTTGTGAGTACTGTTATGTACTCTGAACTATTCATTCAATTGGATATAAACTGAATATCAAGCTTTCCTGAAGAAGAAAAAGCAGTCCAAACCATGACATTGCCGCCACCAACATTTCGCTTCGGAAAAAAAAGTCTTTCTTTTCTCAAGTCTCACCAATATCCATTAAATCCGTCGGGACCGTCTAGATTGAACTTCTTTTTCATCTGAAAAAATGACCTAAAACAAGAACATGAGTTTAAAATAAAAAATATATATATACTATTGGAAAGTATGTTTTTTTTTTTTTTTTTTTTTTTTTTTTTTTTGAGAAATTCAACTTATCAATTTCCAGTCCCGATACATGTTCTGGTAGGCAAATTCTAGTCGACTACCTTTATGACTTTGTAGCAATCGAGGTGCTTTATTCATTTGTTCATGTGTGATAAATTAATTTATCTTAAGGCTTCTTCAAATTGGGGTTATATGAACATCTAATTTCAATTCGCTTTTCATTTGTGCTAGACTTTTCGCGGAATTCAATGCTTTTCGAGCAATTGCTCTTTCATATCGTTTGGGAAGCTTTCTTTTACGTCCTGAAGAGTGTTTTTTCCCATAAGCATTTGGGCATTTTAGATTACTTTTAATTACGTGGCGAGATCTTTTGAGTTCTTTAGATATGTTTTTTATTGAAACATTTCTATTGCATAACGCTTCAGTTTTACCTATTTCTTTTTCTGTAAGCTTTTTATCTCTTGGCATTTCTAAAAAGAACAACAAAACTATAAATTTAATTAATTAATTATTAGTATTAACATAAATATTATAAGCGTTCTGTAATTTTGCAACACACCAAATTTTTCAATTTTCTTTTTTAAAATTTGCAAATTTATTTAAACTTGCAATGTTTAATATTCAAAATACTTTATTAAATGTATAAATTTATATTTTAATAGATTTCGTTACTAGCGCATTATAAATATTTAAAAACTGCGAAAAGTCGCAGGTGTCCTATAATTTTGCAACGCACTGTATCAAGTTAAAGCTAAATATTGCCTTTATTCTATTAACCTCAAGAAAGAAATTTATCTGATATTTCAGTATTTTTACTTCCATTACCCGACAACCGTAGGTCGTGGAAGTTTTGTATTCGGTCAAAAAAAAAAAAAAAAAATTCGACATCGAATTTTCGCCTGATTTACATGTTTTAAGGTCTCCTGGATCCAAAAAAGTTTTTTTTTTTTTTTTTTTTTTTTTTCAGCAATTACTCAGTGTGTGTGTGTGCGTATGTATGTGTGTGAGAAATCTTCTGACTATCATATCACGAAACTAATAAAGATAGAACAATGAAACTTCAGAATTAAGACAGGTCTAATGTACAGATAACTTTTCTAACTTTTAGTGAAAATTGGAAAACTGGAAGTGGGATCTTAAACCCATATATCAAAAAATGGCTACGATTTTCTTCAAAATTGTTATATAAACAAAAATTTTAGATGTCCTTTCGATTGTATTAGTTGGTTAGTTCAGGAAAATTGATAGACGTCCGTATAAGTAGATAAATTTCAGGTCTTGACAGTACATTCCTTTAAAAACGGCTCGACGAATTCCCTACAAATTTAATTTTTTAAATTTCGTTTTACATGTCTTTACGACATGCGTATTAGTATTTTCTTACATGAAAGTTGTTAAATGCCTGATTTTTTCAATCAATTTTATGTCTTCTGACACCTCTATATCCAAGAGGAGTACATGTAATATGTGTAGTTGTTGTTAATGGAAATCGTGTGCTTGTTAAACACCATATTTTTTTTTAAATAGCGTTTATTACCAATATACAGGGTGAACCAAAATTCCTGCTCTGATTATAAAAATTCATTACGAAATAACCGTTTAATATAATATTGTAACTTTTGTATCATTGGATAGGTCAGTTTTAGTTGTTGTCTTGTGCAATCGATGGCGCGAGTGCTCCTTTAAGAGTGACTCGGGGAAACATTTCTAAGGAAGATATCATTTTCAACCGAAATGCATCGATTCAAGAGAAACCCATTGTGTGCTTTGGTTTCACAAAACAAAATCCCATTAGTATTCAGCGTAAATTTCGACGTTGTTATAGATGCAACCTTCTTGATGCAAATTCAATAAAGCGATGGTATAAAAGGTTTAAAGAAACAGTGATAAGGTTCTTCCCATAAGTGACAGTTTTAGTGTGAGTGAAGCAACTGTTGATCGCGTTTGCAATCGTTTCTATGGTTTCCAACTAAATCAAATCGTCAAGCATCACGTGAACTTCAAACGCCGCAAACAAATTTAGTAAGAATTCTTCATGAAAGGTTTCGGTTGCATGCTTATAAAGTGCAAATCCTCCAGACTTTTCAATCAAATGATTTCCCGAACATTTGGCGGGAACATGAATGCCACTTAGACATTCTTCGAGCTACCAAGGGGGTACACGTCGAAATTTACTGAGGTAAATCGTCTTATAAAAACATTATAACAGTACTTACAATATATATAAACAAACATATGCCTAATCATAATAGTTTGGGCACAATAAATACTTAAAACCCTTTACAACCTGAAATTTTTTTGGCAGAAAATGAAAGATTTGTTAGTTTTCCCAAGTTGATACGATCATATTTGACTTTAAAAAAATATTTAAAAAAAAAATACCTTATGTTAAATTAAGCCTTGGGAGGACCTACACAATTATGTAGGTTCGGCCTTACTGGAGACGTTTTTGACTAAGCCTACACAATTGTGTATGTTAAGATTAATTTGAATAAATATCTAAAAGTAACAGTTTAAGCAAAAACCATTGTTATTTATAAGAATAATTTTTATTCGTCACAAAGAAAATGTTTGAAACAATATTTGTTTTTGGAAAGTCATAAATATCCGTTACATTTTTCGCATCTCACTCTGGTACGGCTGGTACATTTTTGCAACCTACACTTCCTAAAAGTTTTAAGATAATCGGAACAAGGCCAGTGATTTGTTGCATTTAACCTTTTCCCTTCAGAGGGTAGCTTTTTGGGTGGATTGTAAAACTTCGATCTGCTTGACTAAACAACCCATCATCTTCAGTCTCTTCTTCTTCGCTGGCACTGAGAACAGCCCGCGATCTCTTCTTGTTTAATAGTCGAAAATCCAACAGTCTCTCAGCCACACTTAGACGAAACAATAATAAGTCAGTTTTTACGGCATGACTTGTTTGCTTTGGCATCTCGTACGTACAGAAACCATGAATTTACCACAGCCTGGTCAAGGAAGTGAACCGTTGTTTTCCATGTCCACTTCTTTGTTTTAAACCAGGTTCGATATTCCTCCATTTGCAGTCGCAAATGTCCACACTCACTATTGATGTATTGTAACTCTTGACGATGGCTGGACAAGAGACATCGACTTTTGCCCCTATTTCTTCCTCCTCTTCACTTTCATCAACTTCCACGTCATGTCCACTCTCATAATGAATGGTGTTGTTATTTTTTTCAGTTTCAGCAATATCGTCTTCATCACTGAGGTCACTTATACCGGAAAAATCCTTTTCGAGTAGTTCCAAAATCTTCTCTCTTCGAGCTATCTAAAATCTCAAGAATGGTAACATATGCTCTTGAAACGGTAAATGCTGGACTTACACAATTGTGTAGGTTGCAAGTTTTTCCAACCTTTTTAAAGCCTAAGTGATATTATCAATGCTAAAATCCATTGAAATAAGAAATACAGTATATTAAAATAAAAATGGAATCCAAGCAAACATTAAAAATAATAGTTTAAAGAAATTACGACAGTATTTAAGATTTGTCTTTTGTTGTCAGATGATGGACGTTTCAAATAAGTGAAAAAACTATTCCTGTCTTGCTATTGGTGCCAGTTAGTTATGTTTCATCGAAACATCTGAAGGAAATGAACTCGAATAATTGTGAAGATTCGACTTAAAATAGCAATAAAAAAGGAAAATGTTACTATTTCTTACTTAAGTTTCACCAGCACAATTGTGTAGGTCAGATCGTAAAGGGATAATGAGGGCAAGACTTCACCCTGTATATATAATTTAAAAATTATGATCTCCCTACAAAATAACTTTTAAAAAAATATGCAGTAGAATCTATATTGCTATATCAAATTAAATCTAAGTATTATCTTTATTCTGTTAACCGCAAGTATGAAATTTATGTGACCTTTGCAATATTATTTAAAAATAAAAATTCCATGCAAATTTGAAAGTATTTAAATTGTTTTTGCTGATCCTATTATAAAATAAAATCTTTTGGTCATATTATCAAGACTGACGATGACGTTCGGGGAATAAAAATCCAAACGTACGACATATACGTAAAATGTAAAGTTTAATAGCTTTTCACTGATAAATTTTCATTAATCTTGCGTGGGAAATAGTAAAAAGGAGAAACTGATGATATCATGTTTAAATATTAACTTTTAAAGGTCGAGTCTTTGTTATCTTTTGCATTCTTAATGGATGTGGGCGTAATTTTCCTTCGATTTAATGCGGCTTGTTGTTCCTAGCATTTTGTATTAAGTGTTTAAAATATTTTTGAAAATTAACTTTTTGAAGGTATAAAAGTTCTTTCTACCCTCAAAGTAAGAGTTAAGTCGAATTCTGTTCTGTGGAGTAGTAATTATCACGAATCAATAATGCACTAGAGCAAAATATCCTGCAAAGTTTGAATCCCATCAACAAAAAACAGAGAAAAACTTTTTACTGAAATGGACTGTTGATGATAATCAGCAATAAACTAAAGTTAAATTACGTTAGAAATTAAGAAACTTCAGAAATCATAGTGGCGAAACCAAAAAACACATAATTTATTAACCATTTCAGTGCCAACGATACGCTTAGTAAATATGCCAACGTTGATATATCGTCTCGTATGTGACAGCACCTTACCATTCGCCTCACGAGAAATTTCTATCTCAAAATAAATTTCTAAAACTTTATAAACGATTTAATTTCTTTGCAAAAGAATTCAAAAAATATTTACGGATTTAATTTTTCTTATTCTCCATGTTGGTTGGTACCGAGACTGTGTATACGATAGAATGATACAGTCGGCAGCAAATGTATCCGAGCACTAGCTTAAAAATTTCTATGCAAAAAAGTACACATAATACAGTTTTGTTAATTAAATACTTGTCGAGTCATGTTCTTAGACTGACTAAGAACAGGATTCGACAAGGATTTATTTAACAAAACTGTATTAAGTGTACTTTTTTTTTTTTAGAGAGAAATTTTTGCTAGTGCTGGGATATTTCTGCTGCCGACTGTAAGATACACATTGACATTGATATAAGAATTACTGCAGAGCTATTACCTAACGATAGACTTTCTTATGTACAAAAACTGTTTTGTGAAAAATAAATTTTTTTTCTGTTTTTCATAATATTTTCCATTTTTGTTATTCGAATGATTTTCAATAAATATTGAAATGGAGTTGGACATTAATTTATTTTTTCCCTTTATTTCGCAATATTCTCCTTTTTGAATTTTACAAGCATCAATCTTATTTTTTAAGCTTTATTCCAAACCTTAGCAAAATCGTTAAATTCATCCAGAATTTTTTGCACAGATAAGATACTTTGGTCGAAACAATAAAACATAAAACATAATAAATTCAATTGGTATGATCTTGTATATGAAAGCAAGAATTTTGAAAACATCTCAGATGATAGCAGCTCTACAGGTAGATGAATAAAAACTAGGAAGAAATGAAAGAGCTCAAAAAATAAACCTCTAAGTTACTACTAAGTAAATTACGAGCTTATTCTGAACAGTATAGCGTAGAATCCCGAAAGAGAAGGTTGATCTAAATATTCCTACATTTATTCAGAAACAGTTTAAATATTTGTAAAAAACTATTTTAGAAATACGTTTTGGAAAGTATATAACAGGTTATTTATTGCACAGCTGATTTCCTAAAATTAATCACAAAAGCTAGTAAATTTCTTTTTTTTTTTTTTTTATGGTCATTAAAATATTATTTCTTATGATTTTAAATGGAAATAGCTTATTTTATTTTCGCAGAGAAAAACTTTTAATGCGACATTATACAAAAATATTAAAAATGAGGTACAAGTTAAGTAATTAGCTTGAGAAAAAAAAAAAAAACGAGAAATAAAAATCATGCAGTACGCATTGATTAGTAACACTTTCAAACTGTACGGAATTGTTGTATCGAATAACTTTCAATATTCTTTCCCTACGTTATCACACAACAGACAGAAGGACTAAAAAATATACAGATGGACTAATTGATTTTAAAATTACTCTTAATCATTTTGGAAAGTGTTAAAAAGGCTTAACGCAAAAGAAAATGCAGCCATTAGATTATAATTACAGCTTTTGATATCTCTGAATATTTCAGTGTAGCCTGTAAATCAGAAAGTTAATCATATCATAATCTATACAAAACAGTATTTTAGAATATAAATGATACATTTCAATATTTTTATGATTTTTTCAGTAGAAATACTTTTAAATATAATTTTTTTTATTAATAACTCTTAATAAAAATGGATATTTTTGTGTCACTCTGTAAATCTAATGCTAATCATGCTACATTCTATGCAAAGAATTTTTTTTATGCATTTAAATAACACATTTCAATTTCCTAAAACTTCGTGGAAAGTAAAGTTATTAAAATTTGATTTATAGAAATAGCTCTCATAGAACGCAATGCTTTGAAATACTTTTGAGTGCCCCTGTATATAAATCAGTGGTGGTATTTCCTCCATTTTATACAGGAAACATCCAATAGGGAATTTGAATAGCATATTTCAATTTCATTAAGATATGTCTACAGTAAAGGTATGAAAATATGGTTATTAGAATATAAATCTCATAGAACACAATGCTTTTAAATACTTTCAGGTGTCCCTGTACAAAAACCAGTAGAGGTATAAACTCCATTTTCAATAGGGAACATCCGGTAGTGAACTGGAATAACATATATCAGTTTCAGGAAATTCCATAAATATTTACGGGAGTTAGAGCTCGGACAGACAGACATGCATATACACAAAACTGAAATCATAGTCACACTTAAAAAATGCTGGAAAGTGTTAAAAACGCTTAAATTAAACGAAAGTACAATTCTAGCAATTTTTTATTATTACCTCTTAATATATAACTGGATATTTTTGTGCCACCCTGTAAATCTAATGCTAATCCTGTTATATTCTATGCAAAGCATTCTTTTGTGCATATAAATAACATATTTCATTTTCCTAAAACTTCGTCGAAAGGAAAGTTATTAAAATATGATTTATAGAAATATCTCTCATAGAAAGCAACGTTTTGAAATACTGTTGAGTGTCCCTGTACATAAACCGATGGTGATATTCTCCTCCATTTTATACAGGAAACATCCAATAGTGAACTTGAATAACATATTTCAATTTCATTAAGATATGTCTACAGTAAAGGTGTGAAAATATGGTTCATAGAAATACCTGTAATAGAACACAATGCATTGAAATACTTTCGGGTGTCTCTGTATACAAATCAGTAGAGGTGTAAACTCCATTTTCAATAGGGAACGTCCGATAGTGAACTTGAATAACATATATCAGTTTCCAGAAATTCCATAAATATTTACGGGAGTTAGAGCACGGAGAGACAGACAGACAGATACACAAAACTGAAATCCTATTCACACTTAAAAAATGTTAGAAAGTGTTAAAAACGCTTAACGTAAACGAAAGTACAATTATAATGCTAATCATGCTAAATTATAATGCTAATCATGCTATATTATATGCAAAGCATTCTTTTGTGCATATAAATAACATATTTCAATTTCCTAATACTTCGTGGAAAGTAAAGTTATTAAAATTTGATTTATAGAAATATCTCTCATAGAACGCAATGCTTTGGAATACTTTTGAGTGTCCCTGTGTATAACCCGATGGTGGTATTTGCTCCATTTTATGCAGGAAACATACAATAGTGAACTTGAACAACATATTTCAATTTCATTAAGAAATGTCTACAAAAGAAGTATTAAAATATGATTTATAGATATACCTCTCATAGAACACAAAGCTTTGAAATATTTACGGGTGTCCCTGTACACAAACCAGTAGAGTTATAAACTCCATTTTCAATAGGGAATGTCCGATAGTGAACTTGAATAACATATTTAAATTTCATTAAGATATGTCTACAGTAAAGGTATGGAAATATGGTTTATAGAAATACCTCTCATAGAACATAATGCTTTGAAATACTTTCGAGTGTCCCTGTACACAAATCAGTAGAGGTATAAACTCCATTTTCAATAGGGAACGCCCGATAGTGAACTTGAATAACATATTTAAATTTCATTAAGATATGTCTACGGTAAAGGTATGAAAATATGGTTTATAGAAATACCTTCCATAGAACATAATGCTTTGAAATACTTTCGGGTGTCCCTGTACACAAACTAATAGAGGTATAAACTCCATTTTCAATAGGGAACGTCCGATAGGGAACTTGAATAACATATATCAGTTTCAAGAAATTCCATAAATATTTACGGGAGTTAGAGCGCGGACAGACAGACAGACGGACAGACAGACAGACAGACAAACCGAAGTCATAAACACTTATAAACCTTGTTGGAAAGTGTTAAAAATGTCAGTTTAAATGTGCTTAATTTGCTAAATCTGTCATAAAAATTGGGTTTAACTGTTTAACTTTCATTGGTTTCATTCCCATTCAGCACAGTTTCACCTCTACAGCGTGGAAAACACATCGCAGTAAGGATCCTAAAAAAGGGAGCTGACTCACAACTTAGTATGTTGCCCACTGCTCTTGTTTTCGTACGATTTTTTTTCTAACAACTTTCTGAAATTACGTGTGATTTTTCTTCTATTAATTGTTGAAACCACTCGCGAAATGTATTTCAACTGACACGATTCCGAAAAAACAAAAAAAAGTGTTAATTTTCGGTTTGGGCAACATTTCCTATGTGAGTCGGCCTGTGTTTATAGGGGCTCTATCTACATCGCAGTGTGACATTGATGACAGCGCAGGTGTCACTGCAATAGAATTGACAGCTTTGAGACCAATAACTTACAACGTCCCTGGAGATGGTAAAGGGATCAATATGCACTGGAATTGGGCAATGAAAAATTTGTCCCTGAGACAGTGATACATTGCGAAGTCACATGCATCTACTAGTGTAATCTTGGAGGAATAGTATAAGAGGGCTTCACATATTTTTCATTGCCCAGTTGCAGGCACACTGATCCATTCACCATCTCCAGAGACGTTGTACACGCATGTAAATGTTCTCTATTTGTGATATGAAAAGAAACATCACCCAGATATTTCACGCTTGGAGGAATGATATAACAGTAGATTGTGATTTTATGTGATATGGATCGTTCGTCATTGTAAGTATAGGTCTCAAAGCTGTTAAATAAATAAAATAATATACACTACTGGCCATTAAAATTGCTACACCAAGAAGGAATAATAATAACGGAATGAAATTTGTTGGACACATACATTATAGTAGGAACAACAATTGATTAAAATTTCAGTAAATTTGGAGTAATATGTACTGAGAAAACACATACATAAAGCAGCGACCTCTGTGAGCAATAACAGCACTTATCTGCCTAGGCATTGAATCGAACAGCGATTGGATCACATGTACGGGTAGTGCACTTCATGAAGATTTAACACGATGGCACAATTCATCGATCGAAGTTACTGGTGAGTGGTAGGGGGGCAGTCGCTTTTCAACGATTAAACAGTCATTTTCATTGGTGCGAGATCAGGATAACGCGCTGGCCAGAGCAACAGTCGAACACATTCGGCATCAATGAAGGTCCAGACAATATGGACAACTTGCGGTCGTGCTTTTCCTGCTTAAATGTTGCGCTTCGGAGGCCTTGAACATAGGGCAGAGCGATGGGCCTTAACTCGTCAGAAATGTAATGGCTGGTATTCAGAGTAGCGGGAATGAAAACAAGAGGTGACCGGGACGTGTATCCAATGGTACCACATACCATCAATCCAGGTGATGACTCAGTATGCGGCTACCAAAATTCTGATTACCCTCAAAACTGCATCACTGATATGGGCGCCATTAATATGTGATCAACGATGAACCTGGACGCAGGAATGACGTGAAGTCACTTTTCAGACAAATCACAATCCTGTTTACAGCATCAAGATTGCCTTATTCGTATTTAACGGCATTATGAATACTGCACATTGCCAGCTGGGATTCGACATCATCATACTGTCCATAATTCGCAATGATGTTATGGGTTCCCATTGGATACACGTCTCGATTACTTCATGTTCGTATTCCTGGCACTCTGAACAGCGGCCATTAAATTTCTGACGAGTTAAGGCCCATAGCTCTGCCCTATGTTCGAGGCCTCCTAAGCACAATATGTAAGCAGGACAATGCACGACCGTAAGTTGTTCATATTGTCTGGACCTTCATTGATGCGAATGTATTCGTCTGTTGCTCTGGCCAGCGCGTTCTCCTGATCTCGCACCAATGAAAATGACTGTTTAATCATTGAAAAGCGACTGGCCCCCCACCACTCACCAGTAACTTCGATCGATGAATTGTGGCATCGTGTTAAAACTTCATGAAGTGCTCTACTCGTACATGTCATCAAATCGCTGTTCGATTCAATGCCTAGGCAGATATGTGCTGTTATTGTCACAGAGGTCGCTGCTTTATGTACTGTTTTCTCAGCACATATTACTTCAAATTTCCTGAAATTTTAATCAATTGTTCTTCCTACTATAATGTATGTGTCCAACAAATTTCATTCCGTTATTATTATTCCTTCTTGGTGCAGCAATTTTAATGGCCAGTAGTATAGTACTAGCCAATGTGGCTCACTATGGCATCTACGGCAGTCTTGACTGCTATAGAAGCAGCTATTTTGAGTAGACAGCAGTTAACTTCATTTGTCCTGCTTGCTGATACGCCGTGTATATCAAGCCCTCTTATACTATTCCTCCAAGATTACACCAGTGCATCAATGCATGTGACTTCCCAATAGTATCACTGTCTCACGGACATATTTTTCATCGCCCGATTTGATTCCACACAAGTAGTAGTAAAAGTATCACAAATTGCTATCCCAGTGACGTATTATTCCCACCGCAAAGTGACAATAAGCGATTGGGATGCCACAATGTATCCCCAACGTACTTGAAAGAAAGTGATCTGTATGGGCTGAAACCAAACATTTGGCATCATTTAACACTTTTTATGGAACATTCTTTCATTATTCTTGCTGTCTTTTACTGGTTTTTAGACTTTTGTTCTTTTTTTGTTCGGTGGATAGCAGTATTAAGCCGAAATTTAACAAAACAAAGGAAACGAAATGAAGGTGCCACCTCAAATTTATTAGTAGGCGCGAGTGCACCTTACAGCTTTGATGAAGCACTCGTGTCTAGTTTTTTCACCTGATGAAGGGCCGTGTTATTGTTTTGATCTGAAACAGCTGTTACGAGTTTTTCTTATTTATAACGTTTAGTGACAATGTTCATTAGATTAATTATTGTTTGAATTTAATCAGGTTAACATGTAGATGTTTCAAACCAAAATTTCATTTAGTCAGCAAAACTATAAAGTTGGCTACCTTAAAACAAAAAACAAACGTCTTCAAAAAGGAAAATTTTCCGATAAATGAACTGAATTAAGATAAAAGAATTAATATGTGAAAATTGCAACGAACGAAACTGCGATATTTATTTTGATTATCGGTCATACTTTTTACATTGTTTTTACATTCGACGTATCTGGTGTTGCTGCTGTCGAACGCAATTAAATCGATGATTCCTTTTTAAAATTACTGAAAGGAAGTATGTTTTAATAGACAAAGTGTGTTATGATTATCGATGAAACTTATCGATTTCGCTCCAGGTGCAACAAGGAGATTACGATGATTTAGAGACAAACTCCTGAAATCGATTTAACAGCTTAAAAGAGAAAATGTGGGTTAAATATATTTAAAACAATCCCTCTCCAAATTTTATCCAAATTTTGCCAATAAATTATGTTGTTAATATTTTATTTTATTTTATTTTATTTTATTTTATCACTTTAGACATCATTTTTACTTTCTTCTATATGTAATATAGAGAAAGTATTGGATTCGCGAAAATTTTCGACCTCCGTTTTTTGACGGATCTACACGTTTTGGGATGTCCTGAACACGAATTGATAGTTTTTAAAAAATGTCTGTCTGTGTGTCTGTGTGTCTGTCTGTCTGTCTGTCTGTGGTTTAGTGTTTTCACCGTATCTCACGAACCAATGAATGAAATTCAACCAAACTTGGTATATAGTTGGACCCTGGCGGGGCATTGTGCTGATTAGATTTTGGGATCAATAGCCCATCAGGTGGCGCTGTGATCGCAAAATATCGTATGTCACACCGTATCTCACGAACCGATGAATGAAATTGAACCAAACTTGGAGTATAGTTGGACCCTGACATGGAAAGGGTCTGATTAGATTTTTTGATCAATCGCCCGGCAGATGGCGCTGTGATCGCATTTTATGTAAACTTTTAACATGGCAGCATAGGACAAAATTTCGTATAAATGTACATAATGAGCGTTATTTTAAACTTGTGATTGTAAAATTAATATGAATTATTGATAATAGTAGTAGTTAACTACGAAAAAAATTTTGTGCATGTGGGGGCACCGGTTCCCTCCTTGGGGGGGAAGTACCCCCCGGGGGGGGGGGGTAAATTTTCAAGATGGGTATCTTTCGAAAGATCTCGTCAATACCTTTAAAACGAATGGTTGAACTATAAATCTGTGACAATTTGAAACAAAGTTATCGATTTTTTTACTTTTAACAAAAAAAAAAAAAAATCGTAATTTTTTTTTTTTTTTTTTTTTTTTTTTTTTTTAATATTGTTGATTGAATATGTATATAGGAAAATATAGAAGAAAGTCTTGTGGTGGCCACAACATACTAGTTATTTTATTGTTGAAATATTTCACTCTATCTTTTAAATTAAAATTGAATATAGCAAGTAGAAAGTTTCATTTCATTTTATTTTGTTTGGTTTTATAGAGAAAAGGCGGTTTAACGTAACGTTTTTTGAAGTGAAATAATCGTCAGTTTTTTTACTTTATTTTCTGCAAATAAAATACACTGTAAGAAAGGATAGGGAAAAAATCTATAATTTTAAAAGTAAAATTATTTTATTAAATTTCTTGTAAAAGAAAGTTGTTACGCAGTGTATATGTATATATATTATTGATAGCTTATTTTATTAATATTTACTTAATGTGTTCATTTTTCTCATTATTTTAATATTTATCACTGCATAGTTTTCGAGAAAATTTCAGCGAGATCCGTTGTGGTGTGTTTCATTAATTAGAAATTTCCAAATTTACTTGTAATGTTACAAGGATCTCTATTTTCAGTTTATTTGTTTGTTTGATAAACATTAGGGTTTTTGCTTGCCTCGAAGACTGCTTGTACATTAAATAAGCCAGACCACGAGGGATTTTCAAGCTTTTAATAAAACTACATTTATTTTGCACACACATATAATGACAGGGCAAACATGTATGTCTTATGGTAATCGAATATCTGAACCTGCTATTGTCGAAGCCAACACTCTTAAAACTGGACCAACAAGCCTAAATTTTCAGATTTTTAAACTTTTTGTCTCAGGAGAAACAAAATGCTGTTTCACTGCGGAATTTCGAACACATAATAAAGATGGTTTTCCTTTTTTTTTCTCCCCTACCCTTTCTTTATTCTTTTATATAACCTTTTATACTGTCCTGTCGTTCGAAAAATTCAGTATCCTGTTTTTGCGGCCCACGATCCGCAGAAACAGGATATGTTCTCCGGGAAAAAACTTCAACATTAAATTTGATGCTCTTTTTTAAGGAAAAAAAATGTGAATATCCATTTAGTGTAAATTGCTGTTCAATTGCGAATAAATTTGATTTTGTTCAGAATAAAAATTAGTGGGTTCACTTGTATAGTATTTACTGGTGTAGCTGAAAAACGTACGAATTTCTTGCTTTGCTTTGACAGAAGCACTGACCATACAGATGGGAGTCAATTGAAAATATTTATGTGTGTTACCCAGTAGTGGCACCAGAAATTCCCTGACGGAGGGACATCACCTCCCCGACAGGGGGACACTATATATGGGGAATTTATTGCATGACAATTTAATACGGTGCCGTGTCCACCCATTTCTTTGTTCTCCATGGCAAATATACACTGCAATATTGTTATTAATAATATCATTAATAATATTTATGCCATTTCATTTGCTTACACTTCTTGTGCTTTTGAAGATCGCAGTACCACTCGCTGAGTGTACAATATTTTCTTTTCATAGAAATAAATATGTACAGGGTGCATGAAGGAAAGTTCTTAAGAAATTTTTATCTTTGTATCCGTTTATTACAAATATGTACAATGAAACTTCCCTATGACGATCATCCATCGTTCCATAGAAAATTTACCTTTCAGCGAAATGGCGTTTTAATAGAAGTTGCTAAGGAAATCCTAATATAGCAAATAATTACTATAATTTAAATTGTTTTAATTGTTCTAATTTGTATCATTTATCTATTGCTTTCGAATATTCATTAATATTAATTAATTAAATTTTAATTTTGTTTTTCAAGATTTTTGCACTTTTAATATTTAATCTTATTTAAGATTTTTTTTTCCACATTAAAAGACAATATTACGCATTTAGAAGCCATAAAATTTGAACTTTTTAAATAAATAATGGTCTTATAACACAAAATTTATTTTACCAAAAAACTTGAATAATTGAAACGTAATAGCATTTTATAAATAAACTAGCTGACCCGACAAACGTTGTTTTGTCATATAAATTATTTCTAGAGAATATTTTGCTAGAAAAAAAATTACTAACTTATTGTAAGTGTGTAAGGATGTGGTATATAAGTGAAACAGGTATGGAGCACTGTGAAGGGTGTGTATGAATTCCGATTATAACGTAAAAGACATAATTACCGAAATTTTTCCTACTTGCTTCTTGCTACTTGCTACTTGGTACTTTCTACTTGCTACTTGTTATTTAAAACCTCCGCTGAATGTCGAACAGCACAAAATTTTATTTCATACGGCAAATATTTCAATTTATGAGAGAATCTCTGATAGCAACGAATTTCACGTGAAAATTCCGTCTTTTTTGAATAAACTGTAACAATCTGGACCGATTTGATAAAATTTTTTATCAAAAAGTTATTACAATATCTAACATCATTACATGTACATTTATCACAATTCAGTCAATCGATGCATGTGAGTATGTGTATAAGTATGAGCGAAGTGAAATGTAGAGTTCGTATTAAATAAAAACTTAAACTCGTTTTAATTAAAGGTGAAAAAGTTGAAACTCAATTTATTTTATAACAGGTATATTTTTTAAATCTACAAAAACTTAATTTATCGTAATGCCATTGGATGTACAATATTTTTGGTTAATCCTTGAGGAGTATACACAAACAAATTCGAAGGTTTTCCAACCCTGGAACACGCAACATATAATTGGCCGTGAGAAAAGCACGTATTTTCTAAATCTAAGCCACAAATTGTCATTGTTTGACCTTGTGACTTATTAATAGTGACTAGTATCGCCCAGTGGTCGAAACTCGACCATTTTTTTGCAAAGCGACGCAAAGCAAAGTTATTGCCTTGTCCTAAACGGAATGCAATTGCAACACAGCTGCGGCAATTGTTTGCCGATATTCACTCTAACTGAATCAGCAGAGTTTTACTAAATATAACTATTTCTCTCTGTAGATGTTAGCCTTTCCTGAAATGAGAGAAAATCGCAACGTGAAAACGCCCCTTGTTGTGTGATACAGCCCAGAAGCTAATAGGTACCATGTCAAACCAAGGCCCAACCAAGTATCAAATTCTGTTAAATTAATTCGATTGGTTCATAAAGTACAGTGTTTAAAAAAAAAAAAAAAAAAAAAAAAAAAAAAGACATTTTTCAAAAATGGTCAAATTGAGTTCGGGAAATTTCAAAACGTGTAAATTTATCGAAAACCGAAAATCTAAAACTTTTCTGAATCTTATATTTTCTACTTATATATGCAGAGGAAAGAATAATAAATCAACTTTTTAAAAAATAAAAATAAGTAGTCAATTTCACTTAATTAAAATGCAAGGAAATCTCAAAACGGGTAAATTCATCGAAAACTGGAAATCAAAAGTTTTTATGTATCTTCTACTTGCTCCTTCTACCCACAAAGGCTAGCAATAAAGACACTTTTTTAAAAAATAAGTAGCCAATTTCAGTTAATTGAAACGTAAAGAAAGCTCAAAACATGTAAATTCAGCAAAAAACAGAAATCGGAATTTTTTCCCTATCGTCTACTTATACATGCAGCAGTTAGTAACAAATCCATTTTCCTTTTATTTACTATATTAGTTGAATGGTTATTGTTTAAATATCACCCTTTGAAATGAAATGTTTATGTTTACATTCGAAACTGGAAGTTTGCCCTTTTTTTTTTCTGGAGTTTTGTGATTTTAAATTAAAATTTTATCAATTTTACAGAAAAAATAACTCAATCAAACACATGTAGACAGTAACTTATATATAACTATACCCAAATATCGGAATTGAAATCAGCAGATAATTTCCGTTTTTTTTAAATAATTTTTTACAAAAAATCCAATGGATGATTAACAAAGAAAATCTTTTTCATGGCTCCATGGAAAGACAGTGACGTCCTCACTTCGCTTGCGTATAGTGATGCTACATTATACAAATTATTGTGCTTTTTGGTTTTATTTGAACTTTATGAAATTGCCAGATTTAAAAACTTTCTACTTTTAGGTATTTTTTAATGTAAAGGAATACGTGTATAAAAGGGAAAAATGGGGGAAAATGCATAAAAAATAAATGTATTTTTAAATACCTTCTTGACATCGTAAGAAAATAATATTTGTATTCGCACCTTCCGGCTAACCATATCTTTCGAATGAAACCATTTTCAATCCTCTACTCCCATAATTAATATGTTAAAAAGGGACTACAAATTTTATGCAACGCCTATTAATATATAGATATCAAAAGCCAAGCTAAAGATCTTGGCGAGAAGCGTCCGAGCTACTTCGGTGCCAAATTTCAAATTTTGCCAAAGGGATCCGATACTAAAGGTGTTCCATACAATAAATAAATAAATAAAATATCAGTGACATACACACGCACAAAAGTATGGGGGAACCCTTTGGTGACTTTAAATAATTTTAGCCATTTTTGCGATTAATTGAAATGGCTATCTCAATTGTGGAACTAAAGATCTTGGCGAGAAGCGTTCGAGTTACTTCGGTGCCAAATTTCAAATTTTGCCAAAGGGATCCGATACTAAAGGTGTTCCATACAAAAAATAAATAAATAAAATATCGGTGACATACACACGCACAAAAAGTATGGGACCCCACTGGTGACTTTAAGTATTTTAAGCCATTTTTGCGATGAATTGAAATGGCTATCTCAATTGTGGAACTAAAGATGTTGGCGAGAAGCGTCCGAGCTACTTCGGTGTCAAATTTCAAATTTTGCCAAAGGGATCCGATACTAAAGGTGTTCCACACAATAAATAAATAAATAAAATATCAGTGACATACACACGCACAAAAGTATGGGACCCCATTGGTGACTTTAAATATTTTAAGCCATTTTTGCGATAATTTGAAAGGGCTATCTCAGTTGTGGAACTAAAGATCTTGGCAAGAAGCGTCCGAGTTACCTCGGTGCCAAATTTCAAATTTTGCCAAAGGGATCCGATACTAAAGGTGTTCCATTCAAAAAATAAATAAATAAAATATAATAAATTAGCTACACAAATAAATTTGTAGGTTAAAGTGGTTGTCAATCAACGCGCGTGTAAATTTGATAGAAAATTATATAAAATACTCACTCCAATTCCGCACTAAATTTGCAAAATGTATAGTTTTTTATGCACACTTCAAAACTCTTCAAACACTAACTACATTTTGATGTAATATTTCAATTAAGACCATCCGCGTTTGTAATGATCGATAGATGGCGCTCTCTGAACACTGCAGTTGTTAGTAAATACAACTGCCACGTGTAATTATTATTCTTTCTCCGCCATTTCATCATGGAAAGTCGATTGCATAATATGAGGATATGCAGTGGTGTGATAATTTCACCTTAGCCCACCAGAGGGCGAGCATTTCATTACAATCGCGGATAGAATAATAATAAAGGAACAATTTTTTATATAACAATAATAACACGAAGTTACAAAATATTTTCTTGAATTTGATCGCAGCACCAACTGTCGGGACAAACTGGAATTACAATAGAATATACGCAAGCGAAGTGTGACGTCACTGACCGTCAGTGGATGCAAGAAAAAGATTTCCTATGTTAATCTCCCATTGGATTTTTTATAAAAAATTATTAAAAATCGAGGAAAATTATTTCTCGATTTTAATCCCCATATTTGGGTATAGATATGTATTAGTTATCGTATGCATGTGTTAGATTGAGTTATTTTGCTCTCAAATTGACAAAATTTTAATTTTAAATTTGAAAACTCTGTCTTCCTTGGCGTTTATTGTATTTGGCGATCAAAAACGTAATACGAAAATATACATGCCAGATGTATATTTTCGTAATATGTACTGTACGAAATTGTTTCATATTATTCATTACTCTCTTAATATAAGTTGTTGAAATAACCATTATTTTTGAAAGAAATTAAATATGTTTGCCAGATGATATGGCGATATTTTTTTTCCCGCCAAGGATGACAGAGTTTTGAGATTAAAAATTCAAATTTTATCAATTTTACAGCAAAAACAACTCAATCTAACGCATGCACATGATAACTCATACATATCTATACCCAAATATGGGGATTAAAATCGGGAAATAATTTTCCTCGATTTTTAGTAATTTTTTACCAAAAAATCCAATGGGCGATTAACATAGGAAATATTTTTCTTGCATCCACGGACGGCCAGTGACGTCATCACTTCGCTTGCGTATTATTGAATATTCGATACTACGATCGTAGCGCAGTCTGCCGGATCCAATGTGAAACATTCCAAAATCAACAACAATTTATAAGTGATAAATTAATTAAATAAACAATTTAAATTGGACTGAATTGTAAATCTAAACCATTCTCGAATCCACCTGAAGACACACAAAAAATGTCATTAAACTCGGTCCAGCCGTTTAGGAGGAATTCAGTGACATACACACGCGCAAAAGAAATATATATATGAAGATTAAAACATAAAATATTATTTCCTAAATTTAAAACGGGGATCATTTCGTGGCTCAAAGAGGAAGACTCGAAACTAGACGTTATATAATTCCTAAATATTCTAACTTGCTCGGTTAACTTTTTCTTAGTTATCGTGGAAATCTATAAAAGGGAGGTCATGAATTGATAAAACATTTTAAGTTATTCTCAGACTCATTTAAAATGGTAGGTCATATAAAGGATTAAAAGAAAGGTGCACAACTAGATGTTATAACAAACAGCCAACACAAAAAAAAAAAAAAAAAATAGTTTTATAGTTCTGCAGTTAATTGTTCTAACTAATGTATGATACTCGCACATATACATACGCACATGCAGGTACATGCTCACCAAACTCAAAAATCTCTAAGGTGGGTGCTGAGCGATCAAGTAGAGGAAAATTGGCACTGAATAATAAAATGTTACAAAAATCTAAAATACCCAATTTTAACTTTAACATTATATGGCTAGTTGTTTTAAAATTATATAAGATACAACAGAATTCCGTAAATCAGGATTGTGATATTTCCTTTATTACTTTCTTCTATATTCAATTGCAGAAAATACTGGATTCATAAAGAATTTCGAATTCCGATTTCCGATGGATTTACATATCTTGAAAGCTCCAGAATGCGAATTGACCATTTTTAAAACATGTCTGTCTCTGTGTGTGTGACAAAAATTTTGTGGCAATTGTATCATAAGAACTAATGCACAGAATTGCACATAAATTTATATGTAGAGGCACCTTAACATAAATTAGTTCTAATGTCAATAACTCAACAAGTGGCGCTGCTATACAGAGATTTTCGCAGTTGCAAGGAAGGCTACATCTCAAGAACTACTGCACAGAATCGCATATAAATTTATATGTAGATTCATCTTGACATACGTAAGTTAATGCCTTTCAACTTCTGCTGCCAACTGCTTAAAAGGTGGCTCTGCTATACTGCAATTTATGCATTTTAATTGAAGGCTATATCTCATGTTCTATTGCGTATAATCTAACAAAATTTTGTATGTGAGAAGGTCGTTATGAGACATTGATTCAAATTGGGTACATATCGGCTTATAGGTGGGCGCTGCAATGCTACATATTTCCCCGATATTTCAGGTCACCGATCATCATCAGATCATCACATATCCCCAATATCAAGGCTATATCTCAGATTCTATTGCATATAATTGCTCAAAACTTGATATATGAGCGAACCATTATGAAACACTACACTGACTTAATTTGGATGTATATAACCCAACAGTTCGCATTGCTGAGCTGCAATTTACCCCGCGAATAAGAAGGCTTAATTTCAACTCCTATGGCATATAACGACACAGAACTTCATATGCGAGATAACCATTAGGAAAACGAATGCTGACTTAATTTAGGTAATAATTATAAGATAAAAAACTTTTTATAAACCATGTTTTTAAATTTTCTGTTGAATCATAGTTATAGAACTAACTACATTAGCACTTTATCAATGCGTATTGTTGTGAAATTGTAAATAATTGTATTTATTTTTGTATAAATTCTTTCAAATAGTTGTTTCAGTAAGTTGATAAAATGTCAATTTTCTACATTTCCAGCTCTTTTTCGCGTTAAAATAGCTTAGTTTTCCCTTTAAAACGCATTAACCCTTTCCTTCCCCGTGATTCCAATTGGAATCATAACATTTCAGATTTTCTTTCTTACTATCTAACACTCCCGCCGATTCAAAATGAACAATATTAAAATCTATATACATTTTCCCACCGAAAAATACCTATTTTGGATGACTTCACTATCTTTGTTAATAATTGAAAGTATATTTTACGCTGTTCTGATAATAATATCGGGATCAGTTTCCTGTTTTGGGCAATTTAAGTAAATTAACTGTTTGAAATATTTTTTATTTTATTCTTTAATGTTTATAATATGTATTTTAATTAATTGCAATATGTATTGTTCCAAAATTTTGATATTTTCATTTATTGAAAAGTTATGATATTTAATGGCATCAGTGGTTATATTAAACATAAATAAACATCTATCGGTTGCTTTGTTAACTATATTAATTCGTACTCTGCTATAATTCCTGTTTAAAAAAAATATTTATATACATTACGTTTGAAATAAATTTATGACTAAATATAAGATTTATTGTTTTATGGAGGGAAAAAGTTGGGAATGAAAGGGTTAAAAAGCTCCAATACGCAGGTAATGGATTTGGCGCCAAATTTGGCGATAAAATCCTTATTATCGATATTCCAAAGATGGACGTTCTAATATGATTTTTAAAGAGTTACGGGAAATTTGAATTAAAACTAGTATGTTGTGGCCACCACATGACTTTCTTCTATCTTTTCCTATACAATTTCACTCAGCAACAATAATTAAAAAAAAAAAAAAAAAAAAATGGAACTTTGACAAAATTTTGGGTAAAATATGAAAATTATTCTAAGTTTGTCAAAGCACGGAAACCGTGGGACTTTGACAAAATTAGGGGAAAAAACCAAAAATTAGTTTAAGTTTGTCAGAACACGGAAACCGTGGGAGTTTGATAGAATTAAGGGGAGGGGGGGAAAAAAAAAAAGTGGGACTTTAACAAATTTTCACATTTTACCCAAAATTTTGTCAAAGTCCCACTTCTTTTTTTTTTTCCTCTCCCCTTAATTCTATCAAACTCCCACGGTTTCCGTGTTCTGACAAACTTAAACAAATTTTTGCATTTTTCCCCCAATTTTGTCAAAGTCCCACGGTTTCCGTGTTTTGACAAATTTAGAATAATTTTCACATTTTACCCAAAATTTTGTCAAAGTTTGTCAAAACACGGAAACATTGGAACTTTGACAAAATTAGGGGAAAAATGCAAAAATATGTTAAAGTTTGTCAAGACACGGAAACCGTAGGACTTTGACAAAATTAGGGGAAAAAAGCAAAAATTAGTTTAAGTTTGTCAGAACACGGAAACCGTGGGAGTTTGATAAAATTAAGGGAAGAGAGAGAAAAAAAAAAAAAAAAATTTTCTAAGTTTTTTTTTCGTAAAAAGTAAAAAAAATCGATAACTTTGTTTTAAATTATCACAGATTTATAGTTCAACCATTCGTTTTAAAGGTACTGATGAGACCTTTCGAAAGATACCCCATCTTGAAAATTTTTGCCTTTATCACCCTGTTGAAAATTTAGATAAAGCGGGATGGCAACGCAACCTGTAAGACGATTTTTACCAAAAGTTGATAGGCACTAATTTATGTCAAGGTGCAACTACGTACCAATTTGTATGAAATTCTGTGCAGTAGTTCCAGAGATACAGTTGCCACAAAATTTTGTCACACACAGACAGACAGACAGACATTTTCTAAAAATGGTAAAATCGTGTTCTACATCTCTCAAAACGTGTAAATTCATCAAAAACCCGAAATCGAAAATTTTTACGAATCCAATACTTTCTTCTATTGAAGATAGAAGAAAGTAAAAAGAAATAAAAGTTGGTTTAAAAAATAAAATATTAATTCTTTCAGAACAACATATATTTGCATCATACATTAGCACTTTATCAATGTGTAGAAATCTTTAAAGTGATAATGACGTTAATTTTTGCCATATGCATAATTTAACTTTTTACAATTTTTTAACGCTCACGTTTAATTAAATGTATTTCTTTTTATGTCGAAAGAAAATGAACTAGTAAATTTTTTTTGGCAACAATTAAATTATAGTTAATATTGTAATGACTATTTTTATTGCTATTAGGAGCTTATTATTTTCATATTTTAATTAATTAAAAGAAAACTATTCGAAAGTTCGAAAATCTGACTTCGATGTGTTGCGTTGTCACCGGGTTCTGAGCTACTGTGAATGTTTCAAGTGTCTAGCTAGTAGGGTAGTTAGTTAAAAATAGATTGCAAGATTTGTACAGGACAAACAAACACACAAACATACAAGAATAGAAGTTAATAAAAACATGGTAAAATAGGCTTCGGGTGTTTTTTTTTTTTTTTTTTTTTTTTTTTCTTTTTTTAAGAACAGCTTTGGTATAGGACTCTGTTGGCGAGTTTTAAAAATTTTGCGCTAAAGTATCGAATAGCCAGTTTCAGTCTAACCACACGCTGAAATCATAAAATTGTAAAATATTGAAAAGAAAAATGTAAAGAAAGAAAAATCACGTAATAAAAAAAAAAATAAAAATAAAAATTTGCTTACCTTTTAGATAAGTTATCATTTCAAACAGCATTTATAAAGGAAAATTTTGTGAAACGAAATGTTTTTTATCTACAATCCACTTTACTTCCACGACAACCATTTTCCATCTATCTGTGCGTTAAAAATATAAATAAATTATAAAATAGTTGGGAAAAAAAAAAAAAAAATTAAAACAAAAATCACGTGGCTATAGATTTGTACTGAACCCTCTTGGCAACTTTTGAAATTTCTAGTCCGCCGTTCTTCGTCTGGAATTTACTTTTGTAAAAGCCATTTTAAACCTAGTCTAGCCATACGTTAAAAATATCAATAAATTATAAAATACAACTTAAATATAGGACTCCCTTGGCGAAATTAAAAATTTGGTCCCGAAGTATCTCGGCCATTTCTCGCTAAGATCTTTACTTACACAATTGCAATATCCATTTTAATTTATCGCAAAAATAGGATAAAAATTTAAATGTTGCCAAGAAGGTCCTATAATAAAGCTGTACTATTACTACTAAAAAAATTCGCTTTTTAAAGAAAAATGTACACAAAACTTTTTTAAGTATATATTTTCTTAAGTTAAGAGAAAACAAATCGTAAAAATGGCGACAAAAATTAAAAAGTCGCCAAGGGGATTCTATACTAACGTTATACACAATACGGTATTATGCTGTATTAAATAGCAATAGCGTAATTATTAAATTTAGCAAAATATTTATTGAATAAATCATTATTTTCAAACAATATTTAACACTAGATTAGTCTATTAACATCTTAAATTTTTTCTTTAAAAGTCTGAAATGAGTAAATGAGTAAACCAATTTTTAAAGGAGTTCTAATGTATGATGTCTTAAAATCTGAAAACATGCTATCAGAAACTTTTATGCTTCATTCAACATTTCGGTGAAAAGTTTCGGATCGTCTTGCTGGCATTTATTTTCTTGAACAGTAAGACTTTTTTCTTTCCTTTTTCGTCCTCTTTGACAACACTTTCAGAAATTTGAAAATCGGTGTCTTCCTGATTATTTCCTGGATCCGCATTTACTTCCTGGAGAAATTTGCTGACAGTTGCAGATTTTTTTGGAATGGAATTTTTAATATCCGGCTGCAAAACAACATTATTATCATCGACATTTTTGTGATCCTGTTGGTTTCTGATCAAATAAGGTACGTACCCACTTGTCCAGTATAAGTACCTGAAAAATTCTTGAATTTCGTCAAGAAGATTCTACAGAGGAGGTTACGAAGAAAGTGAGCCGTTGTGTTCATGGCGTTTCGGAAATTTTCACTGAACGCCTGAAACATATTCATGATTTAATTGTTCTAAGTAAAAAAGTATCATAAATTAAAATTCAGCGGTTATATGAAAACAAATATTTTATAGGTAAGATGAATCAGATTCAAAGAAGAAAGAAAAATGATATTTAAAGTGAAGCTATTTACGAAAAATTGAAATTTCCACTGGTAATGATGTGTTTCAGAAAATCTTTCTTCGTAATTATCCGCGTTTGTAATGATCGATAGACGGCGCTTTGTGAACACTGCAGTTGTTAGTAAACATTAGCCACGTGTGTTCCAATAGTGTTCTTGTTATTCTACTTAATATTCGTACTATAATTTCTCCGCCATTACATTATGGAAAATTGATTGCTTTTGGAAAAAATACTTCAGTTTATTCAAAGTTCGATTCGGAAGTAGATTTTAAATGAAGTTGAAAAAATATTAGTTTCAAATCATCTGATTAATTCTTTACTTCCATTAGCCGAAGCAACTGAAATTTTAAATTCGTCATTTGGAAATAAATGGAAGCTCAATTCTGGATTTCTTGATGCTTTGGATTTACACTGTGGCACACAAAAGTATGTGTTATCTTTTTTACCGTATTTATTCATTTTTATTCAATAAATATATGTGAAACTAAACATCGGCTAGCAATGGCGGCTATATGGAATTCGAATTAAACCATGTTTATTGTAATTTCACCGTAGCCCACCAGAGGGCGAGCATTTCATTACAATCGCGGATTGTTATTATTTGCATTAAATCAAATTAAATTCATGGAGTTATGTAATAGTACTGACATCCTTTGTACAAAAATAATAACAGCATTCAGAAAAAACGACTATATAGTGCATGCACTCACTATTAATACGAATTCTTAAAAAAATAAACAAATACGAAATTAAGGTAAAAAACCACACCAGTTTTTATGAACTTTTTTCTAAAAAATAAATAAATATTAAGATTTATGTTATAACACCTTTTATGAGACCAAAAATAAAATCTTAGACAGTGTTGCGCCATGAAATATTTTAGTTATCAGTGATGTAATATGTGAGCGAGCGATGGACAGATATACTATAAATAATTTGGCGTAACTCACTTAAAGAACATATACTTTAATAACTTTAATCAATGAACACACGACCGACAAAAAACAAAAGTAAACAAAATATGAATGTTGCGATTCGGCTTTTATAGATCGAAACACAACCGAATACATATATCACCACTTTTGGACAATCTATTTAGGCATGAATAATATGTTAGCCCCTCTACTTCATAAAAGTTAATTTTTTTAAAACACCTTTTTAACAATTTGCTAGAAATGTATTTTGTTAATACGTCAGCTGCATAGTTCCTTGTATCAATATAACACAAGTGATTTCAGTCAGAGAATCATGAACCCTTTCCGTATCCGCGATTCTAATGAAATGCTCGCCCTTTGGTGGACTAAGGTGAAATTATCATACCACTGATAGCTTTCACGCTGAAACAATGATAGAACAACAAGAAAGCACAATAATAAATGCACGTGGCAATATTTACTAACAACTGCAGTTGAGAAAGCGGCATCTATCGATCATTACAAACACGGATAAAGTGTTCGGAAATGCTTCTTTTTTCTCCCATAAAATCAAACAGATTGAACTAGACTATCTGAACTCCATGGTCTCTTCCAAATTACTAAAAGATCATTTTTGGCAACCAGTTTTTTTTATGTTTTTAGAATAAAAAGAGTTTATGTTCCGTTCTTGTCCTTTTTTGTTGGGAGAAAATGGCAACAGGAGTGTTTTTGTTTTTGTTCTTTTATGTGTGAGGAAAACGATAGCTTAGAGTTTCTTTCGTTTCAAGAGTAATTAATATCGAATTCAAACTTTAAGAATACCTATATTCGATATTTATATACTAAATTTTAAATAAATTAGTATTCAACAAAATTGATTCTACAAATCTTCATCTAATCAAAAATTTCGTATTAAAAAACAAATAGAATCATTTATGTTTCTTTTCAATAATAAAAGGTAAGAAAAGCTTACCTTCCTTCATCTTTCTTGTTCGAGGGATGAAATATTCGTTCTTAATTCAATAATAAGTGGAAACTTTCACTCATTGAACAGTCATTTTCTTTAAATAAACGCATTTTATCTGGTAAATACACAATCACAAATTATTAAAGACATAATACTGATAAAATTACATAAATACTTAACGCGCGCTAACAATACACAATATTTACATTTTGGAAACTTAGAACATTCTTCTTCTTGCTATCGAACGCACAATTCCTCTCGTGCGCGCAGGCGCAGACGATCGGATTACAAAAAGTTGAAGTGGAAGTAGCGATTTTCGCAACACACTCCCACCTTTGAGTTTCGAGGATTTTTAGAGAAACTCAAACTTCACTTTTGGCTTTAACAAACGTCCATATTTGGATCGTTTTTCAAGTGGAACAGTCTCTATAGGAATGTCCTTTACAGAACTTTTGTAAACTGGCTCAGTAGGTTCAGTCACTGGAACAGACTCAGTTGGTGGAGTCATTGGAACAGATTCAGTTGGAACAGTCACTGGAACAAAGTTATTTTCAGGAGGTTGGATATTCGACTTAGATATTCGTGATGAAAAAAGTAAATCTGCACAACTTTTAGGAGTTACTTCTAGAGGAATTAATCTTAGCTCTGGACGGAAAAATTCACCACCTTTCATTTTCACTTTTACTAGTCGAACATGGCCATCTTTAGATGGACAGAGTTCAATAACTTTACCGAGAGGCCAGTCAATTTTCTTGATGTTCTCACTGGATACTATAACGATATCACCAATTAGGATGGGTCGTTGATTTTTAGTAAATTTCGAAGATTGCCTTAAATGCCCCAAATATTCAATTCGAAACCTTTTTCGTAAATCTTCTTTTATTCGCTGTCTATAGGCATATCTTTTATTGAGAGATGATGAATCTAAAACATCAAGATCGGGAATGCCTGATTCTTTAATATCCCGTAAAAACATAGCAGGAGTAAGCGGAGTTAGATCATTAACATCTTCGGAGAGGTAAGTTAAAGGACGTTGGTTGACAATGCCTTCAGTATCACAAATAACAGTATTCATTTCTTCTAAATTCAACGAACTTCTTCCTAAGACTTTTCGAAGAATTCCCTTGATTATAACAATCAAACGGTCCCACCACCCACCCCACCACGGTGCAGATCGAGGGTTGAACTTCCAAATGATCTTCTGAGCTTCACTGTATTGAGCAATGGTATCCCAATTGATTTTCTTAAGTAAATTTTCCGCACCAACGAAATTTGAGCCATTATCACAGTAAATTATTGTGTGTCTTCCTCTTCGAGCTATGAATCTTCGGAGAGCCTGTAGAAAATTTTCAGTCGACATGGATGTAGCTATCTCCAAATGCAAGGCCCGGTACACGGCACAAGTGAAGATGACTATCCAGACTTTTTGACCTCCTCGAAGAATTAGAGGACCGGCATAATCAATTCCTATGACCTCAAACACTGCTGCTTCCTTTATTCTGTCAACTGGGAGAAGTGCTTCTATGATGGGCTTTGGTCTAGCATCATATCTTTTGCAGCGTACACAATTTCTGATAACTTTTCTTACTGTCTTCCGATACTTTAAAATCCAAAAATCTTCTCTTAAATTATTCATTAGAATCTGGACACCAGCATGATTCAAATTTAAATGTCTGGTTCGGATGAGTTTTTCTACCACTGGATGATTGGATGGCAATATTATCGGATATCGGAAACTTTGTGTATCTTCTCTCATGATGATACTAGTCTTCATTTTCATAAGTTCATTTGTATCCATAAAACAGTTAAGGGATTTCAGGCGTTTATCTTCAGGACCCGAGAATGATTCTTTTTGTACATTTTTCAACATAACAGTTTCAGCATCATTTATATCTTCTGAAGTTAAGAATCCAAAAATTCGATGTGAAGGTTCAACTTTACAATTATTAAAAAATCTGTAAATCCAAGCAGTGATTTTTAACAATTTATTGTATGACGAAATACGGTTATAAAGCTTCTCACTTGAATCTTCATGATTTGTAGCACTAATTACTGTTTTCTTCTTCTCGGAGTACACTATATCGAAGTCAGGAAGAGCATTAGATCTTGGCCATTCTTGTCTTGGCTTCCTCAACCATTGCACACCTTCCCACCACTTGTGTTTAATCAATGTTTGGACACTACAGCCGCGAGATGGTAAATCTGCTGCATTGAAAGACCCTGGTACGTGGTGCCAATTTTCAGGCTCTGTCAGAGATCTAATTTCTTTAACTCTGTTAAAAACGAAAGGCGCCCAGTTTTCACTTCCCTTTATCCAATATAGTGCATTTGCTGAGTCGGACCAGAAAAATTTTGAGATATTCTTTATTCGGTGATCATTCACCACAGTCTCAGCTAATCTCGCTCCTATGCAGCAGGCAAGGAGTTCCAATCTTGGAATAGAAGTAGTTTTCATAGGAGCAACTCTGCTTCTAGCCTGTACAAGTTGACAAGACACTGAACTTCCAGTTTCACTTCTTAAGAATATGCAGGTAGCGTATGCACTCTTGCTTGCATCGCAGAAAATATGTAAACTTAAATTTTCTGGCGCCTCATGATTCAGAGTGAGGCATCTTGGGATTTTGACTTCTTTCAATTTAGGAACTTCTTTTCGCCACTGCTCAAACTTCTTGGTAATTTTTTCAGGCAATTCTGCATCCCATGATACTTTCAATTTCCAGCACTCTTGCAGGAGAATCTTCGGCCCCAAGGTAACCGGACATGTGAAGCCAAGGGGATCAAATATTCTATGTACCGCACTCAGTATTTTCCTTTTCGTTGCAGGGGTATCATCTTCTAAAGTATCTCGTAAATCTACAGACAAGGTATCATTCTTTAAGTTCCATGTCAATCCCAGGACTGGAATACATCTTTCTTCTGATGGACTGGGGAAATTGTGCTCCCACCCTCGAAGCTCAAATTTAGCATCACTGAGAATTAACTTAGATTCTTCGACAAATTTCACGAGGTCTTCATAGTTTTCAACGCTGGTGATACAGTTGTCCACATAAAATGATTCTAACAACTTGGTAGCTGTTTCTTCAAAATGAGCAGAAACATTTTTCAGATGATATCGAAGAGTAGCACCGAGTAGGTATTGTGAACAAGAAAGTCCAAAAACAACTCTACGATGTTGAAAAACTTTAGGTTTCGTGGGATCACCTTCCTCCCACCATAAGAATTTCAGAAATGGCCTATCACATTTACTAAGTCCAATTTGTAAGAAAGCTCTTCGGATATCAGCAATTACTCCTATTTTCTTCAATGGAAACTTATTCAAGATTGCTGGAATCAGTTCGACGGTGTTAGGTCCTTTCTCTAAACAATCATTGATTGAAGGTGAATTTTTCTCTTTGGCAGAACCATCAAAAACAGGCCTAACTCTGGTAGTAGAATTTTCTTTTATTACGGCCCTGTGGGGTAAATAATGTTCACTTTCATCATTATCCAGAATTTTCACTTCTTCTATAACACCTTCTTGAATCCATTCTGTTAATACTGTTTCATAAGCTTCTAATGTCCCTTTTTTCTTGAGCGAATCTATACAACCTTTTAATCTTCGTTCTGCAATATTTTTACAAGTGGTTAAAGGAGGATGGCCTTGGATCCATGGGAGATTCACTTCATATCTCCCTTCAGCGTCACGTTTGATACTTCTATTAAAATACTCTTCGGCTGCTATTTCAAGTTCCTTTCGGCTATTCTTCTCTCCTGGATCCAGAATCCCAAGCACATCAAGTCGCCATAAATCAGAAATTTTCGTGTCATTTACATGTAATGACATAACGCTACTTGTACTATCTGAAACTTTCTGTCCGATTTTTCCCATTAGCGTCCACCCAAGGCGGGTTTCTATTAAGACTAAACCAGATTTTAATGGTTTTATATTTCCAGTGTATAGTTTTCCAATGACATCAGCTCCAATTAAGCCATGGATTTCATTCGGGGAGAATTCGTACAATAAATCAACATGACAATTCAGGTCAGACAAATGAATTTTATGCTTAATTTCATTTAGAAATGAACCATAGGGAATTTTTGGTATTTCAGAACAAATTTTTTCTTGATTTAACACTTCAACGATAATTATCATTATAGTCACTCAGACCTATTAAATATTTCTTATGGGGTATCACAGTTTCTATTCCACCAAATAAGCTATGTGTCAAATCTTCTTTACCTATGCATTCATATCCCATTTCATTTAATGCAAAAGTTGACAAATAGGACTCGCTGCTGCCAGAATCAAATAATATCCTGATGTATTTCATTTTATTTCCCTTTCTAAGACGAACAATCAGAGTTTGCAAAAGAACTTGTCGAGTACTGCTTTTATTTGCTAAAACAGTGTCTTTCTTATTTTCAGAATTTAAATTTTCAAATTGCTGAAATTTAATTCGATGTTCTTGATCGCTTTTCCCAGAGCACATTATCTTGAAATGAAATTTTCCGCAATCACAGGCCGGTATCTTCGCTTTGCAAAATCGGGATAAATGTTTCTTTGCAGCTAAACATTTAAAACAAGCACCTTTTTTCATCAATATTTGCTTTTTATCCTCATAGGATAAACTATCAGCATTTTTACATTCACTGCTTACATGTGATTTATTGCAAAAAATACACATTTCTTTTTTCACTGCAGAAGAATTATATAATTCAGCTGCGGTAGGAATAATTCTTTCACGTCGAACGGGTGGCGGATAAGTACTTTTATTCACATTTTCAAAATTAAATCCACTACGAGCAAGTTTCACCTTTTCTTCACTTTCAATTTCATGCCGCAAAAAGTTCATCAAACAATCTAATTTGTTACCCGATTTCAATTCATCATCATTTTCCTGTTTTGCGTAGTTCAAGGTCGAACTCAAATTTCTTTCCCATATTTTTAAAATATCTACAGGTAAGCAGGATTCAATTAACGGGTATAAAATTGATGAATAATTTTCACTTGAAACACCTAGCATTTTCAATGACCGTAAATATGTTTCAATTTTATCATACAATTTAAAAAGTGGCATTTTTGGACCTTTTTATAGCATTATTCATTATTAACGCAAGAACTTCTCGTATATAAACATCAATTAACATATCTGTACGCCCAAAACGACTTTTAAGACATTCTATTACATTTTTGTAACTATCTTTTGTGGCGGGATACGATTCAACAATTTCCCGTGCCCTTGAGCCTTTTATTGTGGCCTGCAACAAATACTGATATTTATCTTCATTTGGTATCTCTTCATCGTTGTGTATTTTCTCAAACTGTGCCCAGAATGGCAACCATTCTTTTATTTCACCCCCGAACAATTTAAATTCTATTTCAGGAAGTTTGAATTTTCGTTTCATTATATTTTCATTTGATTGAAAACTGTTTTCAATTTCAGAATTTTTCAAAAGTTTTTCAACTTTTGTTCTTAATTTAATAAATTTTTCTTCATAAGAACTAAAGCCTTCATACTCTTTATCATAATTATCTTGTGTACACTTATCATCTTTAACAAGAACATCTAATATTTCTTTTTCTTTTGGACATAACATTGCCCATTTTTCATTTAATTGAGCATATAAAACTTCAATTTCTTCTATATTCTTATCTTCCTCTATTAAATTATTCTCTAATAAATTAGCGATACGTGTAAACGCACTTCTTAAAGGTGTTCTTTCTTTAGCTAATTTTTCCATTTTAATCCTAGGTAAACAGATCCCGGCAGTAGGATGCCAATAAATATCGAATTCAAACTTTAAGAATACCTATATTCGATATTTATATACTAAATTTTAAATAAATTAGTATTCAACAAAATTGATTCTACAAATCTTCATCTAATCAAAAATTTCGTATTAAAAAACAAATAGAATCATTTATGTTTCTTTTCAATAATAAAAGGTAAGAAAAGCTTACCTTCCTTCATCTTTCTTGTTCGAGGGATGAAATATTCGTTCTTAATTCAATAATAAGTGGAAACTTTCACTCATTGAACAGTCATTTTCTTTAAATAAACGCATTTTATCTGGTAAATACACAATCACAAATTATTAAAGACATAATACTGATAAAATTACATAAATACTTAACGCGCGCTAACAATACACAATATTTACATTTTGGAAACTTAGAACATTCTTCTTCTTGCTATCGAACGCACAATTCCTCTCGTGCGCGCAGGCGCAGACGATCGGATTACAAAAAGTTGAAGTGGAAGTAGCGATTTTCGCAACAATTAAAATACAGAGTAAGAATTGAAATACGAGAAGATTTATGAGTATAAATCCTTTTAGAGTTATTCTACCGTTATAAAAACGGATAATTATATATGTGTTAAGAGTTATTTTCATCATAGTCTGGTGAATATCATCTGTAAAAGAATAGCCGATGCTGTGTTATACTATTCCAAGTTTTGTATATAGATCCTGTAAATAAACTATATGTGTTTTTTTTTTATACGAAGTTGATGTCTTATCTGAATTTATCGTAGACATTTGGCGTCCGCTACGTGGATACGGCTGCTTTTTATGAATGAGTAAGAAAAAATTTTGAGTATTTTGTTTTGTTCATTATGGAAGCTGTATTGAAAGATAGAAAACAGCTTAGAAGGCTGTTTACTCGAGCATGTAATTCTTTTGATGAGGAAGAAATTCAGCTGAATTGTGCTGATAAAATTAATAAATTAATACTTATTGAAGAGAAAGCTTTGATAGCATGTGAAGATAAATTTAAACAATTGTTGTATTCCGAGAAAATATCCGATGCAGACATTGAGAAAGAGGTAGATGAGTCAGAAACATATATTGATCGCTGGAGATCTTTAAAACAGAAACTAGAAACATTAGTGAGAGAACAATTTTCTTCAAAAAATGAAAGTTTTAATATTATCTCGCAGTCGAACACCTTATTACTTTATTCAAAAATAAAATTACCTATTTTTGATGGTAATGTGAGAAATTGGCTCTACTTTTGGGGACAGTTTCAAAAAATTGATGAGGACATTAATATTGATTTTCATGATAAATTCTCATATTTATCTCAAGCTATGGAAAAAGGAAGTCCCGCTGATGAATTAATTAAAAGTTTCCCCCCAGGTGGTAATAGCTATGAAAAAGCTTTAAAACAGCTAAAAATGCGTTTTGATAGAGAAGAATTATTAATTCAAATATATGTTAGAGGTTTATTAGCCTTAGTTCTTCAAAAACAGAACTGTTCTAAAAATTCGTTAAGAAAATTATTTGACCAACTGGAAAGTAAACTCCGTTCACTTGAACTACTAGGGGTTACTAGAGAAAAATACGGAGCTATGTTATTTCCTCTAGTTCAGTCATCGTTACCCGAAGAAACGCTTGTAGCGTGGGAGCGATATAGATCTGCTAATCGTAGAGTTCGAGAAGTGAATTCAGATGATTCTGACAAAAGTAGAATTATGATTGAGAAAAGTGATTTAGAATATATTTTAGAATTTCTACAAGATTAAGTTGAAGCAGAAGAACGCATTTTCCTGGCTTCTCGAAGTTTTAATACTTCAAAAACAAAAGTTGAAGCAAATTATAATAAATTTCGCAGTGAGAAAAAGGTGATTCAGAACAAAATTAAGAGTGGGAAATTCTTTGAAGTACCTAGTGCAACAGATCTTTTAACTTCGTCTCAAGTCTCAAAACCATGTATATTCTGTTCCAATTCACATTACTCTGGAGATTGCCTAAAAGCAAGAAAAATACCTTTATGAAAGCGGGAGTCACTTGTTCAACAGTCTCGTAACTGTTTTTTATGTCTGAAATCTGGGCACTCATTCCGAGATTGCAATTTGAAAGCTGGTTGCTTGTGTTGTGGCAAAAGACACCACATTCTTCTATGTAGAAAAATGCAACAAATAACTAGGTCTAAAGACAAAGAATCATTTGAATTTGAAAAGAAAACTGAGATTAGTTCTGAAGTGGATCAAGCTCTTTCTAATGTATCTGCTACTCCAGACGTAATGCTGCAAACATTTAAAGTTATAATTAGAGGTAATGGGAAAAAACGTGCTGCAAGAGCTATCATTGACACAGCTTCACAGCGATCCTATTTATTACAAACTACAGCTCGAGAAATGAACTATGAATCCCAGAATTGTAAATATCGCTAGAACACTATCTACAACACTCTTTATTTGGTGAGAAAAATACAGAGCTATACAAACATGATGTATACACTTTATATCTATCAAGTGTGCACGGAAATTATAATTGTAACTTTAAAGTTCTTAGTCAACAAATTATTTGTAAGTCAGTGCCATCTACTGTCGATAATTTTTGCCTGAAAGAGTTAGCTGCTTGTAATATTAATATTGTGGATGATTGTGAAGGTCCTATTGAGATCCTTATTGGGGTTGATGTAGCGGGAAAACTCATGACAGGTGTCCGTCGTGAAATACCTTGTGGTCTCGTAGCCTTCGAAACAAAGTTAGGATGGACAGTTATGTGTCGCATGTCAAGTCTATCTTCCAGTGACTCTTCAACTTTGATTTCAATGATGAATAAAGATGCATCCATTACTGATTTGTGGACTTTGGATACACTTGGAATTACTGATCCTTCGGCGAAGAAGACCAAAACTGAGTTACAAAAGGCTGCCACAGACCATTTCTTAAGTACTATTGAAATTAAAGATAATCGTTTTGAAGTACATTTGCCATAGTTGGAAAATCATCCCCCACTTCCAGACGATTATGAGCTAGCATTAAAAAGATTGAATAGTACAATAAAGCGACTTAAATCGGAGTCTCTGTGTGAAGCTTATGAAGAAGTTTTCAATGAGTGGCTAGATTGCGAAATTATAGAAGAGGCAGAGAATGAGTGTAAAGAAGCAGTACTTTACTTACCTCATCGAGCAGTAATCAAAGAGAAGAGCACCACGAAGATCAGACCATTATTTGATGCTTCTGCAAAAGTAAAAGGAGCACCGAGTTTTAATGGTTGTTTCGAAAAGGGACAAACCTCATAGAGCTGATTCCGAGTATTCTAATGCGTTTCCGCAAAGAGAAGATAGGTGTCACCGCAGACATTCGAAAAGCATTCCTCCAAATAAGCCTTCAGCCAGCTGACAGAAATTACTTAAGATTTCTATGGATCACCAGTGACGGGCAAATTAAAGAGTATAGGCACTGTACAGTTGTTTTTGGTGTATCGTGCAGTCCCTTTCTGCTAAGTTCTACGATTCAATATCTGCTAAGAACTATTTTTGAGAAAATAGAGTTTGGTGAATCTTCATACCCAAAAGATGTCGTTCAAAAAAACTTGACTAGTTTCTACGTAGACAATTGTGTTAACAGCGTGAAGAATGAAGCAGAACGTAAACAGTTCATGGAAGTAGCTACTGAAGTTATGGCTGAAAGAAAATTTGACCTACGTGGATGGGAATTTACCGATCCTAACGCCGAAAGTCCAACTGTTTCTAGCGTATTGGGTTTAATATGGAATGGAAAAGCTGACACTCTACGAATAAACACCGAAAGTTTCCAAGAGGTGTGTAGTGAGGAAGTAACAAAAAGAACCATTTTATCATCGGCTCACAAAATCTTTGATCCTTTAGGTATCACCTGTCCAGTTTCTCTCCTTCCAAAACTTTTGTTACAACGCTTGTGGAAGACTAATATGACTTGGGATCAGAAAGTAGATTTAGAAACTGAGAGAGAGTTCCGAAAATGGTTGAAGTATGTGCCAGTTTTGTCAACAATTGAAATCCCAAGGTGGATTAGATTTGACATTAAAGATGAGAAGAAATCTTTACATGTATTTTGTGACGCAAATCGATTCGCCTATGCAACGTGTGTCTTTTTGAGAGTTGACAGAGAAAATTGTGTGCACATACAGCTTGTTCAAGCTAAAACCAGGGTTGCACCTTGTGGAAATAAGGAGACTAGTATTGCTCGTCTGGAACTTCTCGGGGCTACTATTGCTGCTCGCCTTTCTTCAAACATACTAGAGGATCTTCTTGTAAGAGATGTATATTACTGGACTGATTCCACCACTGTACTTGCGTGGATAAGAAGAGAAGATTCGTGGGGAGATTTTGTTCAAAATAGAATAACTGAGATACTGAGTTTGACTCCCAAAGAGGCTTGGAGGTGTCCCTGGTTCCGTGAATCCAGCAGACCTTCCTAGTAGAGGTTGCACTGCTCTACAGTTGTCTTCGTCGAAATGGTGGGAGGGGCCTGCATGGTTGTACTCTCCATCTGATTTGTGGCCCAATGCTGAAGCCATTGTTCGAGAAGAGGAAATAAACAGTGAGAGAAACAAGAAAATTATTTCTTCTATGTTAACTGTTGAAGTAGGCTCACTGCTACATTCTCGTACTAATGACTATAAGAAAACTATCCGAATCGTAGCTTGGATAAGAAGATTCTATTACAACTGTTCCAAATCCCAAAAGAAGCTAGGTGACCTTACTGTTCATGAGATAGAAGAAGCAGAAAAAACCGTTGTGCATCTTATCCAAAGAGAGTCCTTCACAGATAAGAGTGAGAAGAGACTGAAGACTTTAGATACATTTGTTGATGAGGGAATACTTCGATTAAAAACTGCAGTGTTGAAAAGAGATGATGTAGCAGAGTTCAGAATGCCTGCGGTTTTGCCAGGAGAACATCCAATTGTGAGAAGTCTTATATTAGAGGAACACAGTAAAATAGGACATGCTGGTGTGTCATATACACTGAATTCCTTAAGAGAGAGATTTTGGATCCTTTGTGGCAGGAGAACAGTGAGATCAGTGATAAGGTTATGTGTGATTTGCAAAAGGTTTGCTGCCAAAAATATTAAGCCTCCAACTACACCGCCACCTGCAGATCGTGTGCAAGATGCCTGTGTGTTTCAAGTAACGGGTTTAGATTTTGCTGGCCCTGTCTACCTGCGAGATAATTCTAAGGCCTGGATTTGCTTATTTACATGTGCAGTATACCATGCAGTTCACCTCGAGTTGGTGACCGCTCTCTCGACAGATACTTTTCTTTTAGCCTTTCATCGTTTCATTGCTCGCAGGGGAAAGCCTTCAGTAGTTTACAGTGACAATGGAAGCAACTTCACAGGAGCAGCTAATATTCTTAAATGTGTCGATTTCAAAGGAGTGTCTCTACAATTAAGAGAAAAGGGAATTATTTGGAAATTCATTCCACCTGGAGCTCCTTGGTGGGGAGGATGGTGGGAAAGGTTAATAGGCATGATGAAGGCTATATTGAAGAAGGTCTTAGGAAGAGCAAGTTTGAACCACGATGAGATGACAACAGCTCTATGCAATTGTGAAGCTATCATGAATGATAGACCTTTGACTGCAGTAACTTCAGACCCGAGTCTCAGTGTTCTAACTCCTGCAGATTTTCTGAGAGAGATAAAAAGTAGCACCTTGCCAGACATTAAAACTTCTTCAGACCCAAATCACTTACGACGAAGATTGAGTTACATTCAGACTATTTGTGAAGCTTTTCGATCAAGATTCCGTCAAGAATATTTAGGAGCACTTTGTACGAAGCAGAGAAATCAACAATTTTTTACCTTAAAGGTGGGAGAATTAGTTCTTGTTGGAGATGATGAAAAGAAAAGACAGTCATGGCCTCTTGGTCGAATAGTTGAAGTGTTTCCAGGTTCTGATGGCATCGTTCGTCGAGTTAAAGTAAAGACACAACATGGAGAACTTTTTAGAGCTATTCAACGGATATACCCGTTAGAAGTTCCTGATACTGACTCCTTTGTTACTCCAGCAGAGGTAATCCCCACGGTGGGAGTTAAGAGCAGTGCACTTGACAGTGAATCTGCCTGCCGCATACCAGTTGTTACCAGAACGGGACGTGTAATTAAGTCCCCACCGAGACTTGACTTATGACTTTAATATTAGCACTATCATTTTAGTTGTAAATATGTATATATGATTCTTATTATTTACTCATAAATTTTTCTTCATTTGTTGTAAAGTGTTTAGTTACCCAAATTTCTCAGGCAAAAATGTAATTTCTATGTGTATTTCTAATTTTCCCCCCTAGTTTTGAAAGTTAACTTTTGGAGTTCTAGGTAAACTTAGGTAGGAGGATGTTCGGAAATGCTTCCTTTCTCTCCCATAAAATCAAACAGATTGAACGAGCCTATCTGAACTCCATGGTCTCTTCCAAATTACTAAAAGATCATTTTTGGTAACCAGTTTTTTTTATGTTTTTAGAATAAAAAGAGTTTATGTTCCGTTCTTGATCCTTTTTTGTTGGGAGAAAATAGCTAACGTTTCCAAATTAAAAAATAATAATAATAATAAAATCTCTCCCATGGTTTATAACAAAAACAAATAAATAAATAATTTAAAAAAAAAAGGTGACATTTTAGTTCTAACAATTTATTGAGAAAACTAAATAAAGCCGCCTATTCGGTGTAGTGGTTAGCGTCCCTGATTTCTACACAGTTGGGCCCGGGTTCGAATCCCGGAGAAGGCAGGGATCTGTTGTCCTTGTTTATGTTCTTGTATCTGTTTCTCGTAATAAAAACTTGTAAATCCTTGTGGCGTGGATTTTCGAGATATAAGCGGCCCTAGAGGCAAGCAATAAATCTCAGTATTCATCGAACCGAACTAAATAATAAAATGTTAAACGTACTTTGAAACAAAGAAAAGTTAAATCAAAAGAAAAAAAATCTGGTGTGAAGCAACCACACGACTTCTGTTTGAGCGTAGATTCTACTTTCCCCCCTGACTGGTAGGTTTGGCTCTTTGCCAAATGAGAGGTGAATTTTTCTCTCTGAGATGTTCTTTTTTATTTTAGTTTCAGTTTTCGGTCTGTCTTGAAACATGAAGTATTTTTTCTTGAACCTTGTTTATTACAACATATCGTGGCTCCTTTTATGGAGAAACAATATTATTACCTGAATAACTCCAGAATTTAATTATAAATTGTGAATCCGTCTTTAATATTTTGCAAATAGTTCTTTTTTGTGTTTAATTTCTGAAATAAAGTATGCTCTCCCATTCACTCGAACTTTTTGTATTCCTGAAACAGAACACTGAATTCTAGAGTGACAAAGTATGAAATGTGTTATCGTGATTATAAATAATTCTGCATTTTTTCATGGTGCATAAAACTCGGGATAAGTGAAATCCTGTGAAATTACCTATAGATATTAATTTATGTGGATTAACGGATTTTTAAAATGCATTTGAAAGCTTGGATAGGTGATTTTGAAAACGTAATTGTGAAATAATAATGACTGGAATCTGGAAATTTGGATGCATTATATTGGATAGCTGCCTGGATATTGAACCAGGTAAGCAAAATTTTATTATTATTTTACATTGATTAAATCAAATTAGAATTTTGAACTATTTACAATATTGTTTTTTTTTTTTTTGTTGTTGTTTTTTTTTTTTTTTTTAAACTTTATTATTTGCTCGCTATGAATTTAGACAAATTAAAAGCTAAGCGTTCTACGGAACGCTCTAGTGTGACAAAATTAATTACTAAGTTAGAAAATTTATTGACAGATGATATAGAAAATACAAAATCAGACGAAATTATCGAGATTAAAGAAATGTTAAGTGAAAGAGAAATCTCCTTAAAGAATTTAAACGTACAAATTTAAAATATGATAGATAACATAAAAGAGTACGAAAAAGATATCGCAACAAGCGATAAATACGTCGAGCAAATAATCTCTGCCAAGTGTAAAATCAAGCTACGATTAAAAAGGTGTAATAAAGATGAAAATAATTCAAATTGTTCTGTCAGTGAAACCCAAACAAAAACTTGTTCTTCAGTGAGATTGCCTAAAATGTGTTTACCGAGATTCAGTGGCCAAATTGAAAAATGGTTCGAGTTTTTCGATTGTTTCGAGAATTCTATTCATTTAAATGAAAGTCTTACAAAAATTGAAAAATTTACTTACCTGAAAATGCTTTTAACTGACAAAGCGTACAATGTTATTGAAGGGTTTTCACTTACGGAGCAAAATTATGATAATTGTATTGAAATGTTGCAAAATCGTTTTGGCCAAAAAGATATTATTATAAATGCCCATATGAACAAATTATTGAATTTAGAGCCCGTTAAATGTTCAGCAAATATAAGTGGTTTAAGAAAACTGTTTGACGTCTGAGAAGTAAATATTCGCAGTTTATCTAATTTAGGGGTGACAAAAGGCCAATATGGTCATTTGCTGAATCCAATTTTGTTAAAATTATTGCCAAACGATCTAGTAGTTGAATATTATAGGCAAAGTAATAAAAAAATGAGGATTCTGATGTGACAGACTTAATTAATTTTCTTAAAATAGAACTGGAGTCTCGTGAAAAATCCCTTAGTATGATTAATTATAAAAATGCTTCGGTAATTGTAAATAAAAATAAATCCGAAATTAGTGACAGAAAATTTTCAAATAAGATGAATTCATTGAATGTAAATGTAAAAAATATATGCATATTTTGCAAAAACTGTGATCATCCTTCTCTTGAATGTGCTAATTTAACTGATGTTGAGAAAAGGCTAAAATTAAAGAAGGATGGCAGGTGTTATAAATGCTTTCTAAAACTCATCTTTCATCACAGTGCCGAGTGGAATCGCAGCCTTGCGAAAAATGTAAAGCAACAGATCATAACAAATTATTTTGTTTTTCAAAAAACTTGAAACCAGAAGTAGTAGAGAACGCTATAGTATCAAATTCGCATTTGAAAAATAGTAATCAGGCAGCGTTATTGCAAACATGTTGCGTAATCGCACAATCTAATTCTAGATCAAAAATTGTTAGGCTATTATTGGATTGCGGAAGTGAGAAAAGTTTTATTACTAAAGAATTGGCTCACGAATTAAAATTAACCCGTGTAAGAAAAGAAAAATTAACCGTTTTTGCATTTGGAATCAATAATGGTAAAGAAGAGGAATTCGAAGTTTTTGATATTGAACTGCGTAGCAAAATAAACCCTCGTCGGCTCATTCATGTTGAAGTATTAGCTACAGACTTAATAACCGCGACTTCCTTGAAAAGCCCAAGGGGCGAACCAGAAATTGAAAATTATATTAAAAATAAAAACTGGAAATTAGCAGACAATTCATTAAGTGATTCCAAAATTAATATTTTGCTAGGAGCGGATTATTTTTGGAAAATACAGAGAGGTATCATTGAAAAAATTAGTGATAATTAATATGTTGCTAATACTATTTTCGGATATACTGTGGTGGGGAAATTAAATAATAATAGTACAGAGGTAATTAATTCGCATTTTGTATCTGTCAATAAATTTGACAGTTTTGATTTGCAGCGTTTTGGGGATTTAGAATCACTTGGAATATGTTACAGTAAGAATGATTCTCTGTCACAGAGAGATACAGAAATTATTAATTCTTTCAAATGCAGCGCTAAATTCAAACTCTTACGAATATATTAAATAGCCTATCAATATTGAGCCATCTTCCCTATCATTTAAAACAATATAGACGGCGCTGTCGCCATTCTCGGCAAAATATCTAATGATATTTTGCCGATCATTAAAGTGAAGTGAAATCATTTTATGTTATAGTTACAAAAGTTCAATCACCTGTGGTATCCGTGGAAAGCTTTAAGTGCTGTTCCCACCTCGAGACGTAGGCTCGGGAACAGAGGGGGAGAATGTAGCGCTAAATTCAAACTCTTACGAATATACTAAATAGCCTATCAATATTGTGCCATCTTCCCTATCATTTAAAACAATATAGACGGCGCTGTCGCCATTCTCGGCAAAATATCTAATGATATTTTGCCGATCATTAAAGTGAAGTGAAATCATTTTGTTTTCAGAAGTCAGTCAGTTAGAAGTTCTTCGGCTCCCGCTGAAAGATGTAGCTGTATTTCCTGTAAGACGCCCCTGTGGCCATGGGCCGCAGGCAGCGGCCTGTAAGAAGTTATAATCGTTCTTATGTAACCTAATGTTCTGTTTACTGCGCGCGTTGTATATAGTTTTGTAATTGTGTTTTATTATAATTAAAATACTAAATAACGGAATGCCCGAGTTCGTTCTTAAACGTTCTATCATAGTTCTATGGGGCCATTCTGTTATACAATGAAAAATTGAATTTTGTTAAGGGAAGAGATGAAATTCAGTTTTTGTGGAGGGAAAATAAAAATGAATTGAAATCTAACATAGAAATAGCCAAAAATAGACTTTGGGGTTTGAGAACAAAACTGTCTAAGAATGAATGGCTTAAAAACGAATATGAAAAGATTCTTGAGGAAAAAAAGAAAATGGGAATAATAGAGGATTTCCTGGAGCAGATGGCAAAGTTCGTGTCGTTCTACTGAAAACTGTTTATGGGGAGTTGAAGCGTCCGATCGCCAAACTATCTCCTCTGCCATTTTAAAAACTGTTGAACTGATAACTTAGAACTGTTTAACTTTAGCTTATTTTTATTTTTATTTATTTTTTATTTATTTATTTTTTTTGTTCCTGTATTTTATCCACTTATTTTAATAATCTAGTTACAATGTTTCATTATGTATATTAATCCCTTTTCTTTCTTAGCTATTTGCAGTTTGAAGACAGAAAATGAAAAACCTGTAGCAAAACTAATGTTGTTATTGTACTTTTAGGATATTTTTATGAACCTCCGTTCATGGGGGCGGAGCATGTTTGAGCGTAGATTCTACTTTCGATTTCATGCTTTCCCCCCTGACTGGTAGGTTTGGCTCTTTGCCAAATGAGAGGTGAATTTTTCTCTCTGAGATGTTCTTTTTTATTTTAGTTTCAGTTTTCGGTCTGTCTTGAAACATGAAGTATTTTTTCTTGAACCTTGTTTATTACAACATATCGTGGCTCCTTTTATGGAGAAACAATATTATTACCTGAATAACTCCAGATTTTAATTATAAATTGTGAATCCGTCTTTAATATTCTGCAAATAGTTCTTTTTTGTGTTTAATTTCTGAAATAAAGTATGCTCTCCCATTCACTCGAACTTTTTGTATTCCTGAAACAGAACACTGAATTCTAGAGTGACAAAGTATGTAATGTGTTATCGTGATTATAAATAATTCTGCATTTTTTCAACTTCCATTACCCACTATTTCACGTATTATATGCAATTTTTAAAAATGTGATCAGAAGACATAAAATTGACCTAATGAAGTAGAGACCTAACAAATTTCCTGTAAGAGAAAGCTGATATGTATAGGAAAGTTGATATAATTAGGCATGTAAAACAGAGTTTACATAGCGAGTTAAAAAATAATAAGAACAAAAAAAATGGTTGAGTTATTTTTTGAAACACCAATTTCTGAGATCTAAAACCGACCTACCCAAGCATGACTACTGTTAACTTTCCTGTAATAACCACATCATATACGAGAAAGGATAGCTAAAATGGATTTATGTGACAAATTTCAAGAAAATCGTTAGAGCCGTTTTTGAGATACCAACTTTTACCAAAACTTGACATACTCAATTACTGACGGGAAAACAATAATTGCATACAAAAGGATATTTAAAAGGGAGTTAATATGGCGAGTATGAAAAAAAAATCTGTACAGCTGTTTTTTAAAAAAACGCAGTTGCGAAACCTGAAATTGAGCTATTTATACAGGGCGCCTATCAATTTTCCTGAACTAACCAACTATATCATTCAAAAGGACATCTAATAGAGTGTTTATGTAGCAAATTTGAAGAAAATCGTTAGAGCCATTTTTGAGATATGGACTTACGTTCCCACTTCCGGTTTCCGATGTCCCATTTTCGGTTTTCCAATTTTCATCAAAATTTGGAAAATTCATCTGTACACCAGTTTTGTCTTAATTCTGAAGTTTTGTAGTTGTATCTTTATTAGTTTCGGAGATATGATAGTCAGAAGATTCCTCCCCCCCCCCCCACACACACACACTGACCAATTGCCAAAAATAACTTATTGGGGCTCAGGACACCTTAAAACATGTAAATCAGCTAAAATATTGATATCGAATTTTTGGACCGAATACAATACTTCCATTACCTACGGTAGTTGGGTAATGGACTTTTTAATTACTTTTAATTTTAATAACAGAATTAAATTCTATATAAATGTAGGTGCAATGAAAAGGGGGGTTGAGGGGGACGGTTGCCCCCTCACACAGAACTAATTATCATATAAAACTCTTCCGAAGCCTAATTTGAATTGTTTAACATAGGTTTATATACACTACTCGTTATCGTACCTCTTAATCTTCAACCTGTATCTATAGTATTTAATTTCAGGGTAAGAGAAAGTCGTGTGAGTGACACACCAGATTATTTTATCTTAATATATTCATTATAATATTAAATATAATATTTTTAAAAATTCCGTATATTTGTTTTTCCTTTGAAGATGTGCCATTTTGACGACGTTGAAGAAAAAGCATTTATATATATATCTATATTATTCAGTTAAACTTGTAATTTTATAAAATACGTACACTTTCTTTTTCCCCTTGTACACATTTCAAGTACTAAAACTCTTCATTTTCGAAACAAGGTTTATCTTTTTTGCGCACTTTGGGACCACTTCGGTCATTTAAATGGATAACTCACTTAAAGTAATGCCTACTCTAAAAATTTATTTACAGAATTAAGTAATGAATTTTTAAATTAATTTTTTTCGTTATTTTTAAATACTTTAATTTAGTTGATGTTTTTACTAATTCTTTTATATTTCAAGTGCAAAATTTCAGTAAGTTTCTTCTGGTTACACATAAATTTATTTTGTACCGTTACATTTTAATCGGAATAAATTATAATTTTTGATTATTAAAAGGAGTCTTTGAATATTTGAAATTTAATAAAGACCCAACGTAATTAGATTATTTTTGAAATTCGTAGCAATGCTTACATACTGCACACATGCATTACAGCAGGAAAAAAAATTGTTGTTAAGAATATATATACATCGGGTGTCCCATAAATCTGTAAATAATTTAAAAACTCATAAAAATTAAAAAAACTAATAGAACGCAGTTTGCGAAAAAGTTATTCTCGTGAAGTGGGATTTTTGCAATAAAGAAAATAAATCTGTATTAATAAAATCAGACTTTTGTCTGTAAATTTGTCAGATTCAAAAAATGTTGTGATATCTACACGTTTGACATACCATGAAATCAGAAAATGACTTCAGAAAATTTTGTCTGTGTGTGTCATGGTGTCTGTAAATCTGTAAGTCTGTAACGCTATTTTTGTCCGGACATCACTTGAGAACGGCTGGACGGAATTTAACAGCGCTTGGCAGAAACTTAGATCTTTACCCAACTTAAAATTATGTCTATCAATATTTTCAAAATTCCCCTCATTTCACCCCCTTGAGGGGGGGGGGGGAGTCAAAAACACGTTTGTAAGCAAAACTCGGCTTAAAGTTACTTCACAGTAAAGAAAGTGCACATGGAGAGACTAGACATGACTACAAATAAAACACTATCTGCGATTTGGGAATTTTCGATTTTTAAGGGGAGGAAAGGGGAAAATTGATTTTTGGCGGAAAATTTCGCAAATTCCGGATTTTCGAGTAGAATTCGGTGTTAAAAAAAGCTATCCGACTTTCTTAGAATATTTCCAAAAACACATTTTTTTTTTTTTTTTTTTTTTTTTTTGGGGGGGGGGGGGGGGGGTTACGAGGAGGCAAAATCTGGACAACCTTTTTAGTGCTAAATTTGTCTTGAGAAATCTAAGGGAGCTGCGGTCACGAATTTTGGTGCTTGGATTATTCATATGTATCCGACACCTAAAGTAACAGAATTTATCGAAATTACTCCCGTTCTGCGGGGAACAGAAGGTAAAAAAAACAACTTTGTAAGCAATACTCGGCTCCAAATTACTTCACCGTGAAAAAATTGCACATGAGGAGACTACGCATGAGTACAAATAAAACATTATCTGTGATTTAGGAAATTTTGATCTTATGGGAAGAAAGGAGAAAAATCGATTTTTGGCGAGAAATTTTGCAAATTCCGAATTTTTGAGCAAAACTTAACCAAAACTGGAATAAAAATGTTGGAAACAGCCACGCGTCTTCTTTAGAATATTTCCAAAGCACGTTTTTGATTTTTTGCGATATTTTTTTTTTTTTTTTGGGGGGGGGGGGGAGGGAAGGGTAAATTCGAGACACCCCTTTTAGCGCTACATTTTCCTGGGAAATTTATGTGAGCTGCGGGGTACTTGGATTATTTATATGTATCCGATCCCTAAAGCAACGGGATTTATTAAAATTCTCCCCCTTTCCCCCTAGGGGCAGGAAGCAAAAAAATTTTGTAAATAAAACTGGACCCCAAATTACTTCACGGTGAAGAAATTGCACATGAAGAGACTAGACTTGAGTATAAATAAAACGTTATGTACGATTCTGGAATTCTTGATTCTTACAGATGGAAGGGGAAAAGTCGATTTTCGGGGGAAATTTCAGTAATTCCGGAGAGTTCTACTAAAAGCGGTACAGGAAAGTATTAAAAACAGTCATGTGTCTTCTTTGGGATATTTCCAAAATGACATTTTTTTTTTTTTTTTTTTTTTTTTGGGGGGGGGGGGGAGGCATTACGAAGGAGCAATTTCGAGACCCACCTTTTAGCGCTAAAATTGGCTTGGGAAATCTATGGGATCTGCGGAATTTCGTAAAACTTCAAACTTACTTGCTGGAAAAGGGGAAATAAGAAGCGGGTAAGTTGCTATCGAAGGCAGTGGGAACCCGGACCCCTCAATTTGCGAGCGGAGAAGACCTCTACCGAACACAGAGGGAACTTTAACGTGGTTATTAAAAATGGTATGGGATTTTGACAACTCATTTAAGTAGTGCGCAACGAAGCGGGTAAAGCCTGCTAGTAAATAAATAAATAAATAAATTTTCGTCGATAAAGGACACTGTTTGGAAATAAATCACATGTTTCTCAGGAAAATTATATTTATTTGGAAGGAAGCAAATGTGTACAAGCCTATCACTCTTGTTCTGCATGTCCACCATTACCGCAAATTATAGTTTACAAGAGAGTTACAACAACGCTAATGGCAGCATGTAGCATGTCTGATTCAATGCAGGAGATTTCACACCTACCAACATTCTAATTAATATTCCGTAAAATTGTTACTCTTTACCTTTACTTTCACACCAGTCATTTTTCAAAGTATACTTCTTATTTAATCGAGATTACATTTAGAGAAGATTACTCCAAAAATAAAGTGGTTCTAGGAAAAGGGGTGGTTACTAAAAATTTTTCGGAATACTAATTGAAATGTTAATGAGTATGAAATTCTATGGCGAATGGCATTCTTTAACTGCACTACAGCGCCTAGAATGCAAAGTGTGAAAACCGACCAGCAAAGCAGTGCCCTATAAGCCTCTGACCAGAGATCAGTGCGATCGGGATTATTGCTGAGATCGGAAAATAATGTATTTATTGGTTATTTATGTGCTTAGATCACATGACTGAGAACACGAAACCGGGAAAAGCCAATCAAATCTTATACAATATTTACAATTTGAGCAAAAATTTCGATCGCAGCGCTATCTGGGAGATTTAATTTTTTAGCCGTATTTTAAGCATTCAGTTACACGCGCTTGTCACAGTGTATATTGTAGGCGCTGTGGCTGTAACTGCACCAAAGATGGGTTAAATTAAAATTTTATGTATTAATTAGTAGGGGGGGGGGGAAATGAGCATCAGCTATTAGCTATAAAATCCTACAATTTGAAGAACTCTGATTTGAATATTTTTTGTTACTGCGCTTGTGCAGCGTCCTCTATCGACGAAAAGTTTTACTATTTTTTTCTTTACCGAGAAAATTTACACATCACGAAAATAACTTTTATGCAAACCGCGTTCAATTCTATCGATTCCTTCAATTTTTATGAATTTTAAAAATATATACACACTTAGGGAACATTTGATATAGTTATCTCAGCTATATAATCTGATTGTATTCGGTATATAATCAGCTCAATAAAAATTAACAAAATAATTGTTGAATGAATCATTATTTTTAAACAATATTTAACACTTGATTGGCCTATTGAACATTTTTAAAATTTTTCTTTAAAAATCAGTTAACTAATATTTAAATGAGTCCCGATATATAATTTCCTAAAATTTGCAAACTTGCTGTCAGAAAATTTTATGCTTTAATCAACATTTTCATGAAAAAATTTGGATCGTCTTGCTGGCATTTATTTTTACATAATTTTATATTTTACTTATTAATTGTAGTTATAATTCTGTTAGCATTTTATACTTCCGCTTATTCTTTTTACTTCTTTTACATTTTGTAGATACAATTGTTATAAATAGCAACAGTAGCCCCAAACTATAATAAATGAAACTGGTACGAGCAAAATATTAGCAAAATGTTTTACTATCAAAATATTGTTATGTTATATGAATTATTGAATATGTTTTCCTCCCTCAATATTAGTAATATTTTGCTTAAAAGATTTTCAAAATATGATACGATGTGTGAATATCATATTACTTTCTTCTATATTCAAAAGAAGATAGTATTGGATTCGTAAACATTTTCGACTTCCAGTTTTCTATGGATTTACACGTTTTGAGAGGTCCAGAATACGATTTGACCCTTTTTAGAAAATGTTTGTCTGTGTGTGTGTGGCAAAAATTTTGTTGCGACTGTATATCAGGAACTACTGCAGATAATTGCATATACATTTATATGTAGATGCATCTTGACCTAAATTAGTGCCTGCCAACTTTTCGTGTCAAATGCTCCACAGGAGCGCTGCTATTCAGCGATTTTCCCAATTAAAAAAAAAGCTGGATCTCAAGAACTACTACATAAAATTTCATATAAATTTATATGCAGATGAACCTACACATAAAGGAGTACCTACCAATTTTTGATGTTGATTGCTCAAGAGGTGGCGCTGCTATACAGCGTTTTCCTCAATTTCAGGAATGACTATATCTCAGGAACTACTCTACAGAATTGCATATAAATTTATATGTAAATATACTTTGACATAAATTAATGTCTATACACTTTTGGAGTCAATCGCTCAACAGGTGGCGCTGCTATACAGCGATTTTCGCAATTTAAGGGAAATCTATAACTCGGGTTCTATTGTGCGTAATCAAATAAAACATGATCTGTGATAAGACCATCGGAAGACATTATGCTGATTCAATTTAGATGCAAATCGACCAATAGGTGGCGCTTCAATACTGCAAATTTCCCCGAGAATAGGAGGACTACATTTCGACTTCTGTGGCATATAACTGTACGAAACTTGGTATATGAGATAAGCATTATGATAGCAAATTTTTTAAGAGTTAATTACAGAGAATAAAACTGTCTTTCTTTGGATATTTAGTGTTAGTTTTCTCTATGAAAATCGTCTACATTTATCATGGTAGATAATATTTATTACAATTTATCATAGTAGATAATTGTAATAAATAATAGTTTCAATAAATTATTTTTACTGGGTGAATTTATATATGAAAATATAGAAGACGGTCTTGTGGTGGCCACAACATACTAGTTTTATTTGGAAAAAACATTAAAATATTTGCATTTGTAAATTATAAGTTATAGACTAAGCGATAATTTTTGTGTTTATTCTGCTACATGAAAAAACAACAATTTTATCTTAACATTTTCATCATTACTTATTATAAAGTTTTTAAAAATTCTGTATATTTGTTTTATCCTAAATTTATCCTATTTCTACGACACTGCAAGAAAAACATCTTTTTCTTTTTCTATTCTGCGTCGTCGCTTTTCGAAATAGTTTATACGTTACATACTTTTGAAAACGACATATCAGAACAGCTGTTTATTTATTTATTTATTTTTACTTTCTCTTACCCATA